>JAPVLO010000140.1:5082500-6282500 GCA_027257055.1 Cephalopachus bancanus
TCCATTGATCTACATGCCTGTTCTCGTACCAATACCAGGTTGTTTTGATTATTGTAGCTATATAATAAAGCTTAAAGTCTGGGATTGTGATACCTCCTGTTTTTGTTTTTGTTTTTTTTCCTGAGGATTGTTTTGGCTATTCATAGTCATTTATGTTTCCATATGAATTCCTGTACTGTCCTTTCCAGGTCTGAGAAGAATGGTGCTGATAATTTAATGGGTATTGTGTTAAATCTGCAGATTGCCTTTGGTAGGATGGACATCTTAACAATGTTGATTCTTCCAATCCAGGACATGGAATATTTTTCCATTTTTTTGTGTCATCTTTAGTATCTTTGAGCAGTATTTTGTAGTTTTCATTGCAAAGGTCTTTGTCCTCTCTGGTTAGGAAGATGACTTTTTTGTGTGTGTGTGGCTATTGTGAATGGGATTGTGCTTTTTATTTGGTTTTGTTTGTTTACTGTTGCTGTATAGGAATGTGATTGACTTTTGCACATTGATTTTGTAACCCAGTAGTGTGATACCTTGAAAAAAAAGGACTTTGCCAAAGTCCTTTATCAGTGCAAGGGAGGATTTTCTGAAAGTCCTTTTAAGGATTAAATTTTGAAATTTTAATGGTTAAATGCTACAAAGCATATCTAAAAGTAGAGAAGTTCTATGTTATTGTAACTTGTCGTTACTTTTTATTATAAAATATATACAGAAAAGTCTATGTACCATATGTACAACACTGAATAAATCATTATAACATAAATACACATTTAACTATTATCTAGGTGCAGGTTAAAACTAGACATTTTAAAACCAAGAGTCCACTGACATTTGCATGAGATTCTGTGAATTCTTTGAAATTATAAGCAAAATTAGAGGCTTTATGTATTTTCTGGGGGAAAGAGTCTAGAACTTTCCTGAAAACCTTAAAGAAGTCCCCTCAAATTTTAAATACTTATTAGAACAATAGGACTTAAGATGGCCCTGTGGCTTAGTAGCTTTGCAGTTAGGCTAGTCTCGTGCTCTCTAAATCTTGATTTCTATATCTGTTAAAATGGAATGACAATAGTTCACTCTCTTGAGGCTGTTGTAAGGAACAGATGAATTATCTCCCTGTGAAATAGATTTGTAAACTCTAAAGTACTCTTCCAATGTTAATAATATAGCTTTGTTAGTAATTGAAAAATTTAGCTTAGATCTTTATAGTGTTTTAAAAACTGCTAAATTGCTTTTGTTGATCTGTTTTGATTTAAATGCCCTCGTCTAGCATGATTACAGTCTGGCAATACCCCAGTTCCAGACCAGGCCAGCCATCTATTCTTCCCATGCTGCTCCTGAGCTGTCAAACAATTTCTGAAGAAAATCACTTAACTTGGCAGAATGCTTTCACTTAAAGCCCATAATCCTAACACTGATACGAGCATTAATCACTTCCCAGTAATACTGAAAATTACTGAAATGTAAGCCTACTCTTCTACTCCTAGATGACTATTTCCTATTATCCTCTCTCCAAGGTTACCCAAGGTTCCACTTCTGGCCGTGATGGAATAACAAGGACTGGACTTAACTTCCTGCCACAGACAGCTAGAAAACGGGACAAAAGACATAAAATGATAATTTCACACACTGGAAAACAGCCCAGTGAAGTGATACCTGGAAGAAAAGGAAACCAGTGAGCTGTGATGGCTCCCAATACTCCGCCTGGAGGCAGTTTCCAATTCCTAGGCACAGAAAGGTAAACCCATTGTTTGGGAACCTCATCAGGCTGAGGCGACAGAGGTGAGAGTTCAAGGATGTGGAGAGATCTGGAAATGTACGGGCAGAGTTCGGGAAAGGATCCCCCCCCAAAAGCCCCAGAAGTTATTTTAAAACTTCAGGCGCCTTCAAAGTACTCTCCGTTCAATGCAATACATCTATCAGGATGCTTTTTCCACGGCTCAAAAGAGTTTTTGAACTCATCAATTTTGATGTCTTTTCGTGCTTCTGCCATTTTTTGTTCACCTCTTCCACGTTTCCCTTTGAGGATTTTTTTCATCTGGGGAAGCAAAAAAAAAAAAGTCACTCAGGGCAAGATCAGGTGAACAGAGAGGATGGGCATGTGGGTCATTGCCATTTGGGGTCAAAACTGCTGAACACTCAGTGCAGTGTGGGCAGATACATGGTCATGGGGAAAGAACCAGTTACCTGCTTGTCACAACTTGTGGCATTCCTTCTGCAAATCTTGATATCAGCTTCTCAAAACTTCCAGATAAAAACTTTGGTTGGCCATTTGATCCAGAAAAACAAATTCCAAGTGTACTACAAGGGGCTCACCCTACGAAAGATAATTCTGGGTTTTTTGGGTTCCCCCTCGGATATACTGACCTCGACTATGTTGAGACACATACCTGGGTGCCAAAAAAATATATGCACATCTTAAGAAAGGAAAAGCTTGTATTAAAATTCTAGCAATATAGACCAATAACAAAAGATGAATACTAGTCACGTTTGACATCTGCAATTACAAAAAGGTGCTTAAAGTGGTTACCATCAGCATCCAGACACTTCTGGTTATGGACAACTGTAAGTAATACATAGGTAACATCTCTTAAAATGTGTTTGAATTTTTTAGCACCCCTAGTATGTATCTCAACATAGTTAAGGTTATACTGTATATAAATTTTGCATTTGGCTTTATAAAAATTTAAGACAAACAGATTTTTGTTAACAGTATTTTTAATACCTGCCTAATATGCCTAACCCTGAATTATACCCCATCTTTAAAATAAATAAATAGTAAAATAAAACCTAACAATTCATTTTATCAACAGTCCGTGAATATCAGGTGTTTAGATTTCCAGTGTTGTGCTATTATAAATCTTGCTGCTCTGAACAACTGGTTTTACACAGGCTTCATCCACACTGCAGGAAAATTTTGTAGGAGGGAAAAGTGAATAAAACCCTTTTATACTGTGACTTGTGTATTCTTGAGTTTTTGTATCTATTCATTTCCTAGTTATCTGGGAATGGGCCTGTTACAGCCTGATCCAATAAACTGGCAGCTATCCCTCACAGCCAATTAAAAGAGGAGGCAGAGACAGGGTGAAAAGGGAGTGTTTAAATTTTTTTTTTTTTTGAGTTGGTATCTCACTCTGACACACAGGCTAGAGTGCAGTGGCACGCTCATGGCCACCGCAGCCTTGACTTGTGGGCTCAGGTGATTCTTCGCCTCAGCCTCTCAAGTAGCTGGAACTATAGACACGTGCCACCACGCCTGGCTGATTTTTTGAATTATTGTAGAGCTGAGGTCTTTCCAAGTTGCCCAGCTGGTCTCAAACCCGTGGGTTCAGGCAATCCTCTTGCCTCTGCCTCCCAAAGTGCTGGGATTACAGGCCTGAGCCACCATGCCCGGCCGTGAGTGTTTAATTTCTATAATCAGTTTATAGGAAGACTAGTTGGCATCACTGCCCCAAAAGATACCCGCTCAAAGCAATAGAAATTTATTCTAGTACTTAAACCCAAAATTCATAGCCTTTCGCCCACTCAGAGTTTGAAGCCTACATTCGGTTTCAGCATGACTCAAGATTTACGTTGACAATTTTTGATATGGGACCCCTGATGTGACACAATGTCTCTTGGTCATGCTGACATTTTAGATAACATTTTGGAATTTACAATATGTTCTTTTACAGTTTTTTTTTTTTTAAGAAGAAGGAGCAGACAATTGTAATATCTGGAAGGAAGAAAAAGTCACAACATTTAAAATGACAGCTTTAAATTGTTTTAAAATGTAATTGTAACAATCTTCTAGGCCCTGATCTAGAAGCCTTGATCTACAGCGCCCACCTATAACAGTCCAAAGTCCTTGTATTCACAGATGGAGTAGAGATGGGCAATGCCCACAAACAGGCTTTCAAACACACTCCTGCTGGCCTTGGACTGCTCTCCTAATTATCAGGTGGTCTGGTTTGCTGGCTGTTCCTTCTTCACCACCAGCAATGGCTTGCTAGATTGGCCAGTCAGGTAAAGCCATGTGAGGAGAGGAGAAGGGGGAGGATAGGAGAAATGTACACTTTTGAATTCAAGGGGCTTTTACGGTTAGCCCAACTCAGCTACAAAAGACAAGTTTTTAAGACCTTTGTAAATGACTATTCCAATGCAACCAAAATGACCTTTTCAGCCTATAACAGTCAAGTATGTTGTGCATATTTGTTTGCAGTTTGAGAAAACTGTTTAAAAATAAAACTTGGCTGCTTAATGCTGTGTGGCTAATGTCACACTTTCACGCTGAAGTGGGGCCTAGCGAACATTATTATCCCTAACTCCAGACCCCAGTGTGTCATTATGCGCTTCTTGAATGAGCGGTTTTCTCTTCTGGCATCCTGAGGCATGCTGATACGGACTTCCTTTGGACAACAGGGCATGAAATACAACTGCGACACTTTATACTTTTGGTATTTTTTTTTTTTAACGAAACACTTTTATAACAACTCCATTTGCTCACGATCCAGCCTTCCTTTTCCCCATCCTCTTTAACCCTCTCCCCCCTCCCCTTTTAAACTCGTTGAAAGGGTCAACCGAGTCAAGGTTTCTGTAGGGACCGCCTTTCACTCGTCTTATATGTTGCCACGTGAGCAAGTCGATATCCCACCCCCCAGTCTTTTGGGGAAAGACTCTCAAGGCGAGGCCCCGCCCCCGGCCCCGCCCACAACGCCCTGGCCCCACCCCTCAGGCTCCGCGCGTTCTGTCTCCATGGTTACGCGTCCGCCGCCTGGCGCTCCCAACGGCAGCGAAGGCCGCCCCGGACCCCAGGACAGAATCGGACAGACGGCGCCTTCGCTCTCGACTGCGGCCAAGGTCAGCCCACCCGGGGCTCGGGGCTCTCGAACCAGGTGTCTCCTACCAGGTGGCGAGCGCGGGCGGCGGGCAGAGCGTCGGCCACCGACCCCAACCGACCCCACGGAGACTTAACGCTCAGTCCGAAACCCTCTCGCCGCCCGGAAACAGCGGTCAGTTCCGGCCGAGTGGCCCAGATCCGCGGGCCAGCCCTCTCACCGGCACCGCGTCGGCGCCTGAGCCCTCGCGCTCGGCTCCACGAGGCTCGCACCCCCAGAGGCCGGAACTCCGGAGATGTAGTGTAGGAGAGGGACGTGGGGGCGAAGTTGAGGAGCACCCTCGGCGACTGCGGGCACCGAATGCGCGCATGCGCACACGAACCCAGCGCGCCGCAGACATCGCCACGTGCGACCGGAGCAGGGCTGACGTTCCTGGAGGGCTTATTCAAAGTGTTTTAAGCCCTTTCATACTCTTGGCACGCACTTTTTTTTTTTTTTTCCTCTTATTTTATTTTTTGAGTTGGAGTCTCACTCTGTGCCCAGACTGGAGTGCAGTGGCCGCTCCCGGCCACCGCAGCCTCGACCTGCTGGGCTCCGGCGATCCTTCCGCCTCAGCCTTCCCGGTAGCCGGAATTACAGGCATGCCTTACCACGCCCAGCTGATTTTTTAATTTATTGTAGAGATGAGGTCTCGCTGCCCAGGCGGGTCTCGAACCCGCGGACTCAGGCAATCCACTCACCTCAGCCTCCCAAAGGCGCGGGATTGCAGGCTGAGCCACCGAGCCCGGCTGCACGCACTTTTTTGTTGTTCTTTTAAAGACAGGTTTTACTCTTTCGCCCAGGCTGGAGAGAAGTGGCGCGATGCCGGCTCACTGTAGCCTCGAACTCCTGGGCTCAGGCTATCCTTCCGCCTCAGCCTCCTGAGTAGCTGGCACGACAGGTGCGTGCCACCACACCTAGCTAATTTTTCTTTTTTCTTCTTTTCTTTTTCTTTTTTGTAGAGACGGGGCTTTCGCTTTGTTGCCCAGGCTGATCTCCAACTCCGGAGCTCAAGCGATCTTTCCTCCTCGACCTTCCAAAGTGGTGGGATTATAGGCGTGAGCCACCGCGCCCGGCCCTAACCGTCACTAAATATATAGAGCGCATTTCGTCTTAACAATAACTCTAGGAAGAAGTAGTAATAGTGACCCTATTTTTCAGGTGAGGGAACTGCCTCGTAAAAGAGGAGAAGCAGGTGGCCAAGGTCTCAGCTAGACCACGGCCGGGTCACGATGGAATCCAGATAGTATGGTTTCACTGAACAAAATGCCAGATGCTCCCGTACCCATTCACCCGAACACTAATATGCTGAGAGTTCACTTTACCTGGTATTGCCTTTGTTGTACCCCACACGCCAAGTTCCCCTGTGCTCAGTTACTAATACCTAGGAAAATCAGGAACTAGGTTAAAAGGCTCCTGGTTTATAGGAAATGGAATTAATAACCAGGAGCTCATTTTTTTCCATCGTGCATAACTCTTATATTTAATATGTTTTAATGGTTTGCTTTTATGTTTTTATCAAGTCTAAACTCCATCTTGGATCTGCAGAAGAGATCATTTAGATGATCTGAGCAATAATCGTTTTCCAATGTTATCTTACAGTTATGAAAGGTCATTTAGTGAATGTGGTGGAACAAGTATTTCCTCTTTCAAGCTGTAGTCTCATGCCTTGGGGTTTGGATTTCTCATTAATTCTGCCTTCTCCACCTGCCCCCCCATACTGGTTAGCTTTTTTTTTTTTTAATTTAAAACAATCATGATATAAATATACTCTGGGTGACCATCATAATTTAAGTAAAAGGAAATATTTCAACTATTTGAAGTTCCAACTACTCTGTGGGATTTGTTGTTGTTGTTGTTGTGTGTGTATGAGGTGTTTTTGTTTGTTTGTAGAGACTATGTTACTTAGGCTGGTCTCCAACTCGTGGACTCAAGCACTTCTCCCGTCTTGGCCTCCCAGAGTGTTAGGATTACAGGCGTGAGCCACTATGCCTGGCCCGTCCTTCATTTTTAAAAATTAAAAAACTAATGAAAAATAGAAGGGGTCTAGATACTAATGATTAAAGACCAAAAAAAAGCTAATAGATAATTTTATGACTCTCTACAAATACAATAGTGGGAAAATTTTTTTAAAGTACAAATTTTTATAAAATCATTTTTTAAAAAACATTGTTTTTTTAGCCAGAATGCCTCCTACTCAGGCTGAAAGTGTTATAAAGAATATCATACAAGAAATTAAACAAGAATGTGCAGCCCATGGAGAGATGGTTTCTGAAACTCTAATTGCTTTTATGGTAAGAATGAATATTTTTGCTAATTATTGCTTTATTAAAAGTTTTTTTAAATGTGGTGTTCATTTTCCCCTTAAAATTCAGTTAAGATTTCCTAGATGTTTTTCAGTTAAAAACGTATTGAGATCATTGGACAAGTTAATGAAAATATTGTTTAAAGATTTATAGATCATGTCAGTTCTAGACTTATACAGACTGATTTAGAAGATCTTGATGAGTTTTAGAAACGTCAATACTGTTCTCCTGTATAGGATTTTTTTTTTTTTTGAGTGGGAGTCTCTGTTTCCCAGGCTGGAGTGTAGTGGCACGCTCACCGCCACCCCAGCATCCACCTGCTAGGCTCTGGCAATCCTTCCACCTCAGCCTTTCAAGTAGCCGGAACTACAGGGTCACACTACCACGCCTAATTTTTTGATTTATTGTAGAGATGGGCCAAGTTGTCTACACTGTTCTCGAACTCGTGGGCTCAGGCAATCCCCTCACTTTGGCCTCCCAAAGTGCTGGGATTACAGGCTTGAGCCACCGTGCCCAGCCAAGAATTTTTTAAACATCTATTTTTGTTGACTGTTGTTAAAAAAGTACTCATTGCTGTGGTTTCTGTGTTCTTTCTTTTGGTTAACAACACACAATAAAAACACAGTAAAATGAACCATAGTTTCCTAGTCTAAAATCTAGCTATTGCTTTTAACTTATTTCCCCATATAACTTCTCTAGCACCATGTTCAAGTTTGATGTTTATTGCTTCCTTTCTTCAACCTCCAACAAAGGAGCTAATGAGTTTGATGATAAGAAAAATAACTGAAAATCAACCCCTGAGTAATCAAGAGGTAGTTGTGAAAATGGAAACATACTATATTAATTTTATAATAACATGCAATAAAATTACTTAATGGACCCTTTTCCCGCTCTCAGGTGAAAGCGGTTGTCCTGGATCCAAGTAATGGCTTTAATGTGGATCGAACCCTCATGAAAAGTGATGTGCAGAAACTTGTTAAGGTGATTATCCAGCAATCCTCAAATTTGCAATCACATATTTATTCTCAGATCTCAGTACAGTATTTATGTTAGCCATTATTGCCTTTAGCTGCATCAAACAAAAGTCCACGAAATAGGGGCACAAGCCAAATAAGCTTTTATTTTTTCTCATAAAACAAAGTCTGGAGACACACAGGCTGTTCTTCCTGTCTTCCTGGGCCACCATCCTTGCACTCTATGGCTTTTCCCCATGGTCACAAGATTGCCACTCTAGCACTAGGCAGAAAGAAGGGGGAGGGACAAGGGGCAAAATATGTGTGCCAATTGATTCCAGCATTTTCTATCTGGAAAATAATAGTTTTTCCAGAGTCCTTCCCATCTATTTACATTTATTGACCAGAATGATATTGAGAGTGACCTTGGGACACTGATTTTTTTCCCCCTTCTTTGCCCTCTTACAAATTGAGGCTCTATTAGGAAGGAAGGAAGGAAGGGCGTGAATACTCGGCAGCTAGCGGCATTTGCCACAAAATTTTAGTGATATCTGGTTGTTAATCTCCCACACTGAGAACATTATTAATGGTTTGTTGCATACTGTAAAGGTAAGTGGTACTCAGTTTGCATTTGTCTGATGATTAGTGATACTGAGCATTTTTTTCATATGCTTCTTGACCATTTGTATGTCTTCTTTTCAAAAAGTCTGTTCGTGTCCTCTGCCCACATTTTAATGGTGCTATTTTGTTGTTGTTGTTGTTGTTTTAGTTCTTTGTAGATTCCAGATACTATTCCTCTCTCTGATGCATATCTTACAAATAATTTTTTCCATTTTATAGGTTGTCTTTTCACTCTGTTGATGATTTCTTTCGCTGTGCAGAAGCTTTCTAGTTTAATTAAATTCCATTTTTCTATTTTTGATTTTGAAGTCTCAGTCATGAATTCTCTGCCTAGGTTAATGTTCAGAAGACTTTTCCCTAGGTTTTCTTCTGGTATTTTTATAGTTTCAGGTCTTGCATTTAAATCTTTGATGTATCGGGAGTTAATTTTTGTATATAGTGAGTCTAGTTTCTTTCTTTTGCACATGGCAATCCAATTTTCCCAGCACTGTTTATTGAATAGGGTGACTTTCTTCAGTGTATGTTTTTGTGGACTTTGTCAAAGATCAGTTGGCTCAAGATATGTGGCTTTATTTCTGGGTTCTCTCTTATGGCAATGAGATGCCATCTTACACTAGTCAGAATGGCTATTATTAAAAAGTCAACAAAAAACAGATGTTTGCCAGGATGCAGAGAAAAGGGAATGCTTATACACTGTTGATGGGAATATAAATTAGTGGAATCAAGGAAAACAGTATGAAGATTTCAAATGACTAAAAAAAAAAAATTACCATTTGATCCAGCAATCCCACTATTGGGTATCTACCTGAAAGAAAAGAAATCATTATATAAAGAAGATACCTAGACTTATATATTTATCGAAGCACTATTTGCAATAATAAAGATATGTAACCATTCTAAGCATTCGTCAACAGATGATTGGGTAAAGGAAATGTGTTGCATCACACACACACACACACTGCAATGGAGTACTACTCAGCCATAAAAAAGAATGGAATCATGTATTTTGCAGCAACATGGTTGTAACTGGAGGTCATTATCTTGGGTGAAATAACTAGACAGTCAAATACCACATGATCTCACTTAGAAATGGGAGCTAAATAATGTGTACACAAGGACAGAGAGAGTGGAATAATAGACATTGGAGACTTGGGTAGGATAGTGGGAGAAGGGTGAAGGACGAGAAATTACTTAATGACTATAATGTACACTATTCAGGCGATGGTTACACTAAAAGCCAAGACTTCACTACTATGCAGTATAGTCATGTAACACGTGTTCCCCCTAAATCTATAAAATGAAAAAAAAAAAGAAAATGTTATTGGTTAAATAAATTATAAAGCCTGAAGTCCTCAAGGAGAAAGAAATATAAAAGGGATTGTTGGATAAATATCAGGAACCACTGCTTTCCCATTTATTTTTAAATTAACTTTAGAAAATACTTGATTGTTTCAGAAAATGTAACTACAAATACTTATGAGCTATTCTTTTCTAGCTTTGTATGACTCGGCTATTGGATAATAAAAATCCATCCCTGGACACAATTAAGATGCAAATCTACTTTGATATGAATTATACAAATCGAGGTAACACATGTCTATCTATTATAATACTTTAAAAAAATATTGCATATCATGTTTCAGGTAAGAAGACCTTCATTTGGTTGATGATGAATTTAATCATTTAGTGAATTTAACAATGTAATGTTTTGTCAATCTTTTGAAATGTTTTCCAACTTTGAAAAATATAATAATGTTAGAAATGTTTAATGATAAACACAAATGACCTTTGTGAGTGTCAAAAGTCAATTCAAATTGTTATGCTCTTAAGAGTGATCATTTCCAAGTCTATTATGTTATAACCTTTATGGCAGAAATATGTAATAATTGGCCATTAAAACGAGCCCCTTGAAATTAAGTTTTCAGTTTGCAGACTTTCTTGTTCCTAGGTCATTTTATCATCTCATAAATCTAAGTTATGTAACTACCTAAAAATTAAATTAATAATGGGAAATTTAAGTTTAGAGTGTTTTATTATGTAAAAATACATCAAAGTCAAGTTGGAAGCAAGAGAAAAGGGAAAATAAATTTCTTCATGTAGATTGCCTCTGCCCCTGCTACAGTGTAATCATTATTAACAGTTGTGGCCGGGCTTGGTGGCTCAGCCTGCAATCCCAGCGCTTTGGGAGGCCAAGGTGAGGAGATTGCCTGAGCCCGGGGTTTCAAGACCCGCCCGGGCAACTTGGTGAGACCTCATCTCTACAATAAATAAAAAAGAATTAGCTGGGCATGGTAGCACGCTGGTAATTCCAGCTACCTGGAAGGCTGAGGCGGAAGGATCTCCAGAGTCCAGCAGGTCGAGGCTGCAGTGGCCAGGGGCATGCCACTGCACTCCAGTCTGGGCGACAGAGAGAGACTCCAACTCAGAAAAAAAGAAAAGAAAAAGAAAAAAAAATTGTGATTGTCTTTTTTCTCTCTATGTATTTGAGTTTCAGTTATGCTACATATGTAAAATGATATATCTTGCTTAATAATAAAACTTTAAAGCAATAAAATAGTCACGGAATTAATGAAATTAAACTTATTTTTTAATTCGCAAAAAGTTCTCAGTTGCTTTTGTGGTAAGATTCTAGGTATAAATTATATATGATTGATATATTAATCATTGCCCTTGTTCAGTAACAAGAGGTGTCTTTAGTCAGTTGCAAGAATTGTACTTCGGTGAAGATAGTCTCCTGCCACAGTTAAGGATCACAGGAAGAATGAGGAGTTACACAGTTCTTGATGTAACACTGTATTATCAGTAATGCTGTTTGAAGGAAATTTAACTAGAACTAAAATAGAAACATAATTGCAGAAGGACATACACAGTACATATATTTATACTACTGTATATGTTTGCATATAGTACATGCATATTTATGCTATATGTTTATATATATATATATACACACATACACACACACACATATATGTTGTAGAAATGATCTTCTCTACTTTCTACTTAATTATGAGGTTTTAGCCTTTTCTGATTTTACTGTTTAGATTGACTGTTCAAAGTCTTAGGTGTTTTGACAAAGTATTTCATTTAAATCACTGTAATGTTTCCCACTGTATTTTTGCCTTACTGGCCACTGTTTTTATTTCATTATTACATTTTAAGAAACAGAATTGTCATATTCAAGCTAGTTTTTCTCTGGTCCTTATGTGAGAAGAATTCTGAATATCAAATATATGGAGCACTGTTATTTGCCCCAATTTTAGTGGAATTTCTTGAAGAACATCACCGGGTCCTAGAGTCTAGATTAGGCTCTGTCAGCAGAGAAATTACAGATAACAGAGCATGCACTAGAGAAGAACTGGAAAGCCTCTACCGGAAGATCGTCAGCTACATGTTACTCGGCACTGGGCTTGGCTCCCCCACAGACATCAAGATTGTCAGAGAGACAACAGGTAAAAAGCAGAGGCAATTTCCATTCCATAAGTGAAAACACATGATCACTGTATTTTTAAAAATATGTTAAGTTTAAAGTGTTATATTCCCTTTTTATCTGAAAAAAAAATATTAGCACAAATAAGAGGTTAAAATTTACCCAGGCTCCCTTTACACTGCATAGCAATTCTAAAATTCAAGTAGCACGGCTAGGAAGTGAAATATTGCTAGTTTTCTTAGAGCTGCACATAGCTAGGGACCTTTTACGCGTCATCAGAGGAGCATGGGTATAATTCCAGCGATTGGGAGACCAACTGGGGAGGATTGTTTAAGGCCAGAAGTTCAAGACCAGCCTGGGCAAGACTGCATCTCTGCAAATATGAAAACAGCCGAGTGCAATAACTTGTGCCTGTAGTCCTAGCGACACGGGAGGCTGAAGTGAGAGGATCGTTTGCGCCTACGAGTGTGAGGCTGCCCTGCGTTGTGATTGTGCCTCTGCTCTCCAGCCTAGGCACAGAGCAAGACCTGTCTTCCTATGTCTTTCCTCCATAATTGTTTTAAAACATCAGTCTTTCTACTCAGATCCCCAATTTAAAAAGTGTTTAATTACCCAATGCCAAAAAAACCACTGACTGGATGTTTAATTATGAAAAACGGACATGAGACAATGGCATCATTTTCAGTAGTCCAGCTTTGATGCATCATAAATTTCGCTATGTATGCTATAAACAGGTATCAGCAACTTAAAGAATAATACAAATATCTCTAGAAAGACAAGTCCTTAACTTCCTGCTGAAAAAAACTTGTAATTTAAGTTCTAATATCTTAATGCTACGGGGGTTTTTTTTGTTTGTTTTTTGTTTTTTTAGCTGCCCTACAGAGTGTTTTTCCTCAGGCTGAACTGGGGACATTTCTAACTCTTTCTAAGAAGGACAAAGAACGCCAGCTGAAAGAACTCACCATGATTGTTACTGGAATTCGTTTATTTAACAAAGACTGTGGAAAAGGAGGAGAAGGCATTGATGACTGTAGGTATATCATTAGGTTAATTCTAAAGGCTATGAATATTTAAAATTTTACTTGCACAGTGAGGAAAATAATAAACAACATTTTACTGACATTCTAAGACCTAAAAATGTGTAATTTTTACATTCTTTATAAATAACTGCTGTTTATATAATGTGTGGTAATTTTTACTTTTGCTGGGGCAAGATTTTGAATTTTATGTACCTTGAAGCTAGGATGAGAAAGAAAATCAGTGAAAGGAATGAGGGGGCTGCCCAGAGGCTAGTTAGATAACCAAAAGAGAGCTAAATTCAGTGATTTAAAAAATAAAAATCACCCTGAAATGAAAACAGTTGCTGGTGCAGTTAATGGCACAAAAAGGTCCAAGCGGAAATATTTGCAAATAGCTAAATTCAGGAGCATCCACTCTGTTGTTATATACTTTGTACATTCTTTATAAGTTTGAAAGTAACTTCCTTAAGAATTTGACACTCTTGAAGACCAACCCATTGATAAGGTGTTAGTGTCTTTCACCAGATCACTAATCTAGTACCATGAGGTAATTTTTTCCATTTTAAAAACTGTTCTAGGTCGCTTGTGGTGATTCATGCCTCTAATCCCAACGTTTTGGGAGGCCTAGGCCAGAGAACTGCTTTGAGCCCAGGAGTTTAAGACCAGCCTAGGCAACATAGCAAGCCCTCATCTCTACAAATAATTTAAAAATTAGCTGGGCATGGTGATATTCACCTGTAGTCCCAGCTACTCAGGAGGCTGAGGTGGGAAAACTGCTTGAGCCCAGAAGGTCGAGGCTACGATGAGCCTGAACGTGCCACTGCACTCCAGCCTGGGCGACAGAGATGATCAACTCCAAAAACAAACACACAAAACTATTCTAAAAAGTCAAATTCCCATTTTCATAAATTTCCCTCCCTTGCTAGACTATTCTGTTATTTTTCAGCATCAGATAAGTTTTTTACAACGTGTGTGTTTTTTTAAAAATATATACAAATAGAAAAGAAGATCTGTAGAGGAGGGATCAGTGGATTTTTTGGAGGCACATGGTCATCAACACATATTATCAAAGTCTACCTGTTCTTTAAACTCTTCTGTATTTTAGTGACAAAAGCTGATCTCTCCAACTTTTGGTTATTATTCTGATAATATCTTTTTTTGTACAGGTTTTTAAGGATTATTTTCTTCACGGTATGGGACCCATAAAACACATGCCTCATTATTAATTTGATTGAGAAAACCATGAACTTAATGCTTAAAATGTGACTACTTTCTGGGCTTTCTCCTTCATCCTTTGTAGACTCTTTTATGCCTGACTTTTCATACTCTTAAAAAACAGTGCCCACTCTTTTACGTGAAGCAATCCCAGACACCACTCACCATGTCGATTCTCAACTTGAGGCTGGCCAGAAACAGGCATATCGCTACACAGCCATCCTTGAGAAAGCAGCAAAGAACCCACTCATGAGTACTGAACTTCAACCATCTGTGTTAAAAGAAGCACTGTATAACGTGCGGCAATATGAGCTCTTCCTTCAGATCATTTTGGTGAGTTAACTTCACAAGATCTGGCCTCGAGTGTATTGTGCAATCTCTTTATACGTTATAAGGCTCAGCCAGGAAGAATCAAGTCATTGATTAAGGAGGCAACCTCGATAACTGCTCAGTATATATTGGCTTGGTAGGACCAGGAATTAAAATAGAAATGAGGAAGTGGAGTTATGATTTTAATGAAAATGTTTTTGGTAGAAATTGATTTTATAGTTGTTTATTCTCTTTAGTACTTGGTAGTCTGAGTGTAGCATGCTATAGTTAAGCAATAGTGTGTATATAAGTAATACTGTGTTGTTTGAATTCAGAGTAAGTGTCTAACATTGTTTGGCAGGTAGTTGCACTCAAGTAATTTTTGTGTAATTTGTTCTTATTGTAACAGCTGATAGAAAATATTTTTATATCTGGTGTTTTTAGATTTAATAAACAAGGCAAATAATATTCCAAAGAGCTAGAAGATATGGTAAATTGGTGGTTATGAAATCTTTTTAAAGCAGCAGTGCCCCCAAGCTATGTTTGCAGGGCCCTTTCACAGACAAGGCAATGCAGGGCTTCTGGATTTTTCCTGATAAGTAAAAAAAAAAAAAAAAAAAAAAATCAGGTAGAATTTGTGCTTGCCTTATTTTATTTTATTTTTATTGTAGTAAGAACATTAAATCTGAAATCTACCTGCTTAACACATTTTTAAGTCTATAATACAGCATTGTTAACTGTAGACCCTGTGTAGGACAGCAGATCTCAGCAGGCACATTTTACATAACTGAAACCTTACAGCCGTTGAATAGCAACTCACCATTCCTTCTTCCCTCTAGGCCCTGGAACCACCATTCTAGTCCCAGCTTCTTTGACTTTGACTAGACTTGTTGAAAATTGTCCATGGAAGAAAGAATGAGGAACTTATCTTTTTTTTTAAGTGAGGGGAGCGGGGGAAGGAGACAAGGAAATACGCAGGGATCACATGTTTTCCCCAACCCTTTGACTGCTACGATAACAATTTAAGTGATAACATTCCTAGAGGACTGATATCATAACTAACAACTCCACATGGTTGTGCATAAGTTATTTTTTTAGCAAAATGTAAATAGAGTGATTGTTCTAGGACACTATTAAAAAAAAAGTCAAGAAGCTCTGTGTGCCCGCTCTGTGAATGGACCCTGCAGACACAGTTTGGGATAGGAGCCTAGGATATCTTCCATTATAGGTTTTCCTAAGTGTTACGTGTCAAATGCGACTTTTACTTTGGAAAACATATGCGAATCTATTCCTGCTTCTTGTTGCTGTTGCACAAATTTCAAAAGACTTTAAAGGCTGTGTACTCATACTAACAAACAAGGGGAAAAGAAAGAACTGCGGGATAGGCAAGAGGCTGTTAGGACAGAGGCTAGTGAATGGGAGGATGAAGCAAGCGGAGGGGGCGTGCTTCAACGGCCGGATGGCTCAAGTCGAGCAGGATGCAGGTTGCATTTGTAAAATGTAAATAATAAAGTAAATAAAAATGTGTGAGTTGAAATACAGTAGTAATACTTGACGCTTATTATGAAGTCACCGTTCTGTCACTCAAAATAGTCTAGGAAGAGCCTGGGCAACTTTGCAAGATCTCATCAAATATCACTCTAAAATCTAAGCTGAAAACAAAAAATAGCCAGGGGTGGTGGTGCATGCCTGTAGTTACAGTTAGTTGGGAAGCCCAGGCAGGAGGATGGCTTCAGGCCAGGAATTCAGCTCTGCAGTGAGCTATGATCATGCCACTGCCCTCCAGCCGGGGTGACAGGGTGAGACCTTATCTCGAAACAAACAAATTTTAAAAACCTCTTGGAAGTATATAATTAGGCTACAGATGCCTGGGAATTCAAATGTACTTTTTACTCTTCAAATAAATGTCATTCTTTTAGACTGTACAGAATCACTCACACCACTATTAGTTCTGGTCACATCTTAAGCAGTGCAGTGGTGTCATGGTTAAGAGTTGGGCTTGGAGCTCAGCTGGTTTGGGGCGGAAACATTATTCTACTGCCTATTAGTTGCAAATACTTAGCCAATTTACCTACCTCTCTTGATTTTTTTATTTATACTTATCCCTTTTTGCACTTAAAAGTGTTTGATATGTTTAGCACATAGTAAGAATAAAAGTTTATAATTATTTTTAATTCAGCATTTAGCAACTTATTTTCAGACTGCCATTGTAGTATCAGAAATATATTGTTTTTCTTTCAGTGTTGTGATTTTTAAGATTTTCCTGCATTCCTTAATGTGATTTTTGTTTAATTTTTCATACTCTATTCCTTATATCAATAGGTTAAGAAAGTAAAATGTTCTCAAGTATTGATTTGTAATCCTTTTAAACTGCACACAAAAAGTTCACTTTCACAAAGAGTAACATTCAGTGATTTGTTTAAATGCAATTCTAATCCTTATTTTAAGCTAAGTGCAATAATAATTTAATACAATAAGCTAAATGCACACACAACCTGTATATCCTGAATTACAAACATGGTTTCTATAGCCACATATGTTTTTAGTCAAGTACACATTTCCATAATGAACAAGTACTTACAAATATGTTAAGAAAACACTACCCCAAATGTTTATTCTACCATCACCTTTTTAAACAATGTTGTTCTTGCTGCTGAAAGCACTTAATCTTAGACAGTTTAATCAGATCTGGGAAAATGAGTTCTCCTAAAACTTAGCAAATAGTATTTTAAATCAGAAAAGCCTTCCAACAGGGAAGCATTCACATGAAACTTTTAGTTTCTCAAAATAAATAAATAAATAAATCACTCTTGGATATCTGAAGAAAAGACTGTTAAGAAAAATTATCTTTTAATGTAGATAAAAATTCTTATAAAAACTCTATTTTCCTATATTATCTACTTAGTGGCAACACAAACCAGTTCACTACCTTTAATAGACATATAGGCTACTGTTGTTTAAAAACTTCAGAATGCATGAAGCAGCTGTCATAGAGTCAAAGATGCCATTTAGATTTCATGTATTAAATAGCTACAATATAGCTTACAATGGCACAGATATGCCTGAAACATAAATACTATTTTTATCCTTTAGACAGTCGAAAGTCAGAAGGAACTGCATAGTTTGCGAGGTACTTAATTGATGTGTGATCATTGAAACCCAACAAGTAGTTCAAGTATGGCCATACAAAGGCAAGCAATTAAAGGCTCAAATATCACTCTAAAATCTAAGCTGAAACTTTTGTGTTTCTTCATCTTTCATTTGCATGGCTAGATATCAGGGCCTTACTGTAGAAAATATATGGTTATCACATGTAGTTTTCCCAGAAGATAATGAAGTTTAAGAAAGTACAAAAGGTGTCAAGATCATCAAATGTTTCTAGTTTGTTTCAGTTCTGCATTTATAGTAAGCAAGTCTTTAACCCTAGCAAGGTTCTTGAGTCCTTTCCAAACACAAAAACAGTATCGTTAATTTATACTTGACCTTGTCTTCCGATTGACATTGCCTTGTGAGTCACTTCAACAATGAACTCGATGACAAAGTCTTCAGGAATATCCACTGACTCAGTGTGAGGATTCTGGGCATCCCCAAAGCCATAGATCGTGCATCACAGGTGAGGTCGTCTTCTTCATAGGCCTGCCAGCTTCCCACTAGCCTGCCAGCCTACACTGCTCAGCTGGCTCATTCCTAAAAGGTTTTTCTCCAAGTGGTTTTATTAAGTCTTGTTATCAAGATCGTTTTCACACCTCACCAATTTTATCATTGAGGAAGGGGAAAATAAGAGCTATATAGCTGACAAAGTGGATTCTTGAGGGTTCTTCTCAGGAATGCACGTAGATTTAATATCTAAGAATACCTGTATACATTTAAGAAAAGTTATATCCACTGTATTTGAGAAGATTCGTCCATCCACAAATATTTTTGGAGCACCATACATACAGCAGTACTTTTCTAGGTGCTGGGGACACCACAGAGAACAGAGTTCCTGCTGTCTGTGAGCTTACCCCCAGGGATATGCTCCTCAGGGAGCAGGTATGACTTAAAACACATGAGATTTTGAGAGTGAAATATCACAATATTAACACAAAACATATTCATTTCACAGTCAGATATAATTACTTGTGCCCAGGAAGCAGAAATGATGATAAAACAGTTAGGAGCCCAACTGGAGCAATTAAAAATGACCATAAGATCAAAGACAGCTGTCCCAACCTCACAAGTCTTTGTAAGTATGTCATCAACTTGACCTTGTTAAGGGAGAATTTCCTTTTGAGTCCTATAAAATTAGATCAGAAGTCATTATAATTGTATTTAATTTCTAAAAATATAACATTAGTTTTGTACAAGTCTGTCCTGGTCTCTATGGTAATTTTGTAGTAATAGTATGCTATAAGTTTGATGAGAAAATTCTCCTACATAAACCATCGCTACTAAAAGAAATGCAACCATATAGTATCATAACCATAATATCAGTATTGCCTGTGGCAACAAATAATTGATAGTACTGTGTTGAAAATGAGTTTATAGGAGTTGGTCAGAAATTGCCTTCAGCACAGAGATTATGTAACTTTTGTAACCTTTCAGAAAAGACAAATAATAATCGCTTTGTTTGCCAGGCCTGCACTTATATTAACTTTCTGGTTATCTGCACCATTTTGTGGACAAACCTGGTAATTCTTATCTGGAAAAGGATGTATAAAATTTACATTCGGTATTGTATAGAGCATTTGAGGCTCTGATAACTTTCTGCAACCATTCTCAATGTTTGGCTTTAAAAACCCAGATGCAAACCGGGCTCGGTGGCTCAGCCCGTAATCCCGCGCCTTTGGGAGGCCGAGGTGAGTAGATTGCCTGAGCCCGCGGGTTCGAGACCCGCCTGGGCAACTTGGCAAGACCTCATCTCTATGATAAATCAAAAAATCAGCCGGGCATGGTAGTGCATGCCTGTAATTCCGGCTACTCGGAAGACCGAGGCGGAAGGATCGCTGGAACCCAGCAGGTCGAGGCTGCAGTGGCCGGGAGTGGCCACTGGGCTCCAGTCTGGGCGATCAAGTGAGACTCCAACTCAAAAAAAAAACAAAAAAAAACAAAAAAAACCCAGATGCAAAAGGCTACGTTGTTTCACTTTTATGTGGGTACTGTTTGGTTTTTTCTTTGTGCTGTAAGTCAATGACCTTTTATATAAATAAGAAACATTTTATCTCATTGACCTAAAATCTTTAACTTGCAGCTTACAAGACATGCCCCAAGAGTATCGCTATACTTTCTAGGGTATTTTAATCATAACAGGGTCAGACAAATCTAACTATAATGAGTCATATCCAGCTTTAAATTTTTTTCTTTAAAGATATTTTCCCTTCGCCTTTCTGAGGTGAGGTGTTCATAAATCTTTCTTTGGGGATCATGTGTGTTTGACTTGTTTTAGTAAATTAACTTTATAATAATCATACAAAAATAAAGTGCTTTGAAATAAAATACAAATTTATTTTCTCATAGTTTGTGAGTAAATTTCTATTTAGAGTCTATTGTCTAACTTCATAAGAGTTTCACTTGAAGAATTAATTTCTGTACAAATGACCATTGTATTTATTGTCATGAGTACAATGGCTTGCAATTTTGTTGTATAGTTACATTTTAAACATTTTTTCTCTTCCCCAGCCTGCCTTCATTGAACTTTCCAATCTGTGGACTAGCATGCAGGATGAAGCTATTGTGATTAGCATCCTCAGTAATTTAACCTCTCACCTCCAGTCATTCCTGGGCACTCATGACCTACTCTTTCCTGAGAAAGTAATGCAAGATCTTCTTAATGGAGTAACTGTGAAAACTGATATGTGTAGAATGCAGGAACACATGGGTAATGGAATCATCCATTATTTCGCCTTCTTTGTAAAATTACCTCTAGAATAAAAATCACTCTTTTTTTTTTTTTTTTTTTTTTTGAGTTGAAGTCTCACTCCGCTGCCTGGGCTGAAGTGCAGTAGCATGCTCGTGGCCACCCCAACATTGACCTGCTGGGCTCTAGCAATCCTTCCGCCTCAGCCTTCCAAGTAGCCAGAACTACAGGCGCTCGCTACCGCACCCAGCTAATGTTTTATTTATTGTAGAGATGAGGTCTCACCAAGTTCCCCAGGCTGGTCTCGAACCCTCAGGCTCAGTCAATCCACTTTCCTCAGCCTCCCAAAGTGGTGAGATTACAGGCTGAGCCACTGAGCCCGGCCCACTCTTTTGTCTTAAGATTTTCATGTTATTTCTTTCTGATAAAGCAGTAAACATATTCTTGATTATAAAGTACTAATGTTCATTACAGGAAAAGTGAAAAACAGAAGATATGTAAACTGAATAACTTACTATCTAGCATAACCATTCCTAATGGTATAGTTAATATTTTGGTCAACAATGATTTTTGGACATATGTATTTTTATTGCAGTGCTAGCGGTTTGATTATTGACTTGTCATAGAAAGGAATATTAATCTTTGCTGTTTTTGTTGCAAATAAAGCTCCATTTCTTTAGAATGTTATTTGCTATATATCTTCCTCACATTCAAGTTGACAACTTATAAAGCAATAAATTTTGTTCCTGTAAAATTAATCGTGCTTATTTTAAGTTCCTTAAGAGATGCATTGGCCAGGTATGCTGGCTCACGCTTGTATTGTCAGCACTTTGGGAGGCTAAGGTGGGACGAATGCTTGAGCACAGGAGTTTGAGACCAGTCTAGACAACATTGCAAGATTATATCTCTACAAAAATCAAAAAATTAGCCTGGCATGGTAATGCACACCTGTAGTCCCAGCTATTCGGGATGCTGAGGTGGGAGGACTGCCTGAGCCAGAGGTGCAATGAGCCATGTTGGTGTATGGTGGCTCACACCTGTAATCCCAGCACTTTGGGAGGTGAAGGCAAGAGGATTACCTGGCCTGAGCACAGATGTTTGAGACAAACCTGGACAACTTGGCGAGACCTCATCTCTACAATAAATCAAAAAAAAAAATTAGCTGGACGTGTTAGCGTACACCTGTTGTTCCAGCTACTTGGGAGGCTGAGCGGAAAGATCGCCTGAGTCCAGCAGGTTGAGGCTGCAGTGGCTGTAAGCATGCCACTGCACTCCAGCCTGGGTGACAGAATGAGACTTTAAGTCAAAAAGAAAGAAAGAAAGAAAGAAAGGAAGGAAGGAAGGAAGGAAGGAAGGAAGGAAGGAAGGAAGGAAAAGGAAAAGGAAAAAAGATTTATCAATAAACTTTTTGGTCTCTTCTATCTTAGCTAAAGACAACTTATAATTTATGAGAAATGCCAAAAATAGAGTCTGGCATTTGAGTTGTTACCTTAAAAAAATAGTTTTTACAGAATATGAAATTAGGTAATTTATTCCATGAATTTTCTTTTCATGTGCTATTTTTGTAAAAATGGAAAGTGAATATATAGCAGTAACTTCTTAAACTATTAGAATACATAAAAACTGAAAACTAAATCAGAGACTAAAAGGCATCTCTTCAGTTCAAGTTTTTATTACTCATTTCATTAAAACAGCATATCTAAGCAAATATTGAATGAAATTGAAAAGTTGTAGTAACTTCAAGAGTGGAGATTAAGCTCAACCATATTTCTAGGATGGTTTACTTGCAACTTCTTAGATTTAGATGTGTCATTTCCTACCATATGTTAGAACTTTTGGTTCACTAGAACACTATCAACTTATTGCTCCATAAAATGGAAGAGCCAGTGTTCTTCTAAAAGAATTTTACTTAGACGTGCCACGTTTGATCATTATTGGAGGCTTTGGGGCATATCAGGAAAAAAGAGAAAAGATTTTCTGGGCTCACACCTGTAATCCCAACACTTTGGGAGGCAGAGGCAGGAGGATTGATTGCCTGAGCCCTGGGGTTCAAGACCAACTTGAGCAAGTTGGTGAGAACTTGTCTCTACAATCAATCAATCAATCAATTAGCCTGGCATGGTGGTGTGTGCCTGTAGTTCCAGCCACTTAGAAGGCTGAGGCAGAAGGATTGCCTGAGCCCAGGAGGTGAAGGCTGCAGTCCCCATGAGTGTGGGTAACAGAATGAGGATAAAAAAGACAAAGAAGAAGAAAGAAGACGAAGGAAGGAGAAGAAGGAAGGAGAAGGAGGAGGAGGAGAGGAAGAGGAGGAAGAGGAAGAGGAGGAAGAAGAGGAAGAGGAGGAAGAGGAGGAGGAAGAAGAAGAAGAAGAATTTTCTCCAAATTATATAAATATGCAGTATATTGTTTGTGTAAAAAAATGTTATTGTTTGGCCTGGTGTGGTGGCTCATGCCTGTAATCCCAGCACTTTGGGAAGCTGAGGAAGCAGGATTGCTTGAGCCCAGGAGTTTGAGACTAGCCTGGGCAAAATAGCAAGACCTCATCTCTACAAAAAATAAAAAATTAGCTGGGCATGGGCGCAAACCTGTAGTCTCAGTTACTCAGAAGACTGAGGTGAAAGCATCACCTGAGCCCAGGAGATCCAGGCTGCAGTGAGCCATGATTGTGCCACCACACTCCATCCTGGGGGACAGAGTGACAACCGGACTCAGAAAAACAACGTATTGTTTGTTCATCAAATGTATTTAGGTTAGCTAACCAACACTAGGAAAAATGTTTTAAAGTATAAAGGACAAACATTTTACACTTACTAAGAGACATTTCCTTGACTCTGCTAGAGCCTTCTCTACTATTTCAAGAAGCAACTGTCCTAGTTTATAAGCATCATACTCCACACATTTCACCTCCTAGTGTATTATTAAGAGCACTGCCATTTTGAATGGAGTTCATCTCTCTCTCTTTGGGTCACCTGGCAGCCAGTCCTTCTGCTCATCTCCAGGAGTGATTTGCTATGCAGCAGCAAGAGGCACCACAGACCCTTCCGGAAGTGTCTCAGGCAGGTTTTCTTGGACTGCCTCGCTCGAAGAGTCCTCCCCATCAATCAGGTTTTGTAAATATCAAGTTTTGTCATCAGAAAAAGTACAAAGTAATAAAAAGTTAATGTTGATAATGCACCATGACTAACTTATTTAGGAAATTTAACCTTCTCACTGAATAAACGTTTTTCTTTTTCTCCTTTTTCATTTTAGAAGATCGAGTCCGTGTGACAGACTTTAGAAAACTGGAATGGCTTTTCCCAGAAACAACAGCAAATTTTGAGAAATTGTTAATTCAGTATCGGGGATTTTGTGCTTACACATTTGCCACAGCCGATGGCCTCCTCCTTCCAGGTATATCGTTGGAAAGAACACTGCTCCTCCTCCCCCAGTTTTTTATTTGTATTGCCACTCGCATGCGAGGGGGACCCCCCAAAACTCTGAATTATCTTTTGGAGGGCAGGCCCCCTGTAGCACGGGCTCCCCCTGCACTGATGTCAGGAACCCATTGGCATCAGTGTCCCAGCTAGTGTTATTGTAAGAGGCTGCGTTTGGCTTCCGTAAATATATTTTTGAAGATTCTTTCGACGCGTTCCCTTGTAAATCGCGATGGGTGATTCACGAGTGCACCTGTCCACACCACGATGCGTGCTTAGCAGCTTCTGACCAGAGATGGCAATGACCCCCAGGCCCCGCCCTCCCTATTCACACCATCTTGCCTGTGCAACTTTTGTTGTGGTTTCCCGGGATGAAAAAAGTCCTCAAAAAGAAACGTTTTGCTGGTGTGGAAGAGGTGAAATAAAAAATGCCAGAAGCAACAAAAGGCATCAAAATTGATGAGTTCGAAAACTGTTGTGAGCAGTGGAAAAAGCATCTTGATAGGTGTATTGCATCAAACAGAGAGTACTTTGAAGGTGACTGAAGTTTAAACGTGTAAGAATAAATACGCTTTTTAAAATAAATAAATTCCAGGTTTTTGGGGGGTCCCCCTCATATTTACTTTTAAAAACCTTGTCGAATCAGTGGCCTAGAATAGGAACTACAAAGATGATCCAGACAAAGTCTTCATTTTGGAAGTGCTCTGACAGGCTAACATAAGTAAGAAATTGTAAACAATAAGCAATGGAATGTGTATATGTATTATGGAAATGTGGACACCACAGTGCCATAGAAAGGGGATAACTCATATGCCCAATGGAGGATTCCAGAAACATTACACAACCTTACTAAAAATATATCATATTCCAAAGTAATTGCTGAAAGAGCAATACTTCCTTGATGTGTTTATTTACAAAAATTATTTGTCACTTTATAGTTACATTTCATTAGCATAGATCAGGATTTCTCTATAAGTTGGAACTCTCTAAGGAAGTGGCCAATATTATATCAAGTAAAATTTCTCTATGATGTGCATATCATTATTGTGTCTCTAAAATAAATAACAAATCCAGCATTGAGATGAAATAAGTGATTCTCCAAAAAGTGCCATGTGAACTGGGAATAACAAGAAGTCTGCTAGGACTAGAATGTAAACAGTATGACAAGATTGGTTCTTATTTACTTTATACCATTAACTTTATTTTTCTTCTTTTTAAAATTTCTTTGGTTATAGCTCACAATTGGGTATTACTTTTTCATTATAAATAATTTTTGGGATTGTGTGTATACAGGTTAGAGAGAACACACAAGTTGGCTCATCTTTTATGGTATTACGTTTTTCATAATGGGAGTAACAAAAGGTTTACAATGAGGAATTGAGATAAAAGTATTCTGAGGCCCAAGAGTATTACTGGTACTGGGGAGAATACAATCAAGAGCCATGCAGAAGTCAAAAGCAATGGAATGTAGGTAGTGTCTTTTCTTTTCCTTCCTTCCTTCCACACAAATAAGGGAAAGGAGTCATGAGGGACACAGAGAGAGAGAGAGAGAGAGAGAGAGAGAGAGAGAGAGAGAGAGAGAGAGATCAGAGGTAGTATGATGTAGTTGAAAAAGCCACGGGCTAGGATTCAGGAAAACCTGCCTTGTACCATTAGTGAACTAGGTAACCAGCAGATCTCATGCCTTCTGTGGACCTCAGTTTGAAAATGAAAAGGAGACACCAGAGGCTGGATGGGTGGCTCATGCCTGTAATCCCAGAATTTGGGAGGCTGAGGCGAGAAGATTGCCTGAGCACAGGGGTTTGAGACCAGCCTACTAGGCGAGACCTTGTCGCTACAATAAATCAAAAAATTAGCCAGGTGTGGTGGCGCGTGCCTGGAGTTCCAGCTACTTGGAAGGCTGAGGTGGAAGGATCAACTGAGTCCAGCAGGTCTAGGCTGCAGTAGCCATGAGTGTGCCACTGCACTAAAGCCTAGGAAACAGAGTGAGACTCTGACTCAAAAAAAAAAAAAAAAAAAAGAGGAGAAGAGAGGAAGAGGAAGAGGAAAGAGGGGGAGGGGGGAGGAAGAAGGGGGGAGGGGGAGGGGGAAGGGGGGTAGGAAGAACCAGGAAGTCTGTATGGTCCTTTCCTGCTTCCCTCAACTGTGGTTCTAAGAAAGAAGAAATAGAAAAGTGAAAGGGCTTTGTGGGGCTCTGAGTTCCAGATTCCTCTCTGAATAAGCCAGTTCTGACTACTTTATTTCTGTTTACTGCATTATTTCTACTTACTACATTCTTTTCTGGGAAGCAGCAGCCCGCAACGCCTCAGGAATTCTCTAGAACGTCCCTGAAGATTACACAGCTTAACCCCCAAGGTGACACTGGAGTTTACCAGTCTGTCACGGTCCTTTTTCAGATGACTTCACTGACTCCACTGCCGACCACTCTTTCCCTCCTTCTCTCTACCCCAGCTGCACTGGTTTCTTGCTGTTCTTGAACATTCTAAGCCCACTTTCACCTCAGAGTCCTCACATTTCCGCTTCCTGTAGTTGGAAAGCTCCACCCCCTCCCCATAGCTACTTGCCTGGTTCATCTTCTTCAGACTTCTCTCATCATCCAATTTAAAATATAAATCTCACCCTCCTTCCTTTTACTATGTTCTTAGTCTGCTTTACTTTTTTTTGGAACCATAGCTCTGGTCACTCTGTGGCCTATGACATATTTGTGTTTTGTTGAGAGCAGGGACTTTGCTTTTTCCTATATCCTTAATATCAGGGGGAATCAATGAATATTTGTTGAATAAATAAATAATTTCCACAAGCTATATGGATATTTAATCATCTGTACTCTATGTAGTATCTTTTTATAGTGGAAAATATTTTCTAACATAAAAATTTGCATATTGGAAAAGATGTCTCATCTTTATAGTTCTTACAGAATTATTTTTGAGACAATCCTTATAGAAATTAGTTTAAGTAGATTTGAAAGATGTGCCAGATGACTAAGTGGTTTCTTATACAAGATTTTAAAACTTATAATATCTGAATGGTGGAAAATATTTTTACATAAAATCCACTTTAAAATCATACCTTAACATAAAAATGAAAGACATATAATATAATATGAATTTCATATAAAATATCGTTTAATAAAATGTATAATTTAAAATAGCTAATTATAACATTTATAAAGATAAAAGCATAAGTAATAAAGTAATATGTTAAAAGTGGAGTGTAGAGGGAATTGTTCCATGGGTGCATTACAAACAGAGAATCACTCAATATTTCATAAGTGATAAAGATATTTCATATCTAATATTTTCTTAATTTTCAGGAAATCCAGCAATTGGAATTTTGAAATATAAAGAAAAATACTATACTTTCAATACTAAAGATGCTGCATATTCATTTGCTGAAAATCCTGAAAATTATATTGATTTAGTTAAAGAAAAGGCAAAAAAAAATGTAGAATTAATTCAGCTACTGGAGCTTCACCAACAGTTTGAAACACTCATTCCATATTCTCAGGTAAGCAAGGTTAATATTTTAAGAATTTATGACATTTACAAATGTAGTTAACCAAGCGGGGTGGTTCAAGCCTGTAATCCCAGCACTTTGGGAAGCCGAGGAGAGAGAATTGCCTGAGCTCAGGAGTTCAAGAGCAGCCTGAGCAACATGGTGAGACCTTATCTCTACAATAAACCAAAAAATTAGCTGGGCATGGTGACACTGCCGTGATTCCAGGTACTTGGAAGGCGGAAGAATTGCTTGAGCCAGCAGGTCGAGGCTGTGGTGGCCGTGAGCATGCCACTGCACTCCAGTCTGTGTGACAGAGTGAGACTCTGACTCAAAAAAATTGTAGCTAATTAAAGTTTTATTTGTTGTATAATGGCTCCCAAGTCCAGGCAGAGTCAGTCAGATAAGGGTCCTTACAGATTGTCTGAAAGGGATTCACATCGGAATATAGAAACAAATGGAATTCATAACGATATGGAATCTAATTGATAAATTAACAGACTGGGAAAATCTGAAAGACAAAGACTTCATTTAGTTAAATAATTGAAACTAGTTAAATAATTGAAACTGGTGCAGTTGCTGCCACCTCTACTGCATATTGTTCCAGCTGTGTTACATCTGGCTAATTATTTTATTTATTATTCCTCTAGTTATTTATTCCTCTATATATTTATTTATTATTTCTCTAGTTATTTATTCCTCTATTTCCAATAGAGGAATTCAACACAGATAACATAGATGATAACTTATTTACTCAGAGTTACAAACTAATTTTACAGGTTCAAATTGTAGTTGTCTGAAAGGCCACAAAATGAATCGGAAGGTGTATTTCCTGTATGTCTGTGTTTGTTTATTAATTCATTCACCAAATATTTAGTAAACCACTTACTGTACCAGGAATTATTTTGGCATGGGGGATTTAGGAGTGAACAAAACAGAAAAAAATCTCTGCTTGCATTGAGCTCACATTTCAAAGCTGTCTATTCTTATGTTCTTCTTCCTCTGTCTCTCGTTTATATTGTTCACTCTTTTTTTTTTTTTTTTTTTTTTTTGAGCTGGAGTCTCACTCTGTCGCCCAGACTGGAGTGCAGTGGCCGCTCCCGGCCACCGCAGCCTCGACCTGCTGGGCTCTGGTGATCCTTCCGCCTCAGCCTTCCAAGTAGCCGGAATTACAGGCATGAGCTACCAAGCCCAGTTGATTTTTTGATTTATCTTAGAGATGAGGTCTCACTGCCCAGGCGGGTCTCGAACCCGCAGGCTCAGGCAATCCACTCACCTCAGCCTCCCAAAGGCGCGGGATTACAGGCTGAGCCACCGAGCCCGGCTATATTGTTCACTCTTTAATTGGTCTGTCTCTTGTCTCTAGTTGAGTTCCTCTCTTTTAAATTCACTGAAGACTATGTTGAAGACTATGGTTTAAAATGTCTATTTGCTATTTTTGACAACGTTCTAACTATGAAGAAGGTGGATTTTGGTACCAGAGAGATCAAGCAGTAATTGGAAAGAGGATGGTCTGGCTGTTGTCAGTGAAGCGTAGAGGGTGGTCTGTACCTATGGGCAGGAAAATCAGAAACAAGCTAAGGTCGTCTGAGGTGTATGGGGAGAAATGGGGAGATATGGCGGTCAGGACCCTGGACAGCTCAGCTGGAGCTGTTATTCTGAGATTGTGCTGTCGGTTGAAGAGATGGATGCTCCAACTCCCCTGTTGAATGAAGCAATTTTGCAGAGCCTTCTAGATTCCTCCTGAGAGATGGTCTTGTCTACTTAGTGTCCTTCTGTATGTGAGCCAAATGATAGGAGGGCCTAAAATTTTTGGCTTGACTGAAATTTACTCTCAAAATGATTATAGCAGTTTAACTGCAGTATGAAGCATGGCAGGTACACATCATCCTGTCAGCATTTGTTATCGCCTGGGTCTTTAATTTTTGCCAGTGTGATGAATTTTAAAATGGTATCTTAAGAATATTCTATTGTGCTTTTTTATGATAGCGAAGTTCATCATCTCTTCTTATTTATACATTCAAATTTCCCCTTCTGTCGTTGACTATTCATACATTTTGCAAGTTTTTTTCTACACTATTCTTCCTATTTTTAACTTGTTGATTGGCAATTCCTTGTCTGTTCTAAATGTTGATGCGAATGTCTTTTCCTAGTCTGTCACCTCTTTGTTAACGTTGTCAGTGGGGACTTTCACTGAAGATACATCTTTAATTTTAATATAGTCATATCAATTGTTCCTCTTAGAAATTGATTGTGCTTTTTAAAAAGTATTATTTTAGAAATTCTTCTCTATCCTAAGGTTATTCTTTTTCTTCTAGTTCTGGAGTGATGTGAGAAGTCTAATAAGTTCCATTTGATTTCATTTAATTCATCAAATACCCACCAATATTGAACACTGTGGCAGCAGTGACAGAACCTGGCTTTAGGTCACTAGTCCCGCTCTCATAAGTGACATCCTTTGCAGTTACACTGTCTTGCATGTAAAGCTGGTCCATATTGGTTATCAGAATGTTCAGGGTTTAATCTGTTTTCCCAACTCTCTGGGAAGTCCAGAGGATACAAGTATCAACAGGCAGAATTCATGCATTCCATACAATATGCTGTTCCACTTGGGAAAATTGCGTTAAGAAGGTCTGTTCTTCCTGGAAATTCCTGTGTGAGTACACTTTGGTGTGAAGACTTCATGAAATTTTCAGGAAACTAGGAGAAGCTTTGAATTGAGTCAAACCCACTGTAATTCCTAGCAAACTTCAACAGGGAAACCAGAGCTTTCAGCAAAAGGTGGTATTACAGCTTGATCCAATAAATTGGCTGCTATCTCTCATGGCCAATTAAAATACAAGAGGCAGAGACTAGGAGAAAAGGGAGTGTTTAATTCCTATAATGAGGTTATAGGGAGATGGTTCAGCATAATTGAAAAAAACAACAACAAAACCCACTCAAAACAACACAAATTCACTCCAGTATTTATACTCAAAATCCGTAGCCCTTTACCCACCCCGACTTTAAAGCCTACGTGCAATTTTAACACGACTCAAGATTTACATGAACAATATTCGATGTGCAACTTCCTTCACTGTGAGACAAGCAGTCAATGACCATGACAAAGCCACTAAATGACATCTCTCTCTTGTTGCTGCCAACTCTACTGCATATTGTTCCAGCTGTGTTACATCTGGCTAATTATTTTATTTTTTTGTAGAGATGAGGTCTTGCTATTGTGCCTATGCTGGTCTCAAACTCCTGGGCTCAGCCTCCCTAAAGGCTGAGATTACAGGCATGAGCCACCACACCCAGCCTGTTTATTTATTTGTTTTTTAAATGTTCTTGAATTCAGCTTTTCTACTTTTTTTAAATGAATTTTTACATCTATATTCTTGAGTGAGTTTGACCTATGAATTTCCTTTCTTTTACAGTCCTTTGTTGTTTTTATGTCAAAGCTATACATGTCTTATAACTTTATAGTGTGAACATATTACATTTTCTTTTGTCTGAAAGAACTTATGTATAATTGGAATTATTGGGTAAAATAATTTTACAGAGAGCCTGTATAGCTCCCTGGGCTTCTTTTTTTTTTTTTCTTTAGTTAGAAAAATTGTAACTACTCAGTCAACTACTAATTTTAACTACTGTTATAATTATAGAATTTTTTCCCTGGTAGTCTATTTCTTTTTATATCAGACTTAGTAAGTTGTATTTTTCTAGGAATTTATTCAAATCATATAAGTTTTTAACTTGCTCCTCATAAATATTTCACAGTATTCTTTTATTATTTATTTAATCTCTACATTAGCTTATGCTCTCTTTTAAATTCCAGATTATGTGTTTTTGAACCTTGTTTCTTTTTATTTTGATTAATCTTGCCAAAGGACTAGTTGTTTAGTCTTTTTAAAGAATCAACCTTCAGTTTTGTTGAGCCTATTTTCTGCTTGCTTTCATTTTATATTTTCTGCTTTGAACTTTATTATTTTCTTTCATACAGTTCCTTTATTTTAGCCTTTTGTTTCTAGATTTTTAAGATAAATGTTTAGCTCATTAATTTTTAGCCCCTCTTTTATTTAATGTAATAAATTTCCTTCTTACTATACTAGTTGAGTTTGCTATACTACTTGAGTATGTCACATACTTTTAAACATAGTCATTTTCATCATTGTTTAGTTCTAAGTAGTTTTTAAAAAATATTATGTCTCATTATGTTGGTCTCAAACTCGTGGGCTCAAGCAATCCTCCCATTTTGTTCTCCCAAAGTGCTGGGATTACAGGCATGAGCCACCATGCCCAACTAAGTTCTAAATATTTTCTAATTCTCTTTAGGATTTCTTCTTTAGATTATAGGTAATTTATGTTTGCTAGTATACTCATAAAGATTTTTTATTTTGTAATGTAAAACAATTTATTTAATACTGGTGTCTAATTGTCTACATTATGATAGAATCTCTCTCTCTCTCTCTCTCTTTTTTTTTTAAGAGATGGGCTCTCCCTATGTTTCCAAGGCTGGAGTGCAGTGACTATTCACAGGCGCAATCATAGTGCCGTGCAGCTGCTAACTTCTGGCCCCAAGTGGTCCTCCTGCCCTGGCATCCCAAAGCACTACACTCAGCCCATTTGCTCATTTTAAAATCAGATTGTTTCCTTGCTGTTGTGTTGCTTACATATTCTATATATTAATCCTTTGTTGGATGAATAGTTTACAAGTATTTTCTCCCATTTTGTAAGTTGTCTCTTTACTCTGTTGATTACTTCTTTTGCCGTACAGTAGTTTTTTAATTTGATGTGGTGGCATTTGTCTAATTTTGCTTTTATTGCCTATGCTTTTGAGTTCTTATCCAAAAGATCTTTTCCCAGACCAATGTCCTGAGGCATTTCTCTTATGTTTGCTTCTAGTGGTTTCATAGTTTTGGGGGTTACTTTAAGTCCTTAATCCATTTTGAGTTGATTTTTACATATGGTGAGAGATAGGGGTCTAATTTCATTCTTCTGCATATGGATATCCATTTCCAGCACCATTTATGGAATAAATTGTTCTTTCCCTATTATGTGCTTTTGGCACCCCTGTCAAAATCAGTTGACTGTAAATGTGTGAGTTTAATTCTGGGTTCTCTAGTCTGTTCTATTGGGCTATGTTTGTGTATTTATGCTATTACCATGCTGCTTTGGTTATTATAGCTTTGTAGTATCTTTTTGTTGTTGTCGTTGAGTTGGAGTCTCACTCTGTCACCCAGGCTGTAGTGCAGTAGCACACTCACGGCCACCGCAGCCTCAACTTGCTGGGCTCCGACAATCCTTTTGCCTCAGCCTTCCAAGTAGCTGGAACTACTGCCATGTGCCATCATGCCCAACTAATTTTGTTTATTGTAGAGATGAGGTCTTGCTAAGTTGCCAGGCTTGTCTTGAATCCATTGGCTCAGGCAATCCTCTTACCTCAGCCTCCCAAAGTTCTGGGATTATAGACGTGAGCCACTGCGCCCAGCCTGGTAGTGCATTTTGAAATCAGGTAGTGTGATGCCTCCAGCTTTGTTCTTTTTGCTCAGGATTTAGGGTTTTTGTGGTTCCATATAAATTTTAGATTTGTTTTTTGTATTCCTGTAAAGAATGTAATTGTTATTATGACCAGCATTGCATTGAATCTTGGATAGTATTATGTGATTTCTTAATGTACTTTTCTTTCTTATAAATGTGTATATATATTTCCTTTGAATAAAAGTGGGTGTGATAAACACATGTGTGTGTATATATACATATATTATTATATATGTATATATTATTTTGGAGCTATCCTATGACCAGTTATTACGAAAATCCTTAAAGCTATTGTGGCCCCAACTGGTATGTTTCACTCTTCAAATTATCACCAAACTAAATCTCCCAAGTCAACTGTTCTCAAATTTATTTGAGTTGTAGAGTCTCTGGAGATTATAATTTATCATATAATTCATATAATGCTTTGATGAGTATTATAAATGTTGCTACCTTAAGTTTAATATTTGTAATTTTGTGCTTAATTAGATTTATACAAAATTATGATTTAGAAAGAATGATTACAGTAGCAAACTATCTTGAAAAATTATTGTCTGGGTGTGGTGGCTCACACCTATAATCCCAGCACTTTGGGAGGTTGAGGTTAGAGGATTGCCTGAGCCCACGGTTTCAAGACCAGCCTGGGAAACTTGGCAAGACCTCATCTGTACAATAAATTTAAAAAATTAGCTGGGTATGGTGGCGCATGCCTATAGTTCCAGCTACTTGGAAGGGTGAGGCGGAAGGATTGCCTGATCCCAGCAGGTCAAGGCTGTGGTGGCCGTGAGTGTGTCACTGCACTCCAACCTGGGTGACAGAGTGAGACTCCAACTCAGAAACAAAACCAAACCTCTGTCACTCTTTCCAACAACATCACATGCAGCACAATCATATCTTGTTTAGCCTGGAATTGCTGCATACTTAATACTAGGTTCCCTAGCAGAAAACCAATATATTCAATAACAAAACAAAAACCTTGGGTAAAAATATGCTATGTTTGCATAGTTTGATCTCAAGATATGTCCTAAAGAGATTTTGATAGTTTAGATAGATGTGATTTATGACTAATATTTAACAGATATTTTAAATTTCTATCCATTTCCAATGTGGTATTCACTCAAGCTACCAGTTGTGCAAAGTGGGGAGAGATACTTGACTTGGACTTGAGGAATGTTTTTCCCTTTCAGAATACCAGTTAAGTTAACGAAATCAAGCATAAAGCCATAATGTCCACAAAAAGATACACTTAATCACTAATGATGTGCTTATTTTCTCTGCTGGTACTTGTATGTATATTCTATGCCCCCCAAATCTTGTTTTTCTGGTTTTTTGTGAGTTTTAGCTAAATATTTTTAGTTATTCTGTAAGTAATGTTTAATTTTTACAGGCACTAATTTCAAAACTTCATTTCTTTAGATGAGAGATGTTGACAAACATTATATAAAGCCAATTACAAAGTGTGAGAGTAGCACACAGACGGATACACACATATTGCCACCAACATGTGTGAGATCGTATGAGTGGAATGAATGGGAGTTAAGAAGAAAAGCCGTAAAACTGGTTTGTAACAATATTTTCTAAATACTAAGTGACACTGTTAAAACTATATCAGTACCTCTTGGTAAGTTATTATTATTTATAGGTTAGGGAATTTTAATATGTTGTTACTCATAGAGTTGGTAAATTAAATTATTTATATAAAATGAGTTCTGTACAGAGTTCTTTGCTAACAAAAATAATGATCATAATTTTCCAGCTTTACATTGTAAAATTATCTTTTAATTGTAGGCATGGCCAGGCATGGTGGCTCATGTGGGAGGATCACTTGAGGCCAGGAGTTTTAGACCAGCCTGGGAAACATAGTGAGACCCTGTCTCTATAAATTCTTTTTTTAATTACTCAAGTATGGTGTCAAGTGCCTGTAGTCCTGGCTACTCAGGAGACTAGAAGGGAGCATCACTTAAGCCTAGGAGTTCAAGGTTGATGTGAGCTATGATCATGCTACTGCACTCCAGCCTGGGCAACACAGCAAGACCCTGTCTCAGAAATAAACAATAACAAAAAATAATTTTTTGCATATGTAGAAACATAGAAGCATGAAACTACTCTTGCCAGGCATAGTGCCTGTAATCCTAGCACTTTGGCAGGCCGAGGTGGGAGAATTGCTTGAGACCAGAAGTTTGAAACCAGTCTGGATGACACAGTAAGAACTCATCTCTACAAAAAATTGGCTGGATGTGGTGGTGTGTTCCTGTAGTCCCACCTACTCAGGAGACTGAGGCTGGAGGATCAATTGAGCCCAGGTCTAGGCTGAAGTGAGCCAAGATTGTGCCACTGCACTCCAGCCTCGGTGACAGAGTGAGAATCCTCTGTCAAAAAGAAAGGCAGGAGGGAAGGAAGGGAGGAAGGGAAGGAGAAGAAAAGAAAAAGAAAACTACTCTCAAATTTTAGTAACCAGTAATTAGAACAGTGATACTTGTGCTCGCTCTCTCTCTCTCTCTCTCTCTCTCTCTAATCTATCAGTTTTAAAACTTTGTGTTAGTATTTAAAGCACTCATGACTTCCTCTAATCATTTAAAGTATACCATTCTGTTTTGGGGGGGCTTCTCTATTAGAGCACAGATATTGTGCCCTCTGATTATCAGCATGTTTTCTCCAGACCCTGAACATTCTCTCCTTCTGACTCTCAGTCACCTGAATCACAGTATCTATGCCTGCCCTTAAAGCCTGTCTTTGAAACTCTCATCCCTGTCTGACTCAGTGGAATTCTCCCCATTTACTTCTTTTTATGGTGTATTATCATTTTAAAAAGCAAATATTTATAGTGTGAATTACATAAAATATTTTATGTCTGTAGCCCTCTTTAGTATATTTTGTTCATTTCTTTAACTGAAATCAAGTGTGGAAATAAAGACCATCCAAATGAGAACAAAGGCTATTTATTTAGAACTTGCCATAGCAAGGGAGTCTGCTGCTTTTACTTGAGTTTGGCAAATTCAAAGCCGACGGGAGTGGGAAAATTTTATAGTCAGAAAGGGGGGAAGGATTCAGGTGTCTTCTGACTGAGGTTGTTGACATGAGAAAACTGGAGGCAAGCTCACTAGAAGCAAGACATCTTTTTTATTTTTATTTTATTTTATTTTATTTTATTTTATTTTTGAGTTGGAGTCTCACTCTGTCGCCCAGACTGGAGTGCAGTGGCCGCCCCCGGCCACCGCAGCCTCAACCTGCTGGGCTCCGGCGATCCTTCCACCTCAGCCTTCCGAGTAGCCGGAATTACAGGCACGCGCTACCATGCCCGGCTGATTTTTTGATTTATTGTAGAGATGAGGTCTCGCTGCCCAGGCGGGTCTCGAACCCGCGGGCTCAGGCAATCCACTCACCTCAGCCTCCCAAAGGCGCGGGATTAGAGGCTGAGCCACCAAGCCCAGCGCAAGATATCTTTTTTAACAATTTATTTTAAAGATGGGGGTTGCAATTCAGGGTTAGGTATACAAATGTTCATTATGCAGGTACCCTTGTTGATGAGGTATGCCCCCCTCCCCTGGCAGTTTCCCACTACTGCCAATCCCTTTCTTAGAGTATTATGATAATTGTTCAAGGTCCGCTTATGAGTGAGAAATATGGTACTCTGTTCTCTGTTTCTGTGATAGCTCACTGAGTAGAAGCAGGACATCTTATGTGGTTGGTTTGGTGAGCGTTTTTGGCTTTCTCTGGTGGGTCTTGAGTTGGGGGAGAAGGGGCAAGAAAATAGAGAAACTAGTCAAGTCCTGAACATTCTGGGATGATTGCTGCAACTGCAGAGGTTAAGATTGGGCTTCCAGACTGGCTGATGCAGAGTGAATCAGAGTTCCATTGTCACATATGGTCTGTCACTAAGTATTCAGGCTGGGAAGCAAGGAGCAGTTTATTCAAAGGAGAGACTTGCTGCAGTGGCGGCCAAGAGCGAGGAAGAACCCAGAAGGCCTTCGATCATGTGAGCGGAGGAGAGCCCTGGGACTGGAGCAACGTTTCTGGGTTTGAGAGGCTGCACATGCTCGCTCAGTCCCACACAGGTGTCTACTGACCACCTCGATTCCTTTACCACTCACGCTGGGGGCAGATTTTTAGTTTCCTAATTTCCTGGATGGAGGAGGATCGGCATCCCCATATAGGAGTATCTTCTGGATTATGGTTCTGTTAGCATTCCTTCCTACCTGTTACTCTTCTATATTTCATGAAATGTTCAACTCCCATTTTTTTTCTGTTACCTATTAAACTCAGTTAAGTTCATCAGACATCGATTGTGTAACATTTATTTATTTATTATTATTATTTTTTTTTAGTTGGAGTCTCACTCTGTTGCCCAGACTGGAGTGCAGTGGCCACTTCTGGCCACTGCAGCCTCGACCTGCTGGGCTCTGGCGATCCTTCCGCCTCCGCCTTCCAAGTAGCCGGAGCTACAGGCGCGCGCTACCAGGCCCGGCTGATTTTTTTGGATTTATTGTAGAGATGAGGTCTCACTGCCCAGGCGGGTCTCGAACCCGCGGGCTCAGGCAATCCACTCACCTCAGCCTCCCAAAGGCACAGGATTACAGGCTGAGCCACCGAGCCTGGCTGATTGTGTAACATTTATATCATTACTTTGTTCTTCAGAGGCTAATAGTCTAGCAAGTGATACTGTTGCACATAAAGTATTTCAGTACCTCTTGGTAAGTGGGGTAACAGAAGTAAAACAAAAAGGCTACCAAATTAACTTAGGTGACATTTTAATTTGGTCTTGAAACACCAATAGGCAAAGAAGAGGAGGGAAGTATGACTGGATGGGATTTGAGAGTTTCCTCCCAAACAATTCTCCCACCTTGGTCTCTGGGGTTACAGGCATGAGCCACTGAGCATCGCCATGCTTAAAATTATAAGACATACTTACAATGTAAAGCTGGCAAATTATAAATTATGAGCTTTATTTTTGTTAGCAAGAAACTCTGTATAGATCTCATTGTGTATAGATAATTTAACTTACCAACATCGGCATGGACTGGAGAAGTTAAGAGAATGAGGTATTCAAAGGGGCTGAACTTCATGCTAACTGAACCCCCTCTTCCCATTTCTCAGTCTCCACTTAAGTTTTATTCCTGCCTTAGCCCTAATTATGCCCTAGAACTGCATTACATTGAATGCCGGCTCCCCAAGTGTTCCCAACCCAACCTGTTGATAAGACAAAGCCAAGTGTATTGTTTACAGCCATGAGGGGAGACGCCATCTCAACAGAGCTTTGGCAGTGTCCCAGAAAAGGAACTGTAAATCCAGAATCTGTTGAGAATTTGAGGTTTGTTAAGACAGGTCTTTCATGCCTGAGGTGGGTTGGGGATAGGATGGGGGTTTGAATAGAATTGGGTAAGGACTGAGAAAACGCAGTCCAGCATTGGTGAGAATAGCAAGGAGAAGGCTTTTGAGGATGCAGAGGCTCTTAGGGCTTAAGCGATGTGTTGATGCTTACTACTGAAGAGTTGACGCATCTTTCAGGAAGTTCTGGAGTGAGCAATCAAGTCATTTTCTTGGGCAAGAGTCTTTTGGGGTAGTAAAATTGCTAATGAAGACAACGGAATAGAAATCATATTCATACAGACAACAAGCTTGGGAGTGGGGGGTAGTTTGGGTTCTCAGTCACCTGTTGTCTCTCTGAAATGTTTCCTCCAGTCCCCGGTCTCTCCTGCTGCGCTCACATGCTGCGAACCTCCTGTGTCTTTTCTTGGTCTTGAACTACAGCGACACTTGCTCCCCTTTTACAAGCCCTTCCTTGCCCTCACAGCTTGAGTCATCTGTTTCATCTAATAAAGGGAGTATGAAAAATGTAGAATAATGTAAAATTTGAATGGAAAACATCAGAGCTTTTTATATTAAAAATCCAGGGTAAAGCGCATTTAAAAAACACACTGTATAACTCTTAAATTTTTTGTCTTACAAACAAAAAACAAAAAACAAGTATGGGACTGGTGTGGTGGCTCATGCCTGTAATCCCAGAACTTTGGGAAGTAGAGGTGAGAGGATAGTGAGACTTGGTCTCTTAAAAAAAAAATATATAGATGCACCTGTAGTCCCTTGTGGTCAAGGCTTTGGTGAGCCATATTTGCACCACTGTACTCCAGCCTGCGTGACAGAGTGAGACCCTGATGTAAAAAAAAAAAAAAAAAAGGTATTATGGAAAAATTCAATTTGTACAAATCCCAAAATATCATAATGAAGGAATTAGAAGATCCTATTAATAAATAATTGAACTCACTATAACTTTGAATCTGTATGTTCTTTCTTTGGGTCTATTTTCAACATTTTATATATTTTTCTATGCTACGCAGTAAAGGATATTTAATTTTCTATTTTGTTCTAGATTTTCTAATGTTCTAATTTTAGAAAAATGCTATGTTATAGGATTCTTTGTGAATTGAGTACAAAAATAGACAGATTATATTTACTAATACCTGATCATATATTATTTCTTTTTTTAGAGAAACACTCATTTCTGTATTCTCTTTCTATTTAGGCTAATCTGCGTCAGAAAGTTACTCACTCGGTACAGACTGACCTTAGTAACCTGAGAAGAGAAAATTATTCCCAGGTGTACCTTTCAAAGAATGCTAGCACCCAGTCCATGAGGGAGGCCAGCACTGGAGTGCCCCGGCCCCAGATTTACATAGCTGGTCTTCGTGGGGAACAGAGCAAAGTCACCCATGGGGTCAAGGTGAACTTAACTAGAGCTGTTGACGAAACCTAGGTAGAGGCTGTTGCACAATTATGAAAGATGACAAATACTGAAAAGTAACATTTATGAAAACTAATTTTGTATGGATGGCATATTCATTGACTGTGTGACTGTTTATTGGTTTACCAAATTCTGTCAAACTTACAAAAAGCTAAAAGTTTTCTGTAACACATTTTTCATTCTATTAAAGTTGAAAAGGAAAACTGTCTTTTTATCTTTAATTTATTAGAGAAAGTTTAGCAACAAGATTGAAATTATGATGTCCTTTAGATATAAATATATTGCAAGATTATGGTTTCTAAAATTATATTTAATGTTAAATATTAAAATTTTAAAACCTAATTGATATTTTCAGCTTTAATAGCTATTACATGTTAATATCGATTAAATTGATATATAATAAAACCTTACTGATTTGGAACAAGTTGGAATAAAGGTCTACATGATATTTCTCAAAATCTGGAAATTTTACATAAAGTCTGTATTTCTGGCCTTTTGAAAAAAAATCGGAATATCTGGTAACATTTGGCGAGCATTCCTACAAGTAGGCGCTATGCTCCCTCAGAGAGCACGCCCTTCCAGGCGTCCGTGGTCTAATCTGTTGGGTTGATGCATGCCATTGTCGTGCTTCTTCACTTGCCCGTGGAATGCAGATGTCGCACAATGGTTGGTCCCAGCTCATCACATTTGCCCGTTCTCAGGTTGAGTGACATGGATCATCGTGGATTAAAGCATTTCAACAGTCTTAAGCCTGATGGTCTTCCTGAATGTGGAGAATCACTCAGATAAAAATAACCCTCTTTGAAACGACAAAACATTTTCTTGCCATGCCGCTCTCATGGCATTTTCCCTGTATGTGGTACACGTTTCCAGTTGCCTCTGCTGTCTTCACTCCTCTGTTAAACTCAAACAGAACGTGTTGGGAGTGTTTGGTTTCTTCCTCTTGACATTCCATGTATTTTAGCCCACAAATAGCATTGACTGTCTTCAAGTCTGCAAAATGCAAGGCCTACCACAAGCACAGCATTGTCAGTCTAAATGATATATGATAAACAAACTCCTGACTCTGCAGTGTTGCCATGCCAAAAACAAATGCTATGAACTTGTGTGTCGACTTAACAGTTCCTGCTGTCCTGGGAGCCTCCCATTTCATGCCTCTGCCCTATTTGCCTGACCCAATAGGCAGCTATGTTTTATGAATAGCTGTGAATTACTGACAGTTAAATTTTTAAGCTGTGGTTTTATTACTGTCTTGCATACTTCAATCACCAGCTCAAGGATAATAAAGGTTCTAGATGGAAGCCCTGTTAATCTTGTTCTAAGTAGCTGAGAGGTCATTTCTATGTAGCAGATTTTTTTCTGCCCAGGTGACTTTTATTAAGGTGTTTGTATAATTTGCTCTCTATGTAGGTTAATCATTATTTATAATATGAATATGCTTTGAAATCAATTCTCTATGGATAAACTTCAAACAAACCTAAGTTGTGATGATTTTTCATACCTGTAGTTTTAAAATGATGTTTAAGATGGGCTGGCTGGCTGTGAAGGCAGGGCCTGGGGAGTGGGGTGAGACTAACATTTATAAAATCAGGTATCTTTTTATCTGTTCAATGAACCCTCATTCGAGTCTGCAAGACTCCTAAATACAGAAAACAACCGGCCATGAGCCACAATTTAGGGTTATCAAGTTAGGGCCAGAAGTAAAATGGCCAAGTGAATAAAAAATACCAAATCCAACTTGAAAGACCAATATCAGAAAGTCACCTGATGTGTACAATAGAGTCAAAATAAAGGGAGCTAGATGTGATGGTAAACTCATCCTCTCCCAGGACCTCCATGGTCGACTCAAGCCCCACCCTCCTAGAGATTTCCAGCCATATGCTGGACCCGGTGTTTGAGGGCTGTTTCCGTTTTAGCAGGTCACAGACAATAATAATGTTCTCTGCCAAATGTGTTTCCTCTCCCTCTTTACTTTTTTCTGTGGTCAAAGGCATCACCACCCTACTCAGTAGCATAAATTTAAAACTTGATTGTCTTTCTCCCACAGCCCCTACACGTAAATGGTCATCAAGCCCTGTTGACTTGGCCTAAACTGTTTTTGAGATCCTCGTCTTCCTCTTTTCACCTCCACTGCTGTAGCTCAGAACTTTGTCCTGTCGCCTGGGTCACTGCAGTTTATTTTTTATGTGATTCATCAGTATAATTTTCTTACGCAGAAGTCTTACCACGTCACCAGGCTCTCTCCTTCCTCCAGCCTTTACTTCGCTTGCTTAAAAACGTGCCAAGACTCCTCTCCATTACCTGGGGATCAAGTAAAAACATCTTCGCCGATTATGTCAAACGTTTCAAAATATGATTTCCACCGATCTTCCGGTTTCCTCCCCTGCCCTTCTCATACTCTCTTCGCATGCCACACACGTTTGCCAAGTTGAACCCCAATTCTTCAACTAGGCTACAGTCCTTAATCCCACCACTCCTGCTTTTGCTTTTCACTCTATGCCCTGGAATGTACTCCACAGGCACCTCCTCGAAATTCTATTTGTCCTCAAGCAGCCTGATCAGATTTTACTTCTCTTGTGATCACGGCTCACTGTAGCCTCAACCTCCTCCTGGGCTCAGGTGATCCTTCTGCCTCCGCCTCCCGAGTAGTTTGGAACGACAAATATGTGTCACCACGCCTGGCTAATTGTTTTACTTTTTTTTGTAGCGACGAGGTCTTGCTGTGCTCTCCAGACTGGTCTCAAACTCCTGGGCTCAAGCAATCCTCTCACCTTGGCCTCTCAAAGTGCCAGGATGACCGGCATGAGCCACCGTGCCCAGCCAGTTCCTACTCTTACTGTGGCATTTAAAATACGTCGGTGTATATAGAGAGGTATGCATCTGTATCCTCCCTGTTAGACTGTGAGTTTCTAGAAATTTGAACTGTGCGTGAGTCATTTTTATATCCCTGACATTTATATAGTGTCTTGTTGGGTTAATGAATAACTGGAATAAAACACATGAGTGAAGGACCAACGGCATACGGGTAATGGTTGGGGGATTATTTTAACAGTCAAGGAAGAAGTTGATAAGGAGTTCAGCAGTCAAGTAGGTATTGCAAAAGGGGAAGAAAAAGGGAGGAAAGAAGAGGGAGATTATTTGGAGGAAGTGCTGGCCAATACAATTGAATAAGCAGAATTGGTGTACTATTTTGGAGGACTTGTTTTTGAGAGCCAGGCAGAGAAATATTTTGCCTTCCTGTGATAGGACACTAGAACGTGATGGCAGATTCTCAACTAGAAGATCAAGTGTGGGAGAGGGATCCTGGAACTGGGGGGAGGCCTGGGAAACCGTGGCAAGAACGGGGCATGTGGTCATGGAGGACGTGGAGGGGCAAGCGCTGGATTTCAACAAGGGGACAGAACAGCTCAGGAAATGGAAGCAAAAGCAAAAACATGACCGCAAGGTTTCTGCCCTAGAAGATCAAGGGTGATGGGGAGGAGGAGCTGGTTGGTCAAAAACGGTAACCTGCTCAGCACTAGGAAGTCTGACTTTAAGCGATGGCAAGGACAGTGAAGCGGAGGTGACAGGAGTTGGGGCTGGATGGAGACAGTGTGGGAGGGCAAGTTCATGGGAGTGGGGGTGGGCGAGGAGCACAAAATACGATAGAGCAGCAGACAAAAGAGCCGAAAAAAGACGTAAAGTTATCCCTGGTCGTGGAAGAGAATGCTCTAAGCCGTGTGACTTAATATCTCTGTGCTGCAGTTTCTCTTTTTAAAAAGTAGGGATAATAATAGTTTCCAACTCAGTGGATTGTCCTGAGAACTGGATGAGGTTGACCCATGAAAAGAATTTACAAGCCGGGCTCGGTGGCTCAGCCTGTCACCCCGCGCCTTTGGGAGGCTGAGGTGAGTGGATTGCCTGAGCCCGCGGGTTCGAGACCCACCTGGGCAGCGAGACCTCATCTCTACAATAAATCAAAAAATCAGCCGGGCGTGGCAGCGGGCGCCTATAATTCCGGCTACTGGGAAGGCGGAGGCGGAAGGATCGCCGGAGACCGGCAGGTCGAGGCTGCGGTAGCCGGGAGCGGCCACTGCCCTCCAGTCTGGGCGACAGAGTGAGACTCCGACTCAAAAAAAAAAAAAAAAAAAAAAAGAAAAGAAATCTAGATATACATAAAAGAAAGACTGTTATTTTTTTCTCTGAGACTGAGGATAATTTAGTTACAAAGTAAAAATTAGCTCAGACTAAGACTGTAAAGACCTAGTTGGACATGAATTGGGTTGGAATAACATACACATAAAAACATCGGCAAAGTTAATGGGGATATTTCTCCTAAGGATAGTGAGGCTGTCAAGTATAATAACCCCCCATTCTTTGAGTGTTTACTTTCTAATTCACTGACAAACTTTGTTCTCTAAAATCATACACCATAAGGAGACTTGCGGCTTGAAATTATGTCAGTAAGAATGAAACACCCCACTCTTGCTTGGAGAATCTCCCTTTGATACAGAGAAGCTTCCTTAATTTCCAACTTAGAGGTAAAGACTGCACTTAAGAAGCTCCTGAATATAACATTGCACATCTGTGATAACTTTGTAGTTTCCAAGAAACAAGATTCTAAGGTATTCTATAATCCAGATCTGATGTTGACCTCTTTATACCCAGGCCTGCCTGAGTCTATCAAAACACTGCTTCCTTTACATTTCACCAAACTCCATCCTTCCCTTAAATCTCATACATCTTTTTGTTTCCTTAGACATCCCATGGTTCCTCTGGTGTTCGCAGTCCCTCACTGGACTGCATCAATAAACTTGGCTCTTTCCGACTATTTTTGACAGGTTTGTCCCTGGTGGTCTTGAGCTGATGGATCTGGGACAAAAGGGCATCAAAACCTCGTCAAAGCAAGCGCTTAATTAAGAGCACTTTGGGAGGCGGAGGTGAGAGGATTGCCTGAGCTCAGGCATTAGAGACCAGCCCAGGCCACTCGGCAAGACCTTATCTCTATAATATTTAAAAAATGTACCCAGGTATAGTGGTGCATGCCTGTAGTTAGTTCCAGTTACTTGGGAGGCTGAGGTGGAAGGATCGCTTGAATCCAGCAGGTTGAGGCTGTGGTGGCTGTGAGTGTGCCACAGCACCCCAACCTGGGTGACAGGGTGAGGCTCCGAAACACACACACACACACACACACACACACACACACACCCTGGTCAAAGCTCATGCCAATAGAGAAGTCTTTGGGGACAATAAAATGTTATAAGAAAGTAGGATTCAACAGTATGATGTTATGTGAACCAGAAATGCCACAACAACGGCATTTTACCCACCACCATAATTGTGACAATCTGGTGGCAAGATAATGGTATATAACATTTACTACTTGAGCCTGTAAAAGCCAATTCTGGGGAAGATGATGCTTTAGAAGGTGTGAATTGCTGGGCATCTCAGAATCTTGCATCCTTGTTCCTCTGAGCTCCGGCGATCCTTCTGCCTCGGCCTCCCAAGGAGCCGTAACTACAGGCACGTGCTACCACGGCCGGCTAATTTTTGATTTATTGCAGGGACGAGGTCTCGCCAAGTGGCCCGGGCGGGTCTCGAACCCCCTGGCTCAGGCAGTCCTCTCGCCTCAGCCTCCCAAAGTGCTGGAACTACAGGCTGAGTCCCCATGCCCGGCCCAATCCACCCATCATCACATCACTCATTTTGCCAATGAATTATTTCCAATATCAGTTACGCTCATGAACAGCCCCAAGTGAAAGCAGAGATTCTAGTGCTTAAAGTTCCCCTTGACACATCTAACATGTTCGAGGCCCCGAAGATCATGCAGGGAGAACGTCTGGCTAGGTAAATAAACTCAATTGACCATGCTGACGGTGAGGACACAGGCAGGACCTCTGAACTGAATGCAACATAAACTTTTTTATTTTGCTTTTTTAATTAAAATTTTATTTTTTATTTGTATTTTTTTTACATACTTTTTATTTTAAAATTGTGGGGTGCAGTTAAGGGTTAGGTATACAAATATGCATTGTGCAGGTACCTAGACAGATACTGACTACCGTTCATCCCACCTCCCCTCCCCTCCCTACCCCCCCATAGTTTTCCGCCACGGTCAACCCTTTTCTTGCAACATAAGCTCTTTTTTTTTCATAATCAATATTTTTTATTATGATATGGTGGGGTACAGTCAAGGGTTAGGTATACAAATATGCTCCGTTCAGGCACCCTTGTTGATAAGAGGTGTCTCCCCGTCCCCAGACGGGTGTTGACTACCATTAATCCCATCTCCCGCCCCCCCGATGGTTTCCCACCGCCGTCAGTCCTTTTCTTATGAACTCTTAAGCGAGAGGCGACCACGGCGGGAACGAGCCGGGTGGAAGTCCCGCAGGCTGCCGCAAGTCGTTTCCGCCCTTCACGAGCGGTGGGCGCTTCTCCGACAGCTTGGACCGGCGGGATTCCCTCAACGCGCCCCAAATCTCTCTCGGCCGCCCGGTCCCCTCGTGAGGACTACGACTCCCAGAAGGCAACGCGCCCGGGACTCCGAGGCCGGGAGCGGCGGGGCCGAAGGTCTTCGGCCGAGTTCCACTCACCGGCCACCGCGGAGGCGGTCACGAAGCCGCCCCTCCAGCCGGGTTCTTGGCACCGTGGCGCCGCTCGGACTCCCGGGCCCCGTTTCAGCGCCGCGCCGGGCGGGAGGTTGGAGGCCGGCCCACGAGGCGCTCTAGGCCGAGCGGCTCGTCTCTATGGCCGCAGGGGGCGGTCCTCGGCTCCGGGCTCCCGGCGCGCGAGGGGGCGCGCGTCAGTTCCGCGCGGGGCCGTCCGGGCGCCATGGCTGCCCCGAGAGGTGAGGCCGGGGCCGCCGGGGCTGGGGCGTCCGCGGGGCAGGCGGCGGCCGGCGAACCCCGCGCTCCGGCGCACCGGCCGGGCGGCGGGGGCCGGGGCCGGGCCGGGGGCTCGGGCGGCGGGAGGGGGCGCGGAGCCCCCCCCGGCTCTCCCGGCGCGCCGCGGTCGTCGTCCCCGCGGCGGGCTCGGCGGGGGCTGGCCGCGGCCGAGAGCGCTGGCCTCCACGAGCCGGCCTGGGCGGGAGCCGCGTCCCGACGGGCCGGGGCTGCGGCGGACCCGGAGGAGGTGCCCGGCGCGGGTCCCGGGGTGGACCGCGTCCCCCGGGGGAGGCCGGACGGTCGTCGGTCCTGGCCGGCGCCCCCGCGGCTTCGGGCTCATCCGCGCCTCGGGCTCTGCGGATGCCGGGGGCGGGCGGGCTCTGGGCAGCGCCCGGGCGGCGGCTGGGCCCTGCACCCCTGCCAAAATTAACATCTCTGGGGCGTCAGAGCAGCCCCGAAAGCGAGCGAGATGGAGCAGGCGTCCTTAGCAAGAGTTCCTCCCGTGGAGAAGGCTGTATGTACGTGGTTAGAGGGGACACTCTGCTATTTGGGGTGGGAGGTGGGAGCCGCCTCCTTTGCCCCAGGAATGGCACATTCGGGTTATGATGTTTGGCGACTGATTGTCAGGAAAGGAGGACGAGGCTCGTGAACTCCGCAGCGCTTTTATTTTGCTGGGCGGCGTCTACGAGCGGCAACGGGAGCTGTCATTTTGGACAACAGAGCAGTAGCTAGGACGGGTTGGGCGACACCCGGATTGTTTCTCCGCTCTCCTCCCCGAGAGCTCACCTTTGAGTAAATGTTGAACGAGAAGTCCAGCTTTAAAGGACTTTTTTATGCAACGCTGGAATAAAGGGCGAGGGGGGGAAGAGAATTGCTTGATAACTAAAAGAGAACGAGGATAGCGAAGGTTAGAAGGAAAACTTAAAACTTAAAACCTTAAAAATTGCGAAAGTCAAATCGTTACCTGAAATCGTTACCTGAAAGCGACGTACAGAATTGGGATCATTGCCAGTACATCCTTGTGTCACAAGGCTTATATGCCCAATAGAAATTTATAACCCTAACAAAACTGTAGTTTCCAGATCTTCCTGATATTCGCTACAGATTGATCTGGGACTTGAATTTCCAAATTCTTAAGTATTACAAATATTGTCTGTCATAAAATAAAATTAAATCAGCTGAAGAAAAATACATCACTTCTAGCTGTAAGTTTCTTTTGAGGGACATTTTTCACACAGAAACAAATGCTGCGTGGGAACTAATGGGAACTTTGTGAGAATCAAACAACAATGCAGGTTTAAAAATGTAGCTGCCAGTTTGAGTTGGCTAGGTTTATAGTTACTGGCCTTGGGCATGGTTTGAATTCTTTGGAAATTTAAAATGATTATATGTCATGGACTTTTGATGTTTCCCTGAAAAAATAGAAATTGTTAATAACTGAAATTTCATACTGGAAAATTTGTGGATGGAGTGAAGAAGAAATATTTTGATCTAATGTTAAACTGAAATGCCAGAGAAAAATCATGCTTAAAAACGTTAAGAATGTTATTAAAAGTTGAAGTATATTTTAAAAATCTTATTCCATATCAAAACCCTATATGTTTTGCAAATATCTAAATTTTGTTTGATTACTCTTCTTTTTAGATCAGCAGTTATTTTCAAGAATATAATATATATTCCTATATAATTACTATGCAAATAGGTATTTTTCCAAGTTGATGACAAAATAACTTTACAGGTCAGAATATGTAAGCTACAAATATTTAGTATTTAAATATTCATTATGTTGTTTTTAGAATCAGGAACCTGTACAGTAGCTAAAGTCAAATAATTTGTAATTTAGCAGTCTTGATCTCTCTTATTTATGAAAGTGTTGGTAATCTAGGACATGGGCTGGCAGACTTTTTCTGTAAAGGGTTAGATGGTCTCTTGTCATAACTATTCAACTCACCTGTTGTAGGGAAAAAAGTAACCCGTACAATTTGGAAACAAGTGAGAATAGCTATGTTTCAGTAAAACTTTATTCATAGACATTAAATTTGAATTTCACATAATTTTCAGATACCAAAAAATTTTCTTAAATTTTGTTTTCAACCATTTAAAAATGTAAAACCATTCTGAGCTCACAGACTTATAAAAATGGGTGACAAGTGTAGTGTGCTCACCTCTTATCTGGAAGATGGAAAGTGCGGTCTCCTGTGCTAACTAGTGAAAGTTTATTGCTGCTTATTTTTTAATTTTATTTTATTTTACTTTTTTGAGTTGAAGTCTCACTCCATCACCCAGGCTGGAGGGCTGTGGCACATTCATGACCACCCCAAGTTCGACCTGCTGGGCTCTGGCCATCCTTCCGCCTCAGCCTTCCAAGTAGCGGGAACCACAGGCAAGCGCTACCACGACCGGCTAATTTTTTGATTTATTGTAGAGATGAGGTCTTGCCAAGTTGCCCAGGCTGTTCTCAAACTCGTGGGCTCAGGCAATCCCCTCACCTCTGCCTCCCAAAGGTGCTGGGATTACAGGCTTGAGCCACCGCCCCCCGGCTCTCTTTGTTTGTTTATTTTTATTTACTGTGAGTTGGAGTCTCACTCTGTGGCCCAGGCTGGAGTCTCACTCTGTCGCCCAGGCTGGAGTGCAGTGGCGTACTCACGGCCACCCCAACGTTGACCTTCTGGGCCCCGGTGATCCTTCCACTTCAGCCTTCCAAGTAGCCGGAACCATAGGCGCGCGCTACCACACCTGGCTAATTTTTAAAAAAATTTGTTGTAGAGACAAGATCTCGCCAAATTGCCCAGGCTGTTCTCGAACCCCCAGGCTCAGGCAGTCGACTCACCTCGGCCTCCCAAAGTGCTGGGATGACAGGCTGAGCCACCGAGCCCGGCCAACGCTGTTTGTTTTTAAAGTCATCCATTTTTCCCTTGTGTGGGAAAGAACAAAGGAAGTGTTGTGGTGATTTTCTTCACTTCCTTTTGCTTAAACATTGCTTTTTGGCTCCTTATATCTCTGGAAAGAAAGTTGAGGCAATTCTAAACTATTTCTTCTGCACTTTAATTAAGACCTGATACAATTTTGAAAATTTGCAGCCGGGCCATGGGGCTTGCGCCTGTTAATCCCAGCACTTGAGAGGTCAAGGTAGGAGGATCACTTGAGCCCAGGAGATCAAAGCTGCAGTGAGCCATGATTGCTTCACTGCACTCCAGTCTGAATGCAGTAGAGTGAATGCCTCCCATTCACAAATAATTCTTTAATTTACCTAGGGGGAATATTTATATTGAAGAACCTGTTTCCTTGTAAGTGCCTACCTTACTGTACTAAGGATAATCTGTTTCAAACGCCTGTTTTACTTCCCTGTGAATGAATTGTGTCTTTGAATGTCTTTGAATTGTGGTTAGGTGACAAAGCAGTGAGCAAAAGTGTACTTAGCACATCATGTAGTTACAGTGGCAGGCTGGAGTCACCCCATGTCCTTCTGGTTCTTAACCTGGGGTTGTCCAAGTGTTGCTTCAGAAAGCCTAAAATACTTACTTCTAGCCCGTTACAGAAAAAAATTTTACTGATCCCAAGGCCGAGGGTGATGGCTCACGCTTGTAATCCCAGTCCTTTGGGAAGCCTAGGCAGAAGAATCGCTTGGGTGCACAAGTTCAAGACCAGTCTGGGCAACATAGTGAGACCTTGTTGCTACAAAAAAATACAAAAATTAACAGGGTGTGATGGTACATGCCTGTAGTTCCAGCTGCTTGGGAGGCTGAGGCAAAAGGATCACTTGAGCCCAGGAGGTGGAGGCTGCGGTGCAGAGGGATCTTGCCTGGGTGACAGAGACCCTGTCTCAAAAAGAAGAAAAGAAAAGAAATTTGCTGATCCCTGTGTAACCTGAGCCTTAAGATTGGGATGGAAATTAAGGATAACTGGGAGGATATGTGATTTATACTGTCCTAAACTAGAGTCAATAAGCCACATGGTCTTGCAATTGGGGCATTCTCCAGCAACATCTGTGCCTACTGGTTGTGGTTTCAAGTTAGCTGTGTTTTGTGATGTGTGTTTGTGTAATTGGAAAGTATTATTTTGAAATGAATTTTTAAATTTCGTGAGTTTTAAAAAGTACTTTGTGCCTGAAATTGGAAAGTATTTTGGGGCTATAACTAGTTGATAATCTTTTGCATACATCGTATTATCTACTAAATAATATCTTTGTTACACATATTTTCCAGACAATGTCAGTTTATTGTTCAAGTTATACTGCTTGGCAGTGATGACCCTGATGGCTGCAGCCTATACCATAGCTTTAAGATACACAAGGACATCCGACAAAGAGCTCTACTTTTCAACCACAGCCGTGTGTATCACAGAAGTTATAAAGTTATTGCTAAGTGTGGGAATTTTAGCTAAGTGAGTATTATTTGTGTGTTATTTTTCTATTTAGTTAAGGTCTTTATTAGAGACTTCAAGCTACATATTTATGTGTTTAATTCCTCTAGGTTAGTGCTTCTCAACTAGGGGTAATTTTGCTCCCCAGGACATTTTTTTTGGTTGTTACGACTTGGGGGATGCCGCTAGCATCTCGTGAGTAGGGGCCCAGGAGCATTCCAGGACAGCCTTCCACGACAACAAATTATCCAGCCCCAAATGGGGAATGCTGAGATTCTCGAGCCAGGGCTGCAGAGCAGGGGCTGGCCTGAGCCACATTCCGCTTGTTCCTAGAGGTTTTGGTGCAACAGAGACTGGCTCACAAAGCCTAAAATATTTATTATTTGACCCTTACAGAAAAAACTTGCTGGCCTCTGTTTTAGAGGAGTATAATAACAATAAAAAAACTTCTTGAGTGTTTCCTGTGTTAAATGCTAGGCAATGTGCTAAGTGCTTTCATGAGTTTTCTCCTTTAAACCGTCTACATTTTTTAGGTAAGTACTATAATTACCCCTGTTTTATTGATTCAGCATCTGAGGTTCCTCAAGATGACACAGTTAATATGTGGCAGCACTGGGCTTTGACTCAGGAACATGCAAGAATTGTTGTAGCTAAGGGTACTGTATAAGAGAGTATTAAGACTTGGGCTAGGCTGAGCGTGGTGGCTCACGCCTATATCCCAGCACTTTGGGAGTCCAAGATGAGAGGATTGCCTGAGCCTACGGGTTCGTGACCAGCCTGGACAATGTGGTGAGACCTCTCTGCACAGTAAATCACAAAATTAGTTGGGCATGGTGGCACGTGCCTGTAGTTCCAGCTACTTGGAAGGCTGAGGCGGGAGGATCGCTGGAGCCTAGCAGGTTGAGTCTGTGGTGGCCAGGGGCGTGCCACTGCCCTCCAGGCTGGATGACAGAGTGAGACTCCAACTCAAAAAAAAAAAAGAATCGGGCTTTGGGGCAACCTCCTAGGGTTCCCTCCTGCTGTGGCAGCTTTTCTGTCCTCTCAATCCTGCTTTCTCAAAAAAAAAAAAAAAAAAGAAAGAAAGAATTGGACTTTGATATGCCGGGCTCATTGGCTCAGCCTGTAATCCCAGCACTTTGGGAGACCAAGGCAAGTGGATTGCCTGAGCCTATGGGTTCAAGACCTCGTCTCTACAATAAGAAAAAAAAATTAGCCTGTTGTGGTAGCACGTGCCTGTAGTTCTGGCCCCTCGGAAGACTGAGGCAGAAGGATTACTGGAGCCCAGCAGGTGACGCTGGGGTGGCCATGAGTTTGCCACTGCACTCCAGCCTGGGCGATGGAGTGAGACTCCCAACTCAAAACAAAAACAAAGCAAAACAAACAAACAAAAAGAATTGGACCTTGGAGGGAGGCAGACTTAATTTTATTCCTAGACTGGGATTATAGTTTCATACACATTTCTAAATCTCTCTAAGCTTTAGTTTCTTCATTTTCTTTAATTGGAGAAAATAATATGGGGTGTTAAAAATTAAATAAAATCCTATAAGTAAATTACTTGGGAAAAGGTTTATGAGGACCTATTTGAGTTATTGGGGGAGGTAAAAATTCACATAGCTTTCAAAATGTGTATTAGAGAGGAGAAGCAATGAGGAATAGTGTGTAGGCTTTTTTGTAGCAACAAGCAAACTACATTTGAACATTTCTAAATTCATGTAACATATTCATCAAGTAGTTTCTGTGTGACAGTTTTTATACTAGGTGCTAGATATAGTAGTATGAATGAAGTAGACATGGTGTCTGCTTGCTTGGCATTTAGGTTTAGTGGAAGGGATAGAAAATAAACCAGTAAACACACGCATAATTTCACAAGATCTTGTAAAAAATAATACTCTAAGGCCGGGTGCAGTGACTCACGCCTATAATCCCAGCACTTTGGGAGGCCAAGGTGAGAGGATTGCCTGAGCTTATAGGTTCAAGACCAGCCTGGGCATTATGGTGAGACCTTGTCTCTACAATAAATCAAAAAATTAGCCAGGCGTGGTGGCTTGTGCCAGTAGTTCCAGCTACTTGGAAGACTAAAGCGGAAGGATCACCTGAGCCCAGCAGGTTGAGGCTGCGGTGGCCATGAGCGTGCTGCTGCCCTCTAGCCTGGACAACAGAGTGAGACTCCCAACTCAAAAAAATAAATAAAAGGTAGTGTTTCAAAGGCAAAGTCTCTATGTTTAAAACTTTCATATACAATTTCTAGATAAAAACCTAAGATTTAATGCATTAAAATCTTAGGGCTTAGCTTCTTTTAAGCAAAACGTAGGGGTGTAACCGGGTGTCTTGGCTCACGCCTGTAATCCCAGCACTTTGGGATGCAGAGCCTAGAGGATTACCTGAGCCCATGGGTTTGAGACCAACCTGGGCAACATAGTGAGACCTTGTCTCTACAATAAACAAAAAAAAAAAAAAAAATTACCAGGGTCTGGTGGTGCACACCTGTAGTTCCAGCTACTTGGAAAGCTGAGGCAGAAGGGCCACCTGAGTCCAGAAGGTGGAGGCTGCGTGGCCGTGAGTGTGCTGCTGCATTCCAGCCTGGATGACAGAGTGAGACTCCAACTCAAAAAAGTGTTGGAAGAAGAGGGAGAGAAGAACATATTTTCTTCTTCTTCCCCAACTCCAGAGGAACAGAAAAAGTGCAATTCAGAAACTAAATAGGGCTATTAAAACATGGTGTTAAGATCTTATTCTTTGTGCTTATTCGAAACACCCGATAGTCTTACATGAAAAACATTTTATTTCTTGGAACAAATTGGGACAAAGGGTTTACTTTTAGGAGAGTATCTGTGAAAATGTTAATTCTTGGAATGATAAGAGTTAAACATAAAGAATTATTTCAAACTGTGAGGTCACAGATTGATAGCTGCAAAATGAAACATAGGACACTGTGATTACTTCAGCTTCTCCAGCAGTATGCAGTGAGATAATTAATAATGAAACCAAAGCACTGGCTGACACGGTGACTCACACCTGTAATCTCAGCACTTTGAGAGGCTGAGGCTGGACGATTGCTTGAGCCCAGGAGTTCAAGACCAGCATAGCCAACATAGACCTTGTCTCTACAAAAAATAAAAAAAATAAGCAGAGCATGGTGGTCCACGCCTGTTGTCTCAGCTACTCAGGAGACAGGCAGAAGGATCACCTGAGCCCAGGAGGTCGAGGCTGCAGTGGTGTGAAGTTTGCAAAAAAGTGAAAGATTTTCCAGATTCTCTCAATGCTATAATTTCTTTGTACTTATAAAAATTGGTAATAAAAAAAAGTAAGGGATAAAGGCAAGCAGGATGTTATGTAGTTTGTTTTAAAAAAAACTTGTTGGGTATCGGTGCTTATTTGCTATGATGTGGAGTCTTCTAATACCAGAAAATATTTTATGAGATGATTTGTTATATACAAAGAAAGACAGAATTGAGTCACATATTTCAAATTATATTTGCTTGAAGTTTTTTTTTCCTATATAATGTTGAAATAATTCTGTAGAGCTAAAAAAGAATGATTTGACATTTTATCGTCTGAGAGAAAGATGACAATTTTAGGCTATTATGGGAAAATGTGGAGGAATTATATTAGGAATAACTAAAGGTTTAAGACTTGAAGAACCGTCTCTTCAGAAGAGAAATATTTTTAAGGAGAGCATATCTTGGTGGTTAAAATAGTGTAATTCCCCCATAACTCCAGGGAAACATTGTAAAGTTAATGTAAAAGTCAATAACATTTGCTAAATTTTGATTTGAATTTTTTTAAGAATGTTTAAAGGAAAAGGAAAAAAATGGAACTACTATTTAAATGGAAAAAACTATTAAATGAAGTAAAAACTTCTTCCCTCTTGCCCATTTTTTTACCCTGTGATATTACAGATATACTAGAACTTCAATTGGACTTGAACTGTGCAAAACTTAACCCCGTTACAGGCCTATCACTTTGGCTGTTTATTTAGTATGATCTCTACAGTGTTGCTTTTTTGTTTAGTAAATCCTTTAGTCTTGACTATTGTTAAAGTTCATATATGGGAGTGGGCTATAGGGGCAGAGACTTATCGAAGTCGGATCTGAAGTTCTCAGTATCTTGCTTATAATTAAGGTTCACTTATGGAGAAACTTAATCACTGTCACATCCAAGTAATCTGTGTTTCACTCCTTCCAAACATTTTAAGAAAATAGTCATTTTAAGAAAATAGTCATGTGTTCATGGTATTGTTAATAACTTGAAATGGGACAGCCAGGCTTATTCATTCATTCATTAGGTGAATATTTATCAAGCCCCATTATGTGCTCTCACTCTTCTAGTGTTTGTACTAGAACAGTAAAAAGGCATAGGTCTGTCCTTATGGAGCTTACGGTCTACTGGAGAACAAATACAAAAATAACAAGCAGTGATGAAGTAAAAGTAGAGAGTGCTGTAAACACAGGTCATAGAGGGCTCCATTTGGATTAGAGATTTTCCTCTTAAAGAAGTTAACATTTAAACCTAGACCTGGAGATTGAGTAGAAGTTAGGTAAGAGAAGAGCAGAGGGGCAAAGAGAACAGTGTGTTTGAAATTCCTAAGGCAGAAAAGTCCTTGACGTTTCATCAACAAGAACAAATCAGTGTGTCTAGAATGCTATGAACGGGGATTGGTGCCAAGATGAAACAGGAGGGGTCATCGGGGTATCAGGAGTGATATTATGGGCCTGATAAGGATCTGGAATTTGATCTTAAGTGCATTGGGAAGTCATTGAGTGGTTTAACCCAAGGACTAGCATAGCAACCCATTTCGAGGGTTACACTGACCCCTTTGAGAATAAATTGGAAGTAGAAAAACTTTACTAAAGGCAAGAGGTAACTGCCTAGGATGACAGCACAGGTAAGGAAGACAAGTTAATGGATTTGAGTTATGCCCTGGAGATAGAATCTGTAGGAATTGATGATGGGTTTAGATACATAGTTCTGGCTGTTTGCAGTAGTGTGTTCTGTAAAATCACCATCAACACTGTATTAGTGAATACTGAACCCTTTGCTCCTGGGGAAAAACAGCGTAAGGGTCCTGTCAGCATTGGGTCACAACATTTTTGTCAGCTGAAATATATAACCTTGTTTTATATGTGTTTCAATCTAAAGACACCTTATTTAATATACGTTATTGATTAGCATTTAACTCATGGCCAACAGCACTATAACTCATGCCCGAGAGAAGCGTTCACATGTCTTTATTATATTCATCAAAACCTTCTTACACCAGAGAGAACTTTAGCCCTACAAGGCTTGGGGCCCATTTTAAACAAGAAAGTCACCAATAAAAAGCACAAAAGTGCAAGAAAAATGTGGCACTAAATAGATTACACTTGTTTATACTGTCAAAGCTAAAACGAAGGCAGAACATTACCTTGTTTAACCTCACCTGGGAATGTGCATGCTGGGTGATTTACATTTTTTTTGTGGTTCTGTGCATGTCTGCCATTGGCTGTAAAAGTGTTGCAAGTAAAAAAGTATTGCAAATAAATTTTAGTGAGCAGGAGAATTCGCATATACGTTGTGAATAACAAGGATCAACTATAGTAGATGAGGGAAGGGCAAGTATTGAAGATCATAGCTTTGTTTCTCGGTATGAACAACTAGGTAGGTAGAGTTATTTTTTTTCTGAAGTAGGAAGAAAGATTTAGGGGAAGAAGATACAAATAGTTTGGTTTTGGGTAGGTGTGATGTAAAGTTTTTAATGTCTTGAGATATCAAAATAGGCATGGAGAATAGACAGTTGCATTAAATGGGTCCGGAACTCAGAAGAGAGGTCTGAGGGCTAGAGACAGATTTGAGAATTCTCACATAAAAGTATTTAATCTTATGGAATTAGAAGAGATGGTTAAAAGAGAATGATCTTATTAAAATATTCTTATTTGTAATGTCACTTGACTCCATAGACTCTAAAGATTATTATGTTCTGGATAAATAGAAATCCCAGAACTAATATAAAGAGGAGCACTGTAGTAGGAGTGATCTGTTTAGACACAAAGAGTCAGTCTGGACTGAGGCAGGGTGCTAGAAATTTGTTAGAGTTAAATTAAACAGGGTATGGTAAGTATAACTAATCAGGTGTGCGAATCAAATTAGAATCTTTAGTTGCCAAGAATTTAAGCAGAGGCAGTTGTAGTTGTAGGCATAATAGTTCCTAGTGTGCCTTTTGGAGATTTGAGGTCTAGTCAAACTCCTTTCTTGTGTGAGAACTTTGAGCCTGGAAAGGGATTATTTATTAGTGTCATCTTTGACTAAAACTCTGATGTGGTCAAATGGATCAGTGAGGTTCCAGATTCATGTTGTAGCCCTTTGCACTCAGAGACGTCTCACAGATCACTTAGCAGCAACTCAACTGCATTTTTTTATAAAATAGTGAAAAGTGAATCATTTCTTTCTTTTTTTTTTTTTTTTCGTTGGAGTCTCACTCTATCGCCCAGACTGGAGTGCAGTGGCTGCTCCTGGCCACCGAAGCCTCGACCTGCTGGGCTCCGGTGATCCTTCCGCCTCAGCCTTCCTAGTAGCTGGAACTACAGGCGTGCGCTACCACGCTCAGCTGATTTTTTTTATTTTATTGTAGAGATGGGGTCTCGCCAAGTTGCCCGGGCGGGTCTCGAACCCGCGGGCTCAGGCCATCCACTCACCTCAGCCTCCCAAAGGCGTGGGATTACAGGCTGAGCCACCGAGCCCAGCTTCATTTCATATTAAATAGTAGAGTGTTAAACCAATTATTTTGTTGTAATGATATTTGGCTTATAATAGAATTTTGGACATTGAGGAACTTATTTATGACCAAAAAAATCAAAATTTTATGTCTTATATTTTTCTAATGTGTGGTAATGTGAAAGAGTCACCGACATGCATCGCAGGTTTATTGGTACATGTTGTACAATAGTAATTTGTTTGCTGTGTTCCACCTGGCATTCTTCTGTTTGAGCAGATAATGCAGTCTTGTTTTCTTCTTCCCACATTAATAACATGTAATTTATTGTCCAGTCTGTTGTTCGAAGATGATGTGGAAGGACGCACTTGTGATTCCTGAAAGCCACTTCTCAACTGATCTGTCAGGAGCTTGACCGATTTCAAACGGGACTCGGGTTTCTCTTTGTTTTTTGAATGGAAACAGGCATTTTTGAAAAATTCATACTGAAAAATTATCCCTAATCACCAGCGATGTCTTTATGTCCCCTGAGAGGGGACATCTGAGTGGTTTGCTCGATTTCCAATGTCCCCTTAAAGTGGAAAACCGAGTGTAAAGGGTTAGTCTAAAGGCCAGTCTCAGGATTTGAGGTGGGAGAGGTCTGGCCTAGAAGGCTGTTACTAGCGAGTCCTATTTGTCCAGAACCTGATATGACAATCTAGGTCAAGTGGCTGAGACCTCATTCTCTTTGGTTCTTTGTCTTCCTTTTACCCTGGGGTAGGAGTAGAGGGGTTCCATGTCCTGAGGCGGGGGTGTTCTGGCATTCACATTAGTGTGGTAAGACCTTGGTAGGCTAAAGGGTGTACCTGGTTTGTTAAAACCTTGGAAGACAATAGCTTAATTCCAATCCCCAATCTTTTCTTTGCCCTAGTCACCTGCTGTGGTTTGGCTGTCGTTTGCTTGTCCCCACCAAAGCTCATGCTGACGTCTGATCCCCTGTGTGGTGGTGTTGGGAGGTGGGGCCTGGTGGGAAGTGTTTGCGCTGTGGAGGTGGATCCCGCCTGAACGGCCTGGTGCTCTTCTGGCGGTGAGTTCCGGCTCTTGAGAGACCGGATTAGTTCCCAAGAGAGCTGGGTTGGTCAAGCCTGGATGCCCTCGAGTTTCCTTCTCTTTGCTCCGCCACTTCCCTTTCCCCTCCACCATGTTGTGATGCAGCAGGAGAGTCCTCACCAGAAACCAGGGCCGTGTCCCTGAACCTTCAGCTTGCAGAACTGTGAGCAAAATAAACCTGTTTTCTTTATGAATTACCCTGTCTCAGGTATTCTTTTACAGTCACACAAAATGGGCTAAGACAGTGTTTAAAATAGTCAAAAGATAAGTAATTAAAAAATTATAAATGCAATTTTCTTGAAATATTTAGGACATTTAACTTCTCAGAAGAAATATAGACTTGCTTCAGTGAAGAGTGCCTGATAGACATTGGGGCAACAAAGATTATGAATTTCATTTTTATTCAGAAAAAAAGAAAGTCACATTTCTTTCAGTTTGTGGTACAATAAGGCAGAGAGATGCATACCTTGGTGGGATTGCCAAGAAAATTGAGCAGTAAATATGAAGAAACTACATAACGTGCTACTGCAGTAAGTTAAAATTTCCCTAGAAAAGCCAAAGAATAATGCCCCTCTTTGAGACTGTTGTGAAAAATGCATCTTTGAATACCTCATGAGCAGATATCTTTTCTTTAGAAAGCAACTACACTATAGAATACCAGCTGTTAATCATTGTCAAAATGTGCTATGTCAAGTGCCACACATCCTCCACTAAGATTGCAGCAACTAATTATCTGCTGCCCTCAGTCATTCAGAATTGCTGCTGCTGAGAATGGCAGGCTGCCAGACAGTGATGGTGTCAAGGAACAGTCTTTCATGTCCCACTTTGGAAACAGGCGAGGGAACCATGCAGGAAATTGTAGCTAATTTTCTTTTCACTGTTGTACAGATTGGGTATCCCTTATCCAAAGTGCTTGGAGACCAGAAGTGTTTCAGATTTCAGAATTTTTCAGATTTTGAAATATTTGCATTAATATTAATTTGGGCTGAGCATCCCAAATTTGAAAATCCAAAATCCAGAATGCGCTAATAAGCACTGCCTTTGAGTATCACGTCAGCACTGAAAAAGTTTTGGACTTAGGAACACATTGGATTTCAAGTGTTCAGATTTGGGATGCTTAAGTTGTATCTCCATTTTAGCTGTAGCTATTATTTCCTCTTCTATGATGTTAAGTCTTAGACTGAGGGAAGTTTTAATTTGCCAAAGGCACCTAGGAAGTGATTGGCAGTGATAGGACTAGAAGACAAGCTTCCGGATCAAATTATAAATTTTTCAGAACAGTGAAAAATTATGCAGTTTTTTTGATCAGAACATCAAGATAAGCACTTAGTGGCACTGTTAGTTCAGTAGTTTCCAATTACTTTGTTGTTTTTTCTCTTAGTCTAACTTTTTATTTCCACATTTTATCATGTATCTTATTTAGGACTGCTATATAAACTACCGCAGACTGGGTGGCATAAGCCCACAGACATTTCTCACAGTTCTGGCAGCTAGAAAGCCCAAGAGCAAGATGCTGGCAGTTGCAGTTTGGGTGAGGGCCCTCTTCCTCACCAGCAGCGGCCTTTTTGCTGTGCAATGGGGAGAGAAATGGCTCTGGCCTCTTCCTCCTCCTGCAGATTCCACCCTCATGACTTCGTGTGAACCTGAGACCTCCAAATACTAGTCACATTGGGGATTGGGAGTCAGCATGCGAATTTCAGCAGGAGACACAAACATTTAGTCCATAGCACATTGCACACCGCAAAATATGTTGGTTTTACATGATATCCTCTCTGTGTGTTTGTGTGCGCACGTATATAATTTTTTTCTGATTTGTTTTAGAGTAAGACTTAGATACAATGCCTTTCTGTTCCTAATATTCTTCAATGCATGTATCCTAAAAATAAGGACATTCTCTGACATAATCCCAGGAAAATTATCAAAATTGAAACATCAGCACTGATACAACAATGTTATCTAATTCACAGACCTAGATAAATTTTGTCAGTTGCCCCACTGATGTCCTTTCTAGCAGAACAGCTTTTTCTTGTCAGTCCACTCCAGGATCACAGTTTGCATTTAGTTGTCCTGTCTCTAGCTTCCTTTTATCTGGAACACTTCCTCCATCTTTCTTTTTCTCACATCCCTGACATTGTTGAAGAGCACAGGTCATTTATTTCGTAGAATATCCTTCAAATGATGCTTACTGATTATTTTCTTATGATTAAACTTGGGGTCTTTTTTTTGTGAATCAGGAATATCAGAAATGATTTGTCCCTTTCAGTGTAGCATATTGTGGTGTTTATGATCTCTGTTTGTCCCATTACCGGTGACTTCCTTTGATTTCTTGATTAAGGTAGTACCTGCTTTTATATATATATATATATTTTTTTTTCTTTCATTGTATATATGTGATACCCACATTTCTGATCAGATACCACAGGGTTCCTTCTGACCTTCCCCTCACCCCTCTTTGTTGCCTTCTCCAGTCGTGATGGGTCTGGCTTCCTTTGTCCCCAAGATATTTACTTACTTGCTGAATCCTAGAATACATAAGTAGTTTCAGAATTTCTAATGTAACCTTGTGAGAAAAAAAACCCCTACTAACTGAAGTATTTGTATTAGGTATTTGTATGTAGTTTTTGCTTTTGGTTTTGGAGCATACAGTAAAGATAGTGTGTTTTAGAGTACTAGAGTCAGTCTCTTTTTGCCTTCAGTGTAGTTTTGTTACTCAGTTGAAGTAGTGGGGTTTTTTTTGGTTTCTGTTTATACGTAACAATGAAAGAAAAAAAAATATATGTATATATATGAAAGAAAAAGGAAACAGGAGGAAGCTTGAAGGAGATCCCACAGTCGAAATCTGGGAGTGTGAGCATCAAAATAATGTCAACAGATTCTAGCCTGTAAAGTAATCCTTGAGTCCAGGTTCATATAAATACAAAGAAAGCGGGGAGGAGAGCTCTCTAGAGTGGAATGAGATTCCCTCATCCTTGTTGATTTTACTGACAACTTTCTGGAAGTTTTGGAGTGTGAAATCATTCTTATTTCAATCAAAGTAGAATTGTAAGAAAAAGAGGATATGGGGAGGAATTAATGGATGGCTATTTTACCTTGATAAATAAGATTTACGAGGACAAATTGGTTATGTGCAGGAGATTGCTGGCTTATCTTTTTTACACTGAAATATTTCTCTTACAGATGGTTTCATGTCAGTACATAGCAATTTGTCTCATTCTTTTTTAAAGTTGCATAGTATTTCATTATATGGATGTATCATATATATTAGTCTCTGTTGGTGACCATTTAGGTCGTTACCGGTCTTCTGCTACTACAAAACAAAGATGTAATAAATATTGTATACACCGTTATGCACATGTATGATTATATCAGATGACTTTTAAATTGAAAAGGAAATTAGTAAATTCTGTTTTTGGGGACAGGTGATCAATTTAATGCCAAAATTCTATATGAGAATCAGGTGGTTTTTTTAGTATTTGAATTTCAAGTTATCAGTTTTCAAGCTATACTTTGATTGAAATATAAAACAATACAATATTAAAAATTTTTTCGTAAATCTAATTACTACTGCAATTCACAGGAAAATTGCTTGTTAGCTATATTCTTTACTAAGGTCTGTCACAGCTATTAACACTAACAGTTTAGATTTAAATGTCATTGGCAGTATGAAGAAAAGGAAGTTAAAACACTTATATTGCCTTAGAGCAAAGTCAACTTTATTGTTTGCTATTCGCCACAGTTTATAAAGACTAAGTATCCCTAGCAGGATGTGTAAATGTTTATGTACCTATACTTTGGGTGTGTTTGGTAACAAACCAGATATATCTTAACTCTGAACTACACATTAAGACCAGAGTAAACTCTTTTACTGTTTGATAGCATTATCTACACTAATTAATGTAGCTGTCAAATACTCACAGTATAGATTATCTAGCTCTGTTTATTTCTCCTTCTGGGTTGACATTTTCACTGCCTCCTTATACCTGTGCTATAATGGATTCAGAGTCTTAGGAAGGAAGTAAAAATCATGTACCTCATATGATGGATATTTTTGTCCTCAAATTGACCTCATTATTATTATTAATTTTTTTTGAGTTGGAGTCTCACTCTGTCACCTGGCCACCACAGCCTTGACCCGCTGGGCTCCGGCTGCTGGGCTCCGGCGATCCTTTTGCTTCGGCCTTCCAAGTAGCTGGAACTACAGGTGCGCGCTAACACGCCCAGCTAATTTTTTTGATTTACTGTAGAGATGAGGTCTCGCCAAGTTGCCCAGGCGGGTCTCGAACCCACGGGCTCAGGCAGTTCACTCACCTTGGCCTCCCAAAGCGCGGGATTACAGGCTGAGCCATCAAGCCCAGCCTGACCTCATTATTTTTTAACCTAGCCCTTCAAAGTCATTTATGTGAGTTTATTATACTTTGCAGATGGTAAGAAATTTGTGAAAAAAATTTAAATTTCTTAAGCTCATGAGTAACTTCTGCTGTGTTCCATTTTGCACAGTGTCTTGGTAAGCTAGCCAAGGATTTTATGCCTCCTAGTAGTTTCGTCAGATCAGGAGCTGGAAGAAAGAGGCCTACTTCTGACCAAACATAAGTCAGAAAGAACTGGTTTCAGCTAGTTGATAGGAAATTTAGTGGTTCCAGCGGAATCTCTCTGCAGTCAACATGGACTGACAGATTTCTTCAGATGACCAAAGGTTATACACAGATTCTATTCCAATGATAAAAATCAAAGGAATTGTTCAAACAGAAAATGAGGGAGACTATATTTGAAAAAAATTTAGTATATGCTTTTGATTATACATGTTCTTATTTAGTAATGTCATTTATGTAATGTAATAAATTTGTTTTTAACAACAAATACTCACTAATGTGCTTGTGATTTGATTTCCAATAAAATAAAAGTTCAGGAAAATGAAAGAAAAAATATCCTTTGGTTTTTATGTGTTCCTTTTAATAATATATTCAAGGCTACAGTATATTTAGAACTGATCATTTATTTTTTCTCCTTAATGCTAAAACAACCTGATGTGGTGGCTCATGCCTGTAATCCCAGCACTTTGAGAGGCTGAGGCAGGAAGATTGCTTGAGCCCAGGAGTTTGAGACCAGCCTGGGCAACATAGCAAAATCTCACCTGTACAAAAAATAAAAAATAATTAGCCAGGCACAGTGACATGCACCTGTAGTCTCAGGTACTTGGGAGGCTGAGGCAGAAGGATCTCCTGAGCCCAGGAGGTTGAGGCTATTGTGAGCGGTGATTGTGCCACTGCACTCCAGCTTGAGTGACAGTGAAATCCCAACTCAAAAAATAATAAAACAAAGGGACAGATGATTACTAGTGTTTTCTAGAAGATGTACTGCTCTTACTTTTATATAACTTTAGTGTCAAGCAAAATACAAGATTTATGAGCTGTATTCTTAACAAACGTTAATTTAAGCAGGATGTAATCCATTTAGTATTGAAATCACTTACCTTCTTTAAATCTTTGTCTGCTTTCTGATGCTTTTCTGTTACTCTCTTTTACTAGCTGTTTTAGTATCCTTTGTTATTTTTGTAACTTATTTCAAATGCCTTATAATTATATAATATTGCTATGATTCTGTGGTACCACAGCGACATTTGTGCTTTCCAGCAATGAACATTCTGGTATATCTTGGCTTCTCTAATGTCTGCATTAGAGAAATAACCAGAAAAAGAGACTCCAGCCTTCCTGGCGGTGAAAAACTAGCTCCAAAGCAGCCAACAGAAGGAGTAGGTGAGGGCCAGTGGTGATACACTGCTTTTCCAGTTTGCTACACTGAAAGAAAGGTGCTCAGATTGGCTGCTCATTTGTTTCTTGAGCCCTCCTTTCTATGTGAAAGCTGAAAAGTGAGGGGACAGGGTTGAGAAGGAAGAAAAGTGGTGGGGAGAAAAGGGACCACAGCAGTCTTGAGTGTTGGTGCTGGTGTGCTGGTTTGTGGAGTCACAGTTGGATCTGTAGGAGTTGGTATTCTGACAGGGCAAAGAGACCAACCCTGTTTTCTTTAGCCAGAAAAAGTCATTTGACACCACTGAAGGCTTCCCATAGCTTACTTTTTTGCTTTTGTTTGGTGTTTGAGTCAGAATCTTACTCTGTTTCCCAGACTGGAGGGCAGTGGCCTGATCCCGGTTCACCGCAGCCTCCGACCTCCTGGGCTTAAGTGATCCTTCAGCCTCAGTCTCCCAAGTGGCCAGAACTATAGGCCCATGCCCCACATGTGGTTAACTTTGTTTTTTTTTTTTTTTTTTTTTGTAGAAACAAGGTCTTACTGTGTGGCCTCCAGTGTCTGGGCTCAAGTGATCCTTCTGACTCAGCCTCCTGATCAGCCGAGACTACAGGTGTACACTACTACACCTGTAGAGGTGGGATCTTGGTAGAGGTGGGATCTTGGTATGTTCCCCAGTCTGGTCTCGAACTTCTGGCCTCATCGATCCTTCCACCTCAGCCTCCCAAAACACTGGGATCACAGGCATGAGCCACTGCACTCAGCAAGGCTTATAATATCTTTAAGAGTTGGAGGTAAAATGGCATTGCTCATAGTTGGAGATTAGGGGAAGGATAGATGGCTATATACTGTAGCCTTTGAGGGTTCAGCTTGAAGAATTGTATGGGGGAGATAAACATGGGAGACAGATACAGGTGGAGTGTGGACTCCGATACCTCTCGGTTGTTCCTTCAGGATACCACCCTGAAAGTGCATCAGTGTGTAACTTAGCATGTAGAGGGGCACCAGAAGGAATAGCATAGTGAAAGCAGGATGGGGTCTGTAAAAAACAGTGTGTACAGTCTGTAAAACTTATATCTATGGGATCATGATACTGATGTGATAATTATGCAAATAAAATGTTGATATTTTCTAATATATCCCCTTAGTAAGGTGTTTCTTTTTTATTTTTATCTCTTTTTCTCTTTCATTTTTTCCTTCAGCTTTATAATTGAGGGGAAAACTTTCTTGAGAAACTTCTTTATGCTCTATTTAAGATATCAGGAAAGTTTTCAGGACTTCTTAGATTTGTATTAAACAGCTAAAAAACCGCCAACTATCATGTTAAAGAGCCAGTCTTCAGACACCTGGGAAACTCTACTAGGTAGATTTTTCAGTGGAATAATCTTTTTGGTATTCTTTCCCTTTTCTGGTAATTTGTAGTCTACTACCAGGCTGTGTACATTACTTTTCAGCACATAGATTTAACACTGTGGTGTGGAACGGTGTTGAATTTGGTAGCAGAAAAAATGTGTAACTAAGAAGGATGTCTTTTGTTTCTGTGGTCTAGGTTAAATTTCCTGCCTTATTAATTAAGCATTTTCTTGGGGGTGGAATGTTCTACAGTGAATAAATAGAAACAAGTTGGTCAATTTGACTTGATGGACTTTTACTTTCCCTCAGAATTTAGGTAATTATTTTTCAGCACTTAAGTATGAAAAAATTCAATTCACAACTTTTGATTCTAATATGTTAACCAAAAATATAGAGGTTGTTGGTCATGGTGACTCAAGCTTGTAATCCCAGCACTTTGGAAGGCCAAGGCGAGAGGATCTCCTGAGTCCAGGGGTTCAAAACAGCCTGGGCAACTTGGTGAGACCTCATCTCTACAGTAAATAAAAAAATAAGCCAGGTCTTGTAGTGCGTGCCTGTAGTTCCAGCTACTTGAAAGGCGTAGGCGGAAGGATTGCCTGAGCCCAGCAGGTCGAGGTTGCAGTGGCCGTGAGCATACCATTGCACTTTGAGCCTAGGAGATAGAGTGAGACTCCAACTCAAAACCAAACCGAAAAACAAATATATAGGGGTTTATTGTGATTCTCAGACTTTGAGTTGAAATAGCACTGTGTCATCAGCAAAGTATTGCTGTCCTCTTAAGGACATTGTGAGCTGCAGGTAGGACCATTTTGATAAAGTGCTTTTGGGGGTATTGGTGCTTATTATAAAACATTATTTTTTTCATGTTCAGGAAATGAAGTGATTTACAATAGAGAACATGCGAGTCCCATTAGCAGTTCCTCTTGAAATAATAATAGCAAAAATAAGAGTAGTTAAAGCATGCATAATCAATGTACAGCCAACTAGCAAACTTTATGTACATTACAGATATTGGTTTTTTGAGTGATTAATAAATTATTCAGATTTCCTACAGATATTAAATTTTCTGAGAATATGCTTATATAAATTTAAGATGTATTATCTACTATATTTCGTAAGTATTAAATTCACTTGTAAATAACATTGACCTCAATCACTTTATTCCTGACCCAAGTAACTTCATAACTACCAAAGCTTTTTTCTTGTTTGTAATTAAATCTATTGTAGTTTTTAAAAACTTTAAAAATGGATATGTAGCCTGATTAATTAAAAAGTATTCAGGCTGAACTTGATGCAGTACTATTAAAGAGGCAGAGGTTTAATTTTTTTTATAGGTAATAGCAATTCTGGCTTTCTGATCTCATTAATTGATACACTCAGAACCTCCTAAAGTTTTGACCACGGGTTGATAGTGGTAAGTCCAGTTGTTGTCCTATTTTCCCAAATAGAACTTGTAATTTTTCGAATTGGGATACCTTGTTAGTGTGTTTCTTTTGATAAATCTAAGATTAGTTGAAAATTATGTGTTTTACAGTTTGCTAACTTACATCAGTGAACTTAACATCGTACACCCATCCTGTGTGAAGGGCCCTTGTTGAGAGCATTTTCTTCCTCCCTTCCCTCCCCTTCCCCCATCTTGTTTTCAAAGAGAAACCGGCAGTCTGGGCAGATTCGAGGCATCTTTAAGAGAACACGTCTTGGGGAGCCCGAAGGAACTGATGAAGCTAAGTGTGCCTTCCCTGGTGTATGCTGTTCAGAACAACATGGCTTTCCTGGCTCTGAGCAACTTGGATGCAGCTGTGTACCAGGTATGTGGGGTTAATGACCATGCAAAACACAGACTCTTGTACGGTGAAAAGCGTTCTTATTAACTCTTCACCACATGTCAGATTTTTTTCTTGATGATTAATGAGATCAGAAATGGTATTAATATGTTTGTCTCAGAAACTAATAGTAAGTGAATCTATTCATTCGTTACTTTGTTTCTAGGTGACCTACCAATTGAAGATTCCCTGTACTGCTTTATGTACCGTTTTAATGTTAAACCGAACACTCAGCAAATTACAGTGGATTTCAGTTTTCATGCTGTGTGGCGGGGTCACACTTGTACAGTGGAAGCCAGCCCAAGCTACAAAAGTTGTGGTAAGAAACGAAATGCATCCCATAGCTGTATAGGAAATTCCCTCACATCTTATGCACTTTGGACAGTCACATTGATGCATGCAGTGTGATTACATTTCTTTAAAATAATTTTTGCCTTCTAGACGGGCTTTTTCTTGAGCATAATAGTATTAGGGATAATTATACTTACTGGCTTTCTGTTTCTTATTGGAGAGTACATGTAGCATGTGTTAGGGATGGTGGGTACCTTGGACATAATGTTTTCCACCCCCTTCATTTTATGGATGACAAAATTGAAGTCCAGAGAGGTGAAGTACCTTGTCCAAAGTTGTGGCAGAAACTGCCAGCTTCCACACACGTGTGGGTTCAGAACTTGTAGACCTCTTTAGACATCCTCTCAGAAACACTGAGCCAGGCTGTCTCCATCTCGTTTTCATCTCCTCCCTCAACTCACAGCCTCTTACGCTGGGGCACATATTCCCACTGTCAGTGATAGGGATGACAGTGTCCTTAGCCGTCACTGATCATGAAACAGGGCAAAGAATGCCCAGTTGCTTCTTGAGTTTGTAAGAGTCATTGTTAGGGTACGGATCTGATTTGTCCTTATGCCCCTCAACCAGTTATTTCCCCACAGAAAGGTAGGAAGTGGAATGCGAGGGAGTGGTTTTCTGAAGGTCAGGGGTTCCCCTCTGCAGCTGAGCACAGTACTCTCTTTAGCTTTCAGCAAATGGACTGTGGCTGTCTGAGGAATAGAAGGCAGCTGCAAGTGTACAGAAAGCTTGTGAAAGCAGGAAGTCTGTTCCTTTTTAGTAGTTACTCTGTAGCTTGGTGGAGGTTTGTTTTGTTTTCAGAAAATGAGTCTTAGGTGAATATTTATTGTCTTCAGATGATGTGGAAGTATGTTCATATTCTTGGTAACATTTCAAGATATTTGTTAAGTATGTACTGCACATTTAACTCAGCTGTAGAGCTTTAGAGAAATAGTTGGTTTGCGAAGTAAGACAAACACAAGTTAAATATGAGAACTAAGTAGCACTTCACACCATTAGAAAAGTGAGTTAGCAACTCACATAGGTAATGTATGTGCCCAGCCTAGTTGGCTAAAGCAGAGTGAAGGGCAGCTTATCTTAGTTTTGGGCCACTCTAGAAAGTGCTTTCATATTTAAAAACAGAAAGTAGAACAGAATGCAGCCTTCTGTAACTGCCTCTCGTTTCTCATGATTCTTGTGAGAATAATACACATCCCTTCTAACTGCATATGACATTGTGAATGTTTGAGGACAATTTCACCGTCCCGCTCTCCAAGTTCTCTCCTTCCCCCACTTAAGCAGCCTTATTGTTTCTGTCTGCAATGTGGTTTCTAGACAGAGATGTCCCAGTCCTTACCTCTTGCCTCTGCACTTTCTGTGTTTCTAGATGCATTCATCTGTCATTATTTCTCAGAATGTCCCTTTTATTTTTTTTTTGGAGTTGGAGTCTCACTTTGTTGCCCAGGGTGAAGTGCAGTGGCACGTTCACGGCCACCGCAGCCTCGACCTGCTGGGCTCAGGTGATCCTTCCGCCTCAGCCTTCCAAGTAGCTGGAACTACAGGTGTGCGCCACCACAACAGGCTAATTTTTTTTGGATTTATTGTGGAGACGAGGCCTTGCCAAGTTGCCCAGGCTGGTCTTGAACCCCTGGGCTCAGCAATCCTCTCACCTTGGCCTCCTAAAGTGCTGGGATTACAGGCTTGAGTCACCACACCCGGCTAGAATGTCCTAAAACTCCACAAGTTGTTTTAGTAGTCTGAGGATAACTGGGTAGTCAGCCCCTTTGTTCTGAATACTAGTGACTTGTCAAATCAGCACAAGATTATAGTCATGTGTTGCCTAATGATGGGTATATGTTGGATTCTGAAAATGCATCAGTAGGTGATTCCATCATTGTGAGAACAGCTTACTGCTACAAACTTGTCGGCATGTTACTGTACTGAATACTGTAGACATGTAACACAATGGTAGGAATTTGTGTCTAAATGTAGAAAAGGTACAGTACAAACATTTTATAATCTTTCGGGACCACTGTTGGACATGTGGTCTGTCATTGACTGGAACATTATTATGTGGTACATGACTGTATTGGTTTTTGAGGGGACAGGGTATCTGGTCTATAATTGATTATACACAACTGCATGTACCTGTGTCGCATAGTTTGTCTCAAACGTCTCATGTAGAATGGACTCCTTCTTCGCCAAGATGCAGGAGGTATTTCTGTTATTAAGCTCATCTTGTTAGCTTTGGGTCGTTGATCAGCCCCTTGAGTTCTTTACAGGTCCTACCCGTTATTAGCTGCGTGAGTATTGTGCTTTCTGGAGGCAAATGCCTTCTGGGTCTTCATTGAAAATTTTAGACAGATTAGAGCCAGAGTTCTTTGGCTATACATTTATGTTGCTTTTGAGTCAAGATCTCACTCTTTCGCCAAGGCTGGAATGCAGTGGCATGCTCATGGCTCGCTGCAGCCTCGATTCCCTGGACTCAGGCGACCCTTCCATCTCCGCCTCCTAAATAGCTAGGACTGTAGGCATGCGCTACCATGTCCAACTAATTTTTTTGATTGTTCGTAGTGACAAGATCTTGCTACGTTGCCGACTGCTCTCGAGCTTCTGGGCTCAAGCCACCTTCCCGCTTTGGCCTCCCAAAGTGCTGGGATTACAGGCATGAGCCACTTTCCCCCAGTCTGGCTGTATCTTTAGAATTCCTTCTAGCTTGATTTTTTTTTCTTGCTTACTAAATATTTATCATCTCTCATAGTCTTTATGGATCAGAAATTTGAGGGTGCCTTAGCTAGGTGGTTCTGGCTTGAGGGCTTATAAGGTACAGTCAAGATATTGGCTAGGGAAGCAGTCAGCTGAAGGTTTGACTGGGGCTGGAAGATTTAAGGTGGCTTATTCATGTGCCTGGCAAGTTGGTGTTGGGTGCTGGTCTAGCTTGATTTGCTCAATTAATGAACATTTTTCTTTATAAGCATTCAACTCAATTATGAATAGATTGCACCTTTCCCTTCACTTTATTTCCTTCTTGTCCATAAAGATATTATGCAAACCTTGCCAAGATTTCTTGCCAAACATTATATCTATAGAATTCCCCATATCACTTAACACTGGAAATTTTTTCAGGAAGGAAATCAGTGTGTTTCATGCTCAGGGAAGCCACACGAGTCTTCACTGAGGACCATTAAACTTTGTAAGTTCTGTGCGGCATCAGTAAGTCTGTTCTAACATTTTGTTAGTGATCAGTATAAATACTCACAGCTGCAATCACTTATGATGGCACTAAACACTAACATTATTCTAAATGCTTTATGTACATTAACTCACCAACTTTTTTGATAGAGATTTTTCCATTTATTTAGCTAGGTATTCCTATCATTAGCAAACCAGATGTCTTAGACTTCAGTTCCCTTTTAAATGTGTTTATTATTTAAGAAATTATTCACAGAGAAAATGGAAACTAGATTTGGGTAACTGTTTTCTTTTCTTTCTTTTTTTTTTTTTTTTGAGTTGGAGTCCCACTCTGTTGCCCAGGCTGGAGCGCAGTGGCATGCTTGTGGCTGTTGCGGCCTCAACCTGCTGAGCTCAGGTGATCCTTCCACCTCAGCCTTCCAAATAGCTGGGACTACAGGCATGTGCCACTACACCCGGCTAGTTTTTTTATTTATTGTAGAGATGAGGTCTCACCACGTTGCCCAGACTGGTCTCGAATCCTTCAGTCCTCTCACTTCGGCCTCCCTAAAGTGTTGGGATTATAGGCATGAGCCACCATGCCCAGCCACGGGCAACTATTTTCTTGCTTTCTAACAGTATATTATCTAGCTCAAGAAACATGTTATTTTCTTCTAGAATAAACATACTTTTAAACGCCCTTTAACATTTACAGTTTTTTTTCCCATGCATCCACTTATTCTGGGTTTTCAATTTCTTGATACTGTTCTTAAATTTCTGGTTACATTCTTCTTGACTGCAGTTCATTTCTTTTGTTCCTGTAAAATCAAAATCCAGTAAAAGTGTCAGTGCCCTTGTTTAGTCAAACTGATTTCTTTATGTCTTCTTTTTTTACTCTTCTCCAGAACCTCATTCTTCAGTATTTCTTCATCTCTCTTGAGCCATCTTCTCATTAGCCATGGAATTCTTTTTTTTTTTTTTTTGAGTTGGAGTCTCACTCTGTCGCCCAGACTGGAGTGCAGTGGCCGCTCCTGGCCACCGCAGCCTCGACCTGCTGGGCTCCGGCGATCCTTCCGCCTCAGCCTTCCAAGGAGCTGGAACTACAGGCGCGCACTACCACACCTGGCTAATTTTTTTATTTATTGTAGAGATGAGGTCTCGTCAAATTGCCCAGGCGGGTCGCGAAAGCCATGGAAGTCTAACTTGAGGTTTTGTAATTTTGAATTTTGATTTATTCAAGACTAGAGCACATGTTTCTTGACTGTGCCGTGTTTAGGCTGTTACTCATGCTAAGATCACAGTTTCTACCATGTCCACTTTATCACGCAGCAGTTTCTTATCAATCGGAATCAGGTCCAGAGAAGTAGTTTCCATCACTGTTTTTCCTAACTAGAGACATTATAAGCTGGCAGGAAAGCAAGTCAAGAATTTAGCTTCTCAACAGATGTTGGCATAGGTAAAATCTCACTTTTTTCCCCTCATATCTGTGCCAGTCTTAAAATTTGTATTAGTCAAGTAGCCAAGTTAATTATTTGTAGTCTGTAGCAGTGGTTCTCAAACTTTTAAGTTTCAGTAAGGCTGAGATAATGAGATAGAGCCTGACAATTTTCATTTCTTTTTACTTGTTTATTTTTAGAGACAGGGTCTCACTCTGTTGCCCAGGCTAGAGTGCAGTAGCATGATCATAGCTCACTGCAGCCTCAAACTCCTGGGCTCAAGCAGTCCTCCCACCTCAGCCTCCTAAGTGGTTAGGACTACAGGTGTGTGGCACCACACCCGGCTAATCTTAAAATATTTTTGTAGAGAGAGAGTCTCACTATGGTACCTAGGCTGGTCTTGAACTCCTAGCCTCAAGAGGTCTTCCCTCCTCCATCTCCTGAAGTGCTGGGATTACAGGAGTGAGCCACCATGCCTGGCTGACAGTTTTCATTTCTAACAAATTCCCAGGGCATGCTGCTGCTGCAGGTCCAGGGATCATACTTTGAGAACCACTGGTCTATAATGGCTTCTGTTTCTCCTTTTATCTTCATGCACATATTTGAGAACAAGCTTTCTTTCTCAGGTACTTACCATAAAGTAGTGCTCTCCTTACATCAGGCATATTTATTCTGAAAAACAAAATACATGCTTCCTTGTTATGTCCTTGTCATTAGTCTCAGCTCTCTAATTTCAGATACTATTGAGATAGTATTTCTCTCTCAGGAAAGACTGATAAAAGGTCCTGATGGTTAATGTAGAGAAGAAAGAGGAAATAAAGTTGAAACAGTGGGTTGGGACTCACTGTTATATATGCATCTGTTAGCATTTGTCTCATAGCAGTATAGTCAGTGTTTGCCAATTTTGCCCATACATGAACCAAGACCGGAGCTGTGTGTCATCTTCTTTATTCATTTAGTTGTGTCTTAGTCCACTGTCTGCTGCTTTAACAGAATGCCACAGACTGGGTAATTATGTTCTTTATGGAAAGAACAGAAGTTTATCTGGTGCACGCTTCTGGAGGGTGGGGCGTTCACGAACGTGGCCCTGGCATCGGGTGAGGGTCGTCCCACGGCCGAAGGAGGGAAGGGGACGTGAGCCCCGGAGCCACAGGAGGTTGGCCGCACTCATCCTGTTTTGTCCGGAGCCCACTCTCGTGATCGCTTACTTACTCCCCTTATGATGGCATCAATCCTCTCATGAGGCCGGAACCCTCGTAAAGGCTCCGTCTCTTAATATGGCTACAATGGCAGTTAAATCACATGGGATTTGGAGTGGGCGTTGAAACCATAGCTATACATAAACATAATGTATCTGGTACACAGAAGGTATACCATAAATATTTTATAAAAATCGAGTAAAATGGTGAATCTTAAAAGCCAGCTCTTCATTCTGTAAGTGATAGGAAATAAATTGTTACCATTTCCAAGATTGATGCTATAATAAGGATTGAGTCGGGGGGTAGTAGAAGATGAAATTAGGAAGTATGCCATCTGTGCAAAACCTTATGCCAGAGTGCTTATTGGCATTAGGAAACAGGGGGTACGCATTAATTAAGCACATGCTGTGAATCGAGGGACACATTTTTAACTTAAATCAAGTGCTCTGGTTAATGTCTGGAATGGTCTGTTTGTTTTATTTGGTCCTGTCGTATTCTATAGAAGAGCAGTGTCTGATATGGAACATGCTTTGAATAAAACTATAACACAGGTTTCTGTAACCATTTGTTTGGACTCTTGGATGAATTCTCTTTGCTAGTCACTAAAAATAACTTTAAAAATTAATATTGCAGGTGGAACAGAATCCATTATTAGGGTTTGGTGCTATAGCTATTGCTGTATTGTGCTCAGGATTTGCAGGTAAATCATAAAAGCATCATTTTATTTTCATGTATTTTGAAAATGTCAAACTTTAAATGTGGGTCTGGTTTGTCTTGCTTTATCATAATTTTATTTTCATTAAGGTTTTATCTTCTTATTTAGTTTTGTGGCAGCTGTTTTTCCTGTAAATGTGTAGCTTTAACTCAGTGTAGACCTCAGTCCTTATTCATGGAAGGCCAAGCGTGGCGGCTCATGCTTATAAGCCCAGCACTTTGGGAGGCTGAGGTGGGAGGACAGCTTGACACCAGGAATTTGAGACCAGCTTAGGCAACAGAGAGAGACCTTGCCTTTATAGGAAATAAAAAAAAATTAACTGGGCATGGTGGCGCACACCTGTAGTCCCAGCCACTCTAGAGGCTGAGGTGGAAGGATCGCCTGAACCTGGGAGGTTGAGGCTGTGGTGAGCTGTGATAGTGCCACTACAGTCTGGGTGACAGAGTGAGACACCGACTCAGGAAAGGAAAAAAATAATTTTATGGAAGTCTGAAGCTATATGTGTAGGGACAAGCATTCCTCCAATGAATCAAGAAAAGATAAGAAAGTATAAAAAACAATTTTTTTTTTGAGCCAGTCTCACTACGTTGCCCAGGCTGGAGTGCAGTGGCACGCTCATGGCCACTGCAGCCTTGACCTGCTGGCCTCAGGCGATCCTTCTGCCTCGGCTTTCCAAGTGGCTGGACCTACAAGCACATGCGACAACACCCAGCTAATTTTTTGATTTACTGCAGAGGTGGGGTGTCGCCGTGTTGGTTGGGCTGGTCTTGAAGCCCTGAGCTCAGGCAGCCCTCTCATCTCTCCTCCCAAAGGCTGAGGCATGAGCCACCGCATCTGGCCTAGCAAGTGTGAGTGTCAAGTGTAATATAAGAAGTGAAGTGTGTTTTAGAAATAGTTCCAACAGAGATGGATGGAACTTAAAGCTTTTCTTAGGAGAGTATATTAGTTACAGCTATACATTTTACTCATCCTTATTTGTGCCTATTTATAGAGTTAGGACTCTGTTTTTATTTTTGGCTAGGAGAGGAGGCCGGATAGAGAAGTGAAATGAGTTGTTTTATAAGAGGGGAAAATGTAAATTCAGGAATATACTTACTTAATGCTAAATTTTATTTATTTATTTATTTTTTGAGTAGGAGTCTGACTCTTGTCACCCAGGCTAGAGGGCACTGGCACGCTCACAGTCACCACAGCCTCAACCTGTTGGGCTCAGGTGATCCTTCCGCTTCAGCCTTCCAAGTAACTGGAACCACAGGCATGCGCCACCACACACGGCTATTTTTTTTTTTTTTTTATTGTAGAGACGAAGTCTCGCCAAGTTGCCCAGGCTGATTTCGAATCCGTAGACTCAGGCAGTCCTCTTGTCTCCGCCTCTCAAAGTGCTGGGATTACAGGCATGAGCCACCATGCCCGGCAACTTGATTCTTAAGAACCAACAAATTGGCCGAGCTCGATGGCTCAGCCTGTAATCCCAGCACTTTGGGAGGCCGAGGCAAGGGGAATGCCTGAGCCTGCGTGTTCAAGTCCAGCCCAGGCAACTTGGCAAGACCTCGTCTCTACAATAAATCAAAAATTAGCCGGGTGTGGTAGTGCGGGCCTGTAGTTTCAGCTACTTGGAAGACTGAGGCAGAAGGATCGCCAGAGCCCAGCAGGTCTAAACTGGGATGGCTGTTAGTGTGCCACTGCACTCCTGCCTGGGCGACAAAGTGAGACTCCAACTCAAAATAAATAAACAGACAAACTAAATGTCCTTGTGAAACATGCATTCATTGTACAGTGGCATATGACTTTTTGTGGGGGGGGCAGTCATGTACCCCTGTGGAGTATCAGAAAAAAAACCTATGGACCCTCATTGCCAGAAAAATGCACATACACACAAAATTTATTATTTAGTGGGAGAGGTCATGGTCCTTCGAACATTGTGTATGAACTTGGCTTGTGGCTCTCTGCTTTAAAGGAAAATGGTTTCACTCAGCAAGTTCTATTCAAATCGTATTTTGGTTGTGTTACTCTGAAAAAATTCCAAGCCATGATTATATTGGTAATTTTGCAAAGTTTGGAATATTCATTGCTAGGCAAATATTACAGGGATGTGATGAAGTAATTCACACTAATAGTACAGTTTTTCAGCTGACCAAAGCAAGTAACCTATTGACCTTAAGAAGAACAGGGAGCTAGCCGGGCTCGGTGGCTCAGCCTGTAATCCCAGCACTTTGGGAGGCTGAGGTGAGTGGATTGCCTGAGCCCGCGGGTTCGAGACCCACCTAGGCAACTTGGCAAGACCTCATCTCTACAATAAATCAAAAAATCAGCCGGGCATGGTAGCGCATGCCTGTAATTCCGGCTACTGGGAAGGCTGAGGCGGAAGGATCGCCGGAGCCCAGCAGGTCGAGGCTGCACTCCAGTCTGGGTGACAGAGTGAGACTCCAACTCAAAAAAAAAAAAAAAAAGTAGAACAGGGAGCTTTTGTGATCTATCTTATTGTGGTAATAAAGGCAGAAACAATATTTTTAACAATAATAGCCTCCTAGTCAATGTAGCTTATAAAGTTCCCACTTAGTTATTAATCTATATGTTCTGTAAAAATGAAAATTGGTGATGTTCAGTATGCCATTATCACAATCTCCATAATGCACATTTAACTAACATAAAAGTATATTTGTTCCCCAAAGCATATACTTTACATATCTCTAGTGTTTGTTCTAAATGAAAGATCTTTTAATTTATAATAATCTTTATTTAATTAACATCCTTATGTCTAATTTTCTTTCAGGAGTGTATTTTGAAAAAGTTTTAAAGAGTTCAGACACTTCCCTTTGGGTGAGAAACATTCAAATGTATCTATCAGGGATTATTGTGACATTAGTTGGCGTCTACTTGTCAGATGGAGCTGAAATTAAAGAAAAAGGATTTTTCTATGGATACACATATTATGTCTGGTTTGTCATCTGTAAGTATCCATGAATTAAAGGTTCTGAGTAGATCTTTTTTAAAGTTAGATGTCTGTTTTAAGCCATTACAGCATTTTAAAATTATTCCTTTGACATTGTGACTACGTTTGAAAATGTAATTTCAGTTTTATGGACTTTTGATTGTGAAGACAAAATTGCTTTGGGACAGCTTTGCCACCAAAGTATCTAATGTGTTAGCAATAAATGTGTACAATTTTGTAGTAGACCATATAGCCCTTTGGAAAAACAGTGTTGTGTAGGAACTACTCCATTTGAGTACAGACTCAGATGACTGCTTCGAAGGAAAATAGTATTTTCCTTTTCTAGGTAAATTAGTGTGGCATCTCTGGGGATGAAAATTGCATCACCATCATGGAATGTTTCATTTATTTGAGTGTTAAGGTTTTCTTTCTTTCCGTGTACAAGTTCTTGCAAGTGTTGGAGGCCTCTACACGTCTGTTGTGGTTAAGTACACCGACAACATCATGAAAGGCTTTTCTGCGGCAGCAGCCATTGTCCTTTCTACCATTGCTTCAGTGATGCTGTTTGGATTGCAGATAAGTACGTCTTCATTTGTGTTAAGTTGTTAACACGGAAAGCCTCTCACTTCCATGATTCATCTCATCACTTATTAAAAATGGCAGTTGGGGCCTGGTGTGTTGGCTCACCCCTGGAATCCCAGCACTCTGGGAGTCCAAGGCGGGAGGATTGCTTGAGCCCAGGAGTTTAAGACCAGCCTTGGCAACATAGCGCGACCTCGTTGCTACAAAAAGTGAAGAAAAGACTAGCTGGGCATAGTGGCATGTACCTGTAGTGCCAACTACTTAGGAGGCTGAGGTGGAAGGACGGTCTGAATCCAGGTCAAAGCTGCGGTGAGCTGTGATTGTGCCATGGCACTTCAGCCTGGGTGACAGAGTGAGACTCTGGCTCAAAAAAAAAAAAAAAAAAAAAATGGAGAGAGGAGGGGGTTAGCCATACATTTACAGAAATTCCTATTTTGTTACAATTGATTCCACAAGTGCAGCTTTTGGTAGCTGTGTGGAATGTGGTTAAGCAGTGCTTAGGTTAAATGGCTCTAGAGCTTACGCTGAGGGTTGCTGCTTCTGGGTGAAAGTGAGGGAGCTACTCAGGTACTAAAAAGTTTTTTTTTAAACAGTCAAGGCCTCCCTGTGCTTTTTAAATATTAGATACAGGCCAGCTTGGGTGATTCCAGATGAAAGCAGTGTGATTAGGCACTCATGTTAGGAAACAATTGCTCTGAGCAGCCAGATTAAGCCATCTAGCTTGTTACTTAGAAAAGCAGAAAAACACCTTTCATTCTCCACTTGGCTTGTGCCTTCCCAGCTGTTTCGGATCTGGGTGTGAATTGCTTTTGAAAATACAATCCAAGTCTAAGTTTGCTTGTCATTTGCAAAGATACATTCATTTCATTCAGTTCATTATGAGAACGCGTGCCACTGTAGCTGGCATCCTGGCAGCTCTGCTTTGCTGGTTCTTGTGATGGGCTTACCCCCGCTCTCGCACCCAACATAATGTAGGCTTGCGAACTGTTTAAGCAGTGATAGCGACTTAACACTACAGAGTGCTTTTGTGGTGTGATAATTGTCTTTGCCGATCGGTTAGTATGCCATAAACTAATGTATGAGGAATATCAAATATTCGTATTAAGAAAAAGAAACAGACCTGGCCTATATTTACATTTCGTTTTAAAATTGACCGTTATAAGTGCAAATAGAGGAATATTAGTGTTGCAGAAATCCTAGAATGCCACGTACAGTATGGCTCAAATCTCGCCTGTGTCAGTTATTAGCTGTGCAGTCCTGGGGAAGTTATGTCAGCTGTGTGCTGGTTTCTTCTGTAAAATGGAAGAGCATCACCTACCTCCTAGGGTCTTCGGGTGATGTGTGCAGAATGGTGCCTGATCTGCGTAAGGCCAGCCACTTACCATTTCAGTGTCAGGTGTATGCAGGCCATCCCTTATGCTTTCCTCACCTGACCCGTGTGAACTTTTAACTGCAGTTCTGATCCATCTTTATGTTCAGCAAAATCATTATGGCTTTGTGCCCAAGGAATATTCGAGAGCAGAAGCAAATGTTTCTGGTTAATGTTCTGTCTTACTGATCACCAGTTCAACTGTCTGAGAAATTTCAGTGAACTATTTAGATGCAAGTTTTTATTCCTCTCTTCCATTTCTGAAGGCAAAGCTGGGCTTTTGGTGAGGGGTGAATTGAAATCACAGCTTGATGCCATTTCTCACATGTCATTTTTTAAAGCTTAAGACTGCTGTTGTGCTCCACACACAATGCTGTTTTGAAAGAATATACAGTTTTGACACAAGCATTTATTAAATTTAATTAATTTTTTGAGTCAGAGTCTCACTCTGTCGCCCAGGCTAGAGTGCAGTGACACCCACACTGCTACCTCAGCCTCGACCTGCTGGGTTCAGGCAATCCTTCTGCCTCAGTCTTCCAAGTAGCTGGGTTTACAGGTGCGTGCCACCATGCCCAGCTAACGTTTTGATTTATTGTAGAGACAATGTCTTGACAAGTTGCCCAGGCTGGTCCCAAACCACTGTGCTCAGGCAATCCCCTTGTTTCCATTTCCCAAAGTGCTAGGATTATAGGTGTGAGCCACCATGCCTGGCAGCATAAACATTTATTTACATAATGCGTACTTGTCAAGTTTGAACAAGTTGAAATTCAGTTTCTTGTATCCTCATTTTCAGGATTAAGATAAAAAAAGGTTAAGACTGGCAATAATTGTAATTTTAGTCAGTAAATTACATCATCTCCTATTCAAAAATCCTCAGTGGTTTGAATAATTGGTCACCTAACTCTTTGAATACTGCCCAACTGTCTCTTTACAGGTTTGCTCTAAACTTTCACAAGTTTTTAGTATCACGGAAAAGCCACATTCCACTGCATTTTCATTTGTATTTATGTATAGTTATATTTTATATTTGAGTATTTTTAAATTATATATATTTATCAGGAAGTTCGTATGTTCTTTGTCAGTGTAGTCCAAGACAGGCAAACTCATGTTCTGTCAGTGATCAGCACTCCTTGATTTTACATTTAAAATCTAGAATGGATGACCTTTCTAAACCTGACCATCATAAAAACAGGATATTTGGCTGGGTGCGGTGGCTCAGCCTGTCACCGCCAGCACTTTGGGAGGCCAAGGTGAGAGGACTGCCTGAGCCCAGGGTTACAGACCAGTCTGGGCAACTTGGTGAGACTTGTCTCTACAATAAATCATGAAAACTAGCTGGGTGTGGTGGCATGCGTCTGTAGTTGCAGCCACTCGGAAGGCTGAGGCAGAAGGATCGCCTGAGCCCAGCAGGTCAACGCTGTGGTGGCCGTGAGTGTGATACTGCACTCCAGCCCGGGCGACAAGAGTGAGACTCCAACTAAAAAAAAAACCAACAGGATATTTAGCTTTACTTCTCATCTGACAGTGTACGCCCACAATTAAAAGTTTTTCAAAATTGTAAACTGATCATTATTACAGAGTTTTCAAGACACAGGTGAAGCTTTGTTTTTCTTTTTCCTTTGCAGCACTCACCTTTGCTCTGGGCACCCTTCTTGTGTGTGTTTCCATATATCTCTATGGATTACCCAGACAAGACACTACATCCATCCAACAAGGGGAAACAGCTTCAAAAGAAAGAGTTATCGGTGTGTGATTTTAGCCTCAGTGAGATTCCTGCTGAGACTAAACCATTTGCTTAAACTAGAGCCTTAAGTCATTCCCAGAAGTTGCTTGAACAAACAACAAATTAACTATATGGCATAAGAATCCGGAAGAACGCTGAGGGAATTGCTCATATGGAGATTGAGCGTGGACCTGTTTGGGGTCAGGTTGTATTGTTTTAAAATGAAGGAATTCTATTATTGTGTGTGTGTGTGTGTGTGTGTGTGTATAATGTATATAAAAAGTACAGAGATGATACGGTGTTTAAAAAATCACGTGAGGCTACAGTGTTTAAGTTTCAGGGTTTGGGACAATGTCTAAGGGATAAAGTGCCAAAGCCATTTCTGTACCAACGGTTCAGGTACTGGGGGAAGGGTGGCCCCTCCTTGTTCTCAATCATGTATTTTGCCCTAGCAGGAGTGAACACCTAGCTCTTTTCTTACAAGAGAGAGGCTTCTTAGAAACAAACTGAATGTGTCACTTCTCATACTGAACCTGCTCATAGCTCGGTGATTTCGGGGTGATGACAGAGTGCTCCTTTCGTGCTCTATTTGTGCCATTCATTGTCTGGTTCATATTTCTTTGCTGTTAGATGATATACTTTTCAAAAAAATTTCTAATGTCACTTTTGTACTTTTTTAAATAAAGTATGTTTAACTGTTGGGCTCTCAATAATTTGTGAAATCAGTGTTTTTAAAAATTTTCTATAATGTTAATGGGAAAATTCAGCAATAAACTTAATTTATTTATATGAATTCTGTATAATTACTTTTCTTGCGCTGTAGATAGGACCATTAAGATGATGTAAAAACAACTTTGAACAATTATCATACTATCAGAAAGGGATTGGCAGGAGTGGGAAACTGCTGGGGGTGGAGAGGTGGGGTGGGATTGGCAGTTGAGGGAGACTGCCAGGGGAGGGAGGGGCACACCTCATCAACAGGGGCACCTGCATAATAAACATTTGTATACCTAACCCTGAACTGAACCCCATATCTTTCAAATAAGAAAAAAAAGACGATATAAAAACGAACAAAAGTTAATTATTTTCTGTATGTGGAATTGTATCAATTAAGATTGGTTGCAAATAATAGCTAAAAACCAACTCTGGCAAGGCTTAAGCAAAAAAAGGAATTTATAAGAAGCTCTCCAGTCAGGGTTACAGGGTTCTAGGTTATAGGAATTAATGAACAGTCTTTTCAGGGAGCTGCTTTTATAAGGATTTTGCTCTGCCCATTATTTCCCTGTATCGTTTCCCTCAAGATTCAAATACTCAGGAGGCTACCAGTGATTTGGGGAAGGTAGTTTATCCAAAAAAGTGGAGAGGTCTGTTGGACATGTAAAGTATGTCCCTACTTTACATTTTCATTCCATGGCTAGTTTATGCTAAGGAAATTTTAACACTGGTGGAAGAATTAGCAGTCTGGAAGCAAATTCACTTAAACTTGAGACTGCATGGATGAGTCTTGTCAAGGCCTAGGAAGGTAAACCATGTCTGTTAACAAAAAGCCATTTTCATTCTAACTAGAAAAGCTGTGGTTCATGCTAATTTGCTTCTCTATTTGTAGAAATAGATTGTTACAGGTACTCAGAGGACTTTGATTAGCAACATTAGAATAAATTATAGCAGACTTGAATGGAAGTGCTGGTAGACAAGGATGGGCAATGCTGATCGAAAGACTACATTTTTAGCTGGGCACAGTGGCTCACGCCTGTAATCCCAGCACTTTGGGAGGCGGAGGCAAGAGGATTGCCTGAATCCAGGGATTTGAGGCCAGCCTGGACAACTTGGCAAGACCTCGTCTCTACAGTAAATCAAAAAATTAGCTAGACATGGTGGTGTGCACCTGTAGTTCCAGCTACTTGGGAAGCAGAGGTAGAAGTATCGCCCGAATGACTGACTCAAAAAAAAAAAACCCCCCAAAAAACTACATCCTGCTCGTGTCCTATGCCACAAAATATACCTTATCACTATGCAGAAGCCTGAAGGAAACTAAGAAACTCCATTTCACACCATGGATTAACAGACTACATTTTACAAAAAGATCGTAATACGATGTATTAGAATTCCTTCCTATTAAAATGTTTTCAGTTCCTAGTTATAGTAAGTATAAGGTAAGTATAAATTCTGTTCTCTCTGGGAGGTGTCGGCTATACTGACAGATCATTATTTTTTAACCTCTATTCAGAACTAGCCACAATTGCAAAAAGAGTTTTTTCTCCTCCTCAATTCTTTTATTTGATGAAAACATGAGGTCATCTCAGTTATAAGAAGAGTTTCTGGAAAAATGACATTGTGAGGAACTTCAAGTCAGAGTTAAATACTAATCCTTTAGCCCCTTAGACCACAGTGCTTTGAGTTTTAAAAGATTCAACTTAGTTTTACTCATTTTGTATTTTTTGAGTTAGAGTCTCACTCTGTCGCCCAGGCTGGAGGGCAGTGGCATGATCATGGCCACCACAGCCTCGACCCACGAGGCTCAGGAGATCCTTCGGTCTCAGCCTTCCAAGCAGCTGGTACCAAAGGTGCACACCTCCATGCTCAGCTAATTTTTTTTAAATTTGCTGTAGAGATGAGGTCTTGCCATGTTGCCCTGGCTGGTCTCAAATCCCTGCACTCAGGCATCCTCTTGCCTCCACCTTCCAAGGTGCCGGGGTTACAGGCATGAGCCACTTAGCTTGGCTCAACTTAGTTTTACAAATGTCCATTTAAGCACCTATTGACCAGCCAGGCGCTGTGGCTCACACCTGTAATCCCAGCAATTTGGGAGGTGGAGGCAAGAGGACTGCCTGAGCTCAGGGCTTCGAGACCAGCCTGGGCAACATAGTGAGACCTCGTCTCTATAATACACCAAAAAAATAGGCAGGCATGGTGTCGTGCACCTGTGGTTCCAGCTACTTGGAAGGCTGAGGTGGAAGAACTGCTGAGCCCAGCGGGTCACGGCTGCAGTGGCCATGAGCGAGCCACTGCACTCCAGCCTGGGTGACAGAATTCAACTCAAAAGAAAAAAAAGTACCTACTGACCATTCGACAACTCAAGATAAATTATTTATTTATTTATTTAAGGATAAAGATTGAAAAGCTTGATAAGTCATTTACACTTAATAAAATACAGATTCTGACACAGAATAATAGCTTAAAGTCCATTCTGATCAGCAAGGCATCTAAGAATAGATAACTAGAATTCACTTAGCATTTTAAAAGCCATTTTAATTAGAAATTACATCCTATATACAGGTGTTATTCCAAGAAGTTTCATTCCGTTGGCTAGGACAGAACGGACAGATTTGAAAAGATGAAGTCTGGCCTACAAAATAAATGAAAGAATGATTAAGTGTTCAATTCAATAACAGGCTCGCTACCTATAAATAAGAATGGTTTTATTTATTTTTACTTTTAAATTTTTTTTTGAGTTGGAGTCTCACTCTGTCGCGCAGGCAGGAGTGCAGTGGCGTGCTCACGGCCACCACAGCCTCAACCTGCTGGGCTCCGGTGATCCTTCCACCTCAGCCTTCCAAGTAGCTGGAATTAGAGGCGTGTGTTACCACGCCCAGCTTATTTTTTGATTTATTGTAGAGACGAGTTCTTGCCATGTTGCTCAGGCTGGTCTTGAACCCCTGAGGTCAAGCAATCCTCTCGCCTTGGCCTCCCAAAGTGTTGGGATTACAGGCTCAAGCCACCGCACCCAGCCTAAGAAGTAATTCTTTCTTCTAATTCAAAGTAGGAACTAGATCTCAAAATGCCCTAGAGTTCACCATAGACAAGATGAACAAGATCAACTCCTAGCATCTCTTATGGTAAGACTGGTGCACAAGATGTCACGGAGTGGAAGTGGCAGGATCTTCACCGTATGGCTTCAGAGAAGGGGACCGTGTCCCTGTAGCACTTGATGCGGGAAAATGTGTATGCTGGGAAGCGTATACCATGGATCGTTACCGCCCAGTCAACACTGGCTGTTGCCACCTAATGGCTGAGCCAGTCTGTACGCTTACGTAGTCGAAGAACAGAATGCTATTTGGGAAACATTTACAGACTGACTTAGTAAAGCCAGTCTGGGGATGCTAGGGGTTCTACTGAAGACATTCCACATAACGTACCCCGGCCACTTCAGGAGGACTCTCCTTTATTTGTAGTGTCTTGTGTGCCACAGCTGCAAGGTGACTGGAACAGGAAGAGAGAAATCATGAGTACTAGCGGTGATTTCCTGTTGTAACGTGAGCTTGATGTCTAACCTTATTCCCTCAAATCAAAGCCTCGGACCATCACTTACAAATTGAAAAGTTGAGACTGGAATTCACTGCTTTTCGACAACAGACAAAATACACGACACTCAAGCGTTAGATTTTGACCTGGTTCTAACAGGCGGGAAATTCTTAAGATTATGATTTTGTCGTCAGTTTTATAAATAGAGGAGGTTGCTTTCTAATAATTAGTTTTTCCTCATTGAGGCAGCCTACAATTAAGAGTGTAACACGGCCTGGCCTCGTCCCCCAAGCAGTGAGGAGGTGAGGTGGAGACCAGTCCACCTTGCACATTCACCGCCCACTCTTATTTCAAGCATCTTTTCTGTTTACGCAGCATGTAAATCAAGGTACCAGGAAAGGATGCTGATGCTTAAGACTTCCTTTTAATGAGGAAATATCATTTCATAAGACTTTCCGGCTTCTTCACCCAAAAATGTCCAAGTGGTACTTAAAGGAAGAAAAAGAATCTTATCTAAATCCAGGGAAGACAAGGCAAAAGGTATAATTAAGAAAACAGACCTGGCAAGTCTCAGATTTCAGTAGCTCTTGAGTAAAAGCAAAATTCCCTTTCTTAAATCGTTTTATGGGACGATACATTTGTCGCATTACAAGAATGCATTCGACTTTGATTCAAAGGTTTTAAAAGCCACCATAAAAGTTCTATCGGTGTCACTGATTTGCCTCCCAGTTAATTCTCTGCTCTCTGGCTGGCTAATTTTTCTGGGCCTCCACTTAAAACCCTTTGTGGATCTCGCTGCCCTGAAAAGAAGTCTAAATGCCTCAACACATGCAGAAAGGCTTGCACGCGCTTCAGTTCGCATCCCGCCCGGGACAAGGCTGACAGCTCCTTTCGTGTATCATGTTCTTGCTCAACTCTGGGCTGCTTCTCCTTCCGAGCTACGTTGCTTCTCGTCGAGACCTACTTTTTCCTCAGAGGAGCGTCCTCTGATGCTTCACGGCTGGGCTGGGTGCCCTAACTGTGTCTCTTACGTGCACTCCATCACACCATCTATGCACTGTGCTGAACTATCGAGGTGGCCGTCAGTTCCTGCTCACCAGACTACAGTGACTGTACTTTATGTCACTGAATGAATGAATGGACATTAACTGCGAATGTACAACGATGAATCAAGAATTCTTATGACGTAAAGCACATTAATTTTTCGGCCAAGGGACTTTATAGGAAACCTTTAGATGAAAGAAAAGAAAGATCCTTGTCAGGTCTCAAACGTCATTCACACCGGAAAACAGGAAGATTATAAAGTACCTCAGAGTTAGAAGGTAGTTGACAATGTGCCGGGGTTGAAGGTCCTGAGACGATCTATAAAGCACCTCGTCGAACCTAAAAGAAAGAAAGCAGAACAGTGGGCAAGGACAGGCTGTGCACCCTGCACTAGGCCATGACATTAAGAAGATAAAAGATCTTGGATGTAAGACAGACTTGGCATCAGTAAAAGCAGAAGGCATAGGAGAGAAATCCTGTGTGCATTTGAAGGCAGAAGCACATTTTTCTTTCTTACAGATTCCTTAAAGGCAGGCACTTTCTAAATCATCTTGATCTTCCTCAGACCTAGTCCAGAGCAAAAATGTAAATCATGGCTGTTAAACTGGATGCAAAAAGCCTCCAGCCACATTTAAGCACATAAAATACAAACTAGCCTACACAGTCTACCATCAATATTAAGAAAACCAAGTTGGCTTATTTTTCCTTACATTAGCTACATGAGTAAACTTTTCTGATCCCGAGAAAGAACCCCTGACCACCACATGACAAACAAAACTGGCATGTTCATCCACTTCCTTTTTTTTTTTGAGTTGGAGTCTCACTCTGTCACCCAGACTGGAGTGCAGTGGCCACTCCCGGCCACTGCAGCCTCGACCTGCTGGGCTCCGGCGATCCTTCCACGTAGCTAGAACTACAGGTGTGCACTACCATGCCCAGCTAATTTTTTTTTGATTTATTGTAGAGATGAGGTCTCGCCAAGTTGCCCAGGCGGATCTCGAACCCGCGGGCTCAGGCAATCCACTCACCTTGGCCTCCCAAAGCGCGAGATTACAGGCTGAGCCACCGAGCCCGGCCACCCACTTCCTTTTAGAGGGCTGCTCTCTACTGAAAAGGCTGGCTTCACCAGTAATGCTTGTGAGAGCTAAAAGGTGTGATCTCTCACCTAGGGTGGGGGCATCAGATAGACATGAGTATCTGAGACAGTGATCTGAAGCCAAGAGGCAAATGAAGGACTTACTGTCACTGGGGCACAGCACAAAGGCAGGAATTTCCCTTCACTTGTCACAGACGGTGAGAAGATGCTGTTTTTGAAAACTGAAAGGTAATGCTCCTATCAGGTTTTACAAGGGTTGGAGGAGACCAGGCATCTGTGCTAATTCAAGGAAGTTTGACCTTGAGCACTGGCCCTCAAAAGGTGGACAATTGCTTTTTAGGCATACCTTGGGGAAAGCTCTAGAGGCAGAAGGCAGCTACCGGGCTGCTGACATGAGTGGTGGGCAAAAAAGTCAACAGACTTCTTATTTTTTTTTTTTTTTTGAGCTGGAATCTCACTCTGTCGCCCAGACTGGAGTTCAGTGGTCGCTCCCGGCCACTGCAGCCTCGCCCTGCTGGGCTCCGGCGATCCTTCCGCCTCAGCTTTCCAAGTAGCCGGAACTACAGGTACACGCTACCATGCCCAACTGATTTTTGATTTATTGTAGAGATGAAGTCTCGCCAAGTGGCCTGGATGGGTCTCGAACCCGTGGGCTCAGGCAATCCACTCGCCTCGGCCTCCCAGTGTGCTGGGATGACAGGCTGAGCCACCGAGCCCGGCCAAAAACAGCCATTTCAATAAGCAGAATAGACTTGATGATACCAGGAAACCTTCATACCTGAGAAGATGCTGGAGAATTGAAACAGACTGTGGCTCTTGTAAACAAGCAGTGTTGAAGTCATTCAGATAACCACATCCAAAAGTCTCTTCCAAACTGTTAGTGCAAGTTTCAAGTTAAAACAGGAAAGGATTAAACAAGTCATTCAAGAGCACATAGCTGTAAGTGGTGAACATCACCTCATAATATGCAGTTTAAGTCTCTTTAAAGTAGCCCTAGACTTTGATGACAATGTTGTTTGACCAGATACTTCAATTTTCCCTAAATCTGTTTCCTGCGGAGGAAACAGTATAATCTCTTTGGCAAGGTTATAATGAGGACTAAATATACAAAAAAATATTTCTTACACAGGTGGTCAATAGATTTTTTAAAAAGGTTCGGATAGGAGATGTTAGAAAAGCACAGAAAACGGGGCCTGTGGTCTCAGAATCACACCAGGCAAGACCCCAGCTGGGGAAGGCCAGCACAGCACAGCATTTCCCTGCAGGCTCTCTCACCTGTAGAGGCGGGCGTGTGTGTACTGCAGGAAGACTCCTGTGTCCCCGCGACTCTGGAAGACACGATCCCAGCTGAACTGGTAGTCAGATAAGAGTAACCCTTTGAAGTCCTAAAATGACAGAGCAAATCTTCAGTGCAGGATTTGCAATAGTACCAAACAAAAGGATCTCACAGGCAGGAGTCTTAACTGACCTGAATGATGAGTGCTGCAAGCCCGACCCTCTCTGCGGTCTCCGGCGGGTTCGCAAGTTCTTTAGTTGCTGAAACAGACAAAGGCAGCTGTCTTTACCCTGCAAGACACTGTGCCAGAATCATGGGTCAAAGTGAAGATAAAAATCTGTCAAAAAATATGCTGACAGTCAAGCACAAACAAAAAGGATTTACTTTCCTGTTTTACCTTTGATAATGACATTTCCACTGCTTACAGTAAAGGGGAAGAAATCCAAATTTAGTTTTCTCACAAATACCCCTTGTAAGACATTAAATATATCTGACGCTTGGTTTCCAAGGGTGAAGATCAAGCCAAGTCGTAAGGACTTGTGACTTGTATCCGACGGATCACACGGGAACTTCACATGCCCACTCAGACCACGGAACGACAATGCCGACCCGTCCGTGAAAAGGGGACCAAGGTGACATCAGTCCAGATGACCAGAACGAGCAACTCCCGAGCAACAAGGCTAGAAATCCCGACTTCAAATGAGTAACAGTTACTTTGGTTGTCAGTGACGTTTCAAGGGAAGAACAGTCATGAATCACACTGCCCCAAAGTCCAACAAAACATTAAAGTAACACGTAAGTTACGACTTTAACAACAAGAAACTGAATTCACTCTTAATGGAAGCCATGTTCTGTAGCATCCTCAATCGAATCTCATTTAAAACATCTTCCAGAAAGGTGACATCCCCTCTGCGTGTCTTCATTCCCTGCACGACCCCGAAGGGCACATGCTGGCACCTGCAAGAGAGCGGCCGTTCGGTTGACAAAACACGAAACAGGAGCTGCCGGCCAACGCAGAGAACAGTAATACCCTTTCAGAGACAGTTTGAACATTAACCCTTATAGTGCAGTTTTAAAGAATTCATAAAATAAGGGGCACAACCTCATCAACAAGGGTACCTGCATAATGAACATCTGTATACCTACCCCTGAATTGTACCCCACGTCTTTAAAATTAAAAATAAAAATAAAGGCTGGGTGTGGTGGCTTGAGCCTGAAATCCCAGCACTTTGGGAGGTCAAGGAGAGAGGACTGCCAGAGTCCAGGAGTTCGAGACCAGCCTGGGCAACTTGGTGAGACCTCGTCTCTACAATAAATCAAAAAATTAGCCGGGTGTGGTAGTGTGCACCTGTAGTTCCAGTTACCTGGATGGCTGAGGTTGAAGGATCGCCTGAGCTCAGCAGGTCAAGGCTGTGGTGGCCATGAGCGTGCCACTGCACTCCAGCCTGGGCAACGGAGTGGGACTCCAACTCAAAAAAATTAATAAAGTAAAATAAAATAAAAATCCATAAAATGAAATGTGACTTGTATGCCACAAAAGACATTATGCACATAGCTTCATTTTACAGAGAAGGTAACTAGTGTGTGATTAATTACTAGTTGCCTTTAAGAGAAAAAGGAGACGAGGATTCAGAATTGTTGCTTGCCTGCTTTTTGAGTTGGGGTCTCCCTCTGTTACCCAGACTGAAGACTGGAGTGCAGTGGCATGATCAGGACGATCATGGCTCACGGCAGCCTTGACCTCCTGGACTCAGCACCCTGAGTAGCTGGGACTACAGGTGCGTGCCACCATGCCCAACTAATTTTTTTTTTTTTTTTTGGTAGAGACAAGGTTTCACTATGCCCAAGCTAGTCTCAAATGCCTGGGCTCCAGCAATTTGTTCACCTCTGCTTCCCAAAATGCTGGAATTTACAGGCATGAGCTACCATGCCTGGCCAGGATTCAGAATTTTAAAAATTAAGCCACTGAGAGCACATATGTAATAAAAATAAACTTATTAAATGTTTATAATGTGGAAATTAAAACCAAGAGATGAATTAATACAAAAATCAAATCTGCTTTTCATACTAGTACCTTGAAACAAAGAATTGAAGTTTAAATGAAAAACTTGAACCACTAGGTATGCTTTGGGGCTCAGCGGACCTAGCGAATCTTTACTGACCCTGAACAGGCAATTAGGAAAAGGCAGACACTACCTTTCTGCCCAGCCATATCCCATGATCTTCAGCATTTGGAACACTTGCTGGAAATGTTTTTTTTGTCCTTTATCTGTCTTGGGAAGAAAAATGTATTTTAAAAGAACGGTGATACACTGATCTACACAAGGAAGTTGGATCTGAATCAAATTAACATACTTGAGTTGTGACACACCGAAGTCACTGTCAGTCAGCATGTTTTAAATAAACACACAAGGAAGACGCCCCTAGAAAAGCATCTAAGCTGAGTGCTCTACAGGATAGGAAAGCAAGAGCGGAAGCCTTCACTGAGTCAGGAGGAAACATGAACTCCAGTCTTCTGAGTATTCTATTTAAAATCCTTCCCTCTCAGCTGTTATGACCTTCACCTTCAAGAAAACCAAAGCTAAGCACTAAAAAGATGTCTGACGGAAATTTTTCTTCAAGGAAGGTTGCACATGAAAAGGAAGGAAAGGGGAGAAGATACTAGAATACCACTCAGCAATAAAAAGAAAAAACTACAGACACACACAACTCAGGGGCATTCATTATACTGAGAAAAAGCCAATCTCAAAGGTTACATATTACATGATTCCATTTATATTACATCCTCAAAGTGACAAAACTGTTGTGACGCAGAACAGAGCAGTGGTTGTCAAGGATTAGGGTTGAGATGAAGGTGTGATTATTAAATTAACCCTGAGGGAGTTACTTCGGTGATGGAACAGTTCTGTATTCTAAACGTGGTGATGGTTACGTGGATCTATACATGTAATTAAATTTAATAAAACATCCATACACGCACAAAAGAGTACACACAAAAACTGGTAAAATGTGAATAAGGTCTCTGCCAATGTCAAGCTAGGTGAAGGGTATATGGAAACACTATATCATTTTGAAACTTCTTGTGAGTCTTAAATTTTTTCAAAATAAAAAATTATTTTAAAGCAATGGCCTTACAGTGACCCATACATATTAATTTCACATAACCATTTTCCTGATGCCAGTAAATTTTTGTTACTATTAAACAATGTAAACTTTTCATCTTTTTTTTTTTGAGTTGGAGTCTCACTCTGTGGCCCAGGCTGGAGTACAATGTCATGCTCACGGCCACCGCAGCCTCAACCTGCTGGGCTCATGAGATCCTTCCGCCTCAGCCTTCCAAGTAACTAGAACTATGGGTGTATGCCTGGCTAATTTTTTTTTTTTAATTGTAGAGATGAGGTCTGACCCAATTGTCCAGTCTGGTCTTGAACCCCTGAGCTCAGGCAATCCTCTGACTTGGCCTCCCAAAGTGCTAGGATTACACATTTGAACCACTGTACCTGGCTAAACTTTTCATTTTTAAGTTTTTAAAGTTTTAAATGGAAGCTGACACTTTAAATAATGCTGACTTCTCTCTGTAGTTTGACAAAATTATTTTTCTATAGTTCTTCAACATGGCATCAATTTCTATCTCTGATATTTTATGATTTAGGGATCATAACATTTTGTTCTTTACTGTTATTACTTACCACATAAATCATTGTATCAAAATTATATTTGTCCATTCGATCTATAGCAGCTGCAAGATCTCTGAAAAAAAATGGCCACAAGTCAAGAGTTACTAAGCAGATATCGGAAGTAATTTGTTTTACCTATTTAATAGCAATAAAGATTTTCTAATCAAGAACACCAATTATCCCACAGCCTGGGGCATCTCACCCACACTTGTATATCAATAATTTGGTAAAATAATAACAAAAAATAGGTTTGAGAAAAAGTAATAACGAAAGCACTGGGAAAAGTAATAAAAATCAAAAATAAATAAACTAAAACAAGTAGTAATAATAACTAAAATAGTTCTGTGCAGAGTGTCTTCCAAGTAAATATTTTATGACTAATTAAGCCCATACTGAAAAGAATCACCTAATTTTTACTTATCTGCAATGCATTCTCTTTTTCTTGAGTTAGAGTCTCACTGTATCGCCCAGGCTGGAGTGCAATGGCACGCTCATGGTCACCGCAGCCTCAACCTGCTGGGCTCAGGAGATCCTTCTGCCTCAGCCTTCCAAGTAGCTGGATATGATACTGGAAGGACTAATAAAAAAAAAAAACCAAAAAACTCCTAGATTTTTTTGAAGTGTTGAGGATCATCAAAATATCATTAGTACATAACCTCATGTTCCCAACATTGCACAGAACATGCATTTTAGATGGAGGCAAAAACTAGGTCTTGAGGGGCAAAAAATATCTTATTCTTTATGCATAAAGCACAGGTATGCATACAATACACACAGATACAGAATATCTGTGGTGTTAATATTTCATGAGGGTTGGCAGTTAGAAAAAATACGGCTAAAAATATGGTTAAATATGAGGGTTTATAACTTTAAAAAGGTTAAGAAACACTAGCATAGATGATCACAAAAATGATATCACAAACGGATACCCATGTCATATTTTTTAGTTTTAGACAAAACAAAGATAAACCTTTTGACCTGATGAAAAAAACAAAGACAAGAATCTTACTAAGAAAAAGTTCTTGGCTGAGTTTGTAGAAACTGAATTTGAAAGCCAGAAGAAATGCCAGGCCATTTAGTCCTGGTCTTTCATTTCACATTGCAGAGAATCATGGCCCAGCGAGTTATGTGATGGTCAAGTTCTGAGAACAAAAATCTAGTCTCCAGCCTCACAGCTTGCTCCTTTCAGTGATCCCCTGCACTTTGCTTTGTCTGCTATAACAACTACTTTAATTGACACCACCCCGCACAAATATATGCTGTAAGAATCCCAGTAAGAAGCAGAAACAACTAAAGTTAAAGCAAACTAAAAAAATCAAACACTTCAACAAATGGCAAAGGACAATTCTTTTCCCAGAGAAAAAAGAGAAAGTACAGGTGTTAAGGTAAATATATCGAAAAATCTAGACCTAATGACAGCTTGTAAAAGGCACCAGACCAGGAGAGTCATGGAGACTTTGTATCATGGAGCTTCTATTTTGATAGGAAGTTTCTTTTCCCAAAGAAAAATATAGGTGCCGAAAAATCTAGACCCAATGATAGCCCAAAAAAGACACCAACCAGATCAGGATAGTTACAGAGTCTTTATGACATGGAGCCTCTGTTCTCAATGGATACTTCTTATAACCACTGTGCAAGGGTTTACTGATTTAATCGGTCTAACAATAATAAGCTGGCACAAAAAATGTTCTACTATATATATATTTTTTGATCTAGAAAAATAATATACCTTTTAGACACATGAGTTCTTCTCACTTCTTAACCCCAATTACATGGAATAGCTAAATGGAAATGTCAAAAAGTAATAAAAGGTAAGAGGTGAGTTATCTAAGGGTCAGTAAGAGACTTGAGTGGGTATTTGAAGTTGTCTGGAACAAATGATGACAGCTAATAACAACTACAATAAAATATCTTTTTTATTTTTATTTTTTGAGTCGGAGTCTCGCTCTGTCGCCCAGACTGGAGGGCAGTCGCATGCTCCCGGCCACCGCAGCCTCGACCTGCTGGGCTCCGGCGATCCTTCTGCCTCAGCCTTCCAAGTAGCTGGAACTATAGGCGTGTGTCACCACACCCAGCTAATTTTTTGATTTATTATAGAGATGAGGTCTCGCCAAGTTGCCCAGGCTGGTCTTGAACCCCTGTGCTCAGGCAATCCTCTTGCCTCTGTGTCCCAAAGTGCTAGGATTACAGGCATGAGTCACTGCACTCGGCCAATAAAATAACTTTTATGTTATAAAAGCGGTCTGTGCCTAATATAACACTCGGGTCTCAGAGACACCTTTGCTAGCAGTGCTGGTATGGTCATGTTTGCTTGTCTGGATTTTCCTGTCCGATCTTCTCTTTCCTTTCAGCTTTGTCACAGAAATAAGTGTGCCTGAGAAACTCAGCTGCTGACTAACAGAGACTGCCCCCGCCCCAGACGTCAGTCCCAGAGGTGGCTGAAAAAAGACATAAGCAACATGGCCGGCTTCTCCCTCAACCTGTTTTACCACAACCACAATGAGGTTTGGCATTTATGTGCATGTAAGATGGTCTTGATGTGGTCACCTTTAAGCATGTATTTCCTGCCAATCTGCAACTGCAAAATACTTACAGTTGATTACGAAGTACTTCCGTTTTATAGGTTGTAGAACAACGTACTCACCTGTGGAATCCTATGATGTTTAATTAATTATAAGCAGTCTGTAATATGTAAGTAATAGATTTAGAACCTTCAACTGGAATTCAGTCACAGTTTTGAGGATAAAATGATTGTCTTGACAAAGAATATGAAGTCACAGACACATTTCAATGCTAAGCCTCACAGGAGGTACAAACCTGGTTGCATAGAGAGAGGTCCCATCACTTCGCATGACAGTACACATTGAAGAGGGATCACCATTCCCAGAGAGATCCACGACAGCAGTTCCTTTCCTAGAAATGTGAAAGGTAATTCTGAAGCAACATAACACATTAGGACCTTTAAAGGTATAGTATCCCCTGCACACGCATGTTTATTGCAGCACTATTCACAATAGCAAAAACACGAAACCAATCATGCTGCCCATCGAAACTGGACTGGACAAAAAAAATGTGATAGATAAACACAATGGAATATTACGTGGAAGGACAGAAGAAGAAGGACAAACAGATGGACTTCGCAGCAACTTGGATGGATTTAGAGTCCATAATACTCAGTAATTTATCACAGAAACAAAGAACACAGTGCACATGTTCTCACTCATAAGTGGACCCTGAACATTTACCATAATTATATAAGAAAAGGATTAGCAGTAGCCAGAAACTGCCGGGGTGTGTGTGTGCATAAAATGAATAAGGGTACCTGATCTCAAACCAGGAATAGTGGAGACTAAAGGGAGGTCCAAACTTTACCTGTACGATGACCACTTGTATACCTGTTCCTGAACTGTATGTACTCCACATCTTTAAAATAAAAAAATTTTTAAATATAGTATCTAAAACATTATCTTTGGCAAGCCAGAAGTTATTTCCATTATTCAAGAAGCAATAAACAACGTGAATTCAAGCTTTAACTAACAATGAAAAAAATCAAGAAATAATATGACTGAAAAATTTCTTAAGCATGGGTATGACTGAATTAATATTTGGTTATCTTATCTTTTTAAAATCAATAGCTCTGGATAAGGTACTCAGATAAAAACCTTTGATATACCCAGTTGAGAAATGAGATGTAGCTGCAGCTTAACTATGAAATGTCACAAATTCTCCTTCTAATCCAAGTTATTATAACATTCAATATTGGGTTAATTTTTAACATGCCAGAAATATCCAAGCATCAAAAATCACAGAATTCTGTTATTGTCTTTCCTGCCTAGAAAAACTGGAATTTGTATATGACAATCTAAATTTTCCTTAAGGACATTACTGAGGATGATATTAACCACATGCTTCATGTCTTCCTCATAAGGATGACAGGAGAAATTTTGCTCTGGTACTAAGAAAAGTGATGCTTCTCTTAAGCAAATGGCTTGCTTCTATGTTACAGATGCCTGGGCTCCTATGACTGGTACTGTTTCTGTCTGTTTAGCAAACAGGAAGTAAAAGCTAAATTAGAAAGCAAGTAGGTAAGAAACAAATAAAAGGCATCCAAATTGCAAAAAAAAAGAAGTTAAATTGTCTTTGCAGGCAGCAAGATCTTATATAGGGAAATCCTAAAGGCTCCACTAAAAAAGTGTTAGAAGTAATAAATGAATTCAGTAAAGTCACAGGATACGATAAGAACATACAAACATCAGTAGCATTTTTATACACTAACAAACTATTCAAAAAAGAAATCAAGAAAAACAATCCCATTTACAATAACAACAGCAAAAACAAAAAATTAAAATACTTAGGAATAAATTTAACCAAGGAGGTGAAAGAGCCATTCGCTAAAAACTATATAACACTGATAAAAGGAATCGAGACACAAATAAGTGGAAAGACACCCCACGTTCATGGATGGGAAGAATTGATATTGTAAAAATGTCCATACTGGGCAACCCCCTTGGGTCTCCTCCCAGTGTGGGAGCTTTTCTGTCCTCTCAATAAATCCTGCTTTCTAAAAACAAAGTCCATATTACTCAAAATAATCTACAGCAGTGGTCCCCCAACCTTTTTGGCATTAGGGACCAGTTTTGCAGGAGACAATTTTTCCAAGGACCAGGGGTCAGGGTGGATGGTTTTGGGATGAGTCAAGAATATAACATTTATTGTATACTTTATTTCTATTATTATCACATTGTAACATGCAATGAAATAATTATCCAACTCACTATAAAAAGAAAAGAGGCACAGACAGAAGTAATAAATAAAATAAATAAAATAATGGATGGGCCACATGTGTACTAAAATAATTATCAGATTCTAACTTAAAGTCTGCCACTTCAACTCACTTGCCACTCAATGATAGGTTTTGATACGAGTCTGCAAGTAATTGGTTTATTACGGTCTCTGTGCAATCAAACCTCACTGCTAATGTTAATCTGTATTTGCGGCCACTTCCATCACTGCCTCAGTTCCAACTCAGATCATCAGACATTAGATTCTCATAGGAGCACGCAACCTAGATCCCACACATGCACAGTTCACAGTCGGGTGTGTGCTCCTATGAGAATCTAATGCCACTGCTGATGTGACAGGGACGGAGCTCAGACGGTAATGCAAGCGGTGGGGAGCAGCTGTAAACAGAGATGAAGCTTCCCTCGCTGGCTCATCCGCCGCTCACTTCCTGGTCCACGGCCCGGTTCCTAACAGGTCACGGACTGATGCCAGCCTGTGACCTGGGGGCTGGGGACCCCTGATCTACAGATTCAACACAGATTAATCGTGTCATTGAAATTCCAACACTTTTCACAGACAGAAAAAGCGATGCTAAAATTCACATGAAAAACGAAAAAACACAAATAGTCAAAGCAATACTGAGCAAAAAGGTCAAAGCCAGAGGTATCACACTATCTAATCTCAAAATCTACTATGGACCTACAGCAATCAAAACAGCATCATTCTGTCCCAAAAAAAAAAGATCAGTGAAACAGAACAGAGAGCTCAAATACAAATCCACACATTTATGGTCAACTAAACTTGGACAAAGGTACCAAGATCACACAATAAGAAAAGGACAGGCCGGGCTCGGGGGCTCAGCCTGTAATCTCGCGCCTTTGGGAGGTTGAGGTGAGTGGATTGCCTGAGCCCGCGGGTTCGAGACCCGCCTGGGCAGCGAGACCTCATCTCTACAATAAATTAAAAAAAAAATCAGCCGGGCATGGTAGCGCACGCCTGTAGTTCCAGCTACTCGGAAGACTGAGGCGGAAGGATCGCCGGAGCCCAGCGGGTCGAGGCTGCGGTGGCCGGGAGCGGCTACTGCACTCCAGTCTGGGCGACAGAGTGAGACTCCAACTCAAAAAAAGAAAAGGACAGTTTCCAACAGATAGTGCTGGGAAAACTGAATGTCCATATGGAGAAGAATGAAACTCACCATACACAAAAATCAACTCAAAATGGATTAAAGACTTAAACCTAAGACCCGAAACCATAAAACTACTTTAAGAAAACATAGGGTAAAGGTTTTTGACATTCAATAAGAGTCTTGGCAAAGATTTCTTGGGTATAGGCCCCAAAACTCAAGCAACAAAAGCAAAAATAGACAAACAGAATGGCATTAAACTAAAAAGCTTCTGCACAACAAAGGAAACAATCAAGAAAGTAAAGAGACAGCTTGTGGAATGGGAGAAAATATCTGAAAAATATAAAGTGATAAGGAGTTAATATTCAAAATATACAAAGAATTCAAACAACTCAATAGCAAGAGAAACAACCCAATTTTTAAAAATAGGCCAAAAACATGTATAGACATTTCTCAAAAGAAGACATACAAATGACCAACAGGTATATGAAAAGTTGTTCAATGTCACTAATAATCAAGGAAATGCAAATCAAAACTATAATGAGTAATCATTTCACACCCATTAGGATGGTTTTGAAAAATAACAGATAACAAATGTTGCACATGTTGGTGGGAATGTAAGTAAGTACAGTCATTACAGAATAGTATGGAGGCTCTTCAAAATAATTGAAAATAGAACTACCATATGTTCCAAAGATTTCACATCTAGGTATATATCCAAAGGAAATGAAATCACCATGTCGAAGAGATATATGCACTGCCATGTTCATCACAACATTATTCAAAATAGCCAACATATGGAAACAACCTAAGTGTCTATCAGTAGATGAATGGATAAAGAAAATGCAGTATGTGGCCAGGCTTGGTGACTCAGCCTATGATCCCAGCACTTTGGGAGAGTGAGGCGAGTGGATTGCCTGAGCCCGCGGGTTCAAGACCAGCCTGGGAAACTCGGTGAGAACTCATCTCTACAAGAAAAAAAAATTAGCCGGACGTGGTAGCGTGCGCCTGTAGTTCGGACTACTTGGAAGGCTGAGGCAAAAGGACCGCCGGAGCCCAGCAGGTCGACGCTGGGGTGACCATGAGAGTGCCACTGCACTCCAGTCTGAGTGAAAGAGTGAGACTTCAACTGAAAAAAAAAAAAAAAAAAAGAAAATGCAGTATACACACACACACGCGCACACACACATACACACACACACACACACACACACACACACACACACACACACACACACACACCTCTCAAAATACTATTCAGCCTTAAAAGGAGGAAATCTTGTCATCTGCAACAACATGGAAGGACATTATGCTCAGTGAAATAAGGAATACACAAACAAATATCGCATAATCTCATTTATATGTGAAATCTAAAAAATTCGAATTCATAGAAGCAAAGAGTAGAATGATGGTTACTACTGGCAGGGAATAGGGAGATGTTAGTTAAAGGCTACAAAGTTTCAGTTAGACAGGAGGAATCAGTTTTGGAGACCTGTACAGCATGGCGAATATCATAAATAATAATGGATAGCATACTTGAAAACTGCTTAAAAAGTACATTTCAAATGTTCTCATCACAGGTAGGTGTATGAGTTGATGGATATGTTCATTAGCATTTTTTTTTTTGAGTCAGGGTCTCACACTGTCACCCAGGTACAATTACGACTGACCGCAGCTCAAACTCCTAGGCTCAATCTTTACTACCACCTCAGCCTCCCAAACAGCGGGACTACAGGCAGCGCCATCACGTCCGCTAATTTTTTGATTTTTTTTTTTGCAGAGACAAGGTCTTCCTACGTTGCCTACGCTGACCTTGAACTTCTGGGCTCAAGCAATTCTTCCACCTTGGTCTCCCCAAGGTGTGGGCCACCACGCCTGACCCATTTTACTCTTCAAATGCCTGTCATATGATACCTATTATCATAAGCTGCCGTCAGTATTTTTTGAAAAGGGATTTTTTTTTTAAAAGGTAAAGTTGAGTCAGAAGAAGTTCTATTTTCTTTTTTCATTTATGCCATTATCTGGCTGTGTGACCTTAGGCAGGACACTTTTAATTTTCTGCGTTTCAGTTCCCTCCCATATAAAAAACAAATAACGCCGGGCTCGGTGGCTCAGCCTGTAATCCCGCGCCTTTGGGAGGCTGAGGTGAGTGGATTGCCTGAGCCCGCGGGTTCGAGACCCGCCTGGGCAGCGAGACCTCATCTCTACAATAAATAAAAAAAAAAAAATCAGCCGAGTGTGGTAGCGCGCGCCTGTAATTCCGGCTACTCGGAAGGCTGAGGAGGAAGGATTGCCAGAGCCCAGCAGGTCGAGGCTGCGGTGGCCGGAAGCGGCCACTGCACTCCAGTCTGGGTGACAGAGTGAGACTCCAACTCAAAAAAACAAAACAAAACAAAACAAATAACATCCTTTCTCTCCCAACATTAGCAGGCTTTTGTTATGGCAGCAAAATACAGCATGTGAGAAAGTACTTTGAAGAGGAAAAAGCACTCTTTAAAAATGCCAAGGCTGCTGGGCTCGGTGGCTCAGCCTATAATCCCGCGCCTTTGGGAGGCTGAAGTGAGTGGATTACCTGAGCCTGCGGGTTCGAGACGCGCCTGGGCAGCGAGATCTCATCTCTGCAATAAATCAAAAAATCAGCCGGCGTGGTAGCACATGCCTGTAATTCCGGCTACTCAGAAGGCTGAGGCGGAAGAGTTGCCGGAGCCCAGCAGGCGAGGCTGCGGTGGCCGGGAGCGGCCACTGCACTCCAGTCGGGGCGACCGAGTGAGACTCCAACTCAAAAAAAAAAAAAAAAAAGCCTTGGCTAGGCACGGTGGCTCAAGCCTGTAATCCCAGCATTTTGGGAGGCTGAGGAGAGAGGACTGCCTGAGTCCAGGGGTTCAAGACCAGCCTGGATAACTTGGTGAGACCTCATCTCTACAATAAATCAAAAAATTAGTTGGGCATGGTGACATGTGCCTGTAGTTCCAGCTACTTGGAAAGCTAAGGCAGAAGAATCGCCTGAGCCCAGCAAGATGAGGCTGTGGTGGCTGTAAGTGGTGCCACTGCACTCCAGCCTGGGCGACGGAGTGAAATGTCAACTCAAAAAAAAAAAAAAAAAAGCCAGGAAAGACGCACACTGCATTCTGTTGACCTTACTCAAGGAATACATCAATAGTCGCAATTTCAAAGAACAAATAATTGTACTAAAGAATAGTAATCTCGTCATACATTGTTTTCAGCAGGAGTCCTTTACTGTCCAGCAACTTTAAAACTTCTTGAGATTTCTCACGATAAAATGACTCTCCTGAATATTCGTCAAAGTGTACTCCTAGACGCTAAAAAAATTCAGAAACAAAAGAAAAAGAGTTAGTTAAATCTCCTATTCTTATCCTAAAACAAAATCAAGGATGCTCTTCCGTCTATCACACAGAAGAGGAAAATCAAAATCAAAACAAGTCATCCCTCTGCTCAAATCTCCTAGTAGCTCCTATTCTACCCGTCAAGTCCTCACAATGATACCCTGCTATCCAACAAGGTAGTCATCACCAGGTCCACATGACTATCTCAAATTAAGCAAAACTGAGAATTTAGTTCCCTAGTCGCACTGGTCACACTTCAAGCCTCAATAGCCACACGTGGCTAGTGGCTACCACATGGGAGAGCACAGATACAGAATGTCCCCATCGCTGCAGAAAGCTATCCTGGACGGCCCTGGAGGATGTCCTCCACAATGCCCTATCCTAATACCTCTTCAACCTTCTCTCCCTGTTGTTCATCTTTCTTACTTACTTCAGTTATAGGGGCCTCTTTGTGAAACTCCTCAATTCTCTGTAAGACTGCATACCTGATGCCCCACAGTTCGCATCTGACACAAGCTAATGACACTATACGTCTCTTGTTTAATTTTCTCTATCTTTAATTTGTTTAACTTGCACTCTGTCTCCAAGCTAGAATGTAAGCTTCAAAATAGCAAGAATTTTTCTCTTTTATTCACAGTTGTATTATTACTTCCTACCCACCAAAAGTTTGTTAAATTATGAATTTAAAACCATCACATATGGGCCTAAAAAAGTGGAAAGAACAAAAGTAAGAAAAAGTGAAAGAATGATTTTTTTAAAAATGCCAGATGAAAATAAAGCGTCAGCCGGGCTCGGTGGCTTAGCCTGTAATCCTGCGCCTTGGGAGGCTGAGGTGAGTGGATTGCCTGAGCCCGCAGGTTTGAGACCCGCCTGGGCAACTTGGCGAGACCTCATCTCTACAACAAATCAAAAAATTAGCCGGGCGTGGTAGTGCATGCCTGTAATTCCAGCTACTTGGAAGGCTGAGGCGGGAGGATCGCCGGAGCTCAGCGGGTTGAGGCTGCGGTGGCCGGGAGCGGCCACTGCACTCCAGTCTGGGTGACAGAGTGAGACTCCAACTCAAAAAAAAAAAAGAAAAAAGAAAAGAAAAGCAGAAGGGAAAGCCCACCGATACCTTGTAAATCCGAATGTACTCTTCGATGCTCAAATCCCGAAACTTTTGCCACAGTGAAAGTGCTTGCACGTCCCCTAGTTCCAGTCGCTGGAAGAACTCATGTGCTGACTTTGCCACACTTGTATCATCTGCTGCTTCTTTATTAACTTGTACATAAACCTAAAAGTACAATAGTACATCAAATAAAATCTATTAACAGTTACTGTTATCTCCAATAAGGAAAAGAAAACAAAGCACAATTCTCATTTAAAATTGTCTCCTCACAGAGAGCAGCTCTCAACCCCTTTTCTGCCATGGACCTTTGATGAAGCCTACCAACCCCTTCTCAATGCATAAACACATAGGATTGCCAAGGGAATAATTACATTGAACTACTCTTAACCTGCTGGGAGCGGTGGTTCAAGCCTGTAATCCCAGCACTTTGGGAGGCTGAGGTGAGGGGACTGCCTGAGCTCATCGGTTTGAAAACAGCCTGGGTAACTTGGCAAGACCTCATCTCCACGATAAATCAAAAAATTAGCCAAGCATGGTAGCGCACACCTGTAGTTCTGGCTACTTGGAAGGCTCAGGCAGAAGGATTGCCAGAGCCCAGCAAGTCAAAAAACAAACAAACAAAAAAGAAATACACTTAACCAAATGCATATATTTTTCATTTAATTCGTGATGTACTAAAAAATATTTTAAGAAAACACTCAATTTGTAAGAGAGGTTAGTAAGAATAAAGTATAATTTTTTCTTTCAATCTAAGCCCACAGACTCCTAGGTTAAGACTAAGCTGGCATTACTTTCATTTTTTCAGAAATGTCAAATTATTATTCCTGCGACTTCTGGGAAAGGTTGAAGAAAGTAGGATGGCTCAATCTGGCAATGAAAAGGCCAAAGGGTGACTCAGCAGTTGTTGTAATAAAAGACTTTAAACTGTTCCCTAAATAGTTTACTACATAAGACCAGTAAAATAGGTGATCTTGGTCAAAAAGAAAAAAATAACGTTTTGACAGTTAGCTGAATTATACTCTAACTTGGGCTCCTAAGAACTGTGTGGCACACCCTCTTCTGGAGTTTTCTGCACCATCTGTCTTCTGGTTCAGTTCTGAACCCACTCAATGACTAGAGTGGGTTGATGGTGTATTAAGGGCTCACTCTTCCAGTTCTAGGAATCTGTGTTCCCAGTGCAATTTTAGTCATTTTCCAGTCTCTAAAAAAAAAAAATTAATAAATGACATGAAGATACTAATTTTATAGTTCAAGTAGTATTGAAGTTACACATATGGACTACAAAGATTTTACTTCCAAATTGTAACTCACTTGCAGGTTAAAATATGAATGACAAATTTACTATTATATTATTCCCAGAAAGCTAGTGAAGTAGCGCGAAAGCAATAAAAGTTAGTAAATAAACTATAAAAAAAGAGGCTTCTAAACTCTTACAGTATTATTATCCAAGAAACATGATAGCAATATTTGGATAAAAAATAATTTTATTGCTGGAAGACACATTGGCTTATACCCACTAGATACTAACCAACAGAAGGGACAGGGCATTAAACATCTCTGTCAAGGTTAAAACTTTCATAGATGGTTTGAGTTAATTACTAGTATAACAAACTTAAATGAGTATCACTAAATAAAGGTTACAATTACCTATTTTTTTCCAGCTTTAAGTCACATTATGCAGAAGAGTTATCATAGTAGGCCTGAGACTGTTATCTTTAAAACATTCTGCTTGCAAGGCTGGTACTGACTGGCATCTGAGAACTTGGATTTGGGGAATATTTCTACCAACTTAACTGATAAAAGTGGCTCACTGTGCAAAGCATATGGCTTATGCTGAACACCCAAGTTCCTCCTGGGATTTTTGCAATTTGGTACATTACAGATAGTGGGTATCTATATGACCAGGCCCCAACAAAAATTTTGGACACTGAGTATTTGATGAGCTCCCCTGGAGACAACATTTCACAAAGGTTGTCATAACCTGTGGCTGGAGGAATTAAGCGCATCTTGCGTGACTCTCTGAGAAAGCTTAGGTATGGCTTCCTCTGGACTCTACCCCATGTGTGTCTTTTCCCTGTGCTGATTTTGCTTTGTATCCTCTTATTGTAGTATTACACACACACACACACACACACACACACACACACACACACACACACACACACACACACACATGCTGAGTCCTGTGAGTCCTCCTAGTGAATCACTGAATCAGTGGGTGGTCTTAGGGATATCTGACACATATCACAAAAAATTAATGTCCACTCAGTGCCAGTGAGAAAACAGTGAAAGATTTTGGTAACTTGTGGGAAAGCAGAGAGGGTCTTGACTAAGATAGTACACTGTAGACTTCATGACCTACCCATTGACAACTGCTGAAGAACCGAGCCTATAGAAGTAAACACATAAACCTATTTTCACAAATGACTTGTGATTATATCTCACACACATGCACACGTACACATAAATGATAAGCAAATATATATGCAAAATGTCACTATTTTCAGAAAATACTTTAGTTTTTTTTTTTTAATGAGGACTTTCTACAGTGTGAATTTTGTTTTGTTTTGTTTTTCAGTCTAGGACTCTAAACCCAAATAGCCAAACATTTAAATATAATCTACCGAATATTTTAGAAAAAACTTCACCAGAATATTTTCCCTTTTTAAAAATTTAAAATAGAAACAATTAAAACAAAACAAAAAGCCCTTCCTAATACTTGCAGGTTCTTGGCATTTTTGCAATTTGTAGTTATCAACCAAAGTTTGCTGAAAATCAACTGACACAGCTGGGTGTAGTGGCTCATGCCTATAATCCTAGCAGAGGCAGAGGCAAGAGGATTGCCTGAGCCCATGAGTTTAAGACCAGCCTGGGCAACTTGGTGAGACCTCATCTCTACAATAAATCAAAAAATTAGCCGAGAATGGTGGTGTGAGCTTGTAGTTCCAGCTACTTGGAAGGCTGAGATGGAAGGATCACTTGAGCCCAGTAGGTTGAGGTTGTGGTGGCCATGAGCATGCCACTGCATTCCAGTCTGGGTGACAGAGTGAGACTACGACTCAAAAAATAAAAATAAAATAAACTGACACTATCAAAAAGAAGAGCATTAATACACAGTAACAGGCCTGTAAATGCACAATATAAAACTATACTATTAACATTTAGAAATTTTTTTCCTTTATACATAAATGTGTAGTATGTACTTCTGAAATTACTGACATTTTTAGTGTACAGTTAGCAAAAACATTTTACCCTGGGAAAGTATGCATTTTGAAGAAAGCTTCTTTTTGAAGTTGGATTTAGATCCAAAGAAAAAAAGAAAATTTTGGTTTGATAATAAGATAGTGTGACTTAGTAAAATATTTTTGCGGATGGAAATACAATTTTTTCTTTTAGTTATTAAAATGCAAAAAACCAGTTCTATTTCCATTAGGCAATAAACTAAATGTCTTAGACTTCCTTAAAGGAATTTTTTTTTTTTTTTAGTTGGAGTCTCACTCTGTTACCCAGGCTGGAGTGCAGTGGCACACTCAAGGCCACCACAGCCTCGACCTGCTGGGCTCAGGTGATCCTTCTGCCCAGCTTTCCAAGTAGCTGGAACTACAGGTGCACGCCACAATGCCCAGCTAATTTTTTGATTTACTGTAGAGATGAAGGTTCGTCATGTTGCCCAGGCTGGTCTTGAACCTTGGGTTCAGGCAATCCTCTTGCCTCCACTTCCCAAAGTGCTGGGATGACAGACGTGAACCACCACACCCAGCTCCTTAAAGGAATATTATTAATGTTTCCTCTTCTATTTCTAGATGTCAGAATCTCCAAAAGGCATTATGACATTGTCTTTTGAATTTCATTAAGATAATTACAGTCAGCTCTTGGGATGATCTGCTCAAAAGTAAAGAACTAAGCAAGCAAAAAATAGTAGATAATGCCTTCTTACCCTCAACCCCTTAAATTTGGTGCTAGAATACCATTAGCCACATGGGTACAGTTTAATGCTTACTGCAGGGCTCTTACCAATTGCTAAGGATGGTTAGCACTAACTTGGAAATCACAGACCCTTTTAACTATATATTTCTGCCACCTACCTTGAAGTACATTTAATTTTTACTTAATTGTTTAGAAAAGAACATGAAAAAATTCATGGTTATAATTCTAACAAACAACTTCATTGTTTAATGTTGTTTCATGCCTTGATCAGAAATTTCTTGGAGAACGGCTAGTTGAAACATGTTCCTAATGTTAAATGAAATGCTAGAGAAATCCAAACAAATTTATATAATTGATGCTGAATACATCAATACTTCTGCCGGGCACGGTGGCTCACACCTATAATCCCAACATTTTGGGAGTCCAAGGTGAGAGGATTGCCTGAGCCCACGGGTTTGAGACCAGTCTGGGCAACGTGGTGAGTCCGCATCTCTATAAGAAATGAAAAAAAATGAGCCGAGTGTGGTGGTACATACCTGTAGTTCCAGTCACTTGGAAGGCTGAGGTGGAAGAATCACCTTAGCCCAGCGGGTGGAGGCTGTGGTGGCTGTGAGAGTGCCACTGTCCTCCAGCCTGGGCCACAGAGTGAACCTCCAACTCAAAAAAAAAAAAAAAAAAAAAAAAAATATATATATATATTTATATATATATATATTTTTTCCAACACTTCAAATAGTTAACAATAAAGTCAAAATTGGCTGGGCACAGTGGCTTATGCCTATAATCCTAGCACTCTGGGAGGCCAAGGCAGGTGGATTATCTAAGCTCAAAAGTTCGAGACCAGCCTAGGTGACACAGTGAGACCTTGTCTCTATAAGATAAATAAATAAATAAACAAGCAAAAATTTAAAAATAAAGTCAAAATTTGCTAGGTAAAACAACACAATTGACTAATTCATTATTATCTAATTTCTCCTCCTTAATACATTATTAGTAGCAGATAAACAGTATTTTACCCATTCATCTTCTTTTAATATTTAGAATCGCCTATTTTTAGTCTCTGTACATACATGACCACATTTACGATAGCTTACATTTTTTTTTGTTTTTTTTTTGAGTTGGAGTCTCACTCAGTTGCCCAGATTGGAGTGCAGTGGCCGCTCCCGGCCACTGCAGCCTCAACCTGCTGGGCTCCGGCGATCCTTCCACTTCAGCCTTCCAAGTAGCCGGAATTACAGGCATGCGCTACCATGCACGGCTGATTTTTTTTTAATTTATTGTAGAGATGAGGTCTCGCTGCCCAGGCGGGTCTCGAACCCGAGGGCTCAGGCAATCCACTCACCTCAGCCTCCCAAAGGCGCGGGGTTACAGGCTGAGCCACCGAGCCCAGCTGACGGCTTACATTTTTATTCAAGGGGTGTTATTAACTCCTTGTAGACCACCATGTACTTGCACCTAATAATGTAAAAACAAATTACTGTAGGCACATTTCAATGGGTGAGATATTTACTGAAGTATGAATGTGTACTTTGTCCTCGCTAGGTATTTCCAAACTCATTCTAAGAAGAGGACTCAGAGGACAATGAGACACTATAGTGTCCCAGACAGCAAAGACAGGGTAGAAAGGGAAGCAGTTTTGGGAAGGACAGTAGGGGGCGATGGCGAAGCGGAGAAACGGCCAGAATGAGGACAGAACTGCCTGGATTGGAAGAAGCTGGGCAGCCCCACCAAGGTGCCCTCAGAGGGAGGAGGGAAATGGGTTGTCACATGCCTATGCTGCGAGGCAGGTCTCTATGGCTGTGGAACTGGGCGAGAGCAAGGACTCATCAGGTGAAGTCCGTCGCACAAGCAGAGCCGCATGCCTCCAAGCCATCATGTAGGCAGGGATGCAAAGCACAGAAGAGACCAGTGGGCACTGAAGACAAGAAGCAGGACCTCTGTGATCCTCCGAGGAGGCATGTAAGCGTCTGGGAAACGCTGTGTAATTGGGCGGTGGGGAATCCCTAACTACGACTTAAACTGACTCTTACCACTCCCAAAATGCTGGCTGGAGTCAGCTTTTATTGGACTTATAATTTAAGAGTTGTTTCTTACATAAAAGTATTATGAAGGAGCAAAATTCATACCAACCGTAACAGCAACGTTCCCTGAAAAAAAAAGTGACCTAACCAATTACGGAATCTTAAAACACAATTTTTTTATAACATAAAAAATTTTAGCTGCATAAATATTCCTACATATGACTAGAATTGATTTAGTAAGTTATTTTCTTTACTTAAGCTTGATAAATTGTTTTGACACGCCAAAGTCAGGAAAAAATACTGTCTCTTGGGAACAGATACTATTTCTCTGTTTCTAAAAGTAAGAAGTAAACATTATCACTCATCAAACTGGTGCTCTGATCTTGTCCTGTTTTTCTACTTATTACTTTTTATTAGCTACTGACACAGGGAAGCTCAGGGTCAAATTTATTATACAGTATTATCTGGTTATGCATTTTCCCCTGACTTTCTACTTCTTTTATTAAATGTCACTTACTGCAATAACCTTAAATACTTTTAAGGAGGGGCAGGGGCCGGGTGCAATGGCTCATGCCTATAATCCCAGGACACTGGTGATCCTTCCGCCTTGGCCTTCCAAGTACCTGGAACCACAGGTGTGTGCCACCACGCCCAGCTAATGTTTTGATTTATTGTAGAGATGAGGTCTCCAACCATGTTGCCCAGGCTGGTCTTGAATGCATGGGCAGTCCTCTCACATCTGCCTCCCAACTTGCTGGGATTACAAAGGTGAGCCACTGTGCCCGGCTATGATACAAATGCAATACTTGTCAACTTGATACCATAAGAAATTACTTCTCAATATCAGTGGAAAGACATTTTGATAAGTGTTCCAAAACTTATTATGTTTCCCTTGAATCACTAGTCTGAATTCTAAACAGCAAATATATTAGTTATTTAACCCAACCAATTCAGGGGGAAGGAGGAAGCTATTATGAAACCATTTCCCTAAGAAAGAATGTCAAATGCTGGCCCAAAGAAGGTCTAAGTCTCTGTCCAAAACAGCCAGATGTCATGGGAAAAGAATGGCTAGAGGAGGCTGGGTGCGGTGGCACTTTGGGAGGCTGAGGTGAGAGGACTGTCTGAGCCCAGGGGTTTGAGACCAGCCTGGGCAACATGGTGAGACCTCGTCTCTACAATAAATTAAAAAATTAGCCGGGCGTGGTAGCGCATGCCTGTAGTTCCAGCTACTTGGAAGGCTGAGGCGGAAGGATCACCGGAGCCCAGCAAGTAGAGGCTGCAGTGGTTGTGAGCATGCCACTGCACTCCAGCCTGGGCAACAGAGTGAGACTCCAACTCAAAAAAAAAAAAAATGGCTAGAGGGACAGAGAAAAACCAGTAGTGAAGAGTATACACCAAAATGGAAATGCAGTAATTACTGTGGGTGTTAAATATTTTCATCAAAGAAAGGCTGAAACTGCCATCTAATACCATTTCTAAGCTCGATGAAAAACTGAAACTGAAGGATACTTATCGTAGTGCAAGTTAGTAGGAGATGGACCACAACATCTGCTTCTGGATGACTTAAGCCAAATTCAAAACAAATACGCCAGAAGGCGGAAACTGCCAAAACGAACTACTAATTGTGTCCCTGGTATAGCAGCTAGGGACTAAAGGAGGAAAAATGCTATGCAAGCGATTACAACCAATGGAGATGAAAAGCTCATCAAGGCATTTTGGAGTGGGGGTCGTGGCACAGGGCAGTGCACAGGGCGCTGGGGAGCCAAGCTGCCCAGACCAGAATCCTGGGTCTGGCCCTTGGCTTCATTCATAAACTGGTTGATAAAGTCAGTCAGAGTCTTACGAACGGTAACAGTGTATCCCATAATAATCCTTCCCTGGACTAACAAGAGGTTTCATATTCCACAGCATAAATACAATTAGAGAAGGAAACAAAGAGTATTAAAAGATCAAATTCAGTCAAACATTTACTGCAAGCCATGGTGTTTAGGACTGGGGATAAAAGACCCAGAAGACATGGTCCTTCCTCTCAAAGAGTTCACAACTAACTACAGTTTGATAAGGGAAAAAAATAGGTGTTTCATGAAAGCTTTGAGAAAACAGATTTCCATAAATAAGAAAGGATAAATGCAACATTAATTACCAATACACCAAACACTTATCAAGCTCAGACTCAACATCCCTGACCCACCTATACTGTTTACTCAAAATGATGGGGATACTCTGGATTGACACCTATGCTATCTGTGACACTGCAGGACATTCAAGGCTATCTTTCGGCTACTAAATAAACTCAGTTGTTGACTTTCAGATTTTCTCTTGGTAACAGAATAATATCCTTAATTAACATTTGCTTAAAGCTAAAACAAAATTCTCATTTACACTAAAGGTTGTTGAAAGTAATCCAGTGGCAACTGTAATTTTTTTTTTTTCAGTGGGAGTCTCACTCTGCCGTACAGGCTGGAGTGCAGTGGCTTGCTCACCGCCACTGCAGCCTCGACCTGCTGGGCTCAGGCGATCCTTCCGCCTCAGCCTACCCAGTAGCTGTATCAAGGTGGGTGCATCTGACTTACCATCTGTCTGCAAATGTAGTTAACGACACTTTGCTACGTTAAATAGCTACCTTGTGAAGCTGTTAGGCAAAAGAACACCAATGAAAGGAACACCATTATTACCTTTTCAGTGACTTATAGGAGAAGCACCCCCTTGCCTGTTTCCTCTCTTATGTGTACCCATCAATTAAAAACCTCTAAAATGGACGTTGATCTTCTATTTCTATGAGTACCAAAAAAGCAGGAAATCATATTTAACTATACAGAAAGAAACTTTTGCTTAGGTTTCTATGGAGTTTGAGAGCAGATTTTGTTAAAATATTTCAAAAGTTATAGAAAACAAAGGTTCAATATTTGTAGGATTAAATATAAACTTCTGACGAGGGATAGGAGAAAGATGAGAGAAGTAACTATCCCATGCCAAGCTGAAATCTGAATCAATGTCACCAGGCCTCTAAGCAGGCATTTATAATTTCTGCACTATGGGGGTGTCTTTGTGGGCCTGGATCTGATGAAAGATTTGCTAAGTTTGTGGTTAATAAAAAATACTATTAGCCGGGCTCGGTGGCTCAGCCTGTAATCCCGCGCCTTTGGGAGGCTGAGGTGAGTGAATTGCCTGAGCCCGCGGGTTCGAGACCCGCCTGGGCAGCGAGACCTCATCTCTACAATAAATTAAAAAATCAGCTGGGCGTGGTAGCGCATGCCTGTAATTCCAGCTATTCGGAAGGCTGAGGCGGAAGGATCGCCGGAGCCCAGCAGGTCGAGGCTGCGGTGGCCGGGAGCGGCCACTGCACTCCAGTCTGGGCGACAGAGTGAGACTCCGACTCAAAAAAAAAAAAAATACTATTATTCAAAGTATTAAAAAAAACAGTAAAAATTCCAGACACTAAGGAGTCGTGCTTTATTTATAGATAATCATAAGGAGTGATTAATTTTTAATCTCATCTATCAACAAAACTCTAATGAGAAAGAGAAAAAAATCTTTTGGTTAACATGATAAGTCAAAATGTAGGCATTTAGAAAGAGCAGGGCAGGCATGGACTCAGGAGGAAATGACAAACCTTTAAAGGGCTTTAAGAATTGGAATGTGCGCTGGGCTCGGTGGCTCAGCCAGTAATCCCGCGCCTTTGGGAGGCTGAGGTGAGTGGATTGCCTGAACCCGCGGGTTCGAGATCCGCCTGGGCAGCGAGACCTCATCTCTACAATAAATCAAAAAATCAGCCGGGCGTGGTAGCACATGCCTGTAATTCCAGCTACTCAGAAGGCTGAGGCGGAAGGATCGCCGGAGCCCAGCAGGTCGAGGCTGCGGTGGCCGGGAGCGGCCACTGCACTCCAGTCTAGGCAACAGAGTGAGACTCCAACTCAAAAAAAAAAAAAAAAAAGAATTGGAACGTGCTTTTCTTCAATTTAACTGCAAAGCCAGTTGCAGGAGAAAATTCATTGTAACTGAAAGGAAAATGATGACGCGCTCCCTATGGCTTTAGCTGGAGAAGCAAAGCATTCTTTTGGTAAGTGCTCCTCCTCATATGCAGGCAGAACATCTCTGGTCTGACCCTCTGGGATGTCACCAAGGTGGCTGACATCATATCTGTTTCCATTGTGAGGCCCAGAAATAGCAGATATAACTAGTGGAATAACGAAAAGGAAACACATCCCTGGAGATTACTTGGACAGGAAAAGCTTTATTAATGAACTTCAGGTAGAACTGAAGATAGAGAAGCAAAGTATCCAAGGGACTCAATGAATAGACAAGAGTTCACACTGGGCAAAAGCTGAGAAAATCAGCTGAAAGATATACATTGAAAAGCATGCACAAATTCAGAGAGAGAGATATGTACCTTCCCCATCAGCAAAAGAACAAAAAAGTATATACTCATATTTCTCAAATCTAAAGGATTTATAGTAAGGCTGAATACAGTGACTCACACTTATAATCCCAGCACTTTGAAAGCTAAAGTGGGATGATCACTTTTGGCCAGGAGTTCAAGACCAGCCTGGAAAACACAGTGAGACCTCATTTCTATATAAATTAAAGTTAAAACATAAACTTTAAAAAATGGCTTAGAGTTGTTAACATGAAAAAAGCTGCAGTACATATCAACTGACAGAAAATTGAGAAATTTCTCTCTGTGTTGAATGTTATCCTGTGTTTATTCTAAAAAGATTCTATACCTGAAGAAATACTGTCACAAGTAAACTAAAACAGTATTTAAAAACAAACAAAAAACCCCACCTGGATTTGAAAATGAAAAGAATGCTCTAGTAAAATAAAAGCAACATTTTTTCTTTTTTTTTTCTGAGTCAGAATCTTACTCTGTCACCCAGCAGTCTGGAATGTAGTGGCATGCTCACAGGCACCGCGGCCCCGACCTGCTGGGCTCCAGCGATCCTTCCGCCTCAGCCTTCCAAATAGCTGAACTACAGAGATCCACCTCCACACTCTAATTTTTCTTGACTTATTGTAGAGAGGAGGTCTCCCAAGTTGCCCAAGCTGGTCTCAAACCCCTAGGCTCTGGCAATCCTTTCAGTTCTGCCTCCCAAAGCGCTGGGATTACAGGCATGGGCCACAGTGCCTGGCCTAAAAGCAACATTTTCAATTACATTTTAATTCTTTGTTTTAAGGAACATATTTTTTAAACCCCTGGGATTAAAATGTGTTTCCAAGCGAAATATATTAAAGTGTTTTCTTGCCAACTTACTTCGAAGAGATGCTGTAAAGGATTGGACTGGAGTTTTTCTTCATAGCCAAACAGTTGGAAGCCAGTTCCCAGAAGACCTACCATGGTAATCCATAAATGAAAAATTACAAAATGTTAACAGTAGAGAACAAGCATGGCAAGGAACAGGCACAGTTCTATCAAAATTTTAACCTCTCAGAACTATATACCCTAAAAACTACTGCGAAACACACCCTTTTGTCTTCTGTTACTCCATAAACTGAGACAAGTCAAATTCAATATATTGAGTCTAGGACTAACCTACCTCTGTACTAACAGTGCCCAACACCTCCCTTGCAGATATTAAAATGCAAATATTTATTTATTTATTTGAGTCAGTCTCACTCTGTTGCCCAGGCTGGAGTGCAGTGGCACGCTCACAACAACTGCAGCCTTGACCTGTTGGGCTAAGCCTTCCAAGTAGCCAGAACTACAGATATGCACCACCATGCCCAGTTAAGTTTTTGTTTGATTTATTGCAGAGACGAGGTCTCACCATGTTGCCCAGGCTGGTCTTGAACCTGTGGGCTCAGGCAATCCTCTCGCCTCCGCCTCCTAAAGTGCTGCATTATAGTTGTGAACCACTGCGCCTGGCTAAAAAAAAGCAAATATTTATTAAGCAGCCATTCTGTGAAGGGATATCATGATACTAGTCACCAGACACTTAAAATTTGTGCAAACGGATGGGAAGTTATTTCAAACTTTCTTTTTAAACTTGTGGATGTTAAAGCAAAACAAATGGTCGGTGTTATTGGTTCTTAAACAAATAATTAAAGGGAAACAACAATAACAAAAAGATAAAACTTGAACTATCTCTGAGTACTTCTCCCATCAAGGTAATCAAGCAACACAATTCTTTAATTTGGCCATGTATAATTTTCAAGTCTTTAATGAAAATTCAGAGTTCAGAGATGGTGTTAATTTGTATCTTTAAAAAAAAAAATCAAGGCTTATAAACTAGAAAAGAAAATTCCTAGTATGGACTGGGAATATTTATACTCCTAAGGCATTTTGAGGCCAGGCACAGAGGCTCACATCTATAATCCTAGCATTTTGAGAGGCCGAGATGAGAGAATTGCTTGAGCCCAGGAGTTCAAGGCCAGCCTGGGCAACACAGTGAGACCTCACCTCTGCAAAAAACAAAAAAGATAAACCAGGTATGTGCACCTGTAGTCCTAGGTACTCGGGAAATAGAAGAGAATGGATGGTCTGAGCCCAGTGGGTACAGGTTATAGTGAACCATCACTGCAGTATTACACTCCTGCCTGGGTGACAAGAGTAAGACCTCGACTCAAAAAACAAAACAAAACAAAAATAAATGTAGAAACTGATACTTGTCTCATCAATCAGTTAAATAGTGATCTGCAGACATTTCAGAATATGCTGCTGGGCATAGTGGCTCATGCCTGTAATCTCAGCACTTTGAGAGGCTGAGTTGGGAGGATCACTTGAGGCAAAGAGTTCGAGACCAACCTGACAACATGCAAAGACTCCACCTATACAAAAAATTAAAAAATTAGCCAGGTATTGGTGGCACACCCCTGTAGTCCCGTCTGCTCGGGAGACAGAGATGGGAAATTGCTTGAACCCAGGAATTAGAGGCTGTGGTGAACTGTGATCATGCCACTACACTCCAGCCTGGATGATAGAGTGAACCCTGATAAAAAATTTTAAAAAAGATATTTTGCTTAAAGATGATCGGTTTTAAAGGATATATTTTGGTTAAAGATGATTCAGCTTTAAAGGATATATGCTGCCAGCCGTAGTGGTTCACAGTTGTAATCTCAGCACTTTGGGAGGCAGAAGCGAGAGAATTGCCTGAGCCTAGAGATTCAGAAGGATTGCCTGAGCCTAGCAGGTTGAGGCTGTAGTGGCCGTGAGCATGTCACTGCACTCCAGCCTGGGTGACAGAGTGAGACTATGATTCAAAAAAAAAGGAGCTGAGCGCAGTGGTTCATGCCTATAATCCCAGCACTTTAGGAGGCTGAGGCAAGAGGATTACCTGAGCCCACAGGTTCAAGACCAGCCTATCGAGACCAACCTAGGCAACATGGGAAGACCTTTTCTCCATAATAAACCAAAAAAATTAGCTGTGTGTGGTGGTGCATGCCTGTAGTTCCAGCAACTTGGAAGGCTGAGGCGGAAGGATCACCTGAGCTCAGCAGGTTGAGGTTGCAGTGGCCAGGAGCGTGCCACTGCACTCCAGCCTAGGCAACAGTGGAACTCTGGCTCAAAACAAAACAAAACGATATACGCAGCCTGGGCCGAGAGCAATAACAACTAGTTTTACGCCTTTAAAAACCTATCTGTTTCTATAACTATAACAATTACTAAGCTTCAGATCTAAAAAGGCTTACATTTTTATATACAAGTCTCAGCAGAAAGGAGGATGTCACTGAACACAGGGACCTACAATACTCTGGAACAAGAAGTATGACTGAAGCTCTATTCACTTTCAAGCAAGGGCGAATGTGATTATGATTCATGGTCTTGGGAGCAGAGTATGGAAAGACGCTCAGTGTTCCAAAACACAAAAAATGGGCAAAGCAAAGGCCAATTCCATTTAACATTCCATCTAATACATTTTCAAAAACTAATTCTGTGCTTAGAAACTGTCTGCCAACTTTCAAATGGGAATAGCTGAAACAGCAAAATTATAATCCTTCAACAATGATGGTTATAATGGAAATGTTGACAGATCATTAACCATAGTATTCCTTTAGAGAAAACCACTATAATAAAATCCTGCAGCTATAATTTAATGAACACCATAATCACGTATTTGCTAATGCCTGTGAAATGTCTAAATCGGTCAAACTCATAAAAAGCGGATGCCATCTATTAAGCCTGATTGTTGCGCCTTGGGCCCAAGCCTCTGACTACCAGCTGCTGTGAACGCAGGTGAATTTTTCAACGCAGAGCACGTTTTTTGATTCCTCCACAGCGAGTAGCAAGACTACTGTTAACAGGTTCAAGGTCTACTCTTCTTAGGGTCCAACAGAGATTTTTACTAACTAAAAAGAAAATATTTATAAGAGAATGTCATGATAAATCTCCTGTGAAATATTCCTTTGGGTGAACTGGTCTTTCTTTTGGAAATTATCATTACATTTATCTGCACACAGAACAAAATAGTATTAGCAAACCTCAGAGTTGGCAATGCACGCTGCACACTTTACAGAAGCTTTATAATATAACTTAGTCTTTCTTTTTGATTGGTATTGTAGAACACTTTCTAGGACAAAGTCATTCATCATTCTTATGTGCCAAGCACTGCAGACATAAAAATAATTAAGACACAGTCCATGCCTTCAAGGAAATACCATCTAGCAGGGGAGAGACGCACACAAATAAGATTGTAACGAGACGATTTGAGTAGATCTGGGCATTGGGAGCCTGGTGATGTGAGAAGGTGGGCAAGGGTGCGCCTGTGTGCCAGAGAATGCATAACAGAAGAGACGCCAGGACTGGGTCTTGAAATACACGTGGCCATCGCCAGAGATTTTGAAAAGTATGTATCTCACACGCCACTAGTCCTTCACGACTGTAACACTGTCATTTATTCCGCCCTTCCCATGCCTTGATCACTGGTGTCTACGAGTTAGAAATGGTGCTGAGTAATCGCATGACATGAGAGAGAATTTGTGGCACACACCTGTTGGGGCCCCACTCCTCTCTTCCTTTTGGATTTCCCCACCTCTCAGCCCTGGCACCCCACTGCACAGGTAAACAGGAAACCAAAGTATTACCCTTCATTTTTCCTCTGGACCACTGGCCTACAGTATGGTAATGGATCCCACTTGAAGTAGGATGGCTGAGACTCCTTAGATTTACCAATAGCAGGGCTGTGGGTGACAAGGGTATAAGTTGCTAGACTCACCTCTTCCCTGTATACTCACTTTTATCATTAACTAACAAAAGTAGGCTGTTTTTCTGTATTAAAAATCACACATGCTTACACACACACACATATTAATCTCTGGCTCTGAAGGTGCCGAGTTTCCTTCCCCAAAAGTTGTGGTGAGAATTACTTGAATGAACAAAAGATTTTATGAAAAGAGCCATACGCAGAAAAAATAACAGGTAGGGTGCGCTATTTCATCCAATGGGATTCTGCTATATTCTATCCAGAAGATCAGATTATGTGATAATTTAAAAAATAAATTTTACAGTGAAATGAAAAATAAAATCTCAAACATACTTACCAAACTGCATGCCCCAATCTCCAAGGTAATTTATTCTTATTACTTGATGTCCTAAAGCTTCTTTGAGATTTGCTATAAAATTTCCTAGTAATCAATAAAATACATAGTTTCTTATTGTTATCCATTTTGGTATAAGAACCATGTGCTTCTCTATCATCAAAGCATCAACAAAAAATTCTTTTTGCAAAATTTACCAACCCCGCCTTCTTTACTAAAACATTCATTATTGTTATTCATCTATGTTAAAGAAACATTTATGTATGTTACAGAAACATTCATCTATGTTGTGGAATGGGAGTAAGAAATTACTTTTAGGGCTGTTATTCCAAAGAATCTCAGAATTTTCACAAGAACAGAGTTTTCATCAACAAGGTTAAGAGAAATTGGGAGCACATGTCATAGTAATTGTTATATTAGTCAATTCCAAGGACAGAAAGTTTTAAAAGTTAACAAATATAGAATTTGTCAGAGTCCTAAGAACCTAAACCACAGTTGTGGTTTTGTTTTTTGCATTTTCTGAATAGCTCGTTCTGTCTCTTCCCAGTCATTAAAGTCACCCTCCACAAGCCTGCTCCCTAACAGCACGGCAGCCTAAGGTCTTCACTTTCCTGCAGTGCTGATGCTGGTTTCATCTTCAACGTCTGTTTCATTCTCCTTCTAGTGTGCCCTCTTACACTGCAGAGGCAGGAAACCTAACAAGTACACTTCTCAGAGTCTCTCGTGGTAGGGTTCCAGAAGTCACCTCAGTTTGGGCAATCAGACATACTCGGTGAGATCTAGAAGGGGGGCTGCTTCTGTTTTTTATGACAAGCATGGTTGTGGAGGTGGTTGTGGCACCACTAACAAAGGTCCTACTGCTCTGTGACGACCTCCAAGAAAAGGAAGGATGCGTTATGGTGCTGCCTCTTATACCTGTATGGATTCTAGAAGACATGGCAAAAACAGCAGCAGTTTCTCACTGTGACAGTGGCAACACGGTTTGAGAGCAGTGGAAGTGACTGCAGAAGAGGTAGGGGCCCACTTGAGGACCGAGTTACATAGTGCAGTTCTGGAAGTCACCTATGTCGACTTAATGGAAAGCTTCTTCAGCCCTTCCAACAACTTTGTAAACCACTCAATATCCTGTAATAAATCCCTACCTGCTTCTACTGAGAGCGGATTTAGTTTTCTGCAAATAAACCTCACCAATACACACACCTGACTTAAACTACTGTAGCTATCTTCCCTCCGGCCTCCCTATTTCTAGTCTTTCCCAGCTTCCTACTTCCAGACTTTCCCAGTTTATGAGGGCCCAGCAATAGGGACCATGTTCTTCAGCAAACACTCAGATGGTATACCCCATTTTTCTCATAGCACCTTATTGTCTCCCAAGTCCAATTAAATGTCTGAACCAGGCTTTTAGAATCAGATTGCTTAATTTCAAATCCTGGTTATAATACTCACTAGCCATGAGATCTTGGAAAAGTTAGAAAAGTTACTTTTGGTGTATACATTTCTTCATCCATAAACCAGAGTTAACAGAACTGTTGTGAAATTAAATGAGATAATACATAAAAAACACAATATGACAAGTAAATTTTCTTTTTTTTTTTTTTTTTTCCAGTCACAGCCTCACTCTGTCGTCGCCCAGGTTGGAGTGCAGTGGCACGCTCATGGCCACCACAGCCTTGACCTGCTGCACTCAGGCGATCCTTCTGTCTCAGTATTCCAAGTAGCTGGAATTACAGGCATGCACTATCATGTCCAGCTAATTTTTCTTGATTTATTGTAGAGATGAGGTCTTGCCAAGTTGCTCCAGCTGGTCTCGAACCCATGGGCTCAGGCAATCCTCTCACCTCAGTCTCCCAAAGTGCTAGGATTATAGGCGTGTGCCAATGCACCCGGCTGACAAGTAAACTTTCAAATAGTATCTCTTCCTGGTCCAAATATTTATCTTAACAACAGTCAAATCAACTTTATTATATCCTATCTGTCATTTATTCACATCTATACTTTATTTTTTCTTTTTTGGAGACAGGGTCTTATGCTGTCACCCAGGCTGGAGTGTAGTGGTGGGATCACAACTCATTGTAACCTTGAATTCCTGGGCTCACGAGATCCTTCTGCCTATGCCTCCTGAGTGGCTTGACTATTTATAGGCATGTGTTACTATGCCCACTTTTTAATTTTTTGTAGCGATGGGGGTCTCATTATGTTGCCTAGGCTGTTCTTGAACTCCTGGCCTCAAGTTATCCTCCCACCTTGGCCTCTCAAAACATTGGAATTACAGATGTGAGCCATCACGTCTACACTTTTGACTTACTCCTGTAGCTTTTCTAATACAGTAGAGTATGCTCTTTTTCATCAAGTCCCGTCATTTCTTCTCTTAAGTTGCTATTCAAGGACTTTGTAACATTGGGAGCTGATTCCATTTCAATAACAATCTACGCTACAAGTACTAATTTTTCCAATTCTTTTTTGTTTTTACTCCAACAAATAATGGAATTGACACACAATTTTTTTTCTTTTGAGCTGGAGTCTCACTCTGTCACCCAGGCTGGAGGGCAGTGGGACACTCAGAGCCACTGCAACCTCGACCTGCTGGAATCAGGTGATCCTTCCACCTCCATCTTCCATGTAGCTGGAACTACAGGCATGCACCACCATGACCAGCTAACTTTTTTATTTATTGTAGAGATGAGGTCTCCAAGTTGCCCATGCTTGTCTTGAACCTGTGGGCTCAGGCAGTCCTCTCACCTAGGCCTCCCAAAGTGGTGGGTTTATAGGCATGAGCCACCACGCCCGGCCAATTTCTCCAATTCTTAAAAGTATTCAGGTATAAGTTAAAAAACTGATAAGCATAAAAAAGTATAAAATAGACAGATTTCTACACTGGAAAACACACTACATTGAAATAAACTCCAAAGTCTCTTCCAATTCCAATATTACATAATTTTAATTTCAGTTTTTAAACTGGGCTGAATAATGTCATGTTTTAAATAAATAAAAATCATAAGAATATTACACACTGAAGCATTACATCTATAAAGTGCTATATAGCAATCTCCCTTTATTAAAATAGTCTTGTTTTATGACTGGGTGCAGTGGCTCACGCTTGTAATTCCAGCACTTTGGGAGGCCAAGGTGAGAATATTGCTCACGTCCACAAGTTTGAGACCAGCCTAGGCAACACAGTGAGACTTCATCTCTACAGAAGAAAAAAAGGTCAGGCATGGTGGCACACACCTGTAGTCCCAGCTTCTCAGAGGCTAAGGCCAAAGGATCACTTGAGCCCAGGAGGTCAAGGCTGTGGTGAGCCATAAGTGTTCCACTACACTCTAGCCTGGGTGACAGAATGAGACGTTGACTTAAAAAAAAAAGTCTTGTTTTAATTTCCAGTCTTAAAGATTCCTGCTCTTGCTCCTATAACTAAGATTGAGTTTCTTTTCTAAAACAAAATAAAATATAAACAAAAAAATTTGGAGGGTAACTATCATCCCCACCTAACTTTATTTACCTCTTTCCGTTCTTCTCCATATGTGTATGTATTTTTAGAAGGTTAAAACCATAATGACACACCTGTTAGAACTAGTTTCTGAGTTAATCTTTTGGTTTTGAAATGAATTTTGCTTTTCTATTTCTTAAGCAATGCTTGCCATTTCATGTAATATTTTATTTGCATTAGGCTCATATCAATTTGAACTGTGTTTTTTGTTCTTTTGTTATTTAAGCATTAAACTATTAAACTGTATTATCAAATACTTCCCTAAAGGCATGCTTAGTATTTTCTGTGAAACTAAACACTTACCTATGATGGTAGAACGCAAATGTCCAACATGAAATTTTTTGGCAACATTAGGTGAACTGCAAAAAATTGCAAAAGTTATTTCTTTATTCGAAGAACAAGAGTTCTAAGAATGGACTAGGTCATGCCTCCATAGTTTGCCATAATTGGGGACTAGGGCCTTTTGTAATTTAAGGTAACGATAAATTAGAACTCAGGAAAAATCATCTTAGTGAAATGCATTCTGTGACTTATGAAGTACTACCAAACATGGAAGAGGCACACTTAGAAAGCAAACCCATCTAAGGATTGACAAAAAGATGAGGAAATTCAGAGATACCATTTGACAAAAACAGCATATATTATTGGGAATTAAGTTTAGCACACCAGTACTCAAACACTTTATCCTCTTAAAAATTACTGAGGACCCCAGAGAAATTTTTTTCATATGGGTAATATCTGCCAATATTTATTGTATCAGAAATTAAAACTACCAGGCACAATGGCTCATGCCTGTAATCCCAGCATTTTTGAGAGGCTGAGATGAGAAGATTACGTGAGACCTGAAGTTTGAGACCAACCTGGGCAACATGGTGAGACGTCCTCACTACAATAGAACAGAAAATCAGCTGGGTGTGGTGACATGCACCTGTAGTCCCAGCTACTTGGAAGGCTGAGGTGGAAAGATCACTTGAGCTCAGGAGGTCAAGGTTCCAGGAGCTGTGATCATGCCTCTGTACTTCAGCCTGGGTGACAGAGAGAGATTTTGACTCAAAAAGAAATTAAAACTAAAAAGTATAATAATATTTATGTGAAAAACTCCCAGAAGTCAGATATCTGATTTACCCCTCCAAATACTCAACATATCGATCATTCCTTTGTGTGCTGCAGAAGTTTTAATCACCTACCTCACTATAGCAAATGATTCTAAAGCACACTCTACCTGACAGGAACAGTTTTGTGCACTTTACACGTATGGACTCAGCCTTCCAAGTAGCTGGAACTACAGGCATGTGTCACCACGCCTGGCTAGCTTTTTGATTTATTAAAGAGACGAGGTCTCAAGCTGCCCACGCTGGTCTCGAATCCCTGGGTTCAGGCAATCCTCTCGCCTCAGTCTCCCAAAGTGCTGAGACTATAGGTGTAAGCCACCACGCCTTAATTAAAAAACAACAACAACAACAACAACAACAACAAAACAGGATCTTTGTTGCCCAGGTTGGAGCATAGTGGCATTATTACTCACCATAACCCTGAACTCCTGGGCTCAGATACTCCCGCCTCAGCCTCCTTAGTAGCTGAAACTACAGCATGCACCACTATACCTGGCCAATTAAAAGAAAAATGTGTAGTGAGGGGGTCTTGCTGTGCTGCCCACGCTGACCTTGAACTCTTGGCCTCAAGCAAACATCCTGCCTTAGACTCCCAAAGTGCTGGGATTATAGGCATGAACCATGGCACCTGGCTACTTTAAAATTCTTAATATGGTGGTAACTATTACCTCTGTCTCAAGAGTCTATTGAAGTGAAAACCAGTTCTTCCCAAAAAAAGGAATTGTTAAATAATTAATCAATCGGTGGCTCAGCCTGTAATCTCGCGCCTTTGGGAGGCTGAGGTGAGCGGATTGCCTGAGCCCTCGGGTTCGAGACCCGCCTGGGCAGCGAGACCTCATCTCTACAATAAATAAAAAAACCAGCCGGGCGTGGTAGCGCGTGCCTGTAATTCCGGCTACTCGGAAGGCTGAGGCGGAAGGATCGCCGGAGCCCAGCAGGCAAGGTTGCGGTGGCCGGGAGCGGCCACTGCACTCCAGTCTGGGTGACAGAGTGAGACTCCAACTCCAAAAAAAAAAAAATAATAATAATAATTAATCAAAAAGAACAAAAGATAATCCTTAGACATTTTTTGGACTGGAGGTCTAAAAATCTACTTTTATTCATAGTTTAATGATGAATCACTGTGATTTAAAAAATATAATCTCGCTGGTTTTCAAGTTTTCCACATATAATTTAGCAAGACTCCAAATAATGATGGTAAAATACTCACCTGCACTTTCAGCTTGATTAATCAACACATAAAATGGGTAGACACTCACCTGAATTCAACCACAATCTTCTTCTGGGGAAGACCAGAGAAAAGTTCACTTTTTAATCCATATCTTGAGCCATCTTCAATTACTTGTTGTAGAACTGTCTAATGGTTTAAAAAAAAATTGCAATGCTCTAAATGACTTTATTACTGGGAATTAAATGTTGCTAATTTGCTTGTTCTAATTTACGGAACTGGGAATTTTATTGCATTGTCAGCAATGCCACCTCTCTTGCTGCTATGCCAGTCAAAGAAGTAACAACATTTATGGGGGCTCTGTGCCCTTTTAGACTGCGTGTCTGTTCACTCGTATAGTAACCAGGCATGTAGATATTTTACAGTTAAAGAAACTTGAGATTAAGGAAGTTAAGTGACTGGCAAAAGTTCCACAGCAAATATTAACAAAACCAGAAGCAGCAGCTCATATTTTTGAGTGCATGTCACATGCCAGGCATGTTCCAAACATTTTACGTGCATTGACTCATTGGATCCCCACAACAGCCTTAGAGACAAACACCATTTTTACAAACAATGGGAAAAAGAGCACAGAGAGATTGAGTAACTTTCCCAAGGTCATACTGCGATTAAGTCATATAGAAAAAACTTCCCACAGGGCACAGTGGCTCACACTGTAATCATAGCACTTTGGGAGGCAGAGAGGACTGCCTGAGCCCAGGGTTTGAGACCAGCCTGGGTAATTTAGTGAGACCTAGTCTCTACACTAAATCAAAAAAAATTAGCCAGGTGTGGTGGTGTGCGCCTGTAGTTCCAGGCACTTGGAAGGCTGAGGAGGAAGGATCACCTGATCCGAGCAGGTCAAGGCTGCGATGGCCATGAACACACCACTGCACTCCAGCCTGGGTGACAAAGTGAGACTCCAACTCAAAAAAAAAAAGAAAAAGAAAACAACTTTTCCCACTCCACAATTAATGTGTTAACCATGCTGCTGCTGCTTTTGTGAGACTACAGATCACAATTAATGGCAGAAGGAAAAGGTATAATTAAATGCCTATTGGCTACACAAGTAAAAACCAAGGAAATCTCACAGGAAAATTCCAAAACATATTCCAGGTAAATTTTTAGTTATTAACATAGAAATATTTATTGTACAATTCACAAAATTCACACTTTTTTATTAATGGTGATGCATTTTTTTAAGATGTCGGTTCCAAAATTACTGTGATAAGTTACTGTTTACTCTTATATTGGTTTTGTTTCACAAACTGCATCTTCAGTCCTCAAAATGTGGTTTCTGATATGAAGAATTTTATTATCAAAATTTTATTATCAGCTGGGCTCGGTGGCTCAGCCTGTAATCCCGCACCTTGGGGAGGCTGAGGTGAGTGGATTGCCTAAGCCTGAGGGTTCAAGACCCGCCTGGGCAGGCATGACCTCATCTCTACAATAAAATAAAATAAAAAACTAGCCGGCCGTGGTGGCACGCGCTTGTAATTCCGCCTACTCGGAAGGCTGAGGCGGAAGGATCGCCGGAGCCCAGCAGGTCGAGGCTGTGGTGGCCGGGAGCGGCCACTGCACTCCAGTCTGGGCCATGGAGTGAGACTCCAACTCAAAAAAAAATTTTTATTATCAAAGAGTGGTTATGGTTATGATGGTCACTAAATGGAACAGGCAGCAACAGGCAGAAAAACAATACCTAACAATCAACACTGAAGAAACATCCAGCTGGGCACGGTGGCTCAAGCCTGTAATCCCAGCACTTTGGGAGGCCAAGGTGAGAGGATTGCCTGAGCTCACGGGTTCGAAACCAATCTGGGCAACATGGTAAGACCTCATCTCTACAATAAATAAAAAAATTAAGGGGGTGTGGTAGCACACACCTGTAGTTCTGGCTACTTGGAAGGCTGAGGCGAAAGGATCGCCAGAGCCCAGCAGGTCGACACTGGGGTGGCCGTGAGTGTGCCAGTGCACTCCAGCCTGGGCAACAGAGTGAGACTCCAACTCAAAAAAAAAAAAGAGAAACATCAGCTGGGTCCTGTGGCTCACACCTGTAATCCCAGCACTTTGGGAGGCGAAGGTGAGAGGATTGTCTGAGTCCATAGGTTCGAGACCAGCCTAGGCAGCTTGGTGAGACCTCATCTATACAATAAACCAAAACATTAGCCAGACGTGATGGCGCACACCTGTATTTCCAGCTACTTGTAAGGCTGAAACGGAACGATCACCTGAGCCCAGCAGGTCGAGGCTACGGCGGCTGGGAGCATGCCACTGCCCTCCAGCCTGGGCGAGAGAGTGAGACTCTAGCCAAATAAATAAATAAATAAATAAATAAATAAATAAATAAATAAAGTGAGACTCCAAACAAATAAATGAAATGTCAAGATGGCTGGGTGTAGTGGCTCACACCTGGAATCCCAGCACTTTGGAAGGCCGAGGCAGGAGAATTGCTTTAGCTCAGGAGTTTGAGACCAGCCCAGGCAACATAGTAATATCTTGTCTCTATAAAAAAGCTAAAAAATTAGTTGGGTATGCTGGTATTCACCTGTAGCCCCAGCCACTCAGAAGGCTGAAGTGAAAGGATCATCTGAGCCTAGGAGGTCAAGGCTGTGGTGAGCTGTGATCATGCCACTACACTACAGCCTGGGCAATGGTGTAAGATACCAACTCAAAAAAAAAAAGGTCAAAGAAACATATTTTGGGATAAAGCATTTTTTTTCTTTTAAGCCTGCTACCTGTCATGTGATACCTGTCATGTCAGGTGGGAATTTCGCATCTTATTGCCACAGCCTATTTTTGTCAGTTCTGTAATCTCTATTTTAATATTAATGCTAGTCAGTTGTGCCTAAAACTCCGCAAGGGAAGAGGCAGGTTGAAGCGTGCTAGACCTTCTTTCTGTCATGGCCTGGACTTTAGTTTGTCAGGTTTCCTGTGGCCAACGGGGAGTCCGTTCAATACAAATTGCTGAAGGGCTTAAGATCTTATTTTTGGTTTCACAGGCATCCTTGAACCAGAAATAGTTCTGTGGTTTGTCCACTGTAATACAGCATCAACATTCAGGTCACTGTTTAAATTACCAAGTGAATATATGCCTTACCTTGGAAATATAAACCACGTCTCTTATTTATTTATGTACTTATTTTATTTTTTTTGAGTCGAAGTCTCACTCTGTCACCCAGGCTGAAGTGCAGAGGCAAGCTGCTCTGCACCACCGCAGCCTCGACGCGTTGGGCTCTGGTGATCCCTCTGCCTCAGTCTTCCGATTAGCTGGAACTACAGGCACATGCTACCATGCCCGGCTAACTGTTTGATTTATTATAGAGATGAGGTCTCGCCAGATTGCCTAGGCTGGTCTCAAATCCCTGGGCTCAGGCAATCCTCTCACCTCAGCCTCCCAAAGGGCTGAGATTATAGGCGTGAGCCATTCTAGAGACAAGCATGAGACACTGGCTCTCCTTTGGAAGAATTATAGGGCCAATGGGCAAATGACTGTGGGCTGTTGAATCACAGTAAGAGACAGTATTATTTTAAAATGTTGTTTTACAGTTATTTTCAATTCAAGAATGCCACATTTACTAAGCCTGACCAGCCCAATACTAGGTATATCTCATTCTTTTTTTTTTTTTTTTTTTGAGTTGGAGTCTCACTCTGTCGCCCAGACTGGAATGCAGTGGCTGCTCCTGGCCACCGCAGCCTCGACCTGCTGGGCTCCGGCGATCCTTCCGCCTCAGCCTTCCGAGTAGCCGGAATTACAGGCGCTCGCTACCACGCCCGGCTGATTTTTTGATTTATTGTAGAGATGAGGTCTCGCTGCCCAGGCGGGTCTTGAACCCGTGGGCTCAGGCAATCCACTCACCCCAGCCTCCCAAAGGCGCGGGATTACAGGCTGAGCCACCAAGCCTGGCTAGGTATATCTCTTTCTAAAACTAACAGATCAAAGTGTACATTATGATACATTTTAAAATTCAGTTGAGATGAAACTCTCCACAAAAGATCTCATTCCACTACCTATCCAGGACTGACTGTCCTCCAAGGTCTCACTGGCGTGACACCCAATATCTTGTGAGATTTCTTCAACCCCTCCAGGTCATCCTGATTTTTCCGTCTCTGAACTTTCTTATGCTTATTGTAATCAACCACCTTTTTTTTCTGTTTTAATATGTTGTTTTATTAAAACAACATTAAAGCAGCAGCATGGTTTCTTTTGTATAAATCTTACGCTTCCAACAGATTACAGACTATAGATTATAGAGCAAGAACCAGCAGTACCTTTCTTACATTCAATATAGAGTCCATTTGTCCTTTCAACAAAGAGTTACCTATAGCACCTACTACAATGGCAGTGCTAGAACCTGGAGATCCAATAGTGAGAAAAACAGGTGCTACAGCCCTAATGGGAATTAGAGTTTAAAGAGAAAGAGGCATTAATCAAATAAAAGGAACGTAAAATAGTGACTACAATAGGTACTAGAGGACTGGCTTAGTATTATTAGCTCACACCTGCAATCGTAGCACTTTGGGAAGTCAAGGCAAAAGGACTGCTTGAGACCAGGAGTTCAAGTCCAGCCTGGGCAACATAGTGAGACCTCATCCCTACAAAAGATTTTTTTAAGTAGTAAAATTAGCTGGATGTGGTGGCATGCATGTATAGTTCCAGTTACTTAGGAGGATCACTTGAGCCTAGGAGTTCAAGGTTACAGTGAGCTACGATCATACCAATGCACTCCAGCCTGGATGAGAATGAAACTCTATCTCTGAAAAAGTAAGAGAAAAGAAAAAAGGTTCTGCAAAAGAGAGATATAAGTCATGCATTACTTAATGTGAGGGATACATTCTGAGAAATGTGTCATGAGGCAATTTTGTCACTGAAACACCATAGAGTGTATTTACACACACCTAGATGGTCTAGCTTACTATTTATCTATTAATATATGTATTAATGCTGTTGCTCCTCTAGTACATTACTTTTCTGAATGCTACAGACAACTATAACACAAGAAAAAGTATTCGTGTCTCTAAACATATTTAAACACAAAAAAGGCACAGTAAAATTGTGTGCAAAGATTCTGAGGCAAGAGGAGGCACACTGAGTTTTTGTTTGTTTGAGTCGGAGTCTCACTCTGCCACCCAGGCTGAAGTGCAGTGGCACACCCACCTCAGCCTCGACCTGCTAGACTCAGGCAGTCCTCCTGTCTCAGCCTTCCAAGTAGCTGGAACTATAGGCACATGCCACCATGCCTGGCTAAGCTTTTTATTTATTGTGTAGAGGAGGTCTCGCCAAGTTGCCCAGGCTGGTCTCAAATCCCTGTACTCAGGCAATCCTTTCGCCTCGGCCTCCCAAAGTGCTGGGGTTACAGGCATATGCCACCATGCCCAGGCACACTGAGTTTAAAAACTGGAGGAAGACCACTGTTGCTAAAGCACAGAGTGAAAGCACAACGGCTGGATAATAACCTATGCTTACCTTTGTTAACAGCTCTCTGTTTATTTTGAAATTTACAGTCCCTCGACCAGTGCTGATTTCACTCACCACTGTATCACATTTTAGCTGAAAAGATAAGAAAACACACAAAATATATATATTATATAATAGGCCTAACAAGATATATAGTTCTAATGCTATAAAATTAGCTTACAGAGACACTAGTTATCTCTCATGGTCCCTATATCTAGACCAGGGTTCTGGCCAACCTCCTTTAGTCCCATCATTCTATTTAGGTGAACGTATTGTTTTTTCCTGACTAGTAGGCTATTCTGTCTTCAGTGTGTCCCTTCCTCTTTCCCTCCCCTCAAATTCTCTATCTAACAGGGAAAAAGAGTATCACTCCACGCGCCCCCACCTTCTCTGACATTCAATGAACACTTCTTGCTTTTGTTTTTTTGTTGTTGCTGTTTTGGAGTCTCACTCTCTGCACAGGTTGGAGTACAGTGGCACGCTCACGGCCACTGCAATCTCGACCTGCTGGACTCAGGCAATCCTGCCTCAGCCTTCCAAGTAGCTGGAACTACAGGCACACACCACCATGCCCAGCTAATTTTTTGATTTATTGTAGAGATGAGGTCTCGCCAAGTTGCCCACATTGGTCTCGAACCCGTGGGCTCAGGCAATTCTCTCACCTTGGCCTCCCAAAGTGCTGGGATTACAGGTGTGAGCCACCACACCTGGCAATGAACACTTCTTATCTCACCTTTCATGAGAGCCACAAAACGTGACATCTGTCAGGGACTATGGTAAAGCATCCACACCAATATATACGATGTAAGTAATTCAGTTTGTCATCTATGCATATGCCTTCACTTTTTAACCTATTAGATATTCAAAACCACTATATACCTATGGAATTTGAAGAGACTCCTAATTGTCACTGAAGAGTCTTTATTTTTAAGAACTTACAAGAAATGGAGAAAAGAGACTTGTAACTTGAATAATTCTACTGATAAAAATCTGGGGTAATTTTGTGATCAAATAAATATTGACTCAGCTATCAAGTCTCCTTTATCATACTCATCCTTTAATTAAACATCTTTTTCTATGATAGTAACTTTCATTGTTCAAACTCCTCAGAGTTCCCAGATACCTCCTCTGTGTCATATGTAAATTACAGTTAGGAAAAAAACCTTGTTCAACATTTGCCTTTTCTGAATGTATTACGCTAACAATTTAGACTCAGTCATTCCTTGCAATTCTTTCAATTCTTATTTTAGATAGCAAACCCATCAGAGAACTTAGAAATGAAAGAGGCTTATTAAATCATCTAACCATCTCTTCTCTATAATCATGATTCTATTTACATCTAATTATTTCTTCTCATATTTTAATTTTCATCTTCTCTGAAACTCATTTTAAAAACTGCAACTTACTGCTGTAATTTATCAAGCTTGTTCTTCTAAATTCAAAAGTCCATCCTGCTTCAATCTGTAAATTTAATTAACACTTCAATCCTCCTGTAAGTAGTTAATCAAAAAATTGAACAATGTCAGCTCAAGAGGAATGCTTTATAACTAATTTGAAAAATCAATCATAACCTTATAGTACATGGCTAAAATGAATTTAAATTTATGATATCCAAGATGCCTGGAACAAAGAAACACTATTAAATTCATTATTATGGCTGAGAGCCTGCAGAGTATTTTTTTCTAAAATAGTAAGTTTTTATAATGCCAAAAAGGTAATAGTGCTAAAGTACCTTCTCTGCCAGTCTCTTCACTTGAACTTGAATATCTGGTGTTGATGGGACATTGCTGGTTTCCAATAAAGAATCCACAGAAAGCTGAAAGTCAGCTACTTCTCTAAAGACAGACATTAAAATGGGAAAGAGCTGTTATTACCTAAAAGCATTACTTGTGTAACAAAGTCTAATCACTATGGGTTCTCCACACGGACACAACCTTATCAGGAGAGGGTATTATGTATGTGTTCAAAATTAGAAGCAAGGAAATTAGAAACCACCTTGTATTTATTTAGAACTCGTTTTTTATCATCTTATAAAATTCTCCCTCTTTTATCACCTAATTGCAGCTTTAGGATATCGCTAGGAGATTGGTAAAGCATCCTTCTTACTTTATAGACTTGAAAACTAATGTCTGGCAAATTAAATGCCTCCTCTAATATCCAACAGATTCAGAAAAAAAACCCAAGTCTCTTGACCTCTTCTACACACTTCCTCTACTACTCCAAATGCCTGCTTCTAATTCAAGCCTCCCTATTGACCTCCAAATAACTAGTTTTTAGTTGTTGTTGTTGTTGTGTTACTCAGGGTCTCACTCTGTTGCCCAGATTAGTGTGCAGTGACATCATCATAGCTCACCGCAGCCAACCTCCTGGGCTTAGGCAATACTTCCACGTCAGCCTCCCGAGTAGCTGGGACTACAGGCACATGCCACCATGCCTGGCTAATTTTTTTTATTGTTCTGTAGAGACACGGTCTCACTATGTTGCCTAGGCTGGTCTTAAACTTTTAGACTCAAGCAAGTCTCCTACCTTGGCCTCCCAAATTGCTGGGCTTACAGGCGTAGGGTACCATATCCAGCCCAAATTACATATTTTGTAAATGTTATCATTTGAGTTTCAAAATGAGAAAAAGAAGAATATCAATTAACATTCAGCAGTTCATTAAAGAGACAAACATTACCATTTGTCCTGTTCACAGGGTTAGTAAAGAAACAATGCAAAAACAAACACAAAACAACTGGTTAGTACAAATAAATCATTTGCTTCATGAGGTATCTTTAGGGAAGAAGATTCCATTACAGAATGGAATCAAAGAAGTATGTACCAGTGACTTCCACAGTTATCTATAATGTTTTAGTTTTAAAAACAAAAATCGATCAGGTGCTCTGGCTCATGCCTGTAATTCCAGCACTTTGGGAGGCCGAAGCAAGTGGACAGCTGAAGCAGAAGGATCACTGGAGCCCAGCAGGTCCGACACTGGGGAGGCTGTGAGTATGCTACTGCAGTTCAGCCTAGGTGACAGAATGAGACTCCAACTCAAAACAAAACAAAACAAAAAAGTGCGTGCATGCACACACACACACACACACACACACACACACACACACACACACACCCCACACACACAAAACTCAAATTCTGGTTATAAACAGTATTAATCCTAGTTCTGATGTTAAATAAATATTAAATAGTACCACTACGCTACTTTTTGTACTTCCTTATATAGTAATTTGGTTGGAAAACTGTACTCTTTGTATCTTTTCTAAGACCATCCTCTATGGGGGGGGACACACAACATCAATAAGGGTACCTGATCTCAAACCTGGCAAAACAGGGACCAAAGGGAGGCCCAAACTTTACCCTACAATGACCACTTGTATATCTAATCCTGAATTGTATCCCATATATTTAAAATTTTTAAAAACGTTAAAAAAAAAAGATTACTCTCGTCTGAGTCCAGGGGTTCGAGACCAGCATGGGCAACTTGGCGAGATCTCGTCTCTACAATAAATCAAAATTAGCCTGTGGCAGTGTACACCTGTAGTTCCAGCTACTAGGAAGTCTGAGGTGGAAGGATCGCCTGAGCCCAGCAGGTTGAGGCTACAGTGGCTGGGAGCAGTGAGCCACTGCACTCCAGCCTGGGTGACAAAGTGAGAGTCCAGCCCTTGCCCCCCCAAAAAAAGACTACTCTCTTTTTCTTTTCTTTCTTTTTTTTTTTTTTTTTTTGGTGAGTTGGAGTATCACTCTGTCGCTCAGACTGGAGTGCAGTGGCCACTCCGGGCCACCGCAGCCTCGACCTGCTGGGCTCCGGCGATCCTTCTGCCTCAGCCTTCCAAGTAGCTGGAACTACAGGCATGCGCTACCATGCCAGGCTAATTTTTTGATTTATTGTAGAGATGAGGTCTCGCCAAGTTGCCCAGGTGGGTCTTGAACCCACGGGCTCAGGCAATCCACTCACCTCATCCTCCCAAGTCGCGGGATTACAGGCTGAGCAACCGAGCCACTTTAATTGTGAAAACTCATATAAGGTTTGAATGTATTTATTCTTACCAAAGGACTCTGATAGTTTAGTCAAATATTTGTATCAATAAATATGTGGGAATAACACACAAATATCTGTGCCAATAAATAAAATGGGAATAACACACAAAGTAGGACAAGAGTAACAAACACACAAAGGTTTTAAAAATTAAAAAAAAACAAAACTAAAAGTAATAAGAGACGTAAAAAGGATATTCACTGAAAGGATACAGAGTTGAATACACCAAAGATTAAATTATGATTTTTTGATATACAGCTAGGATAGTTTATAAGAGGTTTAATATGACCACAAATCTAGAGCACGGTTCTAAAAAATCCAGGCAACACAAAGAAGTTAAACATCACCACCACACAATAAACCTATGTAACTAACCTGCACTGCACATGTACCTCCTGAAGTCAAAATAAAAAAATGCTACCAATAACATCTTTCTAAAAATAAAAATAAATGAAAAATAAAACATGAATTCTCGAATTATATAAAGATTTGCCAGCAAGAAAGGCCCAGTATTGGGAGATTTTAATTAAACAAGGCTCTTTTGCTTTGTCTGTTTAAAGAGATGATTTTTACATTTGAATTATGTATAAAGTCAGAACTGAAAGCAATCTAAATGTTAGAATATCACATTGTTAGAATGTTAGAATATTACAGCGTTAAAAGTGATATGTTCAAAAAAAGAATTATATCAGGGGGAAAAAGACTCAAAATTCTTACTTTTTTTGTTATGTAGTTTTTTGGTTTTTGTTTTTTTTTTTTTAGTCAGAGTCTCACTCTGTCACTTAGGCTGGAGGGCAGTGGCATGCTCATGGCCACCACAGCCTTGACCTACAGGGCTCAGGTGATCTTTCCACCTCAGCCTTCCAAGTAGCTTGTAGAGACGAGGTCTTGCCAAGTTGCCCAGGCTGGTCTCAAACCCTGGACTCAAGCAATCCTCTCACCTCCACCTCCTAAAGTGCTGGGATTACAGGTGTAAGCTACCACACCCAGCCTTTGCAATGCTTTTTTTTCCATAAACCAAAGTTAGTACTTCAGATTGTTAAGTGGAGGCAGGTAAAGAAAATCCTATTCTTCCTATTCCAACGACGGGCCAAGATGGTTCTGTTTATTAAAGACCTCTGGAACATAAAGGTTGAAACACTACTCTTATTATGCAGAATGTCACACACAGATTTTATGAAATAGCTAACTGATTTGGAAGGTTACATCAATTTACACATAATTAAAAGATCCCATGGTTGATGGTTGTTTCTGTTCTTGAAACTCAACATAAAGGAAGTCGCAGCAGGCCATTTTCTAGGTGCTCTCAAGAAAATGTATCCTCTCTTCCTTTCCCTTTTTTTTTTTTTGGTCTTATTCTGGGAACAAGAATATTCATTCTACTCTTATCTTAAAGTCCTGACAAAGTTAAGGAGGCAAAATACTAGGACATAATGGTATCTTCATTACATCTAAATAAATTGTATCTAAGTTATCTTACTTTTTTCCAAAGCTTAGGGCTTAAATGCCTACTATGTAGCTAATTTCTTATTTGAGAGAGTATTTTATCCAAATGTTGGCGTTTTCTACCCAAATAGTAAGCCAGTATCAATTAGGATGACCAAACCTGCAAAGAGGTAGATATCTGCCTGAGTCCCAGAACACAACTATCGGTTGTGTGTATCCTAACCACACAACCACACTCCGTCATTGGGAGTCCTCGAATGGCCGGGCTCGGTCTCTCAGCCTGTAATCCCGCACTTTGGGAGGCTGAGGTGAGTGGATCGCCTGAGCCCGTGGGTTCGAGACCCGCCTGGGCAACTTGGAAGACCTCGTCTCTACAATTAAAAAAAAAAAGGTGGCTCAGTCTGTAATCCCAGCACTTTGGGAGGCTGAGGCGAGTGGATTGTCTGAGCCCGCAGGTTCGAGACCCGCCTGGGTAACTTGGCGAGACCTCATCTCTACAATAAATCAAAAATTAGCTGGGCGTGATAGTGCACGCCTGTAGTTCCAGCTACTTGGAAGGCTGAGGCGGAAGGATCGCCGGAGCCCAGCAGGTCAAGGCTGCGGTAGCCGGGAGCGGTCACTGCACTCCAGTCTGGGCGACAGAGTGAGACTCCAGCTCAAAAAACAAAACAAAACAAAACAAAAACCCTAGCAGATAAATATGGTCCAACAATATTCAAGCATCAGATGGTTATACAATCTTTAATAACCCTTCAAAAAACCTGAATTCTAAACATAATTTCAGTAGAATAACTGAATAACACAATAGTTTGTTACATAATTAAATTTGAACCGCACTGCCAAAAATTTTGCCACAGTTATAATTACTAGCATAAAGAAACATAAAAATAATTAATATGATAATAATATAACCTGCCACATCAGAATAGCTAAGATACAAATTTTAATTTTATTTTATAAATCAATGGGACATTAGGGTGAATATAATGAATCATATTTTACAGTTAATTTCAAAGACCATTCTATAAATTTAAGAGTAATTTTTTTGGTATATTAATAAAGTTGGCAACATTTGAGATTGTTATAAATAGATTGTACTTAACTCTTTTTTGGAAATTGGCACTGCAGATATTGACTTGATCAAGTTTTCTGGTGGAAGATCCAATATTCTGGAAAGCTATAAACCAAAACGAACAAAATAAGGCAAGACTGTTGATCTATTTGTTCCATTCAATTGAATACTACTTAGTAAAACATTCCTGTTAGCAGACTTAACAGGAATGAGCTTCAGTGCATTAAAAATGAAAGAAGCGGCCAGGTCTAGTGGCTCACATATGTAATCCCAGCATTTTGGGAGGCGGAAGCGAGAGGACTGCCTGAGCCCGGAGGTTCAAGACCTGCCTGGGCAACTTGACGAGACCTTGTCTCTACAATAAATTTAAAAAAAAAAAAATTGGCCAGGCTCGGTGGCTCAGCGTGTAATCCCAGCGCTTTGGGAGGCCAAGGTGAGTGGATTGCCTGAGCCTGCAAGTTTGATACCCACCTGGGCAACTTGGCGAGACCTCATCTCTACAATAAATCAAAAACTAGCCAGGCGTGGTAGTGCGCACCTTTATTTAGATCCAGCTGCTTGGAAGGCTGAGGCGGAAGGATCGTCAAGCCCAGCAGGTCGAGGCTGCGGTGGCCGGAAGCGTGCCACTGCACTCTAGTCTGGGCGACAGAGTGAGACTCCAACTCAAAAAAAAAAAATTAGCCAGAAGTGGTGGCACAAGTCTGTGGCTCCAGCTACTTGGAAGGCTGAAGCAGAGTGCAGCAGGTTGAGGCTGCAGTGGCTGTGAGTGTGCCACTGAACTTGTTCAGTGTTGCCCAGCCTGGGCAACAGTGAGACTCTGACTCAAAAAAAATGTTTTTTTAAGTGAAAGAAGCAAGACTCAAAAGGATACATAGTGTATCATTCAATTATTTGACATTCTGGAAAACCCAAAATTGCGAGGATGAAGAACAGATTTGTGGTTGCTAGGGGTAGATGGTGAGGGGAGAGTTGAACCATAAATTAGCAAACAGAACTATTCAGCAAAACAACTGAATTTTATCTTTAATTTTGAGTCAGAGTCTCACTCTGTCACCCAGGTTGGAGTGCAGCAGCATGCTCACAGACACTGCAGCCTCGACCTGCTGGGTTCAGGTGATCCTCCTGCCTCAGCCTTCCAAGCAGCTGGAACCACAGACGCGTTCCACCAAGTCTGACTAGTTTTCTGATTTATTGTAGAGTCAAGGTCTCACCAAGTTGCCCAGGCTGGTCTCAAACCCCCGGGTTCAGGCATTCTCTTGCCTCTGCCTCCCAAAGTGCTGGGAGCCCACCACACCTGATCATTTTTTTTTTCTTTTTGTTTAAAGTCAAGGTCTCACTCTGTCATCCAGACTGGAGTGCTATGGCACAATGACGGCTCACCACAGCCTCACCTCCTCGGTTCAGGCGATCCTTCCACCTCACCCTCCAGAGTAGCTGGGACTTGTGCCACCATGCCTGGATAATGTTTTTATTTTTTTTTGTAGTGAAGAGGTCTCAACATGTTGCCTAGGCTGGTCTTGAACTACTGGGCTGACACAATCTTCCTGCCTTGGCCTCAAAGTGCTGGGAATATAGGCATGAGCCACCACACCCAGCCTATCATTGTAAATTAAAAAAAAAATTTAAAGACATTTTAAGGGGAGATAAACCACTGAAGATTCACAGATAAATTTTTTTATTTGAAAAAATATTTATTGTCAGGCACAGTGGCTGATGCCTGTAATCCCAGCACTTTGGGAGGCAGAGGCGAGAGGACTGACTGACTGAGCTCAGGGGTTCGAGGCCAGCCTAGCAACATGGCGAGACCTTGTCTCTACAATAAATCAACAAAATTAACCGGGCGTGGTAGCGTGCGCCTGTAGTTCCAGCTACTTGGAAGGCTGAGGCGGAAGGATTGTTTGAGCCCAGCAGGTCGAGGCTACAGTGGCCGTGTGCATGCCACTGCACTCCAGCCTGAGTGACAGAGTGAGACTCCAACTCCCCAAAATACACAAGTATATATTTATTAATTGTCTACACTGTGTCAGGCATTGCTCACGGTACTGGAGATACATCAGTGATCCAAACAGACAACAGACATTTTATGGCACTTAAAAATAAACAAATAGTCAGGTGTCGGGGCTCATACCTGTGTTCCCCACTACTAGGGAGGCTGAGGTGGGAGGGTGGCTTGAGCCCAGGTGTTTTAGACTGGAGTGAGCTATGATCATGCCATTTCATTCATTCCAGCCTGGGCAACAGAGCCAGGTGCTGCCTCAAACAAAATAACACATAAAAATAAACAAGGAAATAACAGAGAAAAATATGATACTCAGGTCCTGTCAGAGGCTTACTCCTCAGGATAGCAGGCATGGGTGCGTTTGTATCTTTTTTTGTTTTCTTTTGGAGTCAGAATCTCACTCTCTCTCATGCCTCTGGAGAGCAGTGGCATGCTCACGAGACTACTGCAGCCTCAACCCGCTGGGCTCAGGTGATCCTTCCACATAGCTGGAACCACAGATGTACGCCACCACACCAGCTAATTTTTTTGGGATTTATTGGAGAGATGAGGTCTCATCAAGTTGCCCAGACTGTTCTCGAACGCTTGGGCTCAGCAATCCTCTCACCTCTCACCTCCCAAAGTGCTGCGATCACAGGTGTGAGCCGCCGTACCTGGCTGCACTTATATTTTTTAAAAGCTCCTTGCAAGCCGGGCTTGGTGACTCAGCCTGTAATCCCAGCACTTTGGGAGGCTGAGGTGAGTGGATTGCCTGAGCCCGCGGGTTCGAGACCCGCCTGGGCAACTTGGTGAGAACTCATCTCTACAATAAAATAAAAAATTAGCTGGGCATGGTAGTGCACACCTGTAGTTCCAGCTACTTGGAAGCTGAGGCGGAAGGATCGCAGGAGCCCAGCAGGTCGAGGCTGCAGTGCACTCCAGTCTGGGTGACAGAGTAAGACTCCAACTCAAAAAAAAAAAAAAAGTTCCTTGCATGACTTAATACATAGTCAAAGTTGGGAACTAGCGTGCCCCAGTCAGACTCGTAAACCTCAGCACATTCCCATGTACTGAATGATTCTTATGTGACCGGCAGGTCCTACATGCCTTCACTTTTCCTGACAACAATCTCATGACTTGCATACTCTTACAGCCCTCATTTCACAAATGATGAACTGAAGTACAGAGAATTCGCCTAGCTGGTCTAAGTGGAAAGACAAGCTGGATGTAAACACAGGCTAAAACCAGAACCTACATTCAACCCGATGCTACATGTATATCCTTTCAAAGAGAAACGCCTATTTAAGAAAAGTAGTGACACAGCAGCCTCGCCATAATGAATTGAAACTGCCTTCCTCTTTCCTCCCACCTCCGCAACCCTTACACAGCCTCTGCAACGGACAAGTCATAGCTGTGGAGCTGGGAAAAGGAAAGGGAGCAATGGGGGAAGCAGGAAAAGCAAGGAAAGCAAGGCGAGTTTAGGAAAAAATCACATTCGAAGACGTGTGTACTTTCAGAGGGAGAGGAATAAGATGAAAACCACTGTCTCCTGATGAATGACATTTACTCTCCTATCATCGACAGAAGTCATTGCTGAATTTCACAAACATTAACTATAAAAAATGGGCCAGGCATGGCAGCTTGGTGCCTGTAATCCTAGCACTTCAGGAGGCCTCGGCTGGTCTCCAACTCCTGGGCTCAAGCAGTTTTCTTGCCTTCGCCGTCCAAAATGCTGGGATTATAGGCGTGAGCCACCACAGCCAGCCTGTCTTTGCAAGTTTCAAAATAAATTTTAAAAATTGTTTATGGAGAGGAGATAAACCATTAAGGATCCACAGATAATTTTTTTTTTCCTTTGAGTTGGAGTCTCACTCCGTCGACCAGACTGGAGTGCAGTGGCCGCTCCCGGCCACCGCAGCCTCGACCCGCTGGGCTCCGGCGATACTTCTGCCTCCGCCTTCTGAGTAGCCGGAATTACTGGCACGCGCTACCATGCCCAGCTGATTTTTTGATTTTTTATTGTAGAGATGAGGTCTCGCTGCCCACGCAGGTCTCAAACCCGTGGGCTCAGGCAATCCACTCACCAGGAGTGTTACTGTGCCAGTAATTCCAGCACTTGAGGAGGCTGAGATGGGAGGATTACTTGAGTCCAGGATTGAAGACCAGTCTGGGCAACATAGTGAGGCCTCATATCTAGAAAAAATTAGTTGGGCATGGTGGTAGGCTTATACTCTCAGCTATTCAGGAGGCTGAGGCGAAAGGATCACCTGAGCCCAGGAGGTCAAGGTTGCAGTGAGCTGTGACTGTGCCACTGCACAGCAGCCTAGGCAGTAGAGCAAGGCTCTAACTTAAAAAAAAAAAACTGTAAAAAAATGGCCAAAACAGCCAGGTACGGTGGCTCAAGTCTGTAATCCCAGCACATTGGGAGGCTGTGGCAAGAGGATTGCCTGAGCCCATGGGTTCAAGACCAGCCTGGGCAACTTGGTGAGACCTCATCTCTACAATAAATAAAAAAATTAGCTGGGTGTGATGGTGCATGCCTGTAGTTCCAGCTACTTGGAAGGCTGAGGCAGGAGGATCACCGGAGCCCAGCAGGCGGAGGCTGCAGTGGCCGTAGCGTGCCACAGCACTCCAGTCTGGGCGACAGAGTGAGACTCCAACTCAAAAAAAAAATAAAGGCCAAAATTGCAGACCTGGAGTTACTGTTTATTTATTTTTAAGATGCTTTATACAGCTAGTATAAGTTGATTTTTAAGTTTGAATCTCAGAGTACAATTTTTATTGTTTTAATTTCTAGTCTTTAAGAAGTGAAGTACTGCTGGGTGCAAGGGCTCATGCCTGTCATCCCAACACTTGGGGAGGCTGAGGTGAGAGGACTGCTTGAGCCCAGGGGTTCCAGACCAGCCTGGGCAACTTGGCGAGACCTTGTCTCTACAAAACATCAAAATATTAGCCCAGCATGGTGGCACATGCCTATGGTTCCAGCTACTTGGAAGGCTGAGACAGACGGATCGCCGGAGCCCAGCAGGCTGCAGTGGCCGTGAGCGTGCACTCCAGCCTGGGCAACAGAACGAGATTCCCATTTAAAAAAAAAAAAGAAAGAAAGAAACATGGGGATAATGAACACATTAAAGAATAAACTAGGGCTCTTGTGATGATTAAGAAAAATAGGTAATAAGCACATAGTAAACATTATTTCCCTGTGCATTTAAAAAGGTTTTCGTTAGCCGGGCTCGGTGGCTCAGCCTGTAATCCCGCGCCTTTGGGAGGCTGAGGTGAATGGATTGCCTGAGTTCGCGGGTTCGAGACCCGCCTGGGCAGCGAGACCTCATCTCTACAATAAATCAAAAAATCAGCCGGGCGTGGTAGCGCATGCCTGTAATTCCAGCTACTTGGAAGGCTAAGGTGGAAGGATCGCTGGAGCCCAGCAGGCAAGGCTGCGGTGGCCGGGAGCGGCCACTGCACTCCAGTCTGGGTGACAGAGTGAGACTCCAACTCAAAAAAAAATAAAAAAATAAAAAATAAAAAGGTTTTCGTTGATTTGGGACATAGTGTCTCCCAAACTTACCCATAACAAGTAAGATTTTCAGCCTGTCTTAAATATAATAAATGTGCTGACCAAAAAACGTGGTGATTTTGGTCAGTTTCAACGCATTTTGGCTGATCAGTAACTTGTGAGCTTAGGTAGTAGTAAAACGCTTACATTCAAACAAGCTACACAAGCCAAATTCAGCCAAATTCTCTCTTAGAGAATTCTTTTAACTACACTAAAAACTACTTAAAAATCACTTATCCTTCGGCATGGTGGCTCATGCCTGTAATCCCAGCGTTTTAGGAGGGGAGAGGATTGCCTGAGTCCAGGGGTTCGAGACCAGTCTGGGCCACTTGGCCAGATCTTGACTCTACAGCAAAATAACAAAATTAGCCAGATGTGGTGGTGCATGCCTGTAGTTCCAGCTACTTGGAAGGCTAAGACCAGCAGGTCGAAGTTGCGCTGGCTGTGAGCATGCCACTGCACTCCAGCCTGGGCAACAGAGTAAGACTCCAACACACAAAAAAATTACTTATCTTTTTACTGTATTTTTTTACTCCAAAAAAGCTCTGAGGGAACATAAACACATAAAATAAAATGGAGGTATAAAAATCATACCAGATAACCTAAGCTCAAGATAGTGACTGTGCTTCTTGAACCAAGGTACAATGAAAATCTAAGCAAACAGTTTGCTTTACCTCTAGTAACAGGCCCAGCAATTCAGGAAGAGAAACTTTTCCTAAAAGTAACTCTAGGCTGGGTGCAGTGGCTCATGCCTGTAATCTCAACACTTCAGGAGGCTCAGGCAGGAGTATCACTTCAGCCCAGGAGTTGGAGACCAGCCTAGGCAACACAGCAAGACCTCATCTCTACGACAAATAAAAAATAAAAAATTAGCCAAGTATAGTGGCACATGCTTGTAGTCCCAGCTACTTGGGAAGCAGAGGTGGAAGGACTGCCTGCGCCCAGGAGGTCAAGGCTGCAGTGATCCATGATCATGCCACTGCACTCCAACCTGGGCAGCAGAATGAGACTTCAACTCAAAAAAAGAAAAGTAATCCTAAGACCAGTTATCTTATCCACACGAAGATACAAATACCAAAACAGTAGTTTCAATAGTGTTTTACAAAAGCTACAGAAACATTTTTTTTTTTTTTGAGTCGGAGTCTCATTCTGTCGTCCAGGCTGGAGTTCAGTGGCACACTCACAACCACTGTAGTCTTCACCTGCTGGGCTCAGGTGATCCTTCCACCTCAGGCTTCCAAGTAGCTGGAACCACAGGCATACACCATCATGTCCAGCTAATTTTTTTGATTTATTCTACAGACAAGGTCTCACCAAGTTGCCCAGGCTGGTCTCAAATCCCTGGACTCAGGCAGTCCTCTCACCTCCGTCTCCTAAAGTGCTGAGATTACAGATGTGAGCTACCGTGTCCAGTAACATTCCTAATGTAAATTAAAAAAAACAAAAGTCAAAGGAGTTGGGGGAATGGGGAGTTATTGTTTAATGGGCACAGGTTTTACTTATGAAAGATGAAGAGTTCTGCAGAGAGATGGTGGTGATGGTGCCACAACAATGTAAATATAATTAATGCCACTGAACCGTATACTTTAAAATGGCTAAGAGGGCAACTTTTATGTTATGTGTATTTTCCCACAGTTAGCCATAAAAGAGAAAGACTTCTGGGATAAAGTAGTGAAATGGAGGCTTTCTCACATAATCTACCTTCAGCCAAATTAAAAAGAAAGGAAGGAAAAAGGGTAGCTAGTAAACAGGTAGGCAGGTCAGTTCTCCAGCGGCAAATATTCAGGACAGGCACAGCTCAAAGCCATAGACTTCAAAAGTGATAGTTAAGGAAAGACACAACAGGCTCTGAAGAGAACGAAACAGCCCTATTTGGTATGGCTCCTAAATTGGTCCTCGTGTATCTGAAGTCATAGAGATGAATTAACAATTCTTATTAATACTCCAAATCTGGAGAAAACCAGATTGAATGAATTCTACTACTGTTTCCCTCTTGTGACCGGGAGATGCTAGGAACTGAGGGAAAGAGTAAGTAACACAGAGAAGTGAATTTCAGCACTTTCCAACAGAAGTTAAAATTGTGAAGTAGCAAACTGAGGGCCTTCCCAATGAAAATGCAATACAGCCCCCAAATATAGAGAGCAAGCCTGTGAGAGCTGTTAAGAGCCAGAGGAGATTTTACAGGAAGACAGAAAAATATCAGGGCTAGTTAGCAAAAATTGAATACACAAAGTCAGAGTTCCAGAATAATGTGTATAGGTCATCGCGACTTATTGGAGAGAGAGACAAAAGAGTAGGACGCTGCAGAGTTTATATATTTAAAGCCTTAAAATGAAGTGAGTCAAGAACAAATGTGACATGGGGAGTGAAGAGGTCATCCACGCAACGTGCAAACAAATGGAAGGTCTGACCAGAGCCATCAAACAAGAGCAAGACGAAAAGGAACAGGCAAATAAACGGAAAGAAACAGAAAGAGAAGGGAGGGAGGCACAGACCAAAAGAGAGAAAGACAGAATGGAAAGAGTGCGGCATACAAGAGATCTAAGAACTCTGCCAGGAGAAAAATATAATCCTATGAATATGAATTCAAAGACATTCCTCCCAAATGCTTTGGAACTTATTGAGAATGTGAAAACAGCCGGGTGCAATGACTCATGCGTGTAATCCCAGCACTTTAGGAGGTGAAGGTGAGAGGACTGTCTGAGCCCACGGGTTCAAGACCAACCTGGGCAACATGGCAAGACCTCGTCCCTACAGTAAAGCAAAAACACTAGCTGGGCGTGGTGCGCATGCCTGTAGTTCCAGCTACTTGGAAGGCGGAGGCAGAAGGATGGCCTGAGTCCAGCAGGTAGAGTCGGAGTCTGTGGTGGCCTTGAGCATGCACCCCAGCCCGGGAAACTGAGTGACACACCGGCTCAAAAAAAAGAGAATGTGAATACAGCAACAAAAACTAAAAGACAATGAAAAGCAGAGTGAAATTTTACAAGTCTAAAAATTAAATTAATTGATGATTAAACTCATTTAAACCATAAAACTAGTAATTAAGAAACACAAAGGAAGAGTATACTTATAATTAAAAATAAAAGTATGACATAGACTAAGATAATCAGAAAATACAGATTTTAAAGAACAAAAATTAAAGTAATCAGAGAAAAATAATTAGAACTAAAGATAAGATAATCCAACCTCAACACAATTGGTGTTCCTAAAACACAATAAGAAGATGGGCAAACAAGTGGATACAAAGGAAGGAAAGTAGACTGGTTCTCCAGCAGTAAATAAATAAGGATAGAGACAAGTCCAAAGTTACTAATTCCTTGTTTGTTTGCTTGTTGAATTGAAGTCTCACTCTGTTGCCTATGCTGGAGTGCAATGGCACACTCACAGCCACCACAGCCTCAACCTGCTTAGGCTCAGGCAATTCTTCTGCCTTAGCCTTCCAAGTAGCTGGAACTACAGGCACGTGCCACCACACCCAGCTAATTTTTTGATTTATTGTGGGTTTTGCCAAGTTGCCCAGGTTGGTCTCGAACTCTGGGCTCAGGCAATCCTCTCGCATTAGCCTCCCAAAGTGGTGGGATTACAGGCATGAGTCACTGCGCCCACCCTGCCAAAGTTACGAATTTCAAAAGCCATCTCCAACAAAAGATACAAAAGATTCTGAAGCAGAGTAGAGCAGTCTTACTTGGCAGGGCTCCTAACTTGGTCTCATTTATCAGAAGCCATAAAGATGAATCAACAGAACCCCAGAAAAATAAAAAGTATTCACAGATATATATCTTGGGGCCGAGTGTGGTGCTCATGCCTGTAATCTCAGCACTTTGGAGGGCGGAGCCAGGATTGCTTGAGCCCAGAAGTTTGAGACCACCTTAGGCAACATAAGATCTCGTCTCCACAAAAAGTAAAAAAAATCAGACAGGCATGGTGGCACGGGCCTGTAGTTCCAGCTATTCGGGAAGCAAAGGCGGAAGGATCGCCTGAGCCCAGGAAGTCAAGGCTGCAGTAAACCATGATCCAGTCTGGACAACAGAGTGAGAACTCAACTCAAAAAGAAAAAAACGATGTATATCAGGACCTGAGAAAAAGATCTATGTGCACAAAGTTTATTTGAGAGATGGGCATAAGTGATAGGAGACACAGAGAAGGAGGAAAAGTCCCTATGAAACTCTGCCATCAAAGTCATTGCAATAGGCAAATGGAGACTTAATTTCCATAGTACCTGCTAAGAAGCATTCACAAATGTCTGCCAGAATTCTCTACCCAAAATAACTTCTCCACACCAGAGCTAAGTAGGTGCTGGAACCAGCAAGCTTCAGAAAGGATGATATGCTGTTAGCAATAGGTGAGTGGAACCGTTTACACAGTGGCAGCTGGAGTCAGAGGTGTGACCAAGGTGATGGGAGATAGAGCATAATAGTCAATAAGAGGGAAAACTTCCATGAAATAAAGAACGAGGGCTAGAGCAGGGTGGCTCACGTCTGTAATCCCAACACCTCAAAAGGCCGAGGTAGGAGTGCTTAAACCACGAGATCAGCCTGAGCAACAAAGCAAGACCCCATCTCTACAAAAAATAAAAAAGCAGCTGGGCATGGTGGCCTGTATTCATAGCCCCAGCTACTCGAGAGGCTTGGGTGAAGGATCACTTGAGCCCAGGAGTATGAGGCTGCAGTAAGCCATGATCACATCACTGCACTCCAGCATAGGTGACAGAGTGAGATCCTCTTATCTTAAAAAAAAAAAAAAACCCAACAGAAACCAAATCAAGTTGTGCACAGTACTGCAATGGCACACAAGTCAGAAGTACAAATCAAAGAACTAGATCTCCATCTCTTGAGTCAAACAGGCTGGCTGTGGTGGCTCTCGTGCCTGCAATCGTAGCACTTGGGAGGCCAAGGCAGGATTGCTTGAGCCCACGAGTTCAAGACCACGCTGGGCAAGACACTGAGATCACTGTCTCTACAAAAGATCAACTTGGAGAAACCTCATCTCTACAATAAATGAAAAAAAAAACCAGCCGGGTGTGGTAGCACGAGGTCATGATCATGCCACTGCACTCCAGCCTGGAGACAAATTGTGAAGACATGGTATGATTAATAAGAAGACTACATATGATAGATGATATACACTTTGAGTGAAAAAGTTCCCCAACACAAATCGGTGAAAGTAAGGAAAAGTTATACCATCTGTGAGTACTAATGTCCTCATCTTTCATGGCAAAGGTCGACACTGTCTAAATTTGAAAGATTTTTTTTTTAAAGCACTCAATTGTAATGTTTTTCATAATCCTTTCTCTTGTGTGTAAAAACCTCATATAGGAAATACATCAATAATTCTTTGAATTGCACTTCTCTTTCTTCCTGTGAACTCAAATTATTTAAACCAGCATTTCAGTAATGGGTACGTGAGGAATCATAATACTATTATACTTTTAGTGTGTTGGTCATTTTCCACCGTAAATCTTAAAAAAAAAACCCTAAAGATAAAAACTCATTACAAAGCAGCCCAGGTTTTATAAAAATCATATCTATCCAGTCTTTTTTCCTATCTTCCTTTACTTTTTTCTGCCAATATATTCACATAGAAAGATATCTAAAAATAAAATCAATCATTGATGATTATTATTTATGGGGGAGTTTTTTCCTAAAAAATTATTTCTGGCCCGGGCTTGGTGGCTCATCCTGTAATCCCAGCACTTTAGGAGGCTGAAGCAAGTGGATTGCCTGAGCCCGCGGGTTCGAGACCAGCCCCGGCAACTTGGTGAGACCTCATCTCTACAATAAATAAAAACATTAGCCGGATGTGGTAGTATGCAAATATAATTCCGGCTATTTGGAAAGCTGAGGCTGAAGGATCGCTGGAGCCCAGCAGGTAGACACTGGGGTGGCCGTGAGTGTGCCACTGCACTCCAGCCTGGGCGACAGAGTGAGACTCCAACTCAAAAAAAAAAAATTATTTGTGCCTTTTTGTATTGCTTTATTCTTTATAATGAGCAGGCATTATTTTGTAAAAATGAGAATTCTTCCTTTATTCAACTACAACTTTATACTTTTAAGGAATTCCAATTGAAAGTCAAGCAGTTTGGCTCAGACATGTAACTTCAGTGGAGCTAAACCATCCAGCTGGGATGGTGGTGGTGGAGAGGCAAGTATTCAAAATACTCACCCTCAAAGAGTCTATTATACCATAATAATAGCTACTTATTGTTACCAAATACATAAAACAGACCAAACACAATTCTAAGTATTCCATATATATTAATTCATTGAATCTTAAGGGTAACTCTATAAGGTAGCTAAATAATTTTCCAGATGAGGTGCAGAGAACTTGCAAATCAGAAGAGAACCTGGATTTAAACCCAAGTCTTCCACGGTCAATGTTCTTAATCACTACACCAATTGTCCCAATGATGCGCTGCTAGTTGGAATGACCCCTGGAGATCTTTAGAAAACACTGCTGCCTGGCTCCCATGTGCAAATATTCTGATTTAATTCAAATATTCCGATTTTAATATCCTGGGCAGCAGCTGATTCTAATGTGCAGTGGTTGCACTACACCTTTATGCTTCCAGGTCCCCCTTGGGTAGTGGCTATCAAGCCTGGATGAACATCAGAATCACCCAATCGTTTTTATAACTTCAAGGTCCTTGACCCATCCTAGGCCAAGGGTCTGAGCTTAAGTTTCTTTCTTTTTTTTTTTTTGAGTTGGAGTCACTCTGCCTGAGCTTAAGTTTTGTTCCTTTTTTTTGAGTTAAGAGTCTCACTCTGTTGCCCAGGCCACTACAGCCTCGACCTGCTGGGCTCAGGTGATCCTTCTGCATCGGCCTTCTATGTAGCTGGAACTACAGGCATGTGCCACCATGCCAGGCTCATTTTTTGATTTATTGTAGAGATGAGGTCTCGCCAAGTGCCCAGGCTGGTCTTGAACCCATGGGCTCAGGCAATCCTTTCACCTCAGCCTCCCAAAGTGCTGAGATTATAGGCATGAGCCACCATGCCCAGCCTAGTTTCGTTTCTGTTTTCTTTTCTTACTTTCCCTCCCTTCCTCCCTCTCTCTCTCTCTCTTTTTTTGAGTTGGAGTCTCACTCTGTAGCCCAGGCTGGAATGCAGTCCCACGATCACAGCTACCAAAACCTTGACCTTCTAGGCTCAGGCGATCCTTATGCCTCAGTCTCCCAAGTAGCTGGAACCATAGGCATGCACCACCACATCCGGCTAATATTCTGATTTATCGTAGAGAGGAGGTCTCACCAAGTTGCCCAGGCTGGTCTTGAACCCCTGGGCTCAGGCAATCCTCTTGCCTCCGCCCCCAAAGTGCCAGGATGTGAGCCATGAAGCCTGGCCAGATCTTAAGTAGTTTTTAATGCTTCTCAGGTGATTCCAGTTTGCAGACAGGGTTTAAGTTTAGGGAACCACATTACCTCCCACTTTAACACTGCCCAGGATAGTGAATGTTTTTAATTAGAGGTACATGTTTCTCTGTGGGTGGGGCAAAGAAAGAAAAATAATTGAGAACCACCTTCAAGTGGTCAAATATTAGAGAACATGGTTTTAAATTCAGTTATATTCTCATAGGTAAGAATTACTCTGGAAGTAATATGACTTTCTTAAACTGCCTCTGAGATTAGATTCAGAGCTTTCTCGGATCAGAATGTGACCCGAGGGCTTTCTTAGCTTTGGGGTTTCTTTTTTTCTTCTCCTTCAGGTAGAGCTGTTTCTCCTAGCACTGTGCTTCATCTAGGACTAGCAGAGGTACAAGAAGGATCTACTGATAATTATCTACCTTAGGCCTCAAACTGATGAAAGAGGCTGGGCGCAGTGGCTCACACCTGTAATCCCAACACTTAGGGAGGCCAAGGCCAGAGGATTGCCTGAGCCCAGCAGTTCAAGACCCAGCCTAGGCAAGCAAGACCTAATCTCTATAAGAATAAAAAATAAAAATAATTAGCCTGGCATCAACAGCACACGCCTGTAATCTCATCTACTCAAAAGGCTGAGGCAGAAGGATTGTCTGAGCCCTGGAGGTCAAGGCTGCGATGAGCGGCGATTGTGCTACTGCACTCCAGTCTAGGTGACAGAGACACCAACTCAAAAACAAAACAACAACAACAAAAAAAAAAAACACTGGCAAAAGAAAATCATTTACAGAATGAAATATGCTAAAAAAGTTACTCAATGAAAACAAAATAATAAAAGACGACAACAGTAAACTTGAGTCTTTTAACAGAGAAGTAAAATCCACAAAACATTAGGAACAGTCCTTGAGAAATAAACTGACACAACACAACTGAATGAGAAGCGAATCTGAGGTTGAAAGCAGGGAGCACTTCTTAAGGGAGCATCAAAAGTGAAAATCCAGTTGCCAGATGTGGTTTGGTCACCTAAGATCAGAGATTCTAATACATAAGAATGGCTAATATGTAGTTGAGTGCTTACAGTATACGAAACACAATTCTAAGCTTTACACTTAGGAACCTAATAGCAGAGATTCGAATAGAATCTTTGGCTCTGAGAACATCCACAGTGGAAGAACATTTATCACTTAGCTTGTTGGCAATCCTCAACTATTCGTTTCCTTGGCATACAGGCAAACATGACTTCTACCTCAATTACCCAGATACTGAGCACAAAGTCAAAGAATATTCTATCAGTCTGGCTCTACACAGGTGTTAAATTCAGTTAGGAGTTAACACTTATAGGATCAGGATCAAATTTTGTGGTAACTGCATAAAAGCCCTGATTTTCACAGCACTTCGGGAGGTGGAGGCGAGAGGATTGCCTGAGCTCAGGGGTTCGAGACCAGCCCTGGCAAACTGGCAAGCCCTCATCTCTACAATAAATCAAAAAATTAGCTGGGCGTGGTAGCGCATGCCTATAGTTCTGGCTACTTGGAAGGCTGAGGCGGAAGGATTGCCGGAGCCCAGCAGGTCGATGCTGGACTCCAGAGCCCAGCAGGTCGATGCCGTGAGTGTGCCCAGCCTGGGCCACAGGGTGCAACTCCGACTCCAAAAAAAAAAATTATCTGGACATGGTGGCTCATTCCTGTGGTTCCAGCTACCTGGAGGGCTGAGGCAAAAGGATCACCTGAGCTCAGCAGGTCAAGGCTGCAGTGGCTGTGAGTGTGCCACTGTACTCCAGCCTGGGTGACAGAGTAAAACTCCGACTCAAACAACAACAACAGCAACAACAACAAAACCTTAATATTGCTAGTGAAAAAGAGAGCTACATGTTCTAGCAATCAGACAGAGGTGGCAGAACTGACATCTCCTTATGAAAATTAGCTATATTTTAATCCATATAATGAAGTCAACAGGCCAAAAGTCTTAAAAGGTTGCCAATCACTCTTCCAGATCTTAAATTACTTAAACTGTCTATTGCACTTGGTTATTCTTCACTTCTGACTCTCTAATACTACCAGGTCAGTCTCTGTATAGGTTTTCCACCAAGAGCGAATACACAAGCTCTCCCACATCTGCAGAAAATTTCCTCAGGAATAGGTCCAAGATGTAAACAAGAAGCAAACGAGGGAGCAATTAAAACTTCAGGGTTAGAGTTAGAGGGTTAAGCAGAGCACAGTGGCTCATGTCTATAATCCCAGCACTTTGGGAGGCAGAGGTAAGAGGAATGCCTGAGCCCGTGGGTTCAAGACCAGCCTTGGCAACATGGTGAAACCTCGTCTCTACAATCAAATCAAAAAATTACCTGGACATGGTGGCGCATGCCTGTAATTCCAGCTGCATGGAAGGTTAAGGGAGAAGGATCATCTGAGCCCATCAGGTAGAGGCTATGATGGCCGTGAGCAGCGTGCCACTGCACTCCAGCCTGGGCGACAGAGTGAGACTCTGAGTCAGAAAAAAAGAAAAAAGAAAGAAAAAAAAACTTCAGGGTTCAGAAAAGAATTTTCCAAACAACTTAGAGGGCAAGTTATTACAATTGTCTATAATGAAAAAAATTTAGCATGGCTCTTGTAAAGCTTGTAGTTTTAAGAATGGAATGCTGCTGGGCACGGTGGCCCATGCCTAGAATCTCAGCACTTTGGGGAGGCTGAGGTGGGAAGATCACTTGAGTCCAGGAGGGTGAGACCAGCCTGAGTAACACAGGGTGACACAGGGAGTCTCTACAAAAATAAAAATTAGTTAGGTGTGGTGGTACACACCTGTCATCTCAGCTACTGGGGAGGCTGAGGTGGGAGGATTGCTGGAGTCCGGGAGGACAAGGCTGCAGTGAGCCATGATCATACCACTGCATTCCATCTTGGGCAACAGAGTGAGACTCCGACTCAAAAAAAGAAAACAAAAAAACTGAAAGTTGGTGGGTCTGTGAGAATAGGCTTAGAAGCAAAGTACAGTACTCACCTAGATAATTCAGTGAGTCCTGTTGTTCACTTTGACATGGGTGAATATAAACCTTAGGACTAAATGACAACCTTAGGACTAAATGACAACTGGTCACTAGTTTGTTTCTTGAGGCGACACTGAAACCTGATGATAAACACTTTAGCAGAGTCAAGGAAGCCTGTCTTCTTGGTCACTGTTAGTCTATCTCCTCCATCAAGTTATATAGATATAAGTTAATGAGAGCTTAAGGACTGTTACATGACAACTAAATGCAATTCGTGATCGTATACTGAAAAGAAAATCAACAAAACTGGAATATGGACTGTAGAGTAAAGTATTGTATCAGTGTTATGTGAGTCTGTAACTATACTGTGAATATGCAAAATAAGTCTTGTTCTTGGAAAAAATGATTATGTATTTACGAGGTAAAGAAGTATGATGTATGAAACCAACTCTCAGATGATACCGGAAAAGAATTATATAAATATAGAGACAATGATGAGGCAAGTGTAGCAAAATGTTAATAGCCAGGGAATCTGGATAAAGGGGATATGGATTTCTTTTTACTATTAACCCCAAATTTTTCTGTAAGTTTGAAATTATTTCAAAGTTAAGTCTAAAATTTTAAAATGAACTGGCTGAATTTAAACTTAACGACCAAATCCAAAAGAAAAGGAAGTAAGAAAAGGAAACAAACCCATACTCTGTCATTATGTTTCTGAGCCAGACATAATGCTGGCCATTGTTTTTTTTTTAGTCAGAATCTCACTCTGTTGCCCACACACCCCAGCATTGACCTGCTGGGCTCCGGCGATCCTTCTGCCTCAGCCTTTCAAGTAGCTGAAACTACAGGCATGGGCCTCTACACCCAGCTTATTTTTTTTATTTATTGTAGAGACGAGGTCTCACCAAGTTGCCCATGCTGGTCTTGAACCCCTGAGCTCAGGCAATCCTCTCGCCTCAGCTTCCCAAAGTGCTGGGATTACAGGCTTTAGCCACCGCACTCAGCCAGTGCTAGCCATTTTACAATTATTATTCAGTAAAATCCAAGGCTTCGGCTGGGTTAGTAGTGCAACTCAATAAATAATTTCATAGCTGTGTGACCTTAGATTATTCCTTTCAATATTCCTGAATTTCAGCATTCTTTTCTGTAAAATATATAACACAAATATCATGGGATAATTGAGAAGATTAAATGAGATGGAAATTTCAACCATTGTACACTTAATGTACACAGCACACTGTAACCAACACAAGCTCATCCACTTATCACCCAAAGCCAAACTCCAGAGAGGAGAGATGATGGAAGGAAACATGGCTTTATTCAAAAAGCCGGCAGACAGGGGAAATAGCCAGGCTCATGCCTCAAAGAAATTATTTCCAACGAGTGCAAAGGCTTAAAAGGGGAAACTTGGTATGGGGAACATGCTGGCATGGCACAGGATGTGTATCCTGAAGGTTAATCTTGGGTGGTGGTCTGCCCTGAGACTGGTTAATGTTATCTCACTTGCAGTAGGTTGTGGATCAACAGTCTAGTGACTTCCCCAGGTGGTCCTGCAGTCAGGCTATTTTAAGGTTAGCCACTGGGATTTCTAAGGAAGCGTATGGTCAGATAGGCATACATGGTGAAAAGAAGTTTCTAAAACATGTTTTAAGGCTTACGATACAGAGAGGGGGAAAAAAACACCTTTGAAATGCATTTTAAGGCTAAGATACATGGTTATAATACCACTGTGCTTAGAGATAGGCATACATGGTGAAAGAAGTTTCTAAAACATGCTTTAAGGCTTACGATACAGAGAGGGGGAAAAAAACACCTTTGAAATGCATTTTAAGGCTAAGATACATGGTTATAATACCACTGTGCTTAGTGTTGAGAGAGAAATCTTTAAGGACTCTCACTTTTCTGTTTTACAAACAAGGCACAAGCTGCCTTTGTTCTGAACTATCTCTTCAAAGATATGTGTTTAGCAAACAGATTTGTGAGACAGAAATAGTTCCTTATTCCAGAGCAAAGCCAGACTTGCTCCCTGGCTGTCATAAGAGAGTCCGGATTCCTCTCCTGCAACACAGCACATTGCTTTTATCATCTGACCCTTTTCACATTGTGCTGTGGGAAGAAAAAGGGTTTGGGGACCCGATATTTTAAAATGTTGATACTGCCTACTGCTAATGCTACGAATAGTAAAAGAATTTTCTCTCACTCGGGGGTCTCATGTTTTCTGCCACCATCCATGGAACTACAGTAGGAACTTGAAGTGTAAAAATCACAAACTCTTTCACAGTTCCGGACACTAAGCACTTTCTCTTAATATAATCTCATTAGATCTTGTCAATAGCCCTGTAAAATGAAGCAAAAACACTGTATGGTACAAGTGAGGTATCCTATAAATAGTAGTTATACTTCTCCTCATCATCAATCCTTGCAACAATCCTGTAAACTTAGAAACAAAGTCATCACCTTACAGCTGATGTTAGTTACAAATGGTGGGGCTGGAATTTTAATCCCTCCCACCATAACCATGTTTTCTGTGATAGGCAGTTCTATGCAAATGTACCCCAAAGCCAAGGAAGCTGAGAAGCCAGAAAAAGAGACTGACAAATCCGATTTCTCAAAAAGAAACATCCAATAGGGACTTCAAACAGAAGCCAAATATCTCAGTAGGAACTGAGACAAGGTAGAGGATCCCATGCTGCTGCCCCCCAGACCCAGGGTTTACGTACCACAAGGCAGGAATGTGTAGGACAAATGAAGTCCACTACTCAGGAAATGGCAAGAATGCTATGTGTGTCACAGCCTACAATTTGCTTAAGGGCAGGATTTAGTTCTGACATCCGGGCAAGATTTACAGTAAGTACTTGCTAACAACAAACCAAGCAGGGCACAGTGGCTCATGCCTGTAATCCCACCCCCTTCGGGAAGCTGAGGCGGGGGGGGGGCACCCAGGGGTGGTGGGACCCATCTGTAGTCCCAGCTACTTGTGAGGCTGAGGCAGGAGGATCGCTTGAGCCCAGGTGTTCGAGGCTGCAGTGAGCCATCATCATGCCACCACACTCCAGCCTGGGCAACAGAGTGAAACCTTGTCTCAGTGGGAAAAAAAAAAGGAAGAAAAAAAATAGACAGAGTAAAAATCTTAGAGACATTCCCAGAACTGGGATTAGTCAGAAGTCAACATGGCAGATTAGTATCCAACATAGAGTTGCTCTAGCCTCTACACCCTATCATCTCGTAGCTTTAAAATCATGAACTCACTCCGTGAAGTTGCAAACGTTATATGACATCACAACAGATATTCAGGTATTCAGTCTTCAAATATGTATTTAAACACCTTCTATGTTCCAAACACTTTGCTGATGCCGGGGGAATAACAGTGAGTAACACGTGTTCCGCCTTTGTGAGGTTTAGAGGAGCATCCACCAAAACAAGTAAAACAAAACAACAAAATAATTACTAACCCTTATAACTGTTATGACAGAAGCAAACAAGGGACTGAGACAGGGAACGAGAGGACATGCTTCCAAATCCATAAATTCAGTGAGTCTCAACCACCAGTTTTTGAAAAATGAAGTAGCAGAGAATAGAGCAGAACACATACTCAAGTTCTATGCAAATGTACCCCAAATGATGGCTGGTGAAACACTCATTTTGCACAAAGGGCCATGGTACAAAATGCCTTTCTTCAGTTTTTTTTTTTGAGTTGGAGTCTCACCCTATCGCCCAGGCTGGAGTGCAGCAGCACACTCACGGCCACCACAGCCTCGACCTGGGCTCAGGCAATCCTTCCACCTCAGCTTTCCAAGTAGCGTGGGCCACCACGCCCGACTAATTTTTTTTTTTTGGTAGAGATGACATCTTGCCATGTTGCTCAGGCTGTTCTCGAACTCCTGAGCGCAGGCAATCCTCTCACCTCCACTTCCCAAAGTTCTGGGATTACAGATGTGAGCCACCGCACCCAGAACAAAATGCCTTTCTTATAGGCACAGGGAATAATGTATGCAAGGGAAATGGAAAGACCTTGCTATGTTAGAAAAAGAGAAAATAATGCCCGGGAGTGGTGGTTCACACCTGTAATCTCAACATTTTGGGAGGCAGAGGTGAAAGGATTGCCGAGCCCAGCAGGTCGAGGGTGCAGTGGTTGAGAGCATGCCACTGCACTCCAGCCTGGGTAACAGTGTGAGATTTTGACTCAAAAAAAAAAAAAAAAAAAATTGGCCAGGCGTGATGGCTTATACCTACAATCCCAGCACTTTGGGAGCCTAGGTGAGAAGACTGCCTCAGCCCATGGATTCAAGACCAGCCCAGGCAACTTGGCGAGACCTCATCTCTATAATAAATCAAGAAAAATTAGCCAGGCAAGGTGGCACACGCCTGTAGTTCCAGATACTTGGGAGGCTGAAGCGGAAGGATTGCCTAGCCCAGCAGGTCAAGGCCGCAGTGGCCTTTAACGTGCCACTGCCCTCTAGCCTAGGCAACAGAGTGAGACTCCTGAAAGGACTGACCGAGAGCAGGAAACCTTTTTTTAATCTTGTTCCTAAACCCTAACACAATGTTGAGGAAAGTAGAGGCTATGTCTGGGAGAAATACATGCTCTAGGTAAAGATTAACTTTGCCGACTTTGTCTTTTCAGAAACAGACTCCTTAAGCATGACCGGTTCCAGCCTATTATAATTTGTCTTTTTTAGAAACCTAGACTTCTCCAGCATGACCAGTATTGACCCATTGTATACTCAGTGCATGGTGACCAGAACCCCCCTCAGGGTCTCCAAGACATCCACAAGTGGTGAATAAGGAAGTCATGGCAGACCCGTGTATCTGAATGCAACATCTCTAGGGGAAAGGCTTTAAGCCAGGGCTCGGGGCTACGGGGTCACACTCGTCTAGCGTGTAGGCCAGCTTCCTGTCTGTGGGAAGTGAACCTTTCTGAAATACATCTTTTCTTCTTTCACCTCTTTGTGTGTTGCAAATCTTTGCATTCCTCGGATCTCTGGTTAACAGTGCGTACCAGCATGCTGGCTCCGGCAGTGCTGCGCCCCTCCTCATCCATCCATTCACCCTCACCCTATTGGTACCCTAACAACGCCTACTCAAAAAACAAAAAACAAAAACAAAACAAAACAAAACCAAAGAGAGCATAACATCATGGCTAGGCTAGGATCCTACCCAAAAGAGAGAAACGCATGAATTGAGGTTGGACAAAAAAGTTAGGGTTCTGGAAGAGACATTTACATTCTAGAAGTCACTTTTCTTGACACATACAGAATGGATCCGAGGGAGGGCAAGAAAGGAAACAGAAAGACCCACTAGAAAGCTGTGGTAAGCAGTAGCTATAGGTGATGTTGGTGGCTTGGTTTGGGACAGAAAAGAAGGGGCAAGTGGGTGTGATGTGGCAGAAAGAGGGGTTGATAGCAGTTAAAGATATTTCCTTTTGAAAGGCAAGCTGAAAGCTTTAAAGATGCGCCAGGTGCCAGGCAGGTTTTGTTTAAGAAAGGCCAAATGGCCAGAGACTGCCCATTTCATGGAAATGCAAAAGAGTAACTAATTCAGACTTATCCAAAACCCCTCTTCTGAAGTTGCTGGTTTACAACCCTGCAGTTCCTGAAAACCATTTGTTCTTTGAAAAATCTGATTTTGCTGAGTACAACCTTGTAAGATTCCAAAGGAAATATGTAATCACTTAACATGACCCCCTCCCTTACCTAAACAAGGGTATAAGACCCCACTTCTCCCGTTCTGGGGGGCTCGATTTGGATGCATTAGCCCCTCAAGCCCGCTGGGATGGTCAGTGTAATAAAGTGCCACTTCCTATAATAGTCTCGGTGTCACTATCTCTCTGTCTTCCCGCTACAGGTGGAGATATATTTTGTAGAATCAACAGGACTTGCTGAATAAAGGCATCAGAAGCATGCTTTAAATTTTAGTCATACCCCAATACCATGATTCCATACTTCCCAGATGTCTATGTCTATGTACTCACTCCTCTTGGAATACTTGACCTTCCCCCAAGCTCCCACCCTACCTACCTGGCATACTCCTACACACATCCCCTTCAAGACTGAGTCCCAGCATTACATTTTCCACAAAGCCTTCTCTGACCTTCAGAGCTTTCTTCTCCAAGTCCCCTTAGTACTTTGCACATGCTTCTAATACAGTGGTACGACATTCCTTGTAATTCATTCCTTCATTCCTAAACTAGCAAAGGGATGCTCAGGAGTAAAGGTAGTTAGTACAGGTTGAGTCTCCCTTATCTGAATGCTTGGGACCAAAAAGTGTTTTGAATTTCAAATTTTTTCATTTTTTGGTAATTTTTGCATACTTACTTTTTGAGCGTCCCTAATCTGAAATGAGCATTTCCTGTGTGTGCAATGTCAGCACTCAAAGCATTTCAAATTCTGGAGCATTTGGATTTCAGGTTTTCAGATTAGGGATGCTTAACCTGTATTGCATGTATTTTTATTTGTCCTCAAGTTTCAGATCATTCCCCAATGACTCCATATTCAGAGAAATATATATCTGCATCATTTATGTTGCCATGTAAATTCATTAGATTGTTTAATGATTGGATTGGGCTTCCCTTCACAAGCTAAACAGCATAGTGTATAGGAAAGATCTGATTTTAAAGTTCAATTTCTCTTCACAAGCCAACTTGACAATTTATTGACAATGTAACTTTGGGTAGGTTATTAAACCTCTCTGGACCTCAAGTGGCTCAATTGTATAATAAAGTTAATACGTCTATATCATAGGGTTGCCAAGGGGTTTAAATGTGAACGTAAAGTAACTAGCATCAATGTATAGTCAATAAATGTTTGTCTCTGTTTCTTCAACTTACCTCCTTTACAAGACACTATCTTGACCTAAGGGCTGAGAAGGGAAACTACCCCTACACAGAGCTTGAGGTCCAAAGCTACCTACCAGATAGTTTACTATCTACATTAGCATGATGTGATTCATTCTGTGTCTTCATTAGCATAACTTTACTATTCTAGGAGACACCCACCCAGACAAACAACTTGATTGCTCATTTCTTCAACAGAAAGCATCAATACTTTATGGCCTTGATTCCTTTGCCTTGCTCTTCCTACCAATTTTAAACTGCCGTATCCAAATCAAAATCTAATCCTAATCAAGCCATCTCCCCCTACTGAGAAACCAACCTTAAACCATACTTCAAATCATCAATAAACTCTAACCTTGATTTCCCAGTTCAAGACACTATCAAAGATCTGAAAAAGTGGTGTTCTGCCTTATCCCAGTAAGCAATAAACTCATCTTATACCAAAAGGTCTGTTGTTGATATCTGGGGACTTATCATTAGACAGGGCAGTGCATCTATAAGCATAATGACAAGCTGTAAGGATTTCCCCCACAAATGCCTAAGAAATACTGTAAAAATGAGCAAAAGTAAATTATATACCAGGCAAAATATGTCCACTAATACATCCATTAATAAAAAGAAAATGGGTTTGTCAAGAGCACAATAGACAGTTCCTTGAAAAATTCCATAAGTGGCCAATGAGTCTTAAAAATTATTTTTATGAATTCCAGGAGTTTTTGTTGTTCTTGTTGTTTGTTTTTTGAGACTGAGTCTCACTCTGTTGCCCAGGCCCATGACTCACCACAGCCTCAACCTCCTGGGCTCTATAGAGATCCTCCTGCCTCAGCCTCCTAAGTAGCTGAGATTACGTGCCACCACATCCAGCTAATTTTTCCATTTTTTGTAGAGACAAGGGGGCCTCATTTTGCTGCTCAGGCTGGTCTCAAACTCCTGGCCTCAAGTGATCCTCCTGAAGTGCTAGGATTACAGGCGTGAGCCACCACGTCTGGCCAATTCCAGGGTTATATTGCAATTTTGTATGCCCTTCTTCACTACTGAGTTGCTCAAATATGACTCTGAATCAAGAAAAACTGGATCTCAGATAGCTCACGTATCTTGGGAGTTACTAAAAATAGTTCTAGGTTGGGCTGCCTAAGTGATTCAAGAGAAATAACCAGCTTTAAAATGAGAACCTTCCGAATGGCAATTTAAATCCATCTTCAGCTTCACTCATTTCTATGAGATCCAATCATGGTCTAATGACTTTTCAACCAAGGAAAGCCTACAAAGCTGTGGGGCAGGAAGGAGTGAGGGAAGCACCAAGTGCCTTCAAGGTTTATTTTTCACCCTAGGAAACATCTCGGCCGACCGACCCTCCGCAGGATTTGCCGTTGGCGCTCCAGCCGCTCCAGAGAAGGGGGGGAAGGTGGCAGAAACAAACAGGATTCCGTGGAACCCGCCCTCCCGCTCACTGAGGACAGGCCTGCAGGGATCAAGGGCTTTGGGGTCCACGGCTCCGCGGGGCCCCTCCTTCTGCCCGCTCTGGGATCCGTACCTGGCAAGCAATGGACCGCCGAAAGCCGCACGCCATGTCTGGCTCCCGGAAGTGCCAAACTCCGTGACCTCGCCCCGCCCTCCTCGTAAGCCCCGCCCCCGCGCGCCGGAAACCCGCCCCAGAGGGGGACGCCAGCCAATCAAGGAGCCGCGTGGCCCGTCCCTGACCTCTGCCCTGCTACCGCGAGGGCGCGCGGGAAATCCCGAGCGCATCTGGAGCCCGCGGGGCCGCTGTAGACCATGGCCGCCTCCTCGGTGTCTAAGGTATGTGGGGTGGGCGCTCACTGTGGTTCCCTGTCCCCTCCTAAGAGGAGGAATGGAGCGGAGGCTACACAGGCCTTGGTACCCTGGCCCGAGGGAAGGCGGGGAGGGGGCGGTGGACTGAGCTGAGGCGTCTTTGACCCCAGGTCCAGTGCAGGCCAACTTTGCTTGCGGGGCGAGGACGCAGGTCTGCCTTGAGGGGCGACTGGGAGGAGTTTTTCAGCTCTGGTGGGTGGAGGTCGGAGGTCCAGAGCATGTGCCCCAGGCTTGCCTCTCTTTTCTCTCGTAAATATTTTCTGTTCGCCAAGCACTCCGTTAGGTACCGAGGCTGTTAGGGTACGGACCGATCGGGTGAGGGTGGAGATGCGCAGGGAAGGCGCGCAGCACTGCCGGGCCTGGCAAGCCGGAGGTGCCGCGCTGGGAACCCGGAGATCCAAGTGGATGCAAAGCATTGCGACACACAGAGGTGAGAGAAGAAAAGGTTTATTTAAGAAAGGTTCACCCCCCACAGACAGGGAGTGGGCCCACATTCTAGGTGAGTGTGGCGGCGTAGCCTCCCAGAGTCTTGGCTTAAATCCTTTTCTTGGAGATGTTGCACGTGACTGCTGTGACTTCCTTATCGACCACCTGTGGATGTCTTGGAGAACTTGTGACACAGAGACCCACTCGTGTCCACTCACATTATCATAGCCCCTAGAGAAGGGCGTGACAAGGATTCTAATTCTCCTGCACCTTCCCAAATGACGTTCCTTAGACCAAGTGGAGCGTGCACCTCCTCTTATCTCCTAGTCATTCCCAGTAGGTAGGTTCGGGGTGAGATCCTTGACTTCCCTGTAGATAGGGCCCAATTTACTGGAAGATCGAATCCCCTCCTGCTCCCCCTCTGAGCGGTCATAACTTTTGTAATTACAAGTTTCGTGACTTTTACAGTCCTTGCCCAATGCATGATGTCTTAGGCCATGTAAATTTCCTTTACTCTAGGCAAGCTTGATGGCCACTGTGAGATACCTCAGATACCTGGAAGTCTGTTTCTCAAAAGACAAAGTTGGTAAAGTTAACTATACCTAAAGTGTACATTTCTCCAAAAGCACGCCTTCTATTTTCTCATCATTGTGTCAGAATTTAAGAATAACATGAAAAATGTCTTCCCACTCTCGGTCTGTCCTTTCAGAGATGCCATGGGAAACAAGACAGTCTGAAGTCAAGAAAGACGTTAAACCTAGATAAGCTGATGATCACACGGTGTCCTAGGTGTTGACAAGGAAGAGCTCTGAGTGAAAACGGGAGAGTAGGGAGAACCTAATATCGGTTCCAGGGGTCAGCAAAGGCTTTTTGGAGAAAGGGACCTTTTGCTACTACCTGAAAAATGCGTAGAAGGTAAACAAAGGATTTGGGGTGTGAGAGCAGAGAAAATAATGTGTTCTTTGACCTAGAATATAGCAATTAAATGGCATGTTAAGGGAACTGAAAGTCAGTATAATCAGAGCAGGAGCGTTATGAAAAATAAGAATGAAAAAGTGATGCAGATACATGTGTGGGGGGGAGGATCATATAGACCTCATAGGGGACTGCCTAGTTTCCAGGAGATTACAAGACTTAATATTGGTAGGACAATAAGCCCTAGAGCTGTATTGTTCAATGTGGTAGCCACTAGCCACATGTGGCTATTTTAGTATTAATTAAAACAAAGGTGGCCAGGTGCGGTGGCTCAAGCCTGTCATCCCAGCACTTTGGGAGGCCAAGGTGAGAGGATTGCTTGAGCCCACAGGTTTGAGACCAACCTGGGCAACTTGGTGAGTCCTCATCTCTACAATAAATAAAAAAATTAGCTGGGCATGGTAGCATGCGCCTGTAGTTCCAGCTACTTGGAAGGCTGAGGTGAAAGGATCACCTGAGCTCAGCAGGTCGAGGCTGTGGTGGCCGTGAGCATGCCGTTGCACTCCAGTCCAGACAACAGAGTGAAACTCCAACTCAAAAAAAAAAAAAAAAAGAAAGGTAAGGTAAAATAAAATTAAAAATTTAGTTTCTCAGTCGCACTAGCTGCATTTCAAGTGCTCAATCACCAGTTGCGGCTGTGTCTACCATCTTAGCACAGATATACATTTCTATCATTACAGAAAATTCTGTTGGACAGTGCTGCTCAGGAGTAATACCTTTAATTCTAAACCCCTGGAATTAAACTGTGAAGGTGAAAATGTAGATGAAGCTACAAAGAAACGTCTCCCTGTGTTAAAATAGTGGATTAATGAAAACGGCTGTATCATGGATCTGATTTTTAGTCAGAGTCTCACTCTCTCTCCCATGCTGGAGCACAGTGGCACGCTGATGGCCACCACAGCCTCCACCTGCTGGGCTCAGGCGGTTCTTCTGCTTCAGCCTTCCAAGAAGCTGGAACTACAGGCATACGCCGCCACATCCAGCTAATTTTTTTTTTGTAGAGACAAAGTCTCACCATGTTGCCCAGGTTGGTCTCAAACCCCTGAGCTCAGGCAGTTCTCTCACCTCTGCCTCTCAAAGTGCTAGGATTAGAGGCATGAGCCACCACGCCCGACTGGATCTGATTTTTACTGAGAAGCAGTGCTTTTCAAGACTACATCTCAGGGAGGAAGCACAAACGCTAAGCTTTAAGATTACAAAGGACTGGCTGGCTGTGATGCTAAGTACAGATGCTGGAAGAGATTTAACTGTACAAGTATTGTCATTAGGATTGTTTTTTTGGTTTGTCCTGGTTTCATCTGCCCTTTAATCTTGTTTGCTGCATAAACGCCTCTTATTTTTATGTGTCTTGCAGAAAGTTTCTTTTTTTTTTTTTTTTTTAGGAAAGCATTTTTGGCATTATAACAGAAATGTCTGTATTGGGATGATTATACAGTAGACTTTACATAAATAAGAATCTTTAAGAACTATTTCAGGAATTCACAGAATGCCAGCTTTATTTTTTTAACCTATTTAAACATTTTTATTTCTCTTTGCTCATAACATTTCCTAGCTCTTGGCCCTCCCTCATCTCCAGCACTGTCACTTAACCAGCAGTTCAAAGTGGTTAACCATAACCATATTACTAACGCTGCCTTATATTGTAATCCATTCTGGTCACTCTTCATATCTTGCTCCTTTGAAGCTTCTTTTCCATTGCTGAATTGCAGATGGATATAGAAAGGAGGCAGTGACAAGCTTGTCATAGTTCTAAATATGTGTGTGTATTTTACACAGTTCTACTAGTTGCAGATATAAAAATATAAGGCACAGTTCCTAAATTTGGAACCCGTGATCCAAACGACCACTTTATATTTGCACAGCTATCTTTAACACTATCCCAAGAGACTTTTCCTAGGTATGTTTCTGTCATTCTTTTATTTTCCAAAGAAATGAAAATCTTTAAGAAGCTACCTATGATGCATGACTTAAGGATTAATAGAACCAGTAACTTGGGGACTGTTTACCACTAATCAGATAACAATACGAAACTAAATGTAGCTAGGAAATTACCAGGAAAATTACTTGACAAGCATTTATTTATTCTGTATACTGATTTCATAATGTATATGCTCACACTATTCCAAACATAGGGGAAACAGTTATAAATAAAATAAAGTGTGTATTCTGAAGGTGCTTACAACCTACTTGGGGATACAGCCCCAAAAATAACCATTATACACAATTATAGTGATTTAAAACAATGCAAAATAAGGATGTCCAAGTATTGGGAGGTCTCAGGGAAAGGAACATTTCTGGCTAGAGTGTCGAGAAAGGTTTCCCAGAGATGAGTCTTGAGTCAAACTTTAATGAATAAGGCTTTTTCAGATGAAGAAAGCATGTAGCCAAAATGATCTATTTCCTATCGAGGTTATAGATACTTAAAATATGAAATTTGAGCCGGGCTCGGTGGCTCAGCCTGTAATCCCGCACCTTTGGGAGGCTGAGGTGAGTGAGTGGATTGCCTGAGCCCGCGGGTTCGAGACCCGCCTGGGCAGTGAGACCTCATCTGTACAATAAATCAAAAAATCAGCCGGGTGTGGTAGTGCATGCCTGTAATTCCGGCTACATGGAAGGCTGAGGTGGAAGGATCGCCGGAGCCTAGCAGGTCGAGGCTGCGGTGACCGGAAGCGGCCACTGCACTCCAGTTTGGGTGACAGAGTGAGACTCCAACTCAAAAAAAAAAAAAGTAAATTTTGAGGTTGGGAGAGCATCATTATATTTCACTTTCTTGATCTTCATCTTAACGTATAGCATTAATTCCTCTAGGTTTTATAAGAACCTAGAGGTTTTAAATTTCATCAGCTTTTATTTTCTTGATCTATCTCTTAGATCAAGTCCCAAGAGCAAGATCAAAGGGCCAGGTATGATGGTTCATGCCTGTAATCCCAGCACTTTGGGAGCCTGAGGTGGGAAGATTACCTGTGTGCAGGAATTTGAGACCAACCTGGCCAACTTGGCCAGACCTCGTCTCTCCAATTAAAATTTTTTAAAAATTAGCCGGATGTGGTAGCGTGTCTGTGGTTCAGGCTACTTGGAAACCTGAGGCGAAAGGATTGTGTGAGCTCAGCAGGTCGAGGCTGCGGTGGCTGTGAACGTGCTGCTGTACTCCAGCCTGGGGGAAAGAGTGATACACTCCAACTCAAAAAAAAAAACAGTATCAAAAATGGGAATCTCCTGGGAGAGGGGAAAGCAATGGATAGTCCCCTTGTTGTTTTAGAATTTTCCTTCTGTAATTCAGAGAAGAGTAATGTGATTTCTTAGAACTTGAAATAAACAGCTTGGTTAATCAGGCTTGTCTGCTCCTGGGTTACTTTGACTACATGCTTTTTTGTTTGTTCCTTTAAAATAACACAAATTTACTATCTTGTGGTTCTGTAGTTCAGAAATTTGATACTGGTCTCAGTTGGCTAAAAAGTTGCTAGCAGGGCTGATTCCTTTCTGAGGGCTCAAGAACGAATCTGTTTCCTTGCCTTTTCTGTTTTCTGTGTGCCTCCTGCATTTCTTGGCTCATGGCTCCTTCCTCCTCCAAAGCCTCCTTTTGACCTCCTTCAAAAGTGTCATGAAATTTTTTGTCTCTTTCTTTTTATAGGGCTGCTTTGTATTTAAGCCAAACTTCAAGAAGAGAAAGATCTCTGTGCCAATAGGTAAGGTGTCTTAATTTGTTAGTCCCTTACCCTCTTAAACTTTAAAAACTAACCCTAATTGAATTTTGTAACTCTTTTCTAAGCCTGGCATACTTGCTAAGTAGATGTAGCAGTTATATTCCAAAGCATCATCAAAGGGTTGGATATATACGCCCCAGGATTCTAATCTGAATAGAGATCCAGATATACCTTCAAAAAGCAAGTAGGAGAGTACATTTCCTACAAAGGATATTTGCCATTTTTAGCAGAGGTTATCTCTTTTCTTTCTTCCTTTTTTTTTGGAGTCAGAGTCTCACTCTGTCACCCAGGCTGGAGTTCAGTGACATGCTCGCAGCCACCACAGCCTCTACTTACTGGGTTCAAGCCATCCTGCTGCCTTAGCCTTCCAAGTAGCTGGAACTAGAGGTGTGTGCCACCATGCCCAGCTAATTTTTTGATTTATTGTAGAGACGCAGACTCACCATGTTGCTCAGGCTGGTCTCAAACCTCTGGGCTCAGGCAATCTTCTTGTCTCTGCCACCCAGAGTGCTGGGATTACAGGCGTGAGCCATCGTGCCCGGCAAGAGGTTATCTTTTTGATGACTTCTGCCATTGTTTCTTTACAACTTTAGAAATGGAATTAGGTTTCTCCTAGCAAAGCATTTTAATCCTTGATCAAGTAATCAAAACAGTAACAACTTGTTTGGCAACCCAGATGTCTAACAATGGGGGAAATATTGTATAGAAACTAAGTTGATAATTGGTAGCACATGGAGAACCTAAACAAGAAAAAAGACTACACATTTGTACTTTCTAATGAAAAATGTGTAAAAATTGTTTGTATTAAAGATAAAATATGAGGAGACTTGAAGATGCTTAAAATTTTGATGTATTTCATTATATGAATAAACTTGACAAAGTAAATTAAAGAACAAAAATCATCTGAATGGAACATATAGTGATGGGCTTAGTAACTAAATGTATGTTAAATAGACTACTTCATGTTTTAATTTAGGGATAAATGCTGTGCCCATCAATACATGTTGAGAAAAAAAATCCAAGGTCTTGGATCTTAGAATAATTCTACTTCCAAGAGCATAAGGTTATGGAATCATTTGGACTAGAAATAAAGGAACTTGGATGATGAACACCCCTAACTAAGCTGTATGGTTTGGCCTCTTTAACCTTTCCTAGGTCTCCTCATTTGTGAAACTAGGGAGTAGACTGGCTTATCACTAGGATGTCTTCCTTTTCTCATTCCATATCTCTAAGAGCTAACATGTAGGACTTTGTAAAACAATTAAAATACCATGTGAAGAAATTGTGTTTTCATGGATTGTTGACAGGTTGGCCTTATAGTTTGTATTCCAAGCATCCTCTCAGTAAGTAGCCTGGGGGAAATGAGCAGCCGGAGATACTCTACTCAGATCAGATCGGCTACAGATTTTCAAGTGGCCCAGATTTGCTTCCTGTTAATCTTCACATCCTTTCTACCAGTTTGTATCCTCCATCCTTTCTTGTATGTGCATAAGTCCTACATTGTTCTTCTCAGTCACTCTTTATTCCAACTCAAACAAACTTGTTAAGTTATTGGGGGAATGGGTTTGAATCACTCACAGACTCATGCACTCATGCTAGTAAGAGTGGATTTTCATCAGTCATCCAGACACACAACTCACATTCATACGCCCGTTTGGATGAGAGAGGAAAGGCATTAATTTATCTGAACAAAGCCAAACAGGGATTGTTTTAAAGTCCTGGTGGTTTCTTGGGATGCGGTGGGAGAACGTGACTGTGAAAAGTCAGAAGAGAACTTTTTTGAAGTGATGGTATGTTCTCTATCTTGATTGAGAAGGTAGTTATATGAATGTATCCTTGTGTCAAACGTCAAAATGTGTGTTTTATTATTTATATATTATACTTCAATAAGATTAAATTATTTAAAAAATTGCTATCTTCACTTTTTAAAAATTTATCTCTAGATGCCTGTTTAATGAACAAGTTAAGAAGACTTGACTTTTTCAAACAAATCATAATATTATTGTTAGTACCAGTGTTTATTGCACTGGTTCTCAATAATAGTTGCACACTAGAATCACTTGAGGGACTGAAGTTATATCAAAACGATTTATTTTTATATAATTGTAGATTCATATACAGTTGTATGAAACAATATAGAAAGTTCACCTGTACCCTTACACCAGTTATCACCAGTGCTAATATCTTTCATAACTAGTATGGTATCACAACCCCAAAACGGATGTTGATACAATCTACTGACCTATTCAGATTTGAACTCGGAGGACTTTTTAAACATACAGGTTTATTATCTGAAGATCTTGAGACCAGAAGTGTTTTGGATTTCGAATTTTGAAATATTTGTATATACATAATGAGATATCTTGGGGATGGGACCCAAGTCTAAACATGAAATTTATTTATATTTTATATTCATCTATTACACATAGCCTGAAGGTAGTTTTATACAATATTTTAATAATTTTATGCATGAAACAAAGTTGCTTTTTGTTTTGTTTTGCTTTTTTATTTTTTTATTTTTAAGTTGGGATCTCACTGTAGTCACCCAGGCTGGAGTGCAGTGATGCGATCACAGCTCACCATAGCCTCAACCTCCTGGGCTCATTCAGTCCCGTAGCCAGCTTCCCCTCCTTAGTAGCTGGGACTACAGGTGCATACCACCACACCTGGCTAAAAACAAAGTTTTGATTGAGTTGCAGCTGTGATTCTTCACACGAAACCAAGTGTGGAATTTTCTACTTGCGGAGTCATGTTGACACTCAAAAGCCATCATTTCAGATTTTGGGTTTTCAGATTAGAGAGCAGACCCTAAACCAGACCAAAAGAATCAGAATCTCTGGGAGTGGGACTTGAGGTGCTGGAATTTTTAAAAAGCTCCTCACAGGCTTTTGAGTATTTACACTAAATCTTCAGCACTGTGAAAATTAATTCCAAGGGAAAACTTATGGTATGGTATTAAACATACCCATGAACTAGTTTTGAAATAGAGGTGACTTGAATGAATAAAATCTAAATCATCACATGATGCACATGATGCAGACTTTGATTGTTAACCTTTCAGTCTGAAATCAGCTAGATAAGAGATCTGTGCCCAAGGAGAAGATAATAAAATAATGGTCAAATGTGGAGAGAACAGGGGGTAGAAAGTATGACTTATGGTTAGAATCCAGTGTCTCATTATAGAATAGTGGGCAGAGAATAACTACATTATAAATCATTTTAAGAGATTGACTTATGAACAAATTTCTTTAATGTTGCAGATTGCTACATTTACTAGAACTAGTTCAGAGAAAATTCAATACCTTTTTCCCCATTATCCATGAGGGACACATAGCAAGCAGTGACATCTGATATCATCAGCAATGCAATTATAACTCATAAAATTGCTAACATTTCTTGCTAACATTTACTATGTACCAGACTGTTTTAAGAATTGTACGCGTGTTAATTTGTTTAATCCCCTCAGCAAACTGTGAGGGATGTATTGTCTCCGTTAAAATATATGAGGATATGCAGAGATAGAATTTTTCAATGTTAAAATGTTAGTAAGTGGTACAGCTGAGATTTGAACTCAACTTGATTCCAAGGCGCGTGTTCTAACCATCATTTAATACTTCCTCTTGAGCCTTGTGCTGTGGCTCAGGCCTATAATCCCAGCATTTTGGAGGCCAAGGTAGGAGGATCACTTGAGCTCAGGAGTTCGAGATTAGGCTGCATAATATAGCAAGACCTCGTTTCTACAAAAAAAATTTAAAAGTTAACCAGTCATGGTGGTGAACATATATAGTCCCAGCTACTCTGGTGGCTGAGGCAGAAGAATTACCGGAGTCTAGGCGGTCAAGCTTCAGTATGCCATGATCGTGCCACTGCCCTCCAGCCTGGGTGACAGAATGAGACCCTGACTCAAAAAGAGTAATAACAATAATTGCCTCTCATAATATGTGTCAAGTTTTTATTTAGAACTTTTTGTGTTGAATTTCAGCTACGAGTTATAAGGATTTATTATACGCATAATTGTATAATTTGAACTTTACTTTAGAAGTTTGTTAGGTTTTTTTTTTTCATTATGTGGATCTAACGCCAACAGATAGTGCTGTAATATAAAAATCTTTGAGGAATTGACCCTGATTGTAAGACAGATGGAGTAGGAATGAGGAAAACATATCCAGATTTTAGCACTTGCCTTCACTGGCTTCACTTCTTGAAACAGATTGCCTGAAGAAGTAGGAAGATGCTGCATTTTGCCCACCATCTGTCCCCTGACTTCAAGACCCTTGGGCATGTACTTAAGACTAGCAACTCCCACTCCTCATTCTGTGGATGACTGCACATCCAAAAACCAGCTGGACAGGAACTGGGGAGAGAGAGAGACTAGCAGAAGCACTGGCATTGTAGGTGATGTTTACTGAAGTATCATGCTCTGAATTGAATCTGAGGCTGGTGGAAGCCTGACAGCAGAGAGAGGTTTTTTTTTTGTTTGTTTGTTTGTTTGAGTCAGATTCTCACTCTGTTGTCCAAACTGGAGTGCAGTGGTTTGCTCATGGCCACCAGAGCCTTGACCTCCTGGGCTCAGGCGATCCTAAGTAACTAGAACCACAGGGACATGCCACTGTGCCCAGCTACTTTTTTTTTTATTTATTGTAGAGGTGAGATCTCGCCAAGTTGCTCAGGTTGGTCTCGAACCTGTGGGCTCAGGCAATCCTCTCACCTTGGCCTCCCAAAGTGCTGGGATTTAGGCATGAGCCACCGCGCTCAGCCTGGCAGAGAGAGCTTATAATCATTTCCTCTCAAGACTTTTTATTCTTTTTTTCTAACCCGATATATAAATAACAGAGAAGTAATGATAACAAGTTAGAGTGCCCTACTGCTGTTGTTTCGCAATTTCTTTTCTTTTTTTCCTGGATCAGGGTCTTACTCTGTCGCTCAGACAGGAGTGCAGTGGCATGACCACTGCAGCACACCACAGCCTCAAACTCTTAGGCTCAAATGATCTTCTCACTTCAGTATCCAGAGTAATAATAATAATAACAACAATAATAATAATGCCTCTCATAATGTGCGGAGTTTTTGTTCTAAGTAAAAACTCTACATATTATGAGAGGCAATATCATTATTATTATTGTTGTTATTGTTATTTTTTTCAAGCAAAGTTTAGAAAGTAAATGAGAGAAAGAAAGAGAAGATTCACCTCCCCAAGGTAGGGGAGGGGACCAAGGCTAAGGAAGCATGGTGGCCACAAAGAACCATGTGGAGAAAGCAGAGTTTAACAAAGCAGTGGCCTGTTATTTTTTTTTATTATTAATACTATTTTTGAGTCAGGTCTCACTCTGTCATCCAGACTAGAGGGCAGTGGCATGATCGTGGCTCACTGCAGCCTTGACCTCCTGGACTCTGGTGATCCTTCCACCTTAGCCACCAGAGTAGCTGGGACTACAGACGCTCACCACCATGCCTGGCTAATTTTTAAATTTATTTGTAGAAATGAGGTCTTGCTATGACTCAGCCTAGTCCCAAACTCCTGAGCACAAGCAGTTCTTCTGCCTTGGCCTCCCAAAACGCTGGGATTATAGTTGTGAGCCACAGCACCTGGCCTGAGAGGAGGTATTAAGTGACGGTTAGACCATGAGCTCTGGAATCAAGTTGCATTCAAATCCCAACCGTACCACTTACTAACATTTTAACATTGAAAAAATTCTGTCTGCATATCCTTATGTATTTTAATAGAGACATTCCTCGTAGTTTGCTGAGGGGATTAAACAAATTAACACATATGCAGTTCTTTATTTTATTTTCTTTTTTCGAGTTAGAGTCTCACTCTATCACCCATGTTGGAGGGCAGTGGCACACTCAAGGCCACCACAACTTCAACCTGCTGGGCTCAAGCATTCCTTCCACCTCAGCCTTCCAAGTAGCTGGAACTACAGGCGCGTGCTACCATGCTCAGCTCATTTTTTGATTTATTATAGAGGAAAGGTCTTACCAAGTTGCCCAGGCTGGTCTCAAATCCCAGAGCTCAGGCAATCGCCTCGCCTTGGCCTCCCAAAGTATTGGGATTACAGGCTTGAGCTACTGCACCCAACCTCTTCTTAAAATAGTCTGGTACATAGTAAATGTTCAAGAAAAATTAGCAATTTTATTAGTTATAATTGCATTGCTGATGATATCAGATATCATTGCGTGCTATATGTCCCTCATGGATAATGGAGGAAAAGGTCTTGTATTTTCTCTGAACTAGGACTAGGCTTAATAAATTTAGCCATCTACAACTTCAAAGAATTTAATTTTTGATTTTTTGTACAGATGGGGTCTTGCTATGTTGTCTAGGCTGGTCTCAAACTCCTGGACTCAAGCAGTGCTCTTGTCTCAGCCTCTCAAAAAGTGCTGGGGTTACAGGCATGAGCCACACAGCACCTGGCCTGTTTCCCAATTTGTAAGGTGTTTTTCATTATGTATTTTGTTGCAGTGTTATTCAGTACATAAAAAATTCGTGTCTTGATTTGCCACTTCAGCATTTTACTATAATTTTACCCATTATCAATGTAAAATGACTGTTTCTGTTATTTTAAGGCTGCCTTTTAAAAAATACTTGTTAATCTACATTGTCTCTTAGTAATATTGTCTCCTTGCTTTCTTTTTTGTTTGCTTTTTTATTTTTGTTTTTGAGTTGGGGTCTCTGTTGCCCAGGCTGGAGGGCAGTGGTATGATCACGGCTCCTCTCGCAACCTCAACTCTTGGACTCAGGCAATCCTTCTGCCTCAGCCTCCCAAGTAGTAGGGACTACAGGTGCACTTCACTATGCCCAGCTGATTTTTTATGCGAATGAGGTTTTGCTATGTTGCCTAGGCTGGTCTTGAACTCCTGGGCTCAAGCAATCCTCCTACCTTGACCTCCCAAAGTACTGGGTTTACAGGCGTGAGCCACCATGCCTGACTTTGTATACATTTTAATACTGTAATGTTGTTTATCATTTTATAATATGGGGGCTTCTATATAGTCTGTGGCTTTCGGTGAAATTAAAAGTCAATATTTGGAAAATAAAAACTCTTAGTCAACTATGATTGGAAGAAAATTTCCTTAACTTGAAAGTAAATTTCAAGTCCAAACTATCAGTTAACATTAAAACTTGATGATACAATACTAGCAGCAGAAATTTAGCACCATGAAAACATCACTTGTTGTAATAAAATATGTAAACAACCAGAATTGAAAGTAGAAAGCTATAGAGAATCTAAAATATTTGAAGAAACCTGTGGGGTTCTTTTAGATGTGAATTTTTTAACATTTTAAAGATGTTATTTCTTTCCAAATAATCTAGAAATTCGATTTTATCAAGTCAAAATGCCAGTATAATTATTTTTGAGAGGAGATAAAATTACTATGAAATTAATTGGAAAGAATGACTTAAGTTCTTTTGAAAAAGAGTAACAATATTCAGTATCAATGGGAGGAAGACCTGGATATTAAAATGTACTACTTTCAAAGCTACAGTAAGTAAAACAGTTCAAGACTGGTATAGGATGGGGTTGGATTCAGTAGAACAAAAGATCAAAAATAGTTCAAAGTATAAATAAGTATTTAGATTATAAGGGCGTGTCAAATCAGTGGGAGAAGCATGGATTATTTAATATATGACTTTTTCAAACTGAAGGCCATAGTCCATGTGTGAGTTATGAACTCAATTTAGTGGACTATGATAATAGTTTTAATAAACAGCCTTGCACAGTGGCTCATGCCTGTAATCCCAGCACTTTGGGAGGTGGAGGCAAGAGGATTGCCTGAACCCATGGGTTTGAGACCAGCCTGGGCAACTTGGTGTGAGATCTTATCTCTACAATAAATCAAAAAAATCAGCCCGGTATGGTGGCACACTCCTGTATTTCCAGCTACTTGAGGCCAGCAGTTCAAGGCTGCAGTGGTCGAGAACCTGTCACTGCACTCCAGCCTGAGCGACAGAATGAGACCCCAACTCAAAAAAAGGGGAAACATTGCTGTTATATAGTAAAGATGAGTATTGTCTTCTGTTACATTTGTCTTTGTTCATTATGTATATGTGTGTTAGGTTAGGATGTGACATGTATTCCTTAATATGAACCATTGTTTAGAACGTTTAAAAACCAATGCAACAAATGGTATTTTGAGAAATGGCTAACCATTTGAAGAAAACATTCTAAAACGTTATAAAAATAGATAGGCGGAATCAGTGAATGACTGAACTAAACCATGTCAATGGAACAAAAATATAAGAATAGTAGTAATAAGAATCATTTATTGATGGAAAGTTCAAAGCAAATATATGAAGCAAAGTATACAAGGTCATAGAATAACTGCAAATAATGAAAACACATTAATATTAAATGTATATAACTCAAGCGAAAAACAAGTAAAAACTGTTAGAAATTCAAAAGTAAATGATAGAAATACAATCTAAAATTTAATCTATTTTAAGACCATTAAAATGCTAAGAATAAAAACTATCTAAATAAAATTAAGCACAAAGGATATTGAATATTATCTATTACCTACATTTGGGGGGGGCGGGGAAGCATACAAAAATTCAACCCCTGTCACTTACAGTGTGACTTTGCACACAGGGTTTCTAACGTTTACTGCATTTTTTAAAAACCTGACATTTCTTTCTGTGTTTTTAGAGGACTATTTTAATAAAGGAAAAAATGAGTCTGAGGACAGTAAGCTTCGATTTGAAACTTATCAGCTGCTATGGCAACAGATGAAATCTGAAACTGAGGTGAATACTTTTTTTTAATAACATTTCTCTAATACCATAAATCTCATGTTTGTTGCTTCCCATCTTCCTTTCCACCAGTTTACAAGAGATGAAATGTGGAAATATTGGTCAAGTATATCTTGTGTATTCTAAAAAACAACCCCTTATTCCAAATATTCAGCATAGTTTTCCAAAATATGTTTATGGTAACTGCTAAGACAAAGAGCTTTTATGGTGGCATTCTTAAATTGTTCCACTCTAACACATGTATGAAATCAAGCTGTTTCTAAACTCCTTCACTCCCTCATCCTCATATCTAGTTTACCTTGTCCTTTATATTCCAGCTCTGAAACATGTCTCCACTATAGCAAATTGACAGCTCTGGGGGCAACATTTTGAACCAACAACTTGTTTTTTGGCCAACACAGTGTTACAGTTTTTGCTTTTGGTTCCCTTTGAGAGGGCTGTACACTTTTCACCCTTCTCCCCAACCTCTCTTGCTTTTTACCCAGTGACTTTACTCATTCATGTATTCCGTGTGATCCCTGAAGATACTGGAGTTTGTGATTTCCAGTTTAGACCCTCTTCATTTCTTAACCTGTGTTGGCATCCTAACTGGCATCCCTAGTTCTGATATCAGACCCTTTAAATCTGCCACTAGCCCTTGCTGGAACCATTGACCAATTAGAAAAGTCCTCCCCTTCAGATGAACACAGTCCTATGTCAGGCGAGTGGTTCTCTATCCCTGCAGCTGGGTTAATCCTTTCTTTTACTGGGTCGGAGTCTCATTCTGTTGCCCAGGCTGGAGTGTAGTGGCACACTCGGAGCCACCGGAGCTTCTACCTGCTGGGCTCAGGCAGTCCTTCTGCCTCAGCCTTCCAAGTAGCTGGAACTACGGACACGTGCCACCATGCCTGGCTAATTTTTTTATTTTATTGTAGAGGTGCGGTCTCATCAAGTTGCCTAGGCTGGTCTCGAACCCCTGGGTTCCAGCAATCCTCTCACCTCTGCGCCCCAAGGTGCTGGGATTACAGGTGTGAGCCACTGCGCCTGGCCAGATTAATCCTTCTTAGCCCTGATTTAATCATGTCTTTACTTACATCACACCCCTCTGTAACTGTCCCCACAGGATAAAATTCAAATCCTTTAGTAACACTATATATATTTTGGTCTAGGTCTTTGCTTATCTGTCCAGCCCCATTTCGTATCACTTCTCATGCTTTTTATTATGTGACTGTATCTGGCTCTCTTCCTTGCCTTGCTAACTCATTTTCTTCTAACTTTTCTTTCCCTCTTGTCACCCCCCCTCTATGACTTGCTAATGCCTTGGTTCAAATATATTGCCTCTTCATTTTAAGTTAGATGGTCCTGTTCTCTGTTCCAGTGCCATTGTGGCACTCTAAACAGTGTACAAGGGGGATAAAAAAAAAAACGGAATTATCTTTTGGAGGGCGGGCCCCTTGTAATAAACTCAGAATTTGTTCCTCCAGGCCAAACAGTCAACCAGAGTTTTTAATCTGGAAGTTTTGAGAAGGTTGTGTCATGATTTGCAGAAGAAATGTCTAGAGTTGTGACAAACAGGTCTCCGGTTCTTCCACCATGACAAGGCACGTACCCACACCATGCCGAGTGTTCAGTTTTTGACAGAAAACAGCATGACCTCCATGCCCCACCCTCCCGAGTCACCTGATCTGGATCTGAGTGACTCTTTTTAATTTACCTGGATGAAGAAAAAGAAATGTTTTGCTGATGTGAAATAGGTGAAACAAAAAATGGCAGAGACACTAAAAGGCATCAAAAATGATAAGTTGAAAAGTGGTTTTGAACAGTGGAAAAAATGCCTCAAAAGTGACTGAAGTTTAAACATGTAAGAGTCAGTACACAATTTTCTATGAGTAAATTCCGATACTCTTTGGGTCCCCTCTCGTATTTTTATTATAAGTGGTCCTGTCTACTTTCTTCACTTTTAGAGTGAAGGCTATCTTTCATTCAAAAGGTGGTTAGTAAATGTTAGTTGAGTGAATAAATGAAAGGATTTTTTTAATGGACGACATCCCAAGCACTAATCACTAGGGGTTTAAGGGAAAAAAGTGTTTTATTTGATCCACCTTGTAATCATTTTACTTGTAATCTTTAAAATCGAATTCATGACAATTTTCTTTCCAAAGATAGGAAAGACATCAGATTACTGCTACTAATAATAATTCATGAAGTTTTGTGTTTTCTTTCTAGAGACTGCAAGAGGAATTAAATAAAAACTTGTTTGACAGTCTCATTGAATTTCTGCAAAAGTCTCATTCTGGATTCCAGAATTCAAGAGACTTGGGCCGACAAATAAAACTCAGAGAAATTCCAGCTGCTGCTCTTGTTCTTGGTATGTATGTATGTGCATTTGTTCATGCATGCAAGTGTATGTTTTGGCTTTTTGTTTGTTTGGGGTTTTTTGTTGTTGGGAATAGTGGGGATTAACCTGTTCTGATAAACCAGTTTTGTCTCCTTTGTTTATGAAATTAAACCAACTTTTATTTGACATAGTTTGCTTTGTATACTTTCAAAGCCAATACAGATTTCTTATATTTTTACAGATGATCATACATCTGTAAACTTTTTGGGAGAGGGGGAGGGGGGCTGGAGTCTTACTCTGTTGCCCAGACTGTAGTGTAGTGGCACACTCATGGCTGCTGCAGCCTCGACCTGCTGGGCACAGGCTATCCTTCTGCCTCAGCCTTCCATGTAGCTGGAATTATAGGTGCACACTACCTCGCCTAGCTAAGTTTTTGATTTATTGTAGAGACGAGGTCTCACCAAGTTGCCCAGACTGGTCTCAAACCCCTGAGCTCGAGCCACCACACCTGGCCACATCTGCAAATTAAAAGGAATTGATCCACCTAGCACTCTCTTCAACTTTTTGTCAGTAGAGGAAACACATTTGTTTTACTTGTTCTTCCATAGATATATGACAAGAGCACATGAGATTTGATAGTAAACCACCAGTGTGTTAGATTTGATTTTTATACTTTTTTTGTCGTATTTTCAATGGAATGATTATATGACCCTAAATTTATTTTCCTGTGCTTAGTTTTTCAATCTTAGATTGTTTTATTATATTAATTGCTTGGGAAGGTGTTTGGATGAATTGTATATAAACTGCGTTCAGATTGCAAATTGTAAATTTCTTAGGTGCTTAAATACCCATCTTTAATATCCCTTTATCAAATATTTGGATTGGAGGATAATGGAAAAAACTATCTTAGCAAATGTCCTTCATTCCTTTTAAAAGCAAAATTGAACTTATTTGGGTTTTAAACATGCCCTTCATTTCACTTTCTGTGAGGATTTGTTATACAAGTTGGCTCTGAGATAAGAAATTAGTTCTCTTGTTTAATATTGCCTGTAATACTGTTAATTATTTAGAGCTTATTCCAGATATTTGGAACAATGTTTCTCAGACTTTAATGTACCTAAAAATAACCTCCAGAAATCTTATTAAAATTTTGTTAATAGGTCAGGAGTGAGGTCTGACATTCTGCATTTCTTTTTTTTTTCTTACTTTTTTGAGTTGGAGTCTCCCTCTGTTGCCCAGAATGGAGTGCAGTGGCCGCTCCCAGCCACCTCAGTCTTGACCTGCCGGGCTCCAGCGATCCTTCCACCTCAGCCTTCCGAGTAGCTGGAACTACAGGCGCGCGCTACCATGCCCGGCTAATTTTTTGATTTATTGTAGAGATGAGGTCTCATCAAGTTGCCCAGGCGGGTCTCGAGCCCGCGGGCTCAGGCAGTCCACTCACCTCAGCCTCCCAAAGGCGAGGGATTACAGGCTGAGCCACCGAGCCCGGCCGACATTCTGCATTCTAACAGGCTTCTGACTGATACTGCTGATTCTGCCCATACTGCTGATCCCAGGACCACACTAGCAGGACTCAAGGGATTGATTTTTATAATGCCGTAGTCAGCCTTACAATGCAGCTTGCCATCTAATTTCAAAACCCCTTTAGGGATGAGAAACTGAGGCCCATTGTTGGCTCACTTGTACTGTTGGATGCTTTGTTTCTCTACTGCCAGCCTGCAGCAACTGGAGGTGGAAGGGAAGCAGTGCAATCAAGAGGAATGGCCTGATAGGTTGTTGTGAGAGCACTGTTGAAGCACCTTTCTGGCCTGCTTCCAAAGAGGAAAGAAGCTAATGGAAATCATGTTTCAAGATCATGGTCTAAGAGGAACCTTCTTCCAATTAAACACATTGTTGACTATTTTGTTTACAATAGACAGGGCCATTGTTTTAAGGAACATAATATTGAGTAGCTTGTAAAGTCAATCATAGAAAGTCAAGCCAGCGTTTTACTGAATTTTCAAATTTGTTTAGGGTTGCATTATTACAATCACAGACCATAATGCATGCTAGGAATAGTTTTGATACCATGAAAAAAAAACTTTTGTATGCAAAGAATACTTAAACACACTTTTCTATTTTCAAAAAGTTATATATTCATTTGAAAAATTACATAAATCAAAAAAATCAGCCAGGCATGGTAGCGCATGCCTGTAATTCCGGCTACTGGGAAGGCTGAGGTGGAAGGATCACCGGAGCCCAGCAGGTCAAGGCTGCGGTGGCCGGGAGCGGCCACTGCACTCCAGTCTGTGCGACAGAGTGAGACTCCAACTCAAAAAAAAAAAAAAAGAAAAATTACCTGCTAATATTTTTATCCCTCGGTTCTCCTGAGGGAAAAAAACGATGCTTGTTACTAGCATGGGTGATTCTGAAACTTTTCTTTTTCTTCCAAGCACTGGAAGTTTTACAGTAGCAAGTTTCAAGCAGTTTAAAAGTGTCTGCTGCTGCTGCTGCCTGTCTTAGCATCAAAGGACTTTCTAGATAACACAGATTGTTAGGTCAGTTAACATAATTTTTTCCAAAGTAATGGGAAAATTTCCAATCACCTTTGAAAACTGTACAGTACACTGTGACTCTGATTTGCAGAAATGAAAACCAAGGGTCCGATAAATACCGAAAGAACCCATAGTTTTAACTTTTTTTCTGGGCTCTTCCCACAGAAATCAGCTTAGTGTACACTTTACTTATATGTAGTATCATGATTGTTAATAGTAGTAATGGTTAGATTCTCCTCAGTTGTTAGGGTCACAGTAAGGCTGGAATTTATAACCCTCTATTTTCAAATGATTATTCTGAAGAGCTCTTCGTGAATTTGACAAAGCAGTGAAATTACTTCTAATATGTTTTCAAGGGTCAACTACTAATTCCTAGTAACTTCTTTCAAAGAGGAGTTATGCTAAATATCTTTCCTGAAAAATGTAATATATACCTCTGAATAGCTGTTAGTGGGTTTTCTTGGTTTCTGTTATTTATCATATTTTTTTAATGTTTTTACTCGGTAATTTGTTTGATATATTAAATACCTTTTGTTGTTAAATTATAACTAATAAAAATGATGATGCAATATGAATGTGTTATTCCATAGGTGTGAATGTCACAGATCATGATTTAACATTCAGAAGTCTAACAGAGGCCCTTCAGAATAATGTCACACCATATGTAGTCTCATTGCAAGCTAAAGATTGTCCAGGTAAAATATAAATGTCATAATTAACTTGATGATTTGTTACAGACTGCTCCTGCCCTTTTCTGTCTCTGTCTCTTGCTTTCTTTGTCCCATTTTATTGATGCAAGAGCACAGTACTATATTTTTGGCAGGGTGAGGGGTACTGGCTGCCAGAGTAATCTTGAGTATTGCAGAACTCTTTGCCTCTTTTGGCTTTCTTTATCCTGCTCCCATTTCTGCCATATCCGCTCCACTACCAGTAGTAGTCCAGGCGTTTTGCAAGATGTGTTCTTTAACCCAGTGGAACTTTTAATAAGTAGAAGGATTTGGGACTGAAAGCTGAGAATTGGGGAATGGGGAGCTCTTGTTTAGGTCAACAGAGAATAGACTACATGGGCTTATGTTCCACTATTTAAATTTCATTAATTCAGACTAAGACAAGACCAAAGTTTATGTGTGTTGTCTATAATAAGATGGTTACATAAGCAAATATATAAATACCAAAACTACAAATTATTTTAGGGATATTTTTTAAACTACACTAGACAATAAAAGGTTTTCAAGGTCCCTAAAAAAAAAAAAAAATCTAGGATTAAATCATCTTATTGTCACACTTTGAAAAGCCACCATGGGGAAAAAAAAATAGTCCATTGACAGAGCTAACCTTGAGTGTCTGAAGCCATGAAATCATAAATACAGTAAAATTTGTATGGATTTGGACTGATAGCAAGAGTTTTGTATGCATTTAGCTTTCATATTTAGAAACTTATTGGAATTAAGTAAAAACCCTAAAGACTTTATGAAAGATTTGTTAATCAGTAAAGTAATTCATATAAATAGCACTTATGATTTTTTTTAGGGACCTTGAAAACCTTTTATTGTCCAGTGTAGTTTAAATATATATCCCTAAAATAATTTGTAGTTTTCGTATTTATATATTTGCTTAGGTAACCATCTTATTATAGACAGTACACATAAACTTTGATCTCATCTTAGTCCAAATTAATGAAATTTAAGTAGTAAAGAGAGGGCACTAATGAGCATTAATAGTTAATATGTTGTGTTAAATCTGCTACTTATTTTTTTTCGCCCAAGCTAGAGTGCTTACAGTCATGGCTCAGGCAATCCTTCTGCCTCAGCTTCTTCAAGTAGCTGGGACTACAGGCATGCCTCACCATACCCACTTAATTTTTTTGTTGTTTTTAATTTTTTTTTTTGTAGCAACAAGGTCTCGCTATGATGCCTAGGCTGGTCTCAGACTCCCGGGCTCAAGCAGTCCTCCTGCCTCAGCCTCTCAAACTGCTGGGATTACAGGTATGAGGCACCAATGCTCAGCCTTATAGCTGCTATACTGATGGTAAGTAAAGAAAAACACATTCAGCCGGGCTCGGTGGCTCAGCCTGTAATCCCACGCCTTTAGGAGGCTGAGGTGAGTGGATTGCCTGAGCCCGCGGGTTCGAGACTCGCCTGGGCAGCGAGACCTCATCTCTACAATAAAATAAAAAAAAATCAGCCGGTCGTGGTAGCACATGCCTGTAATTCTGGCTACTCGGAAGGCTGAGGCGGAAGGATCGCTGGGGCCCAGCAGGCTGAGGCTGCGGTGGCCAGGAGCGGCCACTGCACTCCAGTCTGGGCGACCGAGTGAGACCCCAACTCAAAAAAAAAAATAAAGAAAAACACATTCTACCCAAGTAGTGTAATATATACTGATGAAGAAGTTTCAAGGACTTTGAGTTTATTTTGAGAGATGATAAGTTTTCTTACTTTTTATATTCTGCAGATATAAAACATTTTTTGCACAAGTTGGTCTCAGAGTTGATGGACTGTTGTGTAGATGTAAAATTGAAAGAGGAGGAAGGTGTTCAGGTCGCCCAGAAAAAGACACATTGTTCGATGGATTCACTTTCCAGGTGGTATATGACTGTCACACGGGTAAGTATAAATTGATGGTTTTCTCCTAGGAGATTGGCATATGATTGATGGGGCTTGGAATTCTATGAGACATAATACTGTTTGGTTCTGATAAGGATATGCTTAGGTGTTCGTTTAATAGTAGCTATTTAATTTTTTCTAAGGCTACTAGTATTTAAAAGTGTTACTTTATTGATATACAGCCTAATTCCTGGTAAGTGCATTGACTTTTACAAAGACGTTGTATTTGTGGAAGAATGTCATCTCATGACAAAAACAGATCATCAAGAGTTGGTTCTGTTGTAAATTCTAACTCTGTGATAATGGCTATAACTTTAATATATATAATATTGTTATATATAAAGTTATATATAATTTAATATATAACTCGGGTTCCTCAATATTTGCCTTTGTGCAGTAGAACCATGCTGCTAGTACCTACTGTCAACTTAGTCCTTTGAGAAATAATTATGTATTTAAAAAACAAAAGTCTTAATTTGTTTCATGTTTAGAGTTCTTGAGGAATCAGTATTCTGTAAGTATATTCTACAAACAGACCAAAAAAAAAGTTCCATGCTACCATGATAGCCTCTGGTGAAAATGAATAGCCCTGGGTGATTCATTGGGCAACTACATCGTAAAACTGCCTGATGCTGTGTAGCCAGAAAGTATGGAGAAAAAAAAATACTGTAGTGACATATTCCAATCAACATTTTTGCTGTAGTCATCATAAGTGAACTTTCATTTTGCTTTATATAGGGATTAAACTAGGTATAATGCTTACCATAATACCTTAATTTGATCCACAATTTTAGATCTTCTAAAAATCAAATGCTACTTGCAATTTATGTCAAATAGTTTTTAAAAATTGGGAATGAACCAGATGATATTAGGGTTCTTCTCAAGCTTTAAAATTTCATAATACTGGAATAGCAAGTAGTGCTATTTATAAAAATTCTAATTCTCATCTTAAGGAAAAGCAAAATATAACTTTTTTTTTTTAATTGGAGTCTTACTTTGTCGCCCAGGCTGGAGTGCAGTGGCACACTCACGGCCACCCCAGTGTCAACCTGCTGGGCTCCAGCGATCCTTCTGCCTCAGCCTTCCAAGTAGCTGGAACTACAGGAACGCGCTACCATGCCTGGCTAATTTTTGGTTTATTATAGTGACAGGTCTTGCCAGGTTGCCCAGGCTGGTCTCAAACCCGCAGACTCAGGTAATCCACTTACCTTGGCCTCCCAAAGTGCTGGGATTATAGGCTGAACCACCAAGTCTGGCCCAATATATAACTTTCTACCAACAGAAGAATGAAATTTGTAGAAAATTTTCTCTTCAGCTATCATTTTCTCTGCAGTAAATATGAAACTTTCATATGATTTATAGATTTTGCTGAACCTTTTTCTTGATGATTATTCCCATGTCAGACAGAAAGATTCTGCTAGTAACCGCTGGAATGACTTTCTATTTATTATGTGGGATAAATGAAAGAAGCAATTATTGTGAAATTTAAAGGGAGATATATCAACATGTGGCATTATAGCATTGTTTAGATGGTAAGGTTTACTTTTAACTCCTTCTTTTCACAATGGCTTAAAAGAAGACAGACCCAAAAATGGCAAGCAAAAAGAGAACTCCTTCTAGCCAATGGCAGTCTCCTCCTGTTGTGCTTATCTTAAAGGATATGGAGAGCTTCACCACAAAAGTACTCCAAGACTTCATAATTATCAGCAGGTAGATGGTGTATCATGTAGCTTTTATGCAAAATTCTCTTCTAAATAAGAAAACATTACTTTTGTTTTGCTTTAAAGATGTGGGGTACAATTCAGGATTAGGTGTATAAATGGTCATCATACATGTAAAGTTTGAGCTCCCTTCGGTCCCCAAGAAAAGATTTCTTTTAACTTCAGAAGCATAATCTTCATTTTAATACCTACTGGATATAAATCAAAGTGATTCAAATTCTTTACAGTTGATGTTCAAAGACTTCCTATCAAATTTTCCGTTAGCTTTTTGACTCAAGAATAAGAATCAAAGATAAATTTAACCAGTGTTTTTTGTTTTTGTTTTTTTTTAAGATTAGAAAATATAGTTTATTTAGAAAGCAAGTGAGAGAGAAAGATATAGGGGATTCACCTCCCTAAGGTAGGAGAGGGGGCTGTTTAACCGGTTTTTAATTAATGTGGTAAAGCAGTATAAAGTGTGTTTTGTGTCACCAAGGTTGTCTGTCTCTTACTTGGCCATTAAATGTATAAACTACTCCAGGTCTTATTTTCTGATACCTATCCATCCTTAGAGGCTCTAGTTGCATATAGTTTTTCCGAGCACGAATGTTTTCCAAATAAAATTATATGTATATACTATTTCTAGTAAGAAACTACTTTCCTGATTTCATTGGATCTTCAGGGCAATTCCATGAGACTCAAAATTGAAATAACTCACCCTATTTTAAAATCCAGTGATATGCATTTCCCATGGAATTTATTTTTAGGTGGAGCTTTTTTGTTTGTTTGTTCAATTTGCTATTTTTTTTGTCTTTGAGTCAGAGTCTCACTCTGTCACCCAAGGTGGAGTGCAGTGGCACAATCACAGCTTCCACAGCCTCGACCTGCTATGCTCAGGCCATCCTTCTGCCTCAGCCTTCTAAATAGCTGGAATTACAGCTACACACCATCATACCCAGCTATTTTCTGATTTTTGTAGGGATGAGATCTTGCTATGTTGCTCAGGTTGATCTAGAACCCCTGTGCTCAGGAAATCCTCTCGCCTTCAACTCCCGAAGTGCTGCAGTTACAGGCTTGAGCTACTGCACCGGCTTTAGATGGAATTTATTTTAACCTCTTCTATATGTCAACTTGCCTTAACACTTATGGCTGCATTTGCCTAAGGCTGGGTATTGTGTTATAATTTACTCACATAGCTAAAATTCCTAATTTAATAGTGTCCTTTTTCTTTTCCCATTTAAGAGTTTTAGATCCTAGGACTTTTTTTTGAGTTGGAGTCTCACTCTCTCACCCAGACTGGAGTGCAGCGGCTGCTCCCGGCCACCGCAGCCTCGACCTGCTAGGGCTCCGGCGATCCTTCCGCCTCAGCCTTCCAAGTAGCTGGAACTACAGGCGTACGCTACCACGCCTGGCTAATTATTTTGATTTATTGTAAAGATGAGGCCTCGCCAAGTTGCCCAGGTGGGTCTCGAACTCATGGGCTCAGGCAATTCACTCACCTCGTCCTCCCAAAGTGCTGGGATTACAGGCTGAGCCACCGAGCCCGGCCTAGGACTTTTTTTAATGCTAACACTGAACTGCTTAGCATACTGGGAAAGTGCATAGTACAAAACAGTAACAGAAAAGCTGTACTTTTTTGATGCTCAGATCTACTTTCGCCATCAAAAGTAAAGAGGAAGAAGGTACAAAAGTAAGAGAGTTCAGGTGTCTTCTATACAGGTAGAACTGCATATAGTTAGACTACTGAAAAGCAGTAGCTCATAGGAGAGATGAAAGCCATCAGCCATGATATAGAGAACTCTGACCTGCAGCAGCCCTCAAAAATAGTACTGTTTTACTTTGTGGAAGTCATTTGGTTCATCCTGATAATGCTAGAAAGAAATCATGTTCAGTGTATTTGGGTTAAGAATATGAAGAAGAAGCCGGGCTCGGTGGCTCAGCCTGTAATCCCGCACCTTTGGGAGGCTGAGGTGAGTGGATTGCCTGAGCCCGCGGGTTCGAGACCCGCCTGGGCAGCGAGACCTCATCTCTACAATAAATCAAAAAATCAGCGGGCGTGGTAGCGCATGCCTGTAATTCCGGCTACTTGGAAGGCTGAGGTGGAAGGATCGCCGGAGCCCAGCAGGTCGAGGCTGCGGTGGCCGGGAGCGGCCACTGCACTCCAGTCTGGGCGACAGAGTGAGACTCCAACTCAAAAAAAAAAAAAAAAAAAAAAAAAAGAATATGAAGAAGAGATGTAACTTTTTGTTGTTGCAGCATTTATTTTTAGAGAATGGGTCTTCCTCAGTTGCAGGGTGGCATGCCGAGGCATGATCATGCCTCAGTATAATCTCAAATTCCTGGCTCAAGCCATCCACCTGTCTCAACCTCCCGAGTGGCTAAGACTGCGCAACCATATCTAGCTAATTTTTTAAGTTTTTGTAGAGCATGAATCTCACTACGTTGTCCAGGAGTTCTCAAACTCCTAGCCTCAAGCAGTCCTCCCGCCTCAGCTTCCTAAACTACTGGAGTTAAAGGCGTGAGCTACTGCGCTTGGCCTCGATACAACATTCTAAAATAATGTTCATTAAATGTTTCACATGTGTGAGAAAAGATGTCTAACTCTTGGTTATTATGGTTGGGTAGCATAGAGTCTGTTAGAGATTTTCATAAACACAATAACTTACCTTGAAAATTAATAACCTTTGTGTCACTGAACTCTTGAAACGTAGGCTGGAAGTCCAGCTGTGAGGAAGATGTAGGTGGGGCTCAAACCTTGGATGAGAGATTAAATTGAATTGTTTTTAACTTCTTTTAACACCTTATTTTGAGCCGAGGTCTTACTGTGTCACCAAGGCCAGAGTGCAGTGGCACAATCATGGCTCACCGCAACCTTGACATCCTGGGCTCAGGCAATCTTTCTGCCACCATGCCTGGCTAATTTTTTGATTTTATTTTTTTTCAGAGACAAACTCTCACTATGTTACCTAGTAGGCTGATCATGAACTTTTGGGCTCAAGCAGTCCTTCTTCCTCAACTTCCAAAGTGCTGGGATTACAGGCATGAGCCACCACACCTAGCCTGTTTAACACGAGATTGTAAAACCTTAGGAGGAGACGCTCGATCTTTCTGGACCTTTGTGTTATTTATAAAATGAGAGTATCCGTTAAGGGATGGATTTCAGAGTTAGAATGACTGAGAAATAACTAATTATGTTACTTTAACAAGAAAACGAGGAACCTAGAAAATTTTAGTATTTGGAATGATACTCCTTAGCAGTATCTTATAAGTAGACAGTAAAATAAATTTTATCTTATCTTAAAATATGATGTCTTAAAAGATATTTGCTAAAGAAATGCATTTTGTATCTTTCTTTGAAAACTAGTCAGCATCTACATGAATTTCCACTGACACTCATTTTTGGAATCGCCACTTCTCCTATCATCATCCACCGGCTGCTTCCTCATGCAGTATCATCTCTGTTGTGTATAGAACTGTTCCAGTCGTTGTCTTGCAAGGAGCACCTGACTATAGTACTGGATAAGGTAAAAAGAAAAGGATTTGCCAGTGAAATAGGACTAAAAGAAAACTGCCAAGAATAGATTGTAAATGTACTTGTTCTTGTTTATTTCTTTTTTCCTGATAACACCTACTTTGTGAACAAATATAAATGTTAATGATAAATCTCTACATCTAAATCTGAATACTATCTTGAACATACTCCTTCACCTGTTAATATTTTTTTAATTGTTGTGTCATTTTATAGTTTCACAGTGATTTTGTATAATATCGCCTCTTTAGATAAAATATAAGCTTTATGCAAGGAATGATCATAGCTACTTATATATCTGTACTCAATGGAGAATGATAGGTTTTTACAATAAATTTTTATAGAATTCATAGGCTTCCTAGTAGCGATATATCTTTTGTTTTTTGCTTTTTAAGTTGGGGTCTCACTCTGTCGCCCAATCTGGAGTGCAATAACACAGTCATGACTCACTGCAGCCTCAAACCTCCTGGGCTTATGCTATCTTCCTGCCTCAGCCTCCCAAGTAGTTAGGACTACAGGCATGCACTGCCATGCTCGGCTTTTTTTAAATTTTTTTTTATTTTTGTAGAGACAAGGTCTCCTGTGTTGCCTAGGCTGGTCTAGAGCTCCTGAGCTCAAGCAGTCCTCCTTCCTCAACCTCCCAAAGTGCTGGGATTATAGGCATGAGCCACTGTGCCCAGCCAACAATATGTTTTAACTTTTACATTTTATCTAAAATGATCTGAAGTTTTTAGAGGCTCTTTCCTAACTGACTGCCATGCTGCTCTTGACAATATATACACTAAAATTTTCCCAGATCTTAGTTGACTATATATATTTCTACCTGAGTAGAAATATTCTTTTTTTTTTTTTTTTGAGTTGGAATCTCACTCTGTCGCCCAGACTGGAGGGCAGTGGCCGCTCCCGACCACCGCAGCCTCGCCTGCTGGGCTCCGGCGATCCTTCCGCCTCAGCCTTCCAAGTAGCTGGAACTACAGGCACACGCTACCACACCCGGCTATTTGTTGTAGTGATGAGGTCTCACCCAGTTGCCCAGGCGGTCTCGAACCCGCGGGCTCAGGCAATCCACTCATTCAGCCTCTCAAAGCGCAGGATTATAGGCTGAGCCGCCGAGCCCGGCTGAAATATTCTTTAGTATTGACCTTCCCCAAATTGTTCCTAGACTCAGCTCCCTTAAGATGTGCTTTATGCTGCTCATGTAGGGCAAGCCAATGACAACTTGCCCACTTACTTACTAACCACTTCTTTACTTCCCCCACCCCCGTAATGGTTGTATCCATCTGATTTATTGACAGTTTAGGGAAAATTTTTTCCAGCTACAGTATTTAAACTTGCTTGGTTAAACCGGGCATGGTGACACATGCCTGTAGTCCCAGCTGCTTTGAGGGTGAGGCAGGAGTTATCTTTTGAAGTCAGAAGTTTGAGGCTGTAGTGAGCGATGATTGCACAACTGCACTCCAGCCTGAGCTACACAGTGAGATCATAGCTCTTAAAATTTTTTTTTTTTGCTTGATTATAACCATATTCAGTTGGCCGCCTACAACGATGTATACTTCTCTTTAAGTAGCCTAGTATGACTTTTCGTTTTCAGGTGTAAATCATCACTATGGACCATTGAAAATTAGCCAAATAATACAAATTCAGCAATTCTGTATTCTAAATATAGATAGCAATTAATTCTGTAACTTCTTCTGTGACTTCTAGTGGGAAAAAAGGATTATGTAGTTTTATATATTAGTGTTTTATTATCTAATTAACAAACAGTCTTTAAAAATTAGGAATTTGATAGAGGATGATGGATATCTTTGGTTCTGAAGATATATTATGAATAACTTTTTGTTGCTTGTTATATAAATTAACTTAAATTTTTTGTTGAACTGGGCTCGGTGGCTCAGCCTGTAATCCCGCGCCTTGGGAGGCTGAGGTGAGTGGATTGCCTGAGCCCGTGGGTTTGAGACCTGCCTGGGCAACTTGGTGAGACCTCATCTCTACAATAAATCAAAAAAATTAGCCGGGTGTGGTAGCGCGCACCTGTAGTTCCAGCTACTTGGAAGGCTGAGGCGGAAGGATCACCGGAGCCCAGCAGGTCGAGGCAGCGGTGGCCAGGAGCGGCCACTGCACTCCAGTCTGGGTGACAAAGTGAGACTCCAACTCAAAAAAAAAAAAAAAAAAATTTTTTTTTTGTTGAATTTGACTAGAAAAAATTGTTGTAATTGCAGCTTTTATAATTACTATGTCATAGTATTATTCTTTGCCTCGTGATTATTAATTATTTATATTTATAAAGAGTGAAGACTAACAAGAAGTGTGTACCCCTCCCCAATCTCTTTCAGCTACTTCTCACAACTCAGTTTCCCTTTAAAATAAGTGAAAAAGTGTTACAGGTTCTGACCAACATCTTTTTGTATCATGATTTCTCGATTCAAAACTTTATAAAAGGACTTCAGGTAAGAACACACTAACAGGTGTGATAGTTCACACCTAGAATCCCAACACTTTTAGAGGCTGAGGTGGGAGGAATACTTGATCCCAGGAGTTTAAGACCAGCCTGGCGAATATAGTGAAACCTTATCTCTACAAAACAAAGAAGAAAGGTTAGACAGCCATGGTGGTATGTGCCTAGGGTTCTAGGTGCTTCGGAAGCTGGGGTGGGGGGATCCCTTGAGCCCAGGAGTTTGAGGCTCTGGTGAACCATGATCATCGTGCCACCGTACTTTTGTCTGGGTCACAGAGTGAGACACCAACTCAAAAAAAAAAAAGAACACCCTAATGAGTTTGAAAATTCACAAGCTGATTTTAAATAATTGACTTGTTATTTCATGCTATTTAATGTGATAGTCATTTTAAATGGAAAAATCTAGAGTAAGTAAATTCAAGTTATCTTATTCTAGGTTCTGTCATTCCTTTTTACCTTTTGCAAAATGTAGGGAAGACACTCATTAGGATATCAATTATGAAAAAAGACTCCAATCCAGTAATTCTTAACCATTTTGGGGGTGGGAAAGAAGGGATCTTTTTTTGGTTTGTTTTTGAGAATCTGATGGAAGTGTATGGATTTTCTCCCTGGGAGATATATATATGAGGGGTCCGCAAACTTCTATAAAGGGACAAATGTTAGACATTTTCAGCTTTGCAAGCTGCATGTGGTCGCTGCTGCTGCTGCTTCTAGTTCTTCTTCTTTAGTAACTCTTTAAAGATGTAAAAAAGCATTTTTAGTTCCTGGGCCATACAAAAATAAGTTGTGGGATATAACTTGATGTCCCCTACACGTATATATGTATGTGTGTGTTTATTCATTTATATTTATTCTTCTATGTTGGAAATGCATTTTCACTAGGGTTTTATGAATTGCCATGGGTTTATTCAGGAATTTTGTGTCATAATATATGCTCTAACCTATATTCCCGAGGCAGAACAATCGCCTGAGCCCAGCAGGTCAAGACTGAGGTTACCATGAACACTGCACTCCAGCCTAGGTGACAGAGTGAGAATCCAACTCAAAAAAAAAAAAGTATTTCTCACATATATTCTTTCTTTACATAGAACATTGTAGTGGTTTCTTTTTTGTGTTTTTTGAGCTGGTAGGATGCAGTCGCCAGGTTCTATCAAGCCAACCTCATCCTCAGATTTGTTTGCTCCTCTCTAGTTGAGGTGTGGTAGGATGTTCTGTTGTTTTTGGTTGTTTTTTCTTGTCACTTGAAGCTCAAGATATGTGTAAGAGAGGAGCAGTGTGACACACAGGCATTAGCTGGGCAGATGAGTTAAGTCGATACCATTTACTAAGTGTGCATGTTAATACAGAGCAAAGAGCAAAGTTGTTGTGAGAAAAAAATAAGTTTCTTTTTGTAATGGTTAATTCAGAGGTGTGTTGGATATAAAGATTTGGTGCTCAGGAGAAAAATTTGGACTGGAAATCGATATTTAGGATTTATCATTAAAATGCTGTGGTTATAGTCATGTCATAAGCATGAAGCGTCACCCAAAGGGAGTGGGGAAAGGCTGAGGATAGTACCCAAAGACAAGCTGACATGCAAGAGAGTAATAGAAAAGGAGACTATAACAAGGAGTGCCCGCAGAAAGTAAGAGTGCAACTAAAATCAGAGGAGAAAAGTTTCAGGAAGTACAAACTGTAGTCTCCAATACCTTAAGAAAGTAAGTAAAGGACACTAACCAAGTTACTTAATCTCTCTTGGTCTTAGCTTTCTCATCTGTAAAATAAGATGATCAGGTGAGATTATTTTATAGGTTCCTGATAATTTACTAAGCACTTTACTAAGTATTCACGTTGTGCTTGGCACTTTACTGAGTATTTACATTGTTTTATTAATGTGTGTTACTCCTGGGCTCAAGTGAGTCTCCTACCTCAGCCTCCCAAAGTGCTGGGATTGCATACATGAGCCACCATATTCGGCCTGTTTTGTACTTGTTTCTAAGTTAGGATGACCCTTTGCCTTACAGCTTTAGAGAATGGACTATTTGGGAGGATTCTCTCTAGTTTGGGGCCTCTCATTCTCAGCTCTATAGGCTCAGAAATTCATAATTGGTTTCTCAAGGAAGGATCAAGCTCAAGATTGCTGATTCATGCCAGTCAAATGCCTTAAGATAGATATATAACCTAGCATGTTAGCTAATGTGTGATGGAGGGTGCTATTTATCAGTGACCAGAATGTGTTTTCTCCTCTATCTATGGAGTATCAAGGTATCTGGGGGAAAAAAAACAACTTGTCTTGCTGAAGTTGCTTAGTATTCGAATAATGACCTTTTAGATAGTCGTGTGAGTTACATCTTGAACGTTATGTTAGAATCTGGAAAATTATCTTCGATTCTACTATGGAGCCTACAGCGTTCTATTATTACAATGCTTACATCTATTAGATACCACATTTTCTTCCATGGACTAAAATTGAATTTGAAAAGAAATTTTTATTAATTCATTTAAATAAGTTTGCAAAGCTTCTATCATTGTGTTTTGTTTCTATCATTGTGTTTTGTTTTGTTTTTTTGAGTTCTCGCTATATTGCCTAGGCTGGTCTATATCTCCTGGGCTCAAGCAGTCCTCTCGCCTCAGCCTCCCAAAGTGCTGGGATTGCAGGTATGAGCTACTGCACCCAACCCTGTAGCCTTTTTATTTATTGTAACAGACATGCTTTTATTCTGATTTTAGGTTGATATTTTCATATGAATTTTGGGGCATCTGTTAGACCCTTAGGTCACACCTCAGTCTCATCTACACCACATTTATAATTTTTTGTTTTGTTTTGTTTTGAGTTGGAGTCTCACTGTCACCCAGACTGGAGTGCAGTGCCACGCTTCCGGCCACCGCAGCCTCGAACTACTGAGTTCCTGGTGATCCTTCCTCCTCAGCCTTCCAAGTAGCTGGAACTACAGGCGCGTGCTACCACACCCGGCTAATTTTTGATTTATTGTAGAGCCGAGTCTTGCCAAGTTGCCCAGGCGGGCCTTGAACCCGCGGGTTCAGGCAATCCACTCGCCTCGGGCTCCCAAAGTGCTGGGATTACCATTTATAATTTTTATAAGTTGTTTATGTACATAGCTAATCTATCCATTTATATTAGGTTTTTTTAGTTTGGATTTCAGAGACTACCATTTTCTGACCTTGTCCACAAAATTGGAGCCTTAAAATATTAGCCATTTGTATGTTTGCAGTGTTATAACATTATTAAATATATTAGTGCCATAAATACTTCTGCTTTAAAAAAAAAAACAGAAACCTTAAAATTGAGCATAGGACAAAAGGTTTACTGCTAAAATATAATAAACACAATTAATCTTCTCGTTTCTTCCAGCTTTCTCTGTTAGAGCATTTCTATTCCCAGCCCTTAAGTGTTCTGTGCTGTAATCTCCCAGAAGCCAAGAGGAGAGTAAATTTTTTATCTGATAGTCAATGTGAAAACATTCGACGTATGCCATCATTCAGGAGGTAAAAAGAGAAGTACATATTTAATACATCTTTTACTAGAGTTGAGGACAAAATAAGGGATTTCAGATTGTTATTTTTAAAACCTGTTCTTGGGCAGTCCTCTTTTGGGCCCCCTCCCTCTGGGGAGCTTTCCTATCTTCTTAATAAACTCCTGCTTTCTTTTGTTTGTTTTTAAAAATAAACTGTTCTGTTTTTTATTGTAGGATTTCCTTGTTGGATTTGAAAATTTGGCATAAAGAAAAGTATTTTTACAAAGGAACATAATTTGCAAAGTTCTCCAGAGTTCTGGAGTTTATGCTCCCCCCCCTTTTTTTAAATGGTTAGACATATAAACTATGAAATGCAACTGATTTAAGGAGTTAAAAATTAACATTTAACCATGATTATCATCTTGAATTTATTTTTGAGACGAAATGAGAAATATCTGGCCACCAATCTGGGTATTTCTTTTTCCCATTATGCTATTTAAATATGTAGAATGTTTAACTTTCTCTTTTTGTGTATGAAATGGTGACAATTTTAGGTATGTGGAAAAGCAAGCTTCAGGAAAGCAAGTTGCACTATTGACCAGTGAGAGATTTCTGAAGGTAGGACTGTGCTTGTGTTTGTTTCAGTCTCATTCTCTTGTTTTTTCCTTTCATGAAAAGGAATATGCACATAACATACTGGGTCTTCATAGTCAATTAGGAATGTACTAAAGATGAGGCAAGACCTTAGCTCTAAAAGACAAGACTTTTTAATTAAAAAAATATATCAACTAGAACACCAAGTTTCTCTTGTCATCTGTTTTGAAAGCAATTTTCGATCTGTAGAGATCTGCTATGTAGATCTCTTTACACAGAGCAGTTTTGAAATGTGTAAGCAATCTCATTTTAATTTTCTTTTCAAGGCTGTCATAAATAAAAGCATTTAGAAGCCAGGCAGCTTACGCAAATAGTGCTAAATGAGTATTGATTTGACTTGAAGAGATATCACTTTATATTGATAATATAATGCCAGGAAAGAATTATTGAGCTTAGAAAATTATGAGTTGCCGTACAACATAGGAAATATCAAAAGAAGGAGGAGTTTTTTTACTTTCTTGAATAAATAATACTTGGACATGGTACATAAAATTCAAAAGGCAAAGATAATATACAGTGAAAAGGCTTCCTTTCACCTCTGACCTCACACTATTCACTTCCTGTCCCTCGGTACAGCCAGTGTCGCTAGTTTCTTATGGATCATTCTAGAGGTAGTCTCCATGTATACAAGTAATTACATATATTTTGGAGGTGCCCCACTTGTTACAGAAGATAAATATATACACTCTTCTAAACCTTGTTTTGCACCTAATCTTGGAAATCATTCCATGTTAGTACTGAAGAGTGGCATAGTATTCTGTGGAATTAATGTAGCTTCATTTTTTTTTTAAGTTCCTTAGGATAAACGTTTAGAAATGCACAAAGTCACATTTATCTTTATACTCCTCGTGCGTCTTTTAGGAAAAAATAATTTGAAAATTGTAATAATATTAAGTTGAAATTGAAGATAAGCCTTAGTACTTAAGTGTGAGTTTTACTGATAATATTTTCAAATTTTGAACAAAAGAATGTTAGATCCTATATCCTTAAAATATGTACAATTATGTGTCAATTCAAAAAATAAGATACTTTGTAAGAATTGTTAGATTCTAGAGGGCACCTATACTATATAGTTTTAAATACTAATTTACTTCCATTGTAAATGCTGAAAAATATGGAGAGTGGCTTTTTTTTTTTTGAGTTGGAGTCTCACTCTGTTGCCCAGGCTGGAGTGTAGTGGCATGCTCACTGCCACTGCAGCCTCAACCTGCTGGGCTTAAGCAATCCTTCTGCCTCAGCTGTCCAAATAGCTGGAACTACAGGCATGCACCACCATGCCCGGCTAATTTTTTGATGTTATTGTAGAGATGAGGTCTTGCCAAGTTGCCCAAGCTGGTCTCAAACCCCTGGCCTCAAGACAAACCTCTTGTCTTTGCCTCCCAAAGTGCTGGGATTACAGGAGTGAGCCACCACTCTCAATGAGAATCGCTTTTATTAAACATTATTTCTAATGTAGAATCCACACTGGGTTGTAATATAACATCATTTCTAGATTGGGTTCAGTAACCATTTTAATTATGTCTGTAACCATTTCAGAACTGCATAGGAAGTCCTCACACCCAATACAGGTTGTTTTGATAGAGAGGAAATTTAAGAGCCAGTGAGAAAGCATGTGTGCTTATTTATTCAGTCTTTTAAAATTAGTTAGATTAGCTCTCTGCTGAGTCAGCTAGTTGCCAAGTATATTTCCTGTTAGAACTTTGTGTCAGTATATTTTCAGAAGCTGGGAACAGATTTTTTAGAGTACCTTTAACCACTGAGATGACAAAGGAAGAGAATGTCTAGGCTAGTTTATTATAAAAATACATAGCCTGACATTTATCTCTGCTTTTTAGTGACTTCTAGTAAGGATATATTTTCTCAAAATTTATTTATACTATTCTTGTTCTTGTTGCACTGCCAGCCCTGCTTGTTATTATCTTTGCTGTGTTCATTTCAGGACTGCATATTTTGAAATTTAAGCGCTTATTTTCCTGAGAAATATGAGAGGAATGAGAAATAGGGAGGAACATAACAGTATGTACCATTAACCTGAAAAAGTTACCTGCCAAGTACCTGCTCCAGGTACTTGAGCAAAAGATGTCTATGAAAAAACTTAATGTGCCTGTTGATTTTTCTAGTTAAAGTATCTGAATATTTTATTTTCATCATAATATTTCTCTTTGTACAGTTTTGTAAATACATATGACAGTCAATAATGAGGTACTACCTGATGTAAGGGAAAACCCTGATCTTGACCTCAGAAATCTTATGTTTGAACTCCAGCTACTCACTAGCTGTGTGTATTTAAGAAATCACTTAGCTTATTTAAGTCTTAATTTTTCTTATGTAAGGAAGGATAATCCTAGTGCGATTTTTTTTTTAAAATAGGATTAGTGATAATCAAAGTTTGTTCAGCATGTGAAAGTGAGTTGAAAATAAATATAACAATAAAACTTTTAAAAGTATAAAAAATAAATATTGTTACTGTTGTGTATTTTTTACTGTCATTAAAAATTAAGATATTAATATGAATATACTGTTTTACATATTATATATTATACTATATATAATATGTATAATGCTCTTAGGTTATATAGTTATGTAACTATGCCTATTATTAGAGTTTATCATTTTGTACATTTCTATACTCAAATTTCTAAGCAATGGGCCTCAAAATATACTCCAGAGAAATTTATGCTCCTTATATCTAAACTGTTTCTACCCTAAAAATCTGCTTTGCTTTCTGCCCTGATGGACTAAACCAGTAGTTCTCAAACTTGAGTATGCATCAGAGGCACCTGGAGGGCTTGCTAAAACACTGATTTCTGGACTCCATCCCCAGAGTTTCTGATTTCATAGCTCTAGGATGGGCCCCAAGAGTTTGCATTTCTAGCAAGGGCCTGGGTGATACTGATACTGGAAACCATTGTTTGAGAACTGTGTAACTAGATCGACTCCCTAGAAGGAAACATTTGTTACTGTTTCTTCATTGCCTCATTTTGGGTAATTGGAGAACTAAGTTCCCACCTAAACAAATGATTCATGACTCAGTTATCCTGTGACTGGACTCAAGATGCTAAAACAAACCTTTTAACTCCCTCAAAATTATGCACCCATTAGTTTCTTAGATACCACATCAAAACTGTGTGTCAGCTTTGAGTTTAATTAACTTCAGGAATGAGTTTTTTTCTTTTTTTGAAGTGTGCTTTTAAATTTAAAAATTTAACTGACTGAACCATGTATATTTGTAGAAGACTCACTAGGAATTTCAAACTAATGGAGAACATTAGAAGGCCATGTACAACTAATGAAACACTAAAAATCTTCATGCTATGTAGAAAGCTTAGATTCAGTTCCTTGCAGGTGACAGTTGAAATTGTATTGTTCTGGCTCGTTAATGCTTCATATCTTTTTTTTTTTTTAATACATGAAACGCTTCACAAATCATATCTTTATACCTATTTTCCCAAGTAGATTTCGAATCCATTGGGAGGGAGAAATAAATCTTGAACTCTTAGAACTATAATATATTACTATTGGGAAGATAACCTAATTTAGCACCCTCATTTCACAAGTGAAGAACAGCACCCAAGAGAAAGCAAGTGAAATAACTGGGGCCACAGAGCAAGTTACTTAATAGTAGAGCAAGGACTTATTTTCCCCATTTAGTGTGCCTGTCGCAGTGATTCGTGAACAAAAGACAAAACCAGTTCATGGGTTTGGTGGAGACTCATCTTCTACCTTCACCTCCACCTCTTTCTGTTTCTTTTGACAGATCAAAAGAGCAAAAGGAGGGAGAAAGTCTCTTAGGAAAAAATAATAAATGGAAAAGTGAAGGAAAACCACTGCAGTCTATGAAATGTGGTCAGATAAGCCTGTATGTCAGTAACAGACCGCCTCAATCTAAACTTTCCTTCATCAAGTGCTTCTGACCTGAACTGCTGGGTAGGAATATAGAGAACAAAAGGCAGAGGCAGCATTCATGTCATGTAAGAGCGAGATGAAAACTATGGTTTGGCCCTCTAGTCGATAGCAGTAATATGATAAGTCAATATGACCGGCCAAAATCTTTCTGAAATGAGAAATTGGTATGTTGTTAGGCAGCTGATATCTCTTAATCCGCAAATTTAATGTAGGATGTTTTACCAGCTTTTTTTTTCCCGCTTTTTTTTTTTTTTTTTTTTTTTGAGTTGGCTTCTCACTCCATCTCCCAGGCTAGAGTGCAGTGGCATGATCATGACGATCACGGCTCACAGCAACCTTGACTGCCTAGATTCAGATGATCCTTCTGCTTCAGCCTTCCAAGTAGCTGGGACTACAGGCACACATCACCAAGCCCAGCTAATTTTTTTATTTTTTTGTAAAGACGAGGTCTCACCATGTTGCCCAGGCTGGTCTCAAACTTCTAGGCTCAGGCAATCCTCTCACCTCGGCCTCCCCAAGCCCTGGGATTACAAGTGTGAGCTAACATGCCTGGTCTATCAGCCTTGTTGTTGTTGTTGTTGTTTTGGAGTTGGAGTCTTTCTCAGTCACCCAGGCTGGAGTGCAGTGGCATACTCACAGCCATCATAGCCTTGACTTGCTAGGCTCAAGGCGGTCCTTCCACCTCACCCTTCCAAGTAGCTGGAATCACAGGCATGTGCCACCATGCCCAGCTAATTTTTTTGATTTACTGTAGAGATGAGGTCTCACCAAGTTGTCCAGTCTGGTCTCAAACCTGTGGACTCAGGCAATCCTCTTGCCTCAGCTTCCCAAAGCGTTGGAATTACAGGCGTGAGCCACTGCACCCAACCACCTTTATCAGCTTTTCATGGTCAGTGAATTGATTGAAAATAAATTACAAAAATTTACAGTTGTTTTTACATACTTTATGTTAATCTTCTTGAGGTCACTTCACTCCTATATGGAAAATTCTAGATACAAAAGGGATAAATACTCTGAAAATAGAAGAGAAATAAATGCAATAGCTAGGCATCATGGCAAATGTTATTCTGCCTAATTTTTTTCTTTTCCTATATATTTAAGTTTTACATATATATTGGCTTCTCCTTCCAGGAAAGCAACTATCTGAGTAACAATAACAGGCCTGTCATATAAGTAAACAGTAATCACTATATGAGTGATTTTTGAATGAATAACAAGATTAATGAGGTTGGAGATGACTGATTTAAGAGGCTATGTTGCACACTGAGTGGCAACGCACAGACTAATAATAAGTGTGTATGTGTTTTAGGGCCATACCTTAAAAAAAATCAGAGTTGACATTTACATATTGAGAAAGTTTACATTATAAATTCTGACGTTTGTTGTCTTTGGAAAACTCAGGAAATCTAGGCTACATCCAGGAAGACAATAAAATGGCTGCTCTTATCTAGAAGAAAGACTGAGTGTTGGCCTCATTTATTAATGTACTTTTTCATTCAGCCAGTATTTTTTGAGTGCCTATTATGTGCCTGGTATTAACCTAGGTGTTGGGAACACAGGAGTGAACAAAACAGTTGAAACTGCTCCCTTCATGGAGCTTAAATTCTATCAGGGAGACAGACAATAAACAAGATAAATAATTAAAGTATCTGTTAGTGATAAGCACTAAACTGAAAACAATGAAGCAGAGAAGGGGGTATAAAGTTCCATGTGTATGGCAAGTAGAGTGGAAATTTTAGATCCAGGCCTGACTGTGAGAAGGTGAATTTTGAATAAAGACCTCCAGAGCTTGCCAAGCAAGAATCCAAAGGGAGAGCATTCTAAGGTAGCAGGTGGAAAGAACCTGATGTTGCAACGTCTGCCATATTTGAGCAACAGTGAGGAGGCTGCTGTTTTCTGCTTTTCTTATCACAGAGAAATATTTATTTGACTGTAACTGTATCAAAAATCAGTAAAGACTAAGAGGTCATCATGTTTCAAGAACAGAGAAAGTATATTTCTGCCAGAAATAATGCATATTCCTAGGCAAAGTATATCTCTGTGGAAAAGAATCATTCTAAACCCAGTCAGAAAATAAAACAGTGGCAACTATGACTAGTGCACAGAAAAGATGCCTGAGGACAAATTTAATGAGCGGAAAGTAGGATTAATATTTCAACGGGCTCTGTTTTCCTATATGCATGGTACGGTGCTGCTATAATGTATTAACTGGAAAATTTTTTCATACATCAAAACCTTTTGCAGGTTTTAGTTTATAAAATAGTGTCCATAAAATGCGTTAGGAATTGATCCTCCAGATAAGCAAAGGCAGATACAAATTTGCAGGTATCTGTCAGTAAGATGGAGAACTTAGAGGACAGGTTATATGAAAATGTTAATCATTTATGACATTTTTTTCTGTTGGAACTGATAATAACACAGAGGTAAACAACAGTGGAATCTTTCTTATGTGGCGATTAGGTCTGCAGTCAGCACTAAGGCAAAAATCTGGGATGAGAAAAACTACTCTTGAAAAAATCCCTTAGAAATGTACAACAGGCCTTCTCTCATGTAGACTAAGTCCCTAGAGCCAATTTTATTCCCCCAGTGTTGAACCAAACCTCCATTTCCTCAGTTGAGTATCACATAAAAGAGTCTGCCATGTTGTATGAAATAAACAAAACATTTTTTAAACACTAAAACTCCACTCAGCACAGGGATGCACCTCAGAAGTATGAAAGAAGTGAGACCACCTGGGAGAAAAACATATTCATATCCGTCATCAGCTTCAGATTTCTCTTCATGACTTTTTTTCTCTTTAATTGGCAAAGTGAATAAAACCAGTATTGGAGAATCTCAGCAGAAGTCAGGGATTTATCAGAATCATTGTGTTATTTCTGCCATAGTCTTGCCTTTTCCCCCTTCAACACACTTCAGCAGCACTCCAGGAAAAGCAGACATCGTAAGCAGAATTTCAGCAGCTGTTAATTAGGTTAGCACTGTGGTCTCTGGTGATCTCTTCTGATGCTAGTGAGGAAAATGACAATGAACCTCCCACCTCTGTGGCACACACCAGGTGATTGGCACAGGCAAGCATCCACTGTGGTACTCTTGCACATTTGTAATTTTGGGAGCCAAGATATTGTGGGAATGCTGGAGATCAGGAGATTAAATTGCACTGTCAATTCTGATTTGTGTAAAATATTACCACACTTGGTATTAAGTTAGACATACCCAACCTTTGTCCTGGGTTTCATGAGTATTTTGAATTTTCATGAATTAAGAAGACTAACTTGTAGTTTTGAATCTTTTCTCATCAGTTTTTCAGAAAGTATATGTATCTGTGAAGTAGATTTTATTATTATGGTGTTTTATTACTGACTTACATTTAGTAATATGTTCTGTGATTTTTAGGAAGAAACACAATCATTACTAGAAAACCTGCATGTTTACCATATGAATTACTTCCTGGTATTGAGATGTCTTCATCAGTTCACCTCTTCTCTTCCCAAGTACCCACTGGGTCGACAGGTAATCAAGCCTCCTCATTTGGAATCTGTGAACTAAGAATATTAGTACTTTTTTGCTTGTGATTTCTGTAGCATTCAGGCATCAGAATTTGAACTGGATCCAATTTTTATAATGAAAACACAATTTAAATCTATTCTTGCTATATACATTACTGGTAATGGAAACTTTTTTGCTCTGGCAGCCATAGCCAGAAACAGCCACATGAATCCTAGTGTTACTGCTTCCCCTACAGTGTTTTTGTGCTAAGGCATTTAAACACTTTGTCACCTGTACTGAGAAAGCTGGTTGGTTCTTGAACCTCCATGAACTGGGAAAAGGAACCTGTTTGAGAATGCTTAATGGTTAACTTTGCGTTGCACTGAGGATAAAAAAAGGGAAGCAGTACTTCTGCTCCTTGAAAAAGTATGCTCAGCTGGTCTTTGTGTCACACCATAAGCTTATCAGCCATTTTTAGAGAAATGTTAATGGGATAATTCTGTGTTCCTAAATCTTACCTCAAAGTTTTGGGAAGCAAATACCAGTTTGTGAGAACGACTTGGTTGTGAGGTGATTTCTGTCACTGAGTCGTTAATGGGCCTCTTTTCCTCACTTCATCATTTTTTATTGCAGTGACCAGTGATATCAACAAATCTCAGTATAGGCTCATTTTACTTTTATGTCAATTGTGTTCTTAGAAATCCTGATTCATATGATATATGTCATCTGTTGTCATCTAAAGAAAATGATTTTTTTTTTTTTTTTTTTTTTGGAGTCTCACTCTGTTGCCCAGACTGGAGTGCAGTGGCCGCTCCCGGCCACCGCAGCCTCCACCCACTGGGCTCCGGCGATCCTTCGGCCTCAGCCTTCCAAGTAGCCGGAATTACAGGCATGTGCTACCATGCCCGGCTGATTTTTTTATTTATTGTAGAGATGAGGTCTCGCCAAGTTGCCCAGGCGGGTCTCGAACCCGCGGGCTCAGGCAATCCACTCACTTCAGCCTCCCAAGGCGCAGGATTACAGACTGAGCCACCAAGCCTGGCTGAAAATGATTTTTTAAATTTAGTTTTGAGTTGGGCAGTCTTACTCTGTCACCCAGGCTGGAGTACAGTGGCGTCGTCACAGCTCACCACAGCCTTGGCCTTGCGGGCCCAGGTGATCCTTCCACTTCAGTCTCCCAAGCAGCTGAGACTACAGGATTGTTCTCCCATGCCCAGCTAATTTTTAAAATTTTTTGTAGAGACGAGGTTTCACTATGTTTGTTGCCCAGGTGGTCTGGAGTTCCTAGGCTCTAGCAGTTCCCCACCTCGGCCTCCTAAAGTGCTGAGATTACAGGCATGAGCTACCACACGCAGCAGAAATGGTTTAATAGCAGTATTTTTTTTTATGTTGACCATGTATGGTTTTGCCAAGCTAGTACTGTGTATACAGAGTATATCACGTTTAGTTCCTCACAGTTGTGCTGTTCACTTACAGATCAGAGAGTTGTACTGCACATGTTTAGAAAAGAGCATATGGGATTCAGAAGAGTATGCATCGGTTTTGCAGCTTCTGAGGTAGGATTTTGTTCCTTCTGTTTTTGTCTGCTGTGAGCCTGCCAGTAAGTTGCACCTTCCTCTAGAACTCTGCCTGCCAAAAAGTTTCGTAAGTGGCTGTGTTGTGTCTAAGAATGTTTGTATATATCTTGAATTTATGCTTGTAGCTTATGGTGTTTTTAATGTAGCAATCATCCACTTCCTTGCTGGTTTTACCTTGTATTTGAACTTGTGATTTTTAAAGGAAAACTCTTGATTATTTAGTCAAATATTGACACTATGCTAGGAGAGCTTAGATATGGGTCATTTGAATCCAGCCAGCTTGGTGTCATGGCAGGAAGAGTGAGCTCGCTCTGTTTTCAGCCTGACTGGGCGGAGGAATAGCATCACTGGGTGGTGCGTGCCCAGCGGTCACTGCCAGCCTCGTTCAGGAGCGATAAGGAGAAGGCAGTGGCCTTGCTGCCCTCCCCTACCGCAGCCGGCTCTGTCCGTACGAACGTGGCATCGTCTGTAAGCTGTTTGTCTAGTCTGTGCACATAGATGAGGTGTCTTGGTTCTGTTACCTGGCATCTAATGTTACCTACCATCTCTGACAAATATACCTGTTAAAGTTATCGATTGTGTTCCTTGGCTCTGTTTCTTGTGTGAATGATGACTTTAGCTATCCTTAGAAATAATGAGCATTGGGACAGTGGGAAAGGGAAGTCAAATGTGAGCGGTTCTTCATACAGTTTTATAATTTTTTCAGTGGACACAAATGCTTCTATGAAAATATGATAAGAAGTCTGAAAACTGAGTATTTATCAAGTCTTGGTTTTCTCTGGGCCTTACGAGAAAAGAACAGATGGGCACAGTAGGAGGAATCCGCACTGAAAGCACTCTAAGTTCAGAGACTTAATACAAATATTAGTGATGTAGCAGGTACAGCTTAAGATAGAAAACTAATTTCATGCTCGCTGGAAAAAAATAACCTCCCCATGGAAACTAAATTGCCAGTGAAAATCTGTGTTTTATTTCATTTTTTTAAAACCCAGTAAAAGATTTCTGTTTAAACTTATTTCACCTAGAATATTTCTGAGACTTCTCTTGATTTCCGTAACTGTCTTAAACACCCAGTTGATTCTTCCTGGGTGATTGTCTTCCCTCTCAAGTGAGGTGTTCCCAAATTCATAGATTGCTCTGTCCAGAAGGAACTTGTTTCTTTTCTTCTGAACCTCCTGGCACTGATTGCACTGGCACTGATAGAGTACAGTCAAGGATCCGAATGCCATTTCCAAAGGAGGGTAAAGAAACATGAGCAATAATAATAACGGTGACAACCGTAACCATCATTTATTAAAGACTTGCCATGTACCAGACACTGTGTTTTTCACTTTCAATACTTTTATTTTTGGGGTCAGCGTCTCACTCTGTCGCCCAGGCTGGAGTGTAGTGGCACATTCACAGCCACTATAGCCTTGTCCTGTTGGACTGAGTTGATCCTTCTGCTTCAGCCTTCCAAGTAGCTGGAACTACAGGCACGTACCACTATGCCCAGCTAATTTTTTTATTTATTGTAGAGAGGAGATCTTGCCAGGTTGCCCAGGCTGGTCTCGAACCTCTGGGATCAGGCAATCCTCTTACCTCCAACTTCCAAAGTGCTGGGATTACCGACGTTCAGTACATTTTAAAATCTAATACTCTTAATACACCTTTGTGGTAGATATTGGTAGCCACACTTTGCCCCTGAGGAACTTGACGCACAGGTAGAGGTTAAGTGACTTCCCTGAGATCCTTTAGCAGCTGATGGAACCAGGATTCTACCCCAGGTCTGACTTCAAAGCTGTTATACCTTCTACTATTCTTTGCCCAGACCTAAAATAGGATTTCGGAATCTGAGCAAAGCAGAAGCAACAAATAGAAAATGAGATTTCAGTCATTTTCCTAAGTTGAAATCAGAAACAAAGGTAGTCAAAAGTGTAGGAGTGTACAAAGTACAAAGGATCGAATATAACACCTACAGCAAGGACAGGTACCGCAAGAGAGCAAAGAAATGTGGGAACCTCCAGACTGGAATTAGTCTTTTCTTTTTTGAACAGATTAGATGTGGACAAGGAGTCAGGCACACTTTTCCGTTTAGGCATTCTCAATAGGCATCATCTGAATTTAGGACCATTCTTATCACTATCTTCAAACTGAAATTCAAGTCATAAGAGAAAAGATTAAAATTATAACAGAATGATGCTTTGGAAAGGAAAACTGCTAAGGCATTATTAGAAACATAGTCTACTAAAATTACCTATTTAGAATTTTTTTAAGCAGCAGCTTGAAAGATTTTTCAAGGAAAAAATTCCTTTTTACGGTTGAGCATACCTAATCTGAAAATCCAAAATTCTCCAAAATTGGAAACTTCTTCAGCACCAACATGCTGCACCATAAGTGGAAAATTTCACACCTGACCTCATGTAACAGGTTGCAGTCAACAGGCTCTCAGTGCAGTTTATTCAGCCTGCCATTGTTTGTTGTTATTGTTTAATCTGATACAGATATTCTGGTAATAATACTGTGCTGCTTAGCTACCCTGAACACATTATTTTTTCACTCTGTTATTGGTATGTCATATTTTTGATTGCCAAGTATTTATGTGTGAATAAATATAAGAAAATGATTGCTTCTCAGTAGCATATAAATTCAGAGTGAGGAATGATGGTGATGTCACACAACCACAGATGTCCACACGGGTGACTGAGATCATGACACTGTTGCTTTCTGATGGTTCAGTACTTTGGTTCATGCACAAAATTATTTAAAATAGTATATGAAGTTATGTTCAGGTTATGTATGTAAGATATATATGAAACATAGATGAACTTTGTGTTTTGTGTTTGAGTCTCATTAAGATAATCTCATAGCCGGGCTCGGTGGCTCAGCCTGTAATCCCGCGCCTTTGGGAGGCTGAGGTGAGTGGATTGCCTGAGCCCGCGGGTTCGAGACCCGCCTGGGCAGCAAGACCTCATCTCTACAATAAATAAAAAAAAAATCAGCCGGGCGTGGTAGCGCATGCCTGTAATTCCGGCTACTTGGAAGGCTGAGGCGGAAGGATCAGTGGAGGCTGCTGTGGCCAGGAGCGGCCACTGCACTCCAGTCTGGGCGACAGAGTGAGACTCCAACTCAAAAAAAAAAAAAAAAAAAGATAATCTCATTATGTATATATAGCAAATATTTCAAAATCTGGAAAAATCCAAAATCTGAAACACTTCTATCCCAAACATTTCGAATAAGGGATACTCAGCTTGCAAGTAGAAGCTGACATGTTTAAATAACTATGGATCTACTTGACGAACTACCTGGTGACCATTTAAAAAATATTTACAGGGTGTATTAATATGGGAAAAGGTCTATTTTCATATATTGTTGAGTGGAAAAGCACATACTTTTAAAAATGTATGCAACAGACATTGATGTGTGAGGGAGGCATGCCAGCGTACCTGTATAATAGAAGCCATAATTTGACATGCATGTGCACATATTCCACAGCCTTTCTTCGCTCAGTCAACTCTTGGAATGTAAGGACCATCTCCCTGTATGGGGTATGAGTTGGCTAATTTTTCACTCAACACTTTGTCATTGTTTAAGGGTATATTTAAGTTAAGAAGCCATTTGGGAAGAAGAAGTAGTAAAAATGATGCTAACCCAACTGTGAGCACAACCGTTTTTCCTGGTCAGTTATAAAAAACCGTTAAGGTAAGGACAAATTTATCCTTCTGTTGGAGAGGATTTATTTTTTTTTTTTTGAGTTGGAGTCTCACTCTGTCGCCCAGACTGGAGTGCAGTGGCCACTCCTGGCCACCACAGCCTCGACCTGCTGGGCTCCGGCGATCCTTCCGCCTCAGCCTTCCAAGTAGCTGGAACTACAGGCGCGTGCTACCATACCTGGCTAAGTTTTTTTGATTTATTGTAGAGATGAGGTCTCACCAAGTTGCCCAGGCGGGTCTCGAACCTGCAGGCTCAGGCGATTCACTCCCCTCAGCCTCTCAAGGCACAGGATTATGGGCTGAGCCACCGAGCTTAGCAGACAGGATTTCTAAACACCTATCTAGAAACCCAACACTAGACCTAGAATTCTTCACACTTTTAAAATTCACTGAACCCATGCGTAAACAATAAAGTTTTAATGGTTAAGCAAATTAGAGTGTCATCAGCTTATAGGAATATGATGGGTCACCTGGACCTGAAAAGTAGTGCACTCCCGGACCAGTCGCAGTGGATTCTTAGACTGGGCGTAATGAAAAGCACTCGCCATTTCTGAGGGGCATCTGCCGTGTCCTCCCTCCCCCGTCAGTTGAGAATTACTCATCTAGAGTTGTCCCATTTGCTTCCTTCTTTCAACTTTTAAACTTTTTTATTTTAAAATTGTGGGTTACAACTCCAGGTTAAGTAGACAAATATTCATTGTGCAGGTGCCCTTGTTGATGAGGTGTGCCCCCCCTTCCCCAGGCAAGATTTCCACTACTGTCAATCCCACCCCCCGCCCCAGTTTCCCGCCCCTGGCAATGCTTTTCTTACAGGATTGCGATAGTTGTTCAAGGTCCACTTATGAGTGAGAACGTGTGGTACTCGGTTCTTGGTTTCTGTGAGAGGTCACGCAGTATCACAGACTCTAAGTCCATCCAGGTTGCTGCGAAGTTTATGATTTTGTCCTTCTTTATGGCTGCGTAATATCCCATTGTGTATATGTACCACATTTTTAAAATTCAGTCCTCTTTTGATGGGCAGCACACTTGGTTCCATGTTCTCGCTACTGTGAACAAAGCTGCAATAAACATACATTTGCAGGTATCTTTCTTATAGAGTGATTTGAGTTCTTCCGGGTATATTCCCAGTAGGGGGATTGTAGGGTCCTATGGAAGGTCGATTTTTAGAACTTTTATGAATTGCCATAGTGTTTTTTTCCACAGAGGCTGTACTAGTTTACACTAGTACAGGGAAAAGTGTTCCCTTTTCGCCACATCCTCTCCGGCATCTGTTATTTTTTGAGTTATTGATGATGGCCATTCTGACTAGAGTTAGATGGTATCAGTGTTGTTTTAATTTGCATCTCCTTGATGACTAGTGAGGACAAACACTTTTTCATGTGTCTGTTGGCTGCTTGGGTGTCTTCTTTTGAGAACCGTCTATTCATATCTTTTGCCCACTTTGTAGTGGGGCTGTTTGTTTTCTTCTCTTCAGCACGTTTGAGTTCCTTGTAGATCCTAGATGGCAGGCCTTTGTCAGACATGGAGTTGGCAAATATTTTTTCCCCATCTGTGGGCTGTCTCCCTGCTCTCTTGATGGTTTCTTTGGCTTTGCAGAAGCTTGTCAGTTTGATGAGGTCCCACTTGTCTATCTCTTTAGAGTTTGATCAGGAATCGGTTGCCAGTTCCAATTTCCATAAGAGTGTCTCCTGCGTTTTCTATGATTCTTATAGTTTGAGGTTTTACATTTAGATCTCTGGTTCATTTAGAGTTAATTTTTGTGTATGGGGATAGGTAGGGGTCCTGTTTCAATCTTCTGCATGTGGTCAGCCAGTTTTCCCAGAACTATTTACTGAGTAGGTTCTCATATCCTCAGTGATTGGTGGTGGAGGCTTTGTCGAAGATGAGTTGGTTGAGAAATTGAGGTTTTGCTTCTGGAATCTCAATTCTATTCTATTGATCTATATGCCTGTTCTTGTACCAATACCGGGCTGTTTTGATTATTGTAGCATTATAATAAAGTTTAAGGACTGGGAGTTTGATGCCCCCTGCTTTTTTTTTTTTTTTTTTTTTTGCTTTTTTTTTTGCTGAGGATTGTTTTGGCTATTCTTGGTCATTTATGTTTCCATTTGAATTCCTGTGTTGTTGTTTCTAGGTCTGAGAAGAATGTTGCTGCTAATTTGAAGGGTATCGAGTTAAATCTGTAGATTGCCTTAGGTAGAATGGACATCTTAACAATGTTGATTCTTCCAATCCATGAGAATGGAATATTTTCCCACTTGTTTGTGTCATCTTTGATTTCTTTAAGCAGTGTTTTGTAGTTTTCATTGTAAAGGTCTTTCACGTTTCTGGCTAGGAAGATGCCAAGGTATTTCTTTTTTTTTTTTTCTGGCTATTGTGAATGGAATTTTGCTTTTTATTTGGGTTTCTGTTTGTATATTATTGTTGTATAGAAATGTGACTGTCTTTTGCACATTTATTTTATACCCTGAGACTTTGCCAAAGTCCTTGATCAGTGCCAGGAGGTTTTTGACAGATTCTCTTGGGTTTTCAAGGTATGGAATCATGTCGTCTGCAAAGAGATAACTTGACTTCCTCCTTTCCTATTTGGATACCTCTGATTGCCTTCTCTTCTCTGATTGCTCTAGCTAGGACTTCCAAAACTATGCTGAACAGGAGGGGTGAGAGTGGGCATCCTTGTCTTGTTCCATTTTTCAGGGGAAATGGTTCCAATTTCTGTCTGTTTAGCAGTATGCTGGCTCTGGGTTACTATTTTGAGGTATGTTCCATCTATGCCTAGATGTTCGAGGGTTTTAATCAAGAAGGGGTGCTGGATTTTATCAAAAGCTTTTTCTGCATCTAATGATATAATCATGTGGTTTTTGTTTTTACATCTGTTGATGTATTTAATTATATTTATGGTCTTACAAATGTTGAACCAGCTTGCATCCCAGGAATGAAGCCTACTTGGTCATGGTGGATGATTTTTGAGATGTGTTGCTAAATCCAGTTTGCTAGGATCTTGTTGAGAATTTTAGCATCTATGTTTCTCACGGATGTTGACCTGTAGTTCTCTTTCTTTGTTGGGTCTTTACATGGCTTGGGCATCAATGTGGTGTTAGCTTCATAAAATGATTTGGGGAGAGTTCCATCTTTCTCAATTGCCTGGAATACCTTCAGTAGGATTGGTATCAGTTTCTCCTTGTATGCTTTGTAGAATTCTGCTGGAAAGCCATCTGGTCCAGGGCTTTTTTTTTGTAGGTAATTTTCTTATGACATAGTCAATTTCCTGGATTGTTATTGGTCTATTTAGGGTCTCAATTTCTTCTTGTTTCAACCTGGGGAGGTTGTGTGATGTCAGAAAGTCCTCTATTTCCTTTAGGTTTTCAAGTTTGTTTCCATACAAGTATACATAGTAGTCTCTGAAATCTTTTGTATTTCTTAAGGATCAGACGTGACTTCAGCTTTTGTGTTTCTGATTGTGTTAATTTAGGCTCTTTCTCATTTTTCTTAGTCAGTCAGCTAGGGGACCATCAATCTTGTTTATCCTTTCAAAGAACCAGCTTTTTGTTTCATTGGTTTTTTTTTTTTTTTTCTTGTATTATCTTTTTGTGTTCTGTGTCTTGGATTTGGGCTTTTATTTTGGTGATCTGGATTCTTCTGCTGAAGTTAGGGTTTTGATGATCTTGCTTTTCCAGCTTCCTTAGGTGACTTATTAGGCTGTTAACTTGTGATCTTTCCATTTTCTTCATGTACATTTGTAGAGATATGAATTTCCCTCTTACTACTGCTTTCATGACATCCCAGAGATTTTAGTAAGATGTTTCTTCATTTTCATTTGTTTCCAGGTATCTTTTAATCTCCGTTTTGGGCTGGGCTCAGTGGCTCAGCCTGTAATCCCAGCACTTTGGGAGGCCAAGGTAAGTGGATTGCCTGAGCCCATGGGTTCGAAACCCATCCAGGCAACTTGGTGAGACCTCATCTCTACAATAAATCAAAAATTAGCTAGGCGTGGTAGCACATGCCTGTAGTTCCAGCTACTTGGAAGGCTGTGGCAGAAGGATCACCGGAGCCCAGCAGGTCGTGGCTGCAGTGGCCGGGAGTGTGCCACTGTACTCAGTCTGGGCGATGGAGTGAGACTCCAACTGAAAAAAAAAAAAATCTCTGTTGATTTCCATGTTGACCCAAGAGTTGCTTAGCATCATGCTATTTAGTGTCCATGTCTTTGTGGGTTTTGGGGGAACTTTGTTGGTGTTGATATTTATTTTTATTCCACTGTGGTCTGAGAAGGTGCATTGCAAAATTTCAGTCTTATGAAATTTGTTTATGCTTGATTTATGGCCAAGGGTATGGTCAGTCTTAGAGTACGTTCCATGCAGTGATGAATAGAATGTACATTCTTTGGTAGTTGGGTGGAGTGTTCTGTAGGTGTCATTTAAGTGCATTTGGTCAAGCATCACATTGAGGTTCTGGATCTCCTTGCTGATTTTTTGTCTTGATGATCTGTCTAGGGCTGTGAGTGGGGTATTAAAGTCCCCAGCTGTGATAGTGTTAGAGTCATTATCTTTTTTAAGTTTGCCAGAAGCTGCTTTATGAAAGTTGGTGCCCCTATGTTGGGTGCATATATGTTTAGGATGGATATTTCTTGTTGATGGATTGAACCTTTTATCATTATGTCGTGACCTTCTGTATCTTTTTTAATTTTTGATAGCCTAAAGGGTATTTTGTCTGATATTAAGATTGCAGTTCCTGCTTTCTTTTGTGTTCCATTCACCTGAAATTTTGCTTCCCATCCTCTTACTTTGAGTCTATGAGTGTCCTTTCTGGTGAGATGAGTCTCTTGGAGATAACAGATTGTTACCTGATGGTATTTTATCCATTTTGCCATTCTGTGTCTTTTCAGTGGTACATTTAGTCCATTCACATTCAGGCTAATTATTGAAATGTGAGAGTTGAGCCCTGTCATGAGGTTCTTATAGAGTTGTTTCTGTTTGTTTGTTGTCTATCTTTTGAATTTTGAGTTGATTTGTGTGTGTTTTCAATCTTTTTCCTGCATTCTTGTTGTTCTTTTTTCACTTTCTTCTGTGTTTAATACTTTCTGAAGTGTTTCTTGTAGAGGTGGTCTAAAGGCAGCGTAAGTTCTTAGGGATTGAATACCTGGGAAAGATTTTAATTCTCCCTCGTTGATGAAGCTTAGCTTAGCTGGGTATTTTATTCTTGGTTGAAATTGTTTACCTTTGAGAACGTTGAGGATTGGCCTCCAAGCTCTCCTAGCCTGAATTGTTTCTCTATGTATCTGCTGCTATTCTAATTGGTCTTCCCCGGTAGTTAGTCTGACCTTTTTCTCATGCTGCCTTTAGGATTTTTTTCTTTTATACCTACTTTGTTTAGGCAAATTATTTTGTGTCTGGAAGTTGGTCTTCTCATTTGTTGTCTTACAGGGGTTCTCTGAATCTCTTGTTTTTGAATTTTCACATCACTGAGGAGATGATGGAAGTTTTCTTGAATAATTTCATGGAATGTTTGTTCCAGGGTGATCTCTGTCTCTCTTTCTGCCTCAGGAAGTCCAATTACTCTTAGGTTTGGCCTCTTGAAATAATCGCTCATCTCTTAAAGGTTTTGTTCTGTCTTTTTAAGCTTCTTTTCTATGTTTTTGACGGTTTGGGTTAGTTCTATATTTTGGTCCTCAAGCTCTGAGATTCTTTCTTCTGCTTGGCAAATTCTGCTTTCCATGCTTATTAGTTTGTTATTTATTTCAATCACAGTATTCTTTACTGCTGCTATCTCAGTTATCAACTCCTTCCTATTTTCCTCTTGTCTCTCCTCAATTCCTTTTATTCTCTCTATTAATGTCTTGATGTCTCGGTTTGTCGTATGTGATCAGTCATTCTGGAGGCTCTTCATTGTTTGTGTTCCGAAGTCTTTTTCTCAGTGTCTGACGTCCCAGGCGTCTGTGTGAAACCCATATTTTTGTTTTGGTTTTTCTTCATTTGTGTAGATTCCCCCCCCTTAATTCTGTTGTTCAGGCATGGCGGGGTTGCTTTTACTTCTGTTTGCTAATCTCCTATTCTTCCTTATGTGGATCTAGCTTTGTTCAATTCTGAAACTGGACTGTGGGTTGGGGGCTGCACTTTTTTGCAGTTTTGAGATTTAATTGGGGGGGGGAGCTGTGATTCAAAATCTATCTGCAGATCCCAGTATCCACTGACAGGCATATGGGTACCCTGGAACCCACTTCCCACTGCCTCACAACCTGTCCATGCAGTGGGTGTATAGGTTTGCTCCCTGAAAGCAATATGAGGTAAGGAAAAGGAAAAAATGGAATGAGGAAGGTGGAGAGAGAGAAGAGTAAGAAGGAAAACAGACAAATGTACCAACTAACAATTGAAAAGAGACAGACAACAAAGAGTAAAAAGGAAAAAAAAACTAAAACATAGACAATCATACAAACACACAAGCCAACCAACCTCCCTATTGACGTACTATTCCCCTACACAAACAGGAAGTCTAAAGAAAAAAAAGGAAAAATCAGTAAAATAACAGAAACAAAGCAAGTACGAAAACATCATCAAAAACAGAAGGGGGGGAGAAAAGCTAAAGCAAAAATGAACAAAACAGGCAAAGAATAAAAATTAAAACAAGAAACCAAGCTCGCTCTGAGATCGTACGTCCAACGTCTTTTCAGCTCTGATCTGTAGCTCTCATTGCAGGTTGGTAGGATCAGATGCCCCAGGCCTGCTGTGAAAGGAGGGTGGATCCGATCTGGTCTCAGCCAGCTTGTTGCCTGTCAAGTCTGCCACTCAGATCTGACCTGTGTCCAATTTAGCACAGGGGAGGGGCTTCTGTCTCCCAGTTTAATGTGATTACCTTAGGTCCCAAGTTAGAGGCTGGGTGGAGCTGGGTGGGGGGCAGTGCAGGTCTCCACCTGGTCCTGGGACAGAGAAAATGGCAGTGGTTGGTGTTTCTTCACCCGGCGTGTGCCTCCTCCCTGGCCCTCCCCAATCCTCTCTCCACCAGTCAGACTCGGGGTTCCAGCTCATCTGTGTATGGTCCTGCCACAGCCGAGCCCAGGGAGCCAGAGTCCGAGGCAACCAGGCGCTGCAGGTCGGCATGGATTGGGGCAGTGCAACTGGTGAGGGAGCCAGGTCTGTGGGCCAGGAGCCCAGGGCTGGCCTAGGCAGCAACGGAGGCAACTGCAGCAACCGCGTGGTACATGAGGCCAGAGGCTTCTAGCCCACGAGCCAGCACGACGGCCAAGGAGCTGGCTGGCAGCGCCAGCAGCAGCAGCAACCAGGGGAAAGCGAGACACTCTCACAGTCTGATGTGTCCCGTCGCCATCCTGCCAGAAATCCAAGTTATCCCATTTTCTTTGAAATAAGGATACCAAGGCCAAAAACATTGACTTTTCTGCAGTTGGCAGAGCTGAAATTTAAATCTGAATCTTCTAAGTCCAGTGCATTTTTCAGCCATGTCCCAAGTATTTGAGAGGTGGTTATAAGAGGAAATTTATGGTTTCGTAGCCAATAGTCCATGTTCAGAGTGTATCCAGAATTTTTAAATGAGCAAGCTTCTGTGGACCCAGGCATTCCCTCCCCCTCATCCTGATACTAATATCTGCACAGGGTGCAGACATATAAATAATGGGAGCCACGGTGTCCAGTCTGCTTACTCCAAGTGTAGCCTTATGAGCTTGCTATAGAAACAGAAATTGAAGTTGATTGATAGCTGAAGGAAATTTACTTTAAGCTGAAAGGAATTATTTTAATTTCTGAGTAAGGTTTTTGACTTAAACAGTAATATATTAGCAGGCCAGCTCAGCTTACACTGAGTTTTTAAATACTCAGTTTTAAATTATTGACCTGAATAATAATGTTAATATTTGATCACTTCAGCTTAGTTCAAAGAGACTAGAAGTTTAGAATCTAAATAATGCATTATGTCCTGACTTTGCAGATCAACTTCAGTTGATATTTAAAGATCTACTTAGGAAAAATGACACCGCTTCACAATCTATGATATGTTTCTAATATAGTAATAATCTAGTTTATGATGATCTAAAGTTATCCATGCAGAAGCTATATGAGACTGCACCATTAAAATACATTATTTTTCTTTTAGAACCAGGATGGCCAGTTCTGAATTTGTATCACTCACATCAGGGTCCCTCCACGATATCTGTAAGCCTATGGTGAAATCAGACAAAGAGCTGAATTGTTAAAACTTCATTTAAAGCAAAAGATGTTGAGAGACACTATTTTTCAAGGAATGATTTTCAGGCTTCAATGTGCATAAGAATTAGCTGAGGTGTATTAAACATTTCTGCTCTTTCTTCAAAGATTCGGAATCAGACTGTTAGGAACTATGGTTGTGTAGAGGTTTAGCAGGAATCTGTATTTAACAAGCACTCCAGCACATTCTCACAACTGGCCCAGAGACCATACTTTGAAAAACACTTTTAGAAAACAAAGGGGAATAAGAAAGGGATTTTTAAAAAATTGAATCCATTAAAGAAAAAATCTTTTTTCATGGAGAAGCATAATGGCTCTAGGCAGTTGATCTCAAATTAGTTCCAAAACTAGACTGAGGTATTTCACTACTAATATTAAGCAGTGTTTTTTTGTCTTTGCTTTTTTGGTTGTTGTTGTTGTTGAGTCAGAGTCTAACTCTGTTGCCCAGGCTGGAGTGCAGTAGCACGATCACAACTCACTACAGCCTCAAACTCCTGAGCTCAGGTGATTCTTCCACCTCAGCCTCCCAAGTATCTGGGACTAAAAGCATGTACCACCACAGTCAGCTAATTTTTTATTAATTTTTTAATAGAGATGATTCTCACTGTGTTGCCCAAGCTGGTCTTGAGCTCCTGACCTCAAGCAGTCCTTCCAGCTTGGCCTCCTAAAGTGCTGGGATCACAGGCATGAGCAACCGTACCCAGCTAAAATTAAATGTATTCATTTTAGCAGTATAGTGTTCCAGTACTGAGCATGGTGTTGCACAAAGGGCACCATGACGTCCTGATAAACTAGTTTGAGAGCCGTTGGCCTTAGAGAACCTGTTCTTCACTAAGGTGATAAAAATCTTTATCGTTATGTGGTCATTGCCTTATATTTCCATCTGAAAAATGTTCTTTTTTGCCGGGCACAGTGGCTCAAACCTGTAACCCAGCACTTTGGGAGACCAAGACAAGAGGATTGCCTGAGCCCAGGGGTTCAAGACCAGCCCGGGCAACTTGGTGAAACCTTGTCTCTACAATAAATCAAAAAATTAGTCGGACGTGGTGGCACATGCCAGCAGTTCCAGCTACTTGGAAGTCTAAAGCGGAAGGATCACCTGAGCCCAGCAGGGCAAGGCTGTAGTGGCAGTAAGCATGCCACTGCACTCCAGCCTGAGCGACAGTGAGACTCCGACTGAAACGAAACAAGAAAAATGTTCTTTTTTAATACTTGATTTGTAGGCCAGGCACAGTGGCTCACACCTATAATCCCAGCATTTTGGGAGGCCGAGGTAAGAGGATTGTCTGAGCCCACAGGTTCGCGATCAGCCTGGGCAATTTGGTGAGACCTCATCTCTACAATAAATCAAAAAAATTAACGAGGTATGGCGGTGCATGCCTGTAGTTCCAGCTGCTTGGAAGGCTGAGGCGGAAGGGTTACCGGAGCCCATGAGGTCAAGGCTGCAGTGGCCGGGAGCGTGCCACTGCACTCCAGCCTGGACGACAGAATGAGACTCCACCTCAAAAAAAAATAAAACAACAACAACAAGACTTTGATTTGTGGCGTCACTGAGATGATGACAAAGATGACCCTGGTCCTTACTGACATGGAGCTTCAGTCAGTTGAGAGGCTTGGGACAAGGAGAGGGACAGCAACAGTGGAGAGCAGTCCGAGCTGTGGAAGGTGAGGAGGACTAGGCCGGGAAGGAAGGAGCAGACGCAACAGTGCACCTTCGTTTGTGAGACTGGACAGCTTCGCCCAAGAACTGGCATCTTATATGACATATGAAGGCTCAGGAGGAGTTACTTATGCTTTAGTTTCTGTTTCCATGTTAGATCATCTATAGTTGTTGTGTTAGTCTTTGAAGAAGACTAACACAATCTGTGAGTAGGTTTTTATTTTTGTTTTTTTTTGTTTTGTTTTGTTTTTTTGAGTTGGAGTTTCACTCTGTCGCCCAGACTGGAGTGCAGTGGCCGCTCCCGGCCACCGCAGCCTCCACATGCTGGGTTCCGGCGATCCTTCCGCCTCAGCCTCCCAAGTAGCCGGAATTACAGGCATGTGCTACCATGTCCGGCTGATTTTTTGACTTATGGTAGAGATGAGGTCTCACTGCCCAGCCGGGTCTCGAACCCGCGGGCTCAGGCAAGGTTTTTATTTTTGTTTTTGTTTTCTTATTTTCTAATTGTCATTGATATATACGTTTGCAGATCTGAATCCTGAATATTTTTCAAAGCTGCCTTACAATGGTGATGTCTGTTTAGAATGTGAGAATTCATTAGTCAGAAGGTCTTTGCATTAGTCATGTATTGGCCAGTATCTCCGTGTAGCTGTTCTCATAATCAGACGTTTATGTAATTACTACTTAATCAGATTATTGGCTTTCTGCATGATGAAGCAGAACACTCCATTTCCCTACAGGATGATTGTTTCTAATGATTGCTAAATGATTCTCTTTCTTAGTTAAGAAAACTTGTTCTTAATGACGACCTATAAAGCTTTTAACACATTAAGTATCACAGGCCTTTTTTTGAACCACTTATCTGAGTGATATAGTCATTTCTTTATCAAGTTGAATAGAGATAAATAGCTCTTTTGTGGCACTAATGTGACAAATATTAGACCTGTTTTTCCTTTCTCTTTAATCTCACATGGTGGCTTCAAGCCTTTTTTTTTCAATTTTATTCTACTTTTTTAAAGACAAAATGGTAGTTGTAATATATCAAAACTGGAAAGTATTGTCTCACTGTCTCCACTTTTTCTCCCATTCTCTCTTTAACTAATTACAGTTCAATTTGTACAACAGTTTTTTGTTTTGTTTTGTTTTTGAGTGGGAGTCTCACTCTGTCACTCAGGCTGGAATGTAGTGGCACACTGCTCACAGCCACTGCAGCCTCAACCTGCTGGACTCAGGCGATCCTTCTGTCTCAGCCTTCCAAGTAACTAGAACTACAGGCATGATGCCACCACGCCCAGCTAATTTTTTGATTTATTATAGAGACCAGTTTTGCCATGTTTTCCATGCTGGTCTCGAGCCCTAGGCTCAGGCCGTCGTCTCGCCTCTGCCTCCCAAAGTGCTGGGATTACAGGTGTGAGCTACTGCACCCAGCTACAACTAGTTTTATCAAAGTCACCAATGACCTTCATGTTCCTAACTCTAATGGTTGATTCTTCATCAGACACAGTTCATCACTTCCTTCTTCATGACTTCCAGGACTTGGAGTCTCTTGGTTCTTCTTCTTCAGATCATGTCCTCCTCAGTTTCCCTAAATGCTTCTCTCTCCCTGACATCCTAATATTGTAGTGCCCCCAGGACTTAACCATAAGCCTACACCTCTCTACTGAGTGCCAGACTGTTAGGTCCATCTATTTAATTAATTTAATTAGTCTATTTAATTAGGTCCATCTATTTAATAGCTTCACTTGGATGTCCAACACACTCCTGATCTTCCCCTTGAAACCTATAATTTTCCTGAAGTCTACCTGTCCTTCTGATGTTCGTGCCAAAAGCCTGAGCTCTGCCTTCAAAATGTATCAAGAATCAGACCTCTTCTTGGCACCTTCCTTGCCAAGTACCACATGGTCCAAGTCACCGTCATCTCTCACCTGGGTTACTGCAGTAGCCTCCTGTCTGGTCCCCTACAGGTTTTTGTCAAAGTAGCAGTCAGAATAGTCCTTTTAAGATACGTCAGTTAATGTCACTCCTTTGCTCAAAGCCTCCATTAACCCCCTGTCTCGCTCAGTAAAACCCCTGGTCTGTACATGACGCTACATGACCTCACCTCCATCCTGTTTCCTCTCTGACTTCCTCTCCTGCTGCTTATTCTCTCCATTTCAGTCACCTTGGCCTCTGTGTTCTTTCTTGAACATGCCAGGCACACCCACCGTGGGCCTTTGTGCCCATTGTCCTGCCTGCCAGGAAAAGCTACTCTGGATATTTGTAGGGCTTTCTTTCCTTCTTTGCGTATTTGATCCAATGTCGTCTTTTCAAGGAGACCCTAACCGTCTAAAACTGGAAGCCTTTCCTCTATTGCACTAGCCTTACTCTGCTCAATAGTTTCCCATAACACTGACCAATTTGTGACACATAGAGTATATATATTGGATGAATGGATAGTTCTAGAATGTTTAGTGTTTGTGCCTCTCCCAACCCCCATGCTAGAATGTAAGTTTCATGAACACAGTGAGTTTTGATTCACTAAGGTATGCCCATATGCCCAGAACAGCGTCTGGTTTGTACTAAACATTCAATAAATATCTCTTGAATGACTGGTTTCACGACTGATGTAGGGGTTGAAACGTAGTTGGAAAAAAGCTGGTCTAGGGCCTAGACTCAATCCTTAATTTTTTTTTTCTTTTTTCTTTTTTGAGTAGGGGTCTCACCCCGTTGCCTAGGCTGGAGCACAGCGGCACGCTCGCGGCCACCACAGCCTCAGCCTGCTGAGCTCAAGTGGTCCTTCTACTGCAGCTTCCAAGTAGCTGGAACTCCAGGCGCGTGCCATCACACCTGAAGAGATGAGGTCTTTCGAGTACCCAGGCTATTCTCAAACCTCTAGACTCATGCAGTCCTCTCGTCTCTGCTTCCCAAAGTGCTGGGATTACAGGCGTGAGCCACCATGCCTGGCAATCCTTAATTTTTTGTTTGGTGTGCTATGTAGAACAATTTTTTTTAGAATGAGTAAAATATTTTAATTTTGGGTTGCTTTTAAGTGATCTTATTCAGTTAGGTTTGGTTTATCCAAAGTGCTTGCTGTAGTCACTCTAATAATAATCTAATTGAAAAAATAACAGTCCTTTTCTGATATGTCCCCTTGTGTTTTATAACTTGGAAAACCAGTCACCCACTGTCAGCTATTTGTACTTCAGATTTCTTTCCAGACTTTAAAGCGTACTATATTCGATATTCCACAAGCTGCAGTTTGTGTTTGTCTTGTTTTTATTGTGGTGATTTTGTTTTACACCTAATATTCTACCAAGAACGCTGTGTTTTGAGATGGAGTATACCATGGTCAGTAAGAGCATGGATGTCAAGCGAGACTGTGAGGGTTCAAATCCCAGCTGTGCCCGCTACCAGCTTTGGGATACTGGTCAAGTTCTCTGTGCCCCTATTTTCGCATTCTAACATGGGAATAATAACAGTATTTACATTATAAAGGGTGTGAGTATCAAGTGACACCTGCTACACCTAAGGGCTAAGTGCATATAAACGTTAGCTGTCCTCATTATTACATAATCGCCCTGCCTATTGTTTATCATCACCGTATAATATCTCATGTTTTGAAAGTGTAGCATTTTAATCAGTCCCTTTTGTGATATACATTTAGGTTGTTTCTGATGCTTCATTGTTACAAGCAGTAATCACTAGCATGAGTATGTTTGCACATTTGTGTAATTAGTTCCACAAAATAAATACATAGGTGTTCTGCCCCTAAATTAGTAACACATTGTTGTACAGTGTATACTCACTCCAACAGTGTTTCAGTGTGTTTCCTCACACTCTTGCTGATGCTGGATATTATCAGGCTTAAATATCTTTTTTTTTAAGTTTTAAAACAAAGTTTATTAGCAAGAAAAAGAGAAGGAAAAAGGAAGATTCTTTGCAGAAAGACCTGCCACAGGCAAGTTATTTTTTAAAGAAGAAAAACTTCCAGGCTTAAATATCTTTCCTCATTTTCTTTTAACATTTTATGATTGATGACCTAGTTCTTTTCCCTGCTGCCACACCATACTCACATTTTTACTTTGTCTGAAATGTATTTTTGTGTCACTGAAATGTATTTTTTGTGTATAATATAAGGTGGTGATCTTTGTTTGCAAAAAATAGTTAATTCTGCCGGGCTCGGTGGCTCACCTATAATCCCAGCACTTTGGGAGGCCCAGACGCGTGGAATGCCTGAACTGCGAGTTCGAGAGCCACCCGGGCAACTTGGCAAGACCTTGTCTCTACAATAAATCAAAAAATTAGCCAGGCATTTATTTCAGTAGTGCCTGTAGTTCTGGCTACTTGAAAGACTGAGGTGGAAGGATCACCTGAGCTTAGCAGGTCGAGGCTGCAGTGACCAGGAGTGGCCACTGCACTCCAGTCTGGGCGACAGAGTGAGACTCAACCCCCCCCCAAAAAAATAGTTAATTCTAATACCTAACATCTTTTCCCCACTGATTAGAGGTGGTATCTTTATCATAAAACAAACTTCCATGTATACCTTGATCTTTCTGAACTCTTACTCTTTTCCATTGACTTGCCCATGTAAGTACCATCTGATTTTAATCACCATACCTTATTAACATCCCACTATACATTCAAGTTTGCATACATTGTTACTATCTTCAAGGAACAAGTATTATTCCAGATAGATATTAGAATAATTTTATTGGGTTTTAAAACATGCCTACTGAAATTTCATTTCAAACAGTGTTTAAAGTATAGATTATTTGGAATGATTTGGATCTTTATAATATTGAGTATTAAAATATCTGCTCATTTGTTCAGCGCCTTCATTTTTTATGGTCTTACACATGTGTTGTAAATGTATTGCTGTATATTCTATTGGCTTTGTTATATTTATTTATTTGTTTGTTTATTGGTTTAAACTGGGGACCTCTAAATTCCAAGGTGCTTTTTTCTCTCTGTTTCAGCAGCTTTAGGGGGTACAGATAGCTTTTGGTTACATGAATGCATTGTATAGTGACGAAGAAGTGTAGACCTAAGTGTACTCAACACTCTTACCTGTGCACATTATACTTGATAGGTGGGTTTTTTTTGTTTCGGATTTTGAGCCGGCGTCTCTTGTTGCCCAGTAGCACAATCACGGCTCACTGCAGCCTCTACCTCCTAGGCTTAGGCAATCCTCCCACCCCAGCTTTTCAAGTATCTGGGACTGTAAGCATGCACCACCATGCCCAGCTAATTTTTTGTTTATTTTGTAGAGATGAGGTCTTGCTATGTTTCCCAGACTGGTCTTGAACTCCTAAATTCAAGCAGTCCTCCCACCTCGGCCTCTCAAAGTGCTGGGATTACAGGCATGAGCCACTGCACCTGGCCTTTGCTACCATTTTTAGCATGCTCTTTTTTCCATGATGTAGTTTAATATAAGGTATTGATTACATTATGTGGATATGTATGCACACACATATATATTTATCTTATATTTTCTCACTCTTAATTGTTTTTTTTTTTTGAGTTGGAGTCTCACTCTGTCACCCAGACTGGAGTCCAGTGGCCGCTGCCGGCCACTGCAGCCTCGACCTGCTGGGCTCCAGCGATCCTTCCGCCTCAGCCTTCCAAGTAGCTGGAACTACAGATGCACGCTACCACGCCCGGCTAATTTTTTTTTTTGATTTATTGTAGAGATGAGGTCTCACCAAGTTGCCCAGGCAGGTCTCGAACCCATGGGCTCAGGCAATCCACTCACCTCAGCCTCCCAAGGTGTGGGATTACAGGCTGAGCCACCGAGCCTGACTTATTTTCTCACTTTTTTACACTCGAATTCATTTACAGTTCTTAGATTTTTCTAGCTTTACAGTCATGCTATATTCAGATAATTAATTTCTTCCTCCGTTCTAATGTTTATACTGCTTCCTTTTTTTCTTAATTTGTAGCAACAAGACTCCCAAATGATGTTGAATTACAGTGATGATAGTAGGCATTATTGATTCTGTGATTCTGTGTGTATACCTTTACTAGAAAAAAATTTTAATTAATGACTTTACTGAGTTGGTTAAATAATTCTTTTTAATCAATCTTACCTTAAGTCTTATCTTTTTATATTAAACCAGAGAGTACTTGGGAAAGTATAAGATCTTTTTCTACTCTGAAAACAATAAAATCATAATCTTTGGCTAAGAATAAGAGAAGCAGTTAACTATCTGAATCCTTGAAGTTTAAATCTGGGTGAATGATCTGTCTCCTCCAATCGAATGCCACATTAAAGGTTATGACTAATAAAATTTGATTTCAAAGTTAAGTGAAATAATGCCGTGTGTGACATCCTGAAGAAGTACAACAGGCTAGGCTTGGTCTTCCTTGATATTCAGTTATTTGGAGCTCAGAATGGCTGAGGTGTTGCTGCCTGTATCCTGGGAAGCTAGTCCTCTGTGTGCTCCTCGGTGGTTAGACCTCCCCCACCAATGTGAGTGTGAGCTCACTCAGCCTCTGCTCCCCTCCAGGCAAGCCTGTGCCCGTGATTCTTTGGACACTGGCAATGCCGATCTTCTCTACTTAGTAGGCCTAAAAGGTCAGGTATAACAGGTGGTTCAAGTGTGCTTGACTTGGAGTTGACTCTCTTAACAGTTTAACTCCATCTGGGCAATAGAAAGCCAGAAATTTTCAATCGCAAATATAATCAAGAATGAAATGTCTTGGCTTATTTTTCTTTGACCTGTTAGCTACCTGTCATTCATAGATCAGAAATACACCTGGGATAATTGTATATAGAGGAAGTTGTTGTTGTTTTTTTTTTACTCTTTGTTAAAACTGCAAAAAAAATTTACTATTTGAGCTACTTCTAATAATTTCTATATTTTATAATCTAAAGTTCTCTATTTTTTCTACTTTTTAAAAATTTGGGTTTAAATTTTGATTGAAGTAACCAGGTTTGTTTCTCAGTTAGTCATAGTATACTTAGTTTTGTGTCTGTTTTTCCTTAATCATATTAGTACTTTCCCCAAAAATTTTAGTATGAAAAATGTCAAACACAAGTTCTTTTTTTTTTTTTCAGAATGCTTCATATTCTAGATTTGTCTGATTGTTCATGGTTAATATTAGAACTTTTAATCATTGTAGTTTTGATTTAGATCCATTGCTAAGAATCATTTGTATAGCTGTGTGTTGCTACTACTTAATAATTACTAATATTGATTCCTTTTGCTGCTGTTACTATGATCTTAGTGGAGAAATCATAGAAGATCTGAGAACAGGATCCTGATTTTAGAATATCTGTGTTCTCCCTCCATTTCTCACAAAGATTTACTTGGCTGTGAATGAGTTACTTAACCACTCTGCCTGTGCTGTAAATAACAAGCAGAATCGCCTACCTTGTTTAAAGTTCAGTAGGTATACTGGCTGATGTTTATAAAGCCCATAGGACATGTAAAGCATAGTTTAAACGGTAATAGAGAAATTACTGTAATACTTAGATTTTGGTCCTTTACATTTAGTGTGTCATATCCTCTGTAGTTACTTCTTGTGTCATATGTATGTTTAGATCATAAAGAAAAATGAATATTAATTGCCTACTCTGTGGCTAGATTGTGCTAGACTCTTCACATGCAACTTCTTGTTTAATTTTTAAGTCTCTGTCAGACGTGAAATATGAGAGGGGACCAAAAAAAGCCAAAATTTATTTATTAAAAATTGTATATTTATTCTTACGTGTTTAAAATTCAATAACCTTCAAAATACTCTCTGTTTGATGCAATACACCTATCGAGATGCTTTTTCAACTGCTCAGAATAGTTTTTGAACTCATCAGTTTTGATGCATTTTAGTGCATCTGCCGTTTTGCTTGTTTTTGTTTTGTTTTCTCCACCCCTTCCACATAGGCAAAGTATTTCCCTTTGAATACTTTTTCATGGGGGGGGCAAAAAAATGCTTGGGGCAGGATCCGGTGAATAGGGAGGGTAGAGCATGGAGGTCATGCAGATTTTGGTCAAAACTGATGAGCACTCAGCAAGTGTGCTTGTAAATTACCCATCATGAAATGGGCAAATACATTGAAAGAATCTCAAAAAAAAATTCACTGAAGCCGAAAACAACCTCTCACGACAACACTGTCTGGTACGCTGATGCCGATGGGTTCCTAGAACATTTACCTGACAGGAGAAACCTGAATTACAAGGGCCTGCTCTCCAAAAAATAATCCTGGTTTTTTGGGTCCTCCTTCGTATGTGCGTTATAATTTCCATTTTACAGATAAGAAAACCAAGGATCAGAAATGTATAGTAAACTTGTTCTGTATTACAGACACAGTGTCAGAACCATGCTATGAATCTAGATTTTTGTGAATTTTCTAAGCTAAGCTTTATCATGAGAACCCCTCAAGAATGCTCTGAATGTCACATAAAATTGAGAAAAATCTGTCCAAAAAACGTTGGTAGCTACTAAAGAATTTTTATTATCTTCTCTGTTTCTAGCACCAAAGTCTAGTATATTTTTGGTAGAACACCAACAACACAATGGTATACCTTTTACTTTTTTCTAATTTAGGGACATTTTAAAGGATCAGAAACATTTAGTATTAAAATGTATTTTAAGTGTGTTCATTTCGAGTTATATTACATCTCCTGTGATTGATTCTCTTCTAGGATGTTGGCAAAGGATGAGCTGATGACCATACTTCAGAAATGTTTCAGGATTGTCAAGTCCTCTCCTGAAAAGCACCTTGGCAGCACAGCTAAGAGAATAGAGGAGTTCCTGGCCCAGTTTCAGAGTCTCGATGGTGAGAGTATAATATCCTACCAGTACTGGCCATGACAGTCATTTAACTAAAATGACATGGAGGAAATCCCCCGTTGTGATGTTGCTGAGAGATGAAGAGGTCCAGTAGTTCATGAGCAGTCTGTACTCCAGGCCTCAAAATAGAACACCAACCTGCTGGGCGCCAGCGATCCTTCCACCTCAGCCTTCTAAGTAGCCGGAACTACAGGCACGCACTACCACACCTGGCTAATTTTTTATTTTTTTTGTAGAGACAAGGTCTCGCCAAGTTGCCTAGGCTGGTCTTGAACCCACAGGCTCAGGCAGTCCACTGGCCTCGGCCTCCCAAAGTGCTGGGATTACAGGCTGAACCACCGAGCCTGGCCTGAATGCCACGTCTTAACAGTCACAAATAGGTCAAATGTTTCTCTTCCAGATTTGGTTTAAACAATGAAGAGCATCAAAAGGACAGGAAAAATATTATTTATCTGGATCTACAGGAGGATATATCTTTAAAAAGGCAATAAAAAGAAATAAGTAGCAGGGTATCATAATTAAGGACTCCTTTTAGAGGTTTTTTTCCTTAAGCATTTTATCAAGTTCTTCATATAATTCAAAAACACTGCATAAATCATTGGAAGCCTGAAAAATTAATAGCTGTGAACTGCTTTCACAGAAATGAGGCTCATTGGTATGCTGATTACCAAAATATGCATGAGGCTTGCGTTAATCGGATTTACAAAAGCTTGAATCTTTCACTCCTAAATTAACTGAGGCAGCCTGGCACTCCTCAGTGTTGGAAGGTTACAGTTTCCTTTATTTTGTGTGACCTCCTCATGATCATTTATACTTCCTGAATGCTTGGGGGTGTCTGACTGCATATGGGTAGCCATGTTCTTTTCCCCAATGCGCTAGGACTTCTTTGTTCTTGTGGTGCACCACAGATGGATTTGTATTATTAACTTTTCCTAGGCTCTTATCTAGCTCTGTTTCTAGCACCAAAGTCTAGTATATTTTTGGTAGAACACCAACAACACAATGGTATACCTTTTACTTTTTTCTAATTTAGGGACATTTTTAAAGGAGTTCGGGGGAGAAGGCAACTTCATCAATAAGCACACAGAATTGGACATGGCATGGTGCAAATGTCATATTTGAAATATCCATTGTAATCCTTTTTTGTGTGGCAAGTATTCCTTTGTCTTAAAAATCCTTTGGCTTTAGGAGACTGTTTTTGTGGAATTCCCCCTTACCTCTCCATAGCTGCCATGAGAGCCACCTGAGTGCTCAGGAAGACAAAGGAGAACAAAGGAGAAAGTTTGCCTGGCTGGAGCTCCCGGAGAGGCCAGAATGAGGCAGTTCTCACCTACTGAGGAATTTTCCTCCAGGTTTTGTGTGGGCATTGCTCCTTTGACACTACCGCATGAGCTGAACACAGAAATGTTTAAGGGCTGAGATGCTAAGTCTAGCTACAATCTGAAACTAAAGTCCAGGAAGAGAAAGTAACATGTTTGAGATCTCTGAGGTAGTGGTAGCACTTAGAATAGAGTCATCTCTCTTGACCACCAGCAAGCTGTTGTTTTCTTACTGATTCACAACATAAATGCCCCCAGTTGTGATCACTGGACCAGTGAGGGACCACCCTAATATACAGGGTAAAAGGCTTTGAAAACTATACGATAAATAAGGGAAATTGTAATCTTTTACAAAACTGGACTCATGTTTTGTTTGTTTGTTTGTTTGTTTGTTTTTTTGAGTTGGAGTCTCACTCTGTCACCCAGCCTGGAGTGCAGCGGCCGCTCCCGGCTACCGCAGCCTCGACCTGCTGGGCTCCGGCGATCTTTCCGCCTCAGCCTTCCGAGTAGCCGGAATTACAGGCGCCTGGCTAATTTTTGTTTTATTTATTGTAGAGATGAGGTCTCGCCTGCCCAGGCGAGTCATGCACCCGCGGGCTCAGGCAATCCACTCACCTCAGCCTCCCAAAGGCGCGGGATTACAGGCTGAGCCACCGAGCCTGGCTAGCGTTCTTATAACATGAGCTAATGAACAAATTCTGTGATATGGCACCACAAAATAAAGAAATGCAGCTTTTTTACCAGGAAAGATTGAAGATTAGGATGATTAACAGCCTAAAGAACAAAGCGTTTTACAAATTAAAGCAAAACAACTGTCTTGAAGAAATGTCTGTATTTCTTGATTTTCAAAAATGACTCATAAATAATAAAGTAAAATTAAAACTCTCCACATTTGATAAGCAGTAATATTTGACTATATGCTATTTCTGGTTCCTTAGTACTTATTACATATTACAGTTTGGGTTTAAAATTACAGTTGGAAGCCGGGCTTGGTGGCTCAGCCTGTAATCCCAGTGCTTTGGGAGGCCGAAGTGAGTGAATTGCCTGAGTCCGTGGGTTCGAGACCCACCTGGGCAACTTGGCGAGACCTCATCTCTACAATAAATCAAAAATTAGCCAGGTGTGGTAGTGTGCATCTGTAGTTCCAGCTACTTGGAAGGCTGAGGCGGAAGGATTGCCGGAGCCCAGCAGGTTGAGGCTGCAGTGGCCAGGAGCGGCCACTGCTCTCCAGTCTGAGTGACAGAGTGAGACTCCAACTCAAAAGAAAAAAAAATTACAGTTGGAACCAGGCATGATGACTCATGCCCGTAATCCCAGCACTCTGTGAGGTATGAGGATGGCTTGAGCCCAGGAGTTCAAGACCAGCCTGGGCAACATAGCGAAACCTTGTCTCCATAAAAAATTAGCCAAGTATAGTGGCACGTGCCTGTAGTCCCAGCTACTTGGAAGGTTGAGGAGGAAGGATCTCCTGAGCCCATGAGGTAGAGACTGCAATGAGCCATGATCATGCCACTGCACTCCAGTCTGAGCAACAGAGACCCCCCCCAACTCATTCATTCATGCATACATACATACATACATATACGCATATATACATACATGATAAATAAATTGTAATTGGGACGGGTTGAGTAGGCCAAAATGTCATCTCCAATTTTTTGTTTCCCCCAGACTGGAGTGCAGTGGTGTGATTATAGCTCGCTGCAGCCTTGAATTTCTCAGCTAAAGTGACCCTCCTGCCTCAGCCTCCCAAGTAGCTAAGACTGTAAGTGCCCACCACACCTGGCCAACTTTTAAAAATCTTTATAGAGATGGGGGTCTTGCTCTGTTGCCCAGGCTGTTCTTGAACTCCTGGCCTCAAGCGATCCTTCAGCCTCAGCCTTCCAAAATGACAGGACTGTTGTCATGAGCCACTGTGTCTGGCCTGTATCATATTTATTTTTAAGGCTCTGCTATATGTTAATAAAATCAGACAAGGAATTTGGTAGATATTTTAACCTTAAGTTATATCTTTCTTGAACCAGGGATTATTCACAATTTTAAATTTTATTCTTTAAGAACAATGCATATTCCCCAGCTACATTCATTCTCCTGTTCTGTTCTCTGTGTCCTATTTAGGCCAACAAACTGTGAGTGTCAGGTTCCCAAAACACACCCTACACTTGGAGGATGCTCTCTGAAGCACTGCTGAACAACACATTTTACCAATTTTCTTTTCCTTTGCTAAAGAACCTTGATGCGCTTTTCGTTTTGTATTTTTGTGTCTGTTTTTTATCATTATAGGATGTGTGGGGCGCAATTCAGGGTTAGGGCTACAAACGTTGACCATGCAGGCACCGTTGCTGATGAGGGGTGCCCCTCCCTCCCCAGGCAGGTCCCTCAACTGCCGTTCCCACCCCCTCCCCCGACAGTTTCCCATAACCGCCAAACACTTTCTCTTCTTTTTTGAGCTGGAGCCTCACTCGGTCGCCCAGGCTGGAGCGCAGCGGCCGCTCCCGGCCCCCGCAGCCTCGACCTGCTGGGCTCCGGCGATCCTTCCGCCTCAGCCTTCCCAGTAGCTGGGACTACAGGCACACACTGCCACGCCCGGCTCATTTTTGATCTATTGTAGAGATGAGGTCTCGCCAAGGTGCCCAGGCGGGTCTCGAACCCGCGGGCTCAGGTAGTCCACTCACCTCAGCCTCCCAAGGCCTGGGAGTACAGGCTGAAACACTTTCTTATAATTGTTCAAGGAGGCTGGAATCGGTGGCTTAACCTGTAATCCCACGCTTTGGGAGGCCGAAGTGAGTGGATTGCCTGAGCCCGCGGGTTCGAGACCCACCTGGGCAACTTGGCAAGACATCATCTCTACAATAAATCAAAAAATTAGCTGGGCGTGGTAGTGCACGCCTGTAGTTCCAGCTATTTGGAAGGCTGAGGAGGAAGGATCACCGGAGCCCAGCAGGTCGAGGCTGCAGTAGCTGTATTGGCCACTGCACTCCAATCTGGGCAACAGAGTAAGACTCCCACTCAAAAAAAAAAAAAATTGTTCAAGGTCTGCTTGTGAGTGAGAAGCACTCTTTGTTTAAGTGGATTATTTCAAAACATTTACATCCCTCTTCATATTCAAATAGTGTTATGATCAAGACTGGGTTTGCCAGGGTATAGAACTGTGTTGTTTGCAATATCTGCAAATCAAAAGAAAACAGTTACACCAGGAGGGGTGAGATCCCATTAGAAGGCCAAACTTCACCTGCGTGCAGCCTACTTATGTGGTTAACTCTCACTTGTACTCCACATCTCTATGATTAAAAAAAAAAGAAAAAGAAAACAGTTTAAGTTTGTATGATTTTCTTGAAAAGCTATCATAGCACAAATATTTGAGAGGTTTTTTTAAAGACTGCATTACAGCATAAATTATATAATATGTTGACCTTCAGCTTCTAGAAGAAATTACTTATCTGATGGAATCTTTTCCCTTGCCATGTTTTAAAAAATAGGTGAAACTTTTACTTACTTTGGATTAGTAGAAATGTTTGTTCTTTTGACCCTAATTGCTGTATATTGGTTTTGTATTAAAAAACAGACACCAAAGAGGAAGACGATGCTTCTGGGTCACAGCCAAAAGGGCTTCCGAAGACAGACCTCTATCACCTACAGAAGGTCGGTCACTTGCTTTTCCCTTCCTCTGCATCCCGTGACACTCCCTTTTTCCACTTCTTGCTCTAGATTAGCTCTGCCTGGATGTCTGTTTTTATTTTTAAGCCACCAGGAACAAAGCAGACTCTGTAACTCACTTAAAAATTGAACGTCCTGTTTATCCCACTGCCATCCTCACTCTACATGTACACATTCTGGAATCTGATAACTAACATAGGTGGAAACTATTCCTGTAGGCAGAGAGAGAGAGAATTAACTAGCAGTGAGGGGGAAAAGAGCCATGGTTGCAAAACAGAATCTGACTATTTATCTGATTCATTTATTTTTCCCTGTTTGATCCAACTGAGAGAATTCAAGAGCCTGACCCCCTTCTGGTTACTTCTTGATGTTTTCAAAAGCACATGTGCAGCACAGAGCAAAAATTGAGCCACAGGATGTTCGGTGTTTGTTTGTTCAGATAGTTGTAGCTTTAGGAACTTTGTTTTCAAAGTAAATAACCTTTTTTGTACTGTGGTGCCAAATTATGATAAATGTGGAGTCAAATTGCAGTCGAAGTGAAATGAAACACATGGAAGCTGTTCTGCTAGTATGTTGCAAAGTCCATACCAACAAAATGTGACGGTTTTACTCCTTGCAAGTCCTTCTCTGAAATGAGTTAATAGATGAGGGATAGTGAGCGTTCTGCCGTATAACTCAGTAATGACGTGAACTGCCTTTTTCCTCTTTCTCTGAAAATTTACTTGATGTATGTTATAAAGCAAAACATCTTGTGGAGAGATACTTGCCAGACCTTCAAAGGGAAAAGTAAAGGAAACTCATTTTGATTTGGTTCTTTCTCTGACATCCTGTCTTATGGGCTTGTATCAACTGCCTCTGCCTTAGCAACAGAGCTCCCTCTAAAGGGTTTTCTGTCTCCAGTCACCAGGAAAGTTATGTTCTTTTATCTGTAGTCCTTACTGGAAATGAAGGAGTTAAGAAGAACAAGTAAGAAACAAACCAAGTTTGAAGTACTCAGAGAAAAAGTTGTGGACTTCATTGACTGTCTAGTGAGGTGAGTCTGTTGCTCTCAAGCACTAGAAATCATGCCATTTTTTCCAAATAACACTGGTATAATAGCTGTCCATAGTCAATTCAGGACATTTATGGTTTGGGGGCCTCTCCATTCAGCTTAGATTTGTAATTTGTATTCCTTTTCCATCCTTATGAAGATGTCTAATCAAATGACTTAGTTCATTCTTTTACTCTCAGTTCAAGAACACAGGTTTAAATTTGATCTAGTTCTTTAGGCCAGGTGGGAAGAGATGAGGAGACAGAAAGTGAGTACTTTTCCTCTTTCTCATAACAGAATGTTTGCATCACACTTTGTCTTTGGTAGGAGTAAATGCTGGACCTGGGGCAAACCCAGAAAACAGAGCAGACTAGCCGTGCTCTGGTGCCACTCATTATCAGCACTAGATTCATGTTGTGACATCTGCTTAGTAAATTTAGAGGTCCACCAGGCCAGCCTATATTTTAAAATGATTCCTTTTTGGGAAATTTGTATAATTCTGATTCATGCTTTTCCAGAAGCCAGCTTTATGGAGCTGTGTAAAATTGCCCACATAAGCTCCTTTTAGGAAGTTGGGACACAGCACCAAAAAAATGAGAAGTGTGCAAAAAAAAGATTTAGTAATTAAAAAGTAGAAAACACTTGTTATCATTGTTTATTCTAACTTTTAATGGTAGTTTAAACCCAGCAACTGGCTAGGCATTGAATAGAAAAAAAAATCCGCTCAGTTACTGAAGAGAAAGAATGATTTTCTGATAAAAATTACATCTTTTCTGAAAGTGTAAGTTATTTTCCAGAACAATGTGGGGGCAGAGTTATTGTTCCTTGTTATTGGGGAGAAATTACTAATGCCATGAAAGAAGTCCAAAATAATCAACCTAGTATGACAAAAAGTAGGTTAAAGAGAGAAGTGCATCCTAACAAAGTGAAGCACGGACCTACTGGCCAAAAGTTACATCTTAGAAATCACAGAGTTAGCGTTACCCTAGTGGGCTTTCCTGTTCTTACAGGCTCTACCTCACACTCCTGACTCTTCACTTCTACCAAATAGTGAACAACTGTAGTCACTAAAAACAGTTTTTGCAGTGTCGTTTGCCATCATTTATAGGGCAAATGTCAAGTTCCTGAGTTTCTACAAATCCCAAATTGTAGACTCTGAAACCACATCAGCCATTCCCTCTTCTTTGACCTAATGTTTGACTTTGACCTTTCGGAGCAGTTCTTGAAATAATGCTGAGCATGACTGAAATATGTTATTATAAAATCACAAAATCTTCCACATTAGGATTTACTGTCTGTACCAAGATTGTCTACCCCAGGAGGGAAGAGATTAGGATTGTAGCATGTTAGAGCTAACAGGGACCTGAGGAGTCAGTTATGTGGCAGCTAAAACCCAGAGAGACTGTGACTCGTGCACTGGGTCAAAAGGTCCTATTTCTCCACACTGCCCCCAAGGGCCACATCACCAGTGTTCAGACAGAGCTTGGAGTTCTCAAGAAAGGATGTCCTTTAAAGATAAATAAAAGCAGTAGGTTTTGGAAGACGGGCTTACAGTAGGCCACGAGCAGCTCTTGGCAAAGATACTGACAGGCAAGAATAAGTGGCCAAATCTTGAGAGCTAAGAATAAATTGCCACTTTCTAAGATACTGTTTTCACCAAAATCAAGCTTCAACTTTGTAGCCCCTGTTTTTTTTTTTGAGTTGGAGTCTCACTCTGTCGCCCAGACTGGAGTGCAGTGGCCGCTTCCGGCCACCGCAGCCCCGACCTGCTGGGCTCCGGCGATCCTTCCGCCTCAGCCTTCCAAGTAGCCGGAATTACAGGCATGCACTACCATGCCTGGCTGATTTTTTGATTTATTGTAGAGATGAGGTCTCGCTGCCCAGGCAGGTCTCAAACCCGCGGGCTCAGGCAATCCACTCACCTCAGCCTCCCAAAGGCGCGGGATTACAGGCTGAGCCACCGAACCCGGCTGTAGCCCCTGTTGATACTAATCCTACCAGTTCTCTCAAAACCACCTCTCGGGGAAGGCCTATCATTGGTTTGTAAGTGCTGATCTGAATCCAAAATGAGCATAACACATTGCTTGCTCTCCTGCCAGACCCATTGCTTATTTCTTCTCACAGCAGATATGTTGCAGAAGCACATTTCTGTGCCAGTCTCCAAGTCTACAGTCAGAATGAATTTCTAACGTATGATGTTGTTTTGTCACTGTTGTTCAACTAATGTGGCCCAGGAGAAACAAAATAAAAGCAGATATTTTAATTTACTCTGTTGGAGGTTCCCTAAGGATATCCAAAAGACCTGTGAACTGCCTGAATTTCAAAACATTAAATGTAAAGATGTTACAACAGCAGAAGAGTACAAATGCAAGGCAGTAGTTTGAGTTTCTGAAAGTGACTCTGTCTGGTTGCCTTGTTAGATTTCCAGTCCTTACTCTATAGCAGGGACTTCAACAAGATCTTTTAATGAACACCAAGTATAAAGGCTGAGAGCTAACTGTATGTGGTTTGTGTAGGAAATGTTTATGGTTGGAAGTTACAGATTGGTAGCCAGCCTTCCAGGGAGGCAGTCAACATCAAAGAAAACCTTTTTTGAAGCTGCAGCTAACTCAGCTCATTCTTGAGTAATTAAGATGTCAGCAGAATTTGAAGTACAAAAATGCTGGTTCCTGGTCAAGTCAAAACCTTACTCTCTTTGCAAGTAGGTTTTGTTCTGGAGGAGCAGCACCTGGAAGTGGAATGAGAGAGGGGTCAGGAGCGCTTGGGACAGGGGAGGAGGGAAGCGGCAGGGAGTGATGTGTGTCCTTTTCACTTCGTCTCTTCTTCAAGCCCTGTCCACACCAGGTCAGAGCAGGGACTGGGGATGTCTGTCTGGGTCTCCTCTCCAAAAGGAGGAGAGAAAGTCAGGACACCCGGAAGAAGAGGAATAATGCCCCCAGTGGCTGGGCTGAAGTAACTTTTGCTCTGCCTGCGCTGGTGGGAAAAGGACCTGACACAGTCTGTCATGTGGCCAAAATACTTTAAACACAGGACTAGATTAAGCTCCAGAAATCTGCTTTATGAAGGCATGTACACGTTAATCCAGTTAGCGTCTTACTACTCTGTCTTTAGACTGTGTCTGCCAAAGCTTCTCCGTTACCATTTGCTACCCTCCAGGCCACCCAAGACCCTGTTGCTGTCATGGCACAGCCCAGTTTGCTCTGTTTTTTTAAGTTCGGCTTTCATCACAGTTGTTTTGTCCTCTAGCACATGTGCAGAAAAGGAGAGAGTGGAATCCTAAGTTATGGTAGATTACTTTTATCCTTGAAACTTTATTGATGAATAATTTGTTTTTCAATACTCTGAGACTAAAATTTAGCTTGTTCTTCCTTCTAAAGTAAAAAGTAATTCTGATATATAAAAAACTTGAGGTGTCATTTCCATGAACGATATCAACTAAAACATTTTCAGTGATTCAAGAATTTCCTTAATTTTCAATTCCAGGCCTGAGGCCTGTGTTTAACACTGTCAAGAGTTAAATGCTTGCTGTGGTAGAGAATGTGGATATCTCAGCTTTCCAAATAGCTTACTTGAAGAAATTCATTAAGACTTGAAGAAATTCTACTTCAGGAAGGCTGAGGCGGAAGGATCGCCGGAGCCCAGCAGGTCGAGGCTACGGTGGCCGGGAGCGGCCACTCACTCCAGTCTGGGCGACAGAGTGAGACTCCAACTCAAAAAAAAAAAAAGAAAAGAAATTCTACTTTAAAGATTTTGGGGAGGGGGGAGATTTTTGAGCAGAAATGTAATATACGTACATTTATTCCAGAAGTTTTAACTCAGAACTGAAATGTGTAATTTCTTCTAAAGAGTCTAAAGATTGTCTTAAAAAATATTATCTGGAAGAAGTACAACTCCGAGTGAAACCGTACTAGACTGGATATTTGGGTTTCGTTTCATTTGTTTGTTTTTGGTCGTTTTTGATTTTCCTTTAGTGAATTGTTCAGTCCTCCACAGAAGGTTATGAAAAATGTTATGTTGAAAATACACTTGTGCTGATCTAAACACTCCACCTGCCTTGGGCTGTTTCAGAGAATACCTGCTGCCTCCTGAGACGCAGCCTCTGCATGAGGCCGTGTACTTCAGTGCTGCCCATACCCTGCGGGAGCACTTGAATGCTGCCCCACGAATGGCCCTCCACACGGCGCTCAACAACCCCTATTATTATCTGAAGGTAGGAAGCAGTTCAGTTCTCTGACCAGTTAGCTCAGGCTCTGGGCTTCATTCTCACAAAAATTTTGTCCACTTGCATTTCTGTTTTAATGAGCAGAGAGTTGACAGCTCAGGGCTGTGCCTCTCACATGCGTATTTTAAAATTCTTTAGACTTTAGAGGGAGTTTTTAACCCTGTAAACATACCAATCAGTAGTCAACTGATGCTACCCATTTTTGACCATTTGTAAACTGCCCATCATGTGACAAAACAGATCATAGACATTAAGACTAAAGAGTATAATGGCCAGGCACGGTGGCTCACGCCTGTAATTCCAGCACGTTGGAAGGCTGAAGTGAGAGAATTGTCTTCATCCAGGTTCAAGACCAGCCTGGACAACTTGGTGAGACTTCAACTCTACAATAAATCAAAAAATCAGCCGAGCACAGTGGCGCATGCCTGTAGTTCCAGTTACTTGGGAGGCTGAAGTGGAAGGATCACCTAAGCCCAGCAGGTAGAGGATGCAGTGGCCATGAGTGTGCCACTGCACTCCAGCCTGGGCAGCAGAGTGAGATTCCAACTCAGAAAAAAAAAAAGACTAAAGAGTGTAATGCTGTTTACTCTTGTGAAAATAAAGGAAGTGTTTCCTATAGACATAACAGCACATGGGGGTCAAACAATATGGCCTAATGAAATTACTTCAACGAAGAACCGAGTGTCACATGTTCTAACTCATAAGCAGACCTTGAACAATTATCGTAATACTGTAAGAGAATGATTAGCAGTAGTGGGGAAACTGCTGGGAGGGGGATAGGGAAGCGGGACTGGCAGTAGTGGGAATCTGTCTGGGGAAGGGGGCACACCTCATCAACGAGGGTACTTGCACAATGAACATTTGTATACCTGTCTCTGAATTGTACCCCACATCTTTAAAATTAAAAAAAAATGAAGGGGAAAAAAAAGAAATTACTTCAAAATCCAAGTGGTTGTCTTTAGTGGAAAAAATGAACACTTTGGGATTTCATCCTAGATTTTTATTTTTTTTTATTTTTTTCTGTCGCGCAGGCTGGAGTGTAGTGGCATGCTCTCAGACACCACTGCCTCGACCTGTTGGGCTCAGGCCGTCCTTCCGCCTCAGCGGAAGTAGCTGGAACCACAGGCACACACCACCGTGCCCGGCTAATTTTTTGATCTATTGTGGTGATGAGGTCTCGCCAAGTTGCCCGGGCTGGTCTTGAACCCACAGGCTCAGGCAACCCTCTCATCTCAATCTCCCAAAGTGCTCCCAAAGCTTGGAAAATCCATGATGAGGCCGGGCGTGAGCCACTGCGCCCGGCCTCATCTTGGATTTTAAGCCAAAGAAAGGTTTGTTATGAGAGCATCTGCAGAGCTGAATGTAGAACATGGCTGCCACCAAAACTCCTGGGCAGCAGCACATCTCAGCAGAGCCACCTACCCAAAATCCAGACACAGTACTTTCTTGAAGTTTTTTAAACAAGAGAGCTAAGACAGTAAAAAAAAAATTTTTTTTTTTTTTTAGTCGGAGTCTCACTCTGTCACCCAGGCTAGAGTGTAGTAGTACACTCATGGCCACTGCAGCCTTGACCTGCTGGGCTTACTCAGGTGATCTTTCCGCCTCAGACTTCCAAGTAGCTGAAACCACAGGCACACACCACCATGCCTGGCTAAGTTTTTGATTTGTTCTGGAGACAAGGTCTCACCAAGTTGCCCAGGCTGGTCTTGAACCCCTGGACTCTGGCCATCCTCTTGCCTCCATCTCCCAAAGTGCTGGTATTACAGGCATGAGCCACCGTGCCCAGCCAAAAAAATTTTTTTAAATGTTTGTAGACAGGGTCTTACCATGTTGCCCAGGCTGGTCTCGAACTCAAGCGTTCCTGTCTTGCCTTAGCCTTCCAAAGTGCTGGGATTACAGGTGTGAGCCACTACACCTGGCCACAATTTTAAAAACTAACTTATGACCAGGTAGAATGATCACTAAACATTCAGTAAGCTACATATATACAAAAGAGTTGTAAATTATCAACTCACTTAAGTATCCAGAAATCTGACCACAAGACACTTAAAACATATGACTTCATAAGCCTCTGAAGGGCATCCCAACGTACTGGCTTTGCATTGCAGAATGGAACGCAAACGTGCTAAGTGTTGCAAGAGAATACTGTGTAGGACAATGTATCGGTGGTTTTCAGTGATGGTGGTAACAGGTGGTTTGAATAATTTCACGTTTAAAGAACAAAAATGTGCAAAATATAAACCACACATTAAAACTCTTACGAAATCTGACTTGGCTAACAGGTCACAGAAGAAATCTGCTGCGATTTTGGCAGTCTTTGGGGGGGGCTCTGATAATATCCGGGATGGGGTATGTCCACGAGATTCGGTGTTCCCCAGTAAGAACCACGGAGCTAAAACAGATCGAAGAAACACTGATGATTTCTTTAGGGCTTACAGTCTTTTCTCTGAAAGGCGTCTTATACCCTTGCTAGTAGCATATTGGTATTTACTAATACAGTACAGTATTTGCTAGAATGTAGGTAATTACAGTTGTTGAAAGTACCATTTTATTGAATGTTCCCAAGTAATTCCATGTATTCTTTATGACAATCAAGTGTATTGGTGTCTCAGAAACTAATAATTTATGGCTAAAATGAAAAACAGCTTTGTCTTCTGACCCTGGGAATGTTCTTCTATTGACTAAAAACTAGAGGGGTTACGACCGAGGCCAAACCTCAACAAGAACGAACGTTGGAGATTGGAGAGTAGACTCAGCCACTAAGCAAAGGAAACCACAAGATTCCATTTACTGGTTTTTACTGAATTTAGGCTGGGGGTCCACTGATGTCTGATTTTGTTCCTAATCATTTCTGCAAGGTAATCATCTTAGTTGACGGTTATTTTTTAGAACGAAGCACTGAAAAGTGAAGAAGGTTGCATTCCAAACATCGCTCCGGACATTTGCATAGCATATAAACTGCACTTAGAGTGCAGCAGGCTGATCAACCTTGTGGACTGGTCGGAGGTAGGTTGGTGGGTAAGTGTAGTGAGCACAACAAGCTGCAATCTTGTCTAACCATCCGAGACCACCTTCCTAGAATGTTAGTGCTTTGGATCTCACCTTTTATTTTAAAACCGTGTTCTGTTTGGGAAGCATAAATCCCCATCAGAAGCTCCTTAGGCAGCGGCAGTTCAGCAGTCTCCACTCCCAGTCCCCTGCTCTCTGGCCCTTCATTCCTCAACCGAGCAATTCTGTGTTCATGCCGGGTCAAGATAAGGAAGTGATCGAACCCAATAGCTGGCATTAAGCAAAAACTAGGCAATTCGGGTCAATTCTGTTATTTCACAAACAAGGGGTATTACTAACTACATTTCCCTTTTGCATAAAAAAATGTAAAAGAAAAAATATTGGAATGACAACACAACAGATTCAGCAATCAGGAAGTACAAGGAATACTTGGCAAGGCAATAGACGACGGGTATTATTCAAAATAAATAGCTGTTCTTTCCCTCCCCAGAATAGTATTACAAAGGTCTTAGCTCTGTTGAAGGCCCTACTGATGTCTTGTCACCATTAAAAAATATGCATAGTCGGCTGCTTCCAAGAAAAACAGGCATTTTCCTGAGCAGAGGAGACAGGGCTTTCTTTGCCTTTTAACTGAGACTAGCTTTGTTTCTTGTTTTTCTCTGCATACTTAGTTCTCTGAAACAAGATTATTCAGGAACCATTACATTATCTTTTAATATATAATTGGTTTACAGCGATAATCAGTGTCGTTTTGAGAGTCTGAAATTCAATATAATGAAAAAAGCCATGCCATCTATCAGCAGCAGCAGTGTCAGACCTGGCTTAATTACAGAACCATCAAAGGAGATGCTTGGCGACTGTAGAGATTTTTATTTGCTTCTGTCTTGTCTATTCAAAAGGCTTTTGCAACAGTTGTGACAGCTGCTGAAAAAATGGATGCAAATTCTGCAACCTCAGACGAAATGAATGAAATTATCCAGTATCCTTTTAAAACCATTTCTACAATGCCCAAGTACACATAAAATGTTTATACTTTCTCTGAATCTATATTAGAGTTGTAAAGATGTGCTCCATACAACCTTATTACTTGTCAATAGAAACCATACTGTGCCAAAATAACAAAATAACTGAAATTTCTAAATCTGTATTTTAATCTTAAATGAAACAAACCTAAAATATACAGTCTCACGTTTATATATATCAAGGTCATATTCTAAAGTTTACCAAAAACGAAACTGCCATTATTGAATTCTCTATTTTTCTAATGTACTTTGAAAAGTGGAGCCGGGCTCGGTGGCTCAGCCTGTCATCCGCGCCTTGGGAGGCTGAGGTGAGTGGATTGCCTGAGCCCGCGGGTTCGAGACCCGCCTGGGCAGCGAGACCTCATCTCTACAATAAATCAAAAAAATCAGCCGGGCGTGGTAGCGCATGCCTGAAATTCCGGCTACTCGGAAGGCTGAGGCGGAAGGATCGCCGGGGCCCGGCAGGTCGAGGCTGCGGTGGCTGGGACCGGCCGCTGCACTCCAGTCTGGGCCATGGAGTGAGACTCCGACTCAAAAAAAAGAAAAGTGGGGTGAGGAGCAATTTTCATACTGTGAAAAATTAGGTTTAGGTACGTGTATAGTACTTTTCCATTCGTGTCTTACTGACAGTAGATTCCAATGACATAAGGGTTATAGTTTAATTTAGGAGTAAACTGGGCACGGTGGCTCATGCCTGTAATCCCAGCACTTTGGGAGTCTGAAGTGAGAGGATTGCCTGAGCTCAGAGCTTCAAGACCAGCCAGGGCAACTTGGCAAGACCTCACCTCTGCAAGGAGTCAAAAAATTGGCCGGGCATGGTGGTGCTCGCCTGTGGCTTCAGCTGCTCGGAAGGCTGAGGTGGAAGGATGACCTGAGCCCAGCAGGTCGAGGCTGCAGTGACTGTGAGCGGCCCCTGCACTCCAGCTTGGGCGACGGAGCGAGACTCCGACTCAAGGGGAAAAATTTAGTGTATTTTTGAACTGTCGGTTTCGCCTTACTGAAGAATATTTTAGCATCAAAACTCTAACCACTTTTTGTCAGAAATATAGCATGGCCAATTTCCTTAGCTAAGCCTCCAGTGCTCGGTTTATTCGAGCTGTTTCTGAGCTAGAACTTCTAGGGTTTATCAGACCTACCAAACAGAAGACGGACCATGTGGCAAGGCTAACCTGGGAGGCTGCTAGGATGTGAACGCGTGAAGCTGAGGCCGTGGCATGGAGCCGAGAAGATGTGCCGTCCTTACGTCTCACTAGAGACGGCTGTGGCGAGAGGAGGGGTGCGCCTTGCCCACGGGATACGGAAAACTCTGCGAGCTAGCCCCAAGCGGGTGGCTGTCAGGACACCACTGGAGTACTGTGGGCCACAACAACATCAGCCTTGTCGCTAAAACACATTGCCGCTATACCTGTCAGTCGCCACGAGTTGGGAGTAAATCATTTGAGCGTGCAGTTTGCAAGCGTGGTGTGTTCCTTTATCCCGGAGTCTCGTTTGGTGCAGTTTGTGTTCATTCCCCTCCCCGTTTCCTGCACTGCCACTCCTCTGCCCTCCGGCGTGGGGCACAGCGAGTAACACGACGCTCCTGCAGGTTCTTCTTGGCGACGGCAGAGGGTCTAATGCTGCCTCTGCCCTCCCGTTTCTTTGAGTCTTCCAGCTTAAGGCCGCGTGGCAATCGACCTCAAAAACAGACTGTCAGGATGTCCTCAGGGCCGAAAAGAAGGGGGGCCCCGAGTACCAGAAATAATCGGGTCAGGCACAGCGCCCAAGCCTGTAATCCCAATACTTAGGGAAGCCAAGGCAGGCAGACTGCTGGAGTCCAGACGTTCGAGACCAGCCTCGGCAACATCGCAAAACCTTGTCTCTAAGTAAAGTCAAAAAATTAGCGGGTGTGGTGGCACACACCTGTAGTCCCAGGTACTCGGGATACGGAGGTGAAAGCCTCACCCGAACACAGGAGGTCACGTTTGCCATGAGCCATGATCGTCATGATTATGCTACTGCACTGCAGCCCGGGCAACAGAGTGAGATCACACTCAAAAAAAGACTCAACTACAAGTCAGAACCAGAAAGCATCTAGCCCTGGAGGCTTTTAGAAAGAGTTACCACAGTAGCGTTAGTTAAGGTAGATTAAATGTCTTATTACCTTCATCTAAAAGATGCCAGAATTTCTTATTCACCAGAATTTAAATACTTGTACATATGTACACAGGACTGTCAACTTGAAAGTAAGGAATCTAGGATGTGCAAGCGCAGCCACGAGGAAGAAACTGCATGAACCTGTGCGCGAAAGGCAGAGCCCCTGTCATCCTCGGGATCCTTGGGTGAGGGCGTGGAGCAGAGCCTGTGCCAGATGCACACGGCCAGACTTCTGTGGTGTGAGGCCAGTAATGCCCTGTGATTTGCCTTCACTGCAATCAGCTCAGTATTTTTTCTCAACATTCTGATGTTTCTTCAGCCAAATGTGCCCAACCGTGCGCTCCATTTTTTCATACTGATGGGTAAAAATCCAGGGGAAGAATGTGTAGCTGACTTGAAGGATTTTGCCATCTGCTGCCTGCTTAAGTGAGGCAGTCGGCAGTGGGGAAGGCTTTCCGATACTCCATACTGTGTGGATGAGGACACCATCGACATGTACGGTGTGGTTTCCTCCAGCTTTCCAGTTATGCAGATGAACACCGGATAAAACGGCCAGTGTGCAGAAACCATTTATTCAAACACTCATCCAGTACAGTGCTTACTGCACCGTGAGGTACAGAGGAACCTGCCTCACACAGACCAGCAGACACACATCTGTCTGAGGCGCGTGTTCCTTGAGTAAAATGAGCGGCCCCGCCCTGCTTTTCTTTTGCTGGGCACTTAGCTGAATGTAAGTAACCAAAAGGCATGTCATGCACTGAAGCACTTTGGTTTTCCTCACCACCTACTTAAATATTAGGTAAGAAGCCGGGCTCGGTGGCTCAGGCTGTAATCCCGCCTTGGGAGGCTGAGGTGAGTGGATTGCCTGAGCCTGCAGGTTCGAGACCCGCCTGGGCAACTTGGCGAGACCTCATCTCCACAATAAATCAAAAACTAGCCGGGCGTGGTAGCACGCGCCTGTAGTACCAGCTACTTGGAAGGCCGAGGCAGAAGGATCGCCGGAGCCCAGCAGGTTGAGGCTGCGGTGGCCGGGAGCAGCCACTGCACTCCAGGCTGGCCGACAGGGAGACTCCAACCCAAAAAAAAAAAAAAAAAATGATTAGGTAAGAGAGTAGCAGATTGGAAACTGCCCTATTTTCACAGTGAATACCCAAAAGAGCTTTAAAATTAAAACATGAAGCTCCTTTGTGATAATCATTAATAGAGCATAAAACCCTCAGTCTATGAAATGTTGGTTCAATTCTATGTCCATCCCTTAATCCAGGAAAACTTGGACCAGAATACCTTACCAGTATTCCTAGTCACTAAACCTTTTAATGAAACATTCATCTGAAAACCCTGAATTGTAGTGTGAAATTCATTTCAAGATACTCAGCATGTATCCTCTGCCAGGCACGATATTCTAGGCACTTACAATCCTTGCCTCCAGTGTGTTCGAGCAGAGGGAATAGAACAATTAGATAGTATGTTACAGGAAGAAAACACCAGGGTCAAAAGAACCAGATGACAGGCTGCAACTTCAAGCGGTGTGGTTAGAGCCGGCCTCCTTGAGATGAAACTTGAGCAAAAACTCGAAAGTGGTAGAATAACCACCCGTGGAGTTCTGTGGGAGAGGGGCATTCCAGGCAGAGACTAGAGAACCCGACGCAAGAGCAGGCAGCCTACCTGAGAGGAACAGCAAGGTGACCCGGGTGGGTAAGCAGAGAGCTCTAAGAGAAAGTCATTAGGAAATCAAGCACGGTGGAGCGGAGTGCAGGTTGTTGAGGGTTCTGTGGTCCATTGTACTGTTTCTTTCACTCAGGCAGGAAGGCCTCTAAGTAGAAGACTCAGACCTTTACTTAATTTCTTTGAGTTGGAGCCTCACTCCACCGCCCAGGCTGGAGTGCAGTGGCAGGCTCACGGCCACCCCAGCGTTGACGTGCTGGGCTCAGGCGAGCCTTCCGCCTCAGCCTTCCAAGTAGCTGGAACTACAGACATGAGCTGCCACACCTGGCTGATTTTTTACTTATTTATTGTAGAGACGAGGTCTCACCAAGTTGCCCAGGCGGGTCTCGAACCCACGGGCTCAGGCAGTCCTCTCACCTCGGCCTTCCACAGTGCTAGGATTACAGGCTTGAGCCACCGTGCCTGGCCAAGACTTAGACCTTTATAGGATCACTCTGGTTGCTGCAAGAGTAGAATGAGGGGGTGAGCAGAGACAATGAGGCGAAACACCCGTCAGGGGACACTGAAATAACCCAAGCAAGCGCAGACTAGGGTAACAGCAGGCGGATCATAAGATTTTAGGTGGAAATGAGATCGGATGAAGGATGTGACAAGTCCAAGACTGTTTCTGGCTGAAAAGAGAATGGAGTTGCCATTAAGTGACCGGGGACGACTGGGAGGGGAAACTTAACAGCCAAAGCAAGGAGTTTGGCTTTGGACGTAAACTTGGGGATCGCAGCTATTGAAGTGAAGATGTCACAAAGGAAGGCGAATATGATAGAGACCCTTATGATTAGATGGTATCACTGAAAAGAGACAGGGAGCCAAGGTCTGACCCAGAAGCATGCCGATGTGTTCTAGTCAAGTTCAGGGAAATGAAGGTTGGGCCAGCATTAAAAGACTGAGCAGGAGCAGCCAGTGAAGAAGTCAAGTCAGGCAAGTGTGATGATGCCTTGCAAGCCAGCTGAAAAGGTCTCAAGGTCAAATGCTGATTGTTGAGTGTATCTAGTAGTGTGGAAATCTTTGGTGACTTTCACTAAGAGTGGTGGAGTAGTGAAGACAAAGCCTGATAGGCTTCTCCAGTCGAATGTTCTAACCAAGTGACCCAACACCCTGTAAGAGCCACACACTGCATGACATGATATGGGGACCTCAGGATCACCGCTCACTCTGGCATAAACAGTTTAGCCGGAAACAAAGAAAAACCGTGACCCTCGCTTTGTTCACAGGTTTAAAGGAATAGGAGAGATTAATGGCACAACAATAAACAAGACAACAGAAAGTAGGACTCTTGATTGAATCCGACTTGTTTGGGTGATTGGGGGGCAAAGAGCTGTTTATAGAAAGAAAAACCAAATCGAGAGAAGTGGGAAAATCTGAAGTAACTGATGTTACATCCAAGATGTACTTTGAGTGGGGGCCAATGGTACTGCGTTATACAGAACCGTATTCTTAGGAGATGCATGTTTAAGGACTGTCATGCCTACAACTTTCCTTGAAACAGTTCAAATATATATTTAAAGCAAATAGAACAAAATAATATTGACTTCAATTTAAATGGGTCATTAGACTATTCTTTCAACTTCTGAATTTTTTCCTAATAAAACAAGTTTGTGAAAAAAAGTGAAGGATGATAAACTAGGAAGTTTAAAAAATTCTCGAGTCTTGCGATGAAGGGAGCAGTAAAATAGAGTAATAGCTGGAAAAGGGTATTTGACCAAAAGATTTGTAACGTGTTTATTGTGCCTACGGAAATGACCTCATGGAAAGAACAGGACGCAGGAGAGGCGAGGCTGCTGGAGCTGTCTCTGACGGCGCGGATCTAACGCTCCTCACCTAGGCCAGATGCAGGAGCCCCGTGTCCACAAGCAGACAGGGACAGACTACTGGGGTGCTTGAGCAGAACAGTCACTTGCCCACATCCGCGACCACACTTTTGAAGGGACAAAGTGAGGAAACCCAAACGGGTCCAAGAAGGTCAGCTCCAGCCCTCGCCACCTGGACCACTGAGGCTGCACATGTTCTCCCTCCGCCGTCCTCCCTCCGCCAACCTTCGGAGGCCGTCCCGAGGGGAGAGCCCGAGGACCTTTTCGAAAAGCTCCCCGGGTGATGTGCTTGATGCGGTGGCTGTGGAAACCATTTTCTTTAGGTTCATGTAAAGCTCTTGCCATAGGCCAAAGACAGCTTTGCTGTTTGAAATCCCTAATGCTTATTTCTCTCAAACTGCCAATTTTTCCTCAGAAGTACTAAGAATTGCACCTCATTATGTGTGCTTGTCAGAGATTTACAGAATACATGACAGTAATGACTATTAACATACTAAATGCTGTACATTTCTACTTGTTGATAAAGCAATTTCAAGGATCTTTAGGAATTCAGAATCCCTGGGGAGATAATATAATCTTTCTACTGAAATTCTGTGTGGCTGGTATTTGGACTAATCAGCTACCGGGTCCATCCAAAATCAGTAAGTAGCCCACAAGCTAGGATTTTGGAGGCAATAGTGCAGAAATTTGGCCGTGGAGGAAAATTTTTGATGAAAGTAGGGTGTAGAATTAAAACCTTATTACTTACCAGCACTCTCAGCAATGTCTTATTTTGTCCTCCAAGCATAAAACGAACTCTTTTACAAGTTTGAAATCTATGTACAAACTCACACAGGCTTATTAGCAAAAGAATGTTCATTCTTTCTGGCCTTACTGGTGTTAAGGATAAAACATGCTTATCCTCACTCTACTTGCACACCTCCACATTACCACTGCTTGCTTCTTCTAAGAGTGCTACCGCTAAACAAGTGGTCCTCAGCTGAGAACTGTTTTGTCCCTCAGGGACGTCTGGCAATCTCTGGACACACTTTGGATATCACAGCTGTGGGGAGGCCTCTAGTGTACAGGCCAGGGATAGGACTGAGCGTCCTAGAACACACAGGAATAGCCCCCACAACAAAGAAAGATCTGGGCCAAACTGCCAGTAGTGCTGTGGTTGAGACTCTCTGTAGCAGACCACTGAAAGCAGGTAGAATTCCTGGCCTCACTGCCGCCCTGTGCTAGACCAATGTTTCTCAAACACGAATGGACATGTGAATCGCCTGGGGTTCTTGCAAAAGCCCTACACCACTTTTGGGGCTTGGTGAAATATCATTAACAAAGTTAAAAAGAAACAAACTCTTCCACTAATTAGGTCAATTATAAATGTATCTGTCCCAGTACATTTATAAAGATTGGCTTAATTAGTGGAAATATGCTGTTACAATTTAACAGAATAATTCACTGAAGCATTTTTTTGCTCGCGTCATTCAAGAAAGCTGTCTAGAAACCATGTATGTAGAGTTAAATTAGTTGAATCATCCTTTACCTATCAAGTCCTTAAAAAATAAAACTGGATTCTACTGATACCTTTGTGGTTAAAAAAAAAGTTATATAGCTGTTAAAACTGATCTATTATGCAATATTCCATCATGCAGTTGAGTTACAGAAGAAGCAACTTAGACTCAAAACTCAGTTTTTAAAAATAGTACTCAGATCATATCAGAAAATTGACTTCATTGATTCCTGGAAAATGCTTACATTTAAAACACTGACTTTATTCAGACACTACCCCATCTGTACATTAAACAACAAGAAGGACAGAAGTAAATGTTTTATTCTTCCAACTAAATTCCAGTACTACAAGGGCGGTCAAACAATGATACGCTGGAAAAAAAAGTGCAGCAATAAACATTTGTTATTAAAAAGACTGACGGAATAAATAAAACTACCAAAAAAAAAAAAGAAAAGGAAAATCATACGAACCCCTTCTGAAACCCCAAGAAGTCCTGGAATACAGAAACGCCCTCCTCCTCCACTATTTCACAGGAAGCACTGGAGTCTATTTGCTTAATATTGTTCTGGGATTTACATTCTAAATTATTAATAACTGGTTACAGCTTGGTTGTAGTGCACAATTAAAACCACACTAACTTCATTTCAAGTGTCATTCTACAGTTTTATTTACATAACCAGTGAAGGGCATATTCTAGAATGCCAGCTTTAATCCTTTCCAAACACATTAATATAAGAAGCCAAATTGTAATGATACAGCAAAATGAGGCCACTGGTATCAATACAGGTCGCAAAGGTCCACATCCAGGTGGTGCTGACGTCAGGGACGTTCCCCAAACCAGTTGCTGCTGCCCAGGAGTGGGTGCCACTGACGAAAGCTTGAAATAACCTGTATTCACAGGGGGATACTTGCACTGCTGCCTGTCATAATTGGGACCTCTTGCGACAACTCAACAAGGAACAAGGCAGCCCATAAATGCAGAATATGTGATTCATGAAACATCTAAAGTGGGAGAAAACAGAAATTAGTGCCAAGTACAGGTCAAAATTCAAAGAAACACCAGTTCTTGATTCCCAGAATTGCCCCTCGGCACTTAAGTAACCAAAGCCTTCCAAAGGTGTGCTATTTTCTCCAGATATTCCATAGTTTTCTGTTAAATTGTCTTAAGTATGAAAATAATTATAATGTCTTCTTAAAAGATGGTACTGCTCTCAGTTTGTAACTTTAAAGGTGGAACACTTACAGCTAGCAGGCTGTTCTCCATATCGTCGCATTATTTGATCGTGCGTAAACTTCACAAATGCATCATATTGTTCTATAAGTAAAGGTATATGTCAATTACATGACTTGCAAAGTGCCCTCTCTAACCTTAGAGCCAGATAAACTGTGAAATACAAAAAATGGTGCCATGAAAGGACTGAAATTGAAACTTTAATCACTTGTATAACCTCAGTAGTAATAGTAGTGTATCCAGTGGAAAGAGCAAGGAGCTTATTATTAGTCAGGAAACCTCTGGATTAGTCCAGGTCACATGGCCTCATGTACAGGTTAGGTGGGGTTTATTTCCTAACAATTAAAAATAAAGGTCTTGCAATAAAAAGACCTTTCTACTTTGAAGGGTTACTATGTAGTCTATGAATGGCAATTTACTACAATGAGAGGAAGAAATAACACAATAACATCCACCTATAACCTAATCAGATGGCATGGAAAGATGTTATATAACTAATCAAATTCTCTTGTCTACATTAACACCTTGATTTAGCTCCTTAAGAATCAAACAGCAGCCAGGCTCGGTGGCTCAGCCTGTAATCCCGCGCCTTTGGGAGACTGAGGTGAGTGGATTGCCTGAGCCCGCGGGTTCGAGACCCGCCTGGGCAGCGAGACCTCATCTCTACAATAAATCAAAAAATCAGTCGAGTGTGGTAGCGCATGCCTGTAATTCCAGCTACTTGGAAGGCTGAGGCGGAAGGATCGCCAGAGCCCAGCAGGTAGAGGCTGCGGTGGCCGGGAGCGGCCACTGCACTCTAGTCTGGGCGACAGAGTGAGACTCCAACTCAAGAAAAAAAAAAAAAAAGAATCAAATAGTTTACAATTATCTATATATGCAGTAAATTCTGTGGCTCAGAAAAAACATTCTGATTATGTTATCATGTGTAATAAATTTTACTTGCTGCACTTAAATTATCTAATTTTACTGAATGTCTTTGATCTTTCAGACTGCAGGTTGATCATCTAAAATGATGTATACAGTGCAAGCCAATCAAGTATTTTAAATGTCTAGAATGATGTAAAAGTAAATGATATAAAGTCCAAAAATTCACATCCAAATGAGCTGTAAATAGCTAAAGTCAGTTTTTAGCACAAGGTAAATAAGAAAAATCTAATTGGCTAATACTTCTGCTTATCTACATGACTAGCTTTCTGAGGTCACGAAGGTGGGCCATGAGTCACCTTCCTTTCTCCCACTGAAAATTCTCTGGTTCTCAGACAACATATTGTATCATATATAGAAAGGGTAACTTAACTGATACACGGTACGTGTGGGAAATAACACATTTCTTACCACTGAGTTTTCAGGAGATTCTAAAATAAACTCATACCTGCAAGTTTTGTGTTCAAAATTTCTTCATACTCTTCTCGAACTTTCTCTTCACGTTCTTTCAACAAACGTTCACAGATCATCCCAACCTGTCGTAGAGTAAATAAGGGCTGTTCTTTTTTTAACGGTGAGGATGTTGCCGATGAAGTCCCTATGTATCACAAGAACACAAAAAAGCGTCCAGCTAATGCCATCTGGAGTTTTCATTTAGAGCTCATCAATGTTAATATAAAAGCATTTTTAAGTTAGGTTTCAGCACAGGATTTCCCAAGAAGTCTTAAAACAGGACGATGATTCTATCAGCTTGTGACTGGAAAAACAGTAAGATGTATTCAAATATAAGGGGAAAAGTCGAAAGAGTGGAAAACAATCAAGACATAAAACTTAAACCTTACAATGATGGATCCCATTACAAAACTTCTGGAAAAAACCATACCATAAAGTGTTTTCGCCACTAAACTGTCCCAAAATAAAAAAAAAAAAATCTCATGTCTAAGGCCTAATTTTATTTATTTAGAATACAAATGGTTATGCCTATAAAAAGACACTGTTACACAAAGTCACCCCCATTAATATCTTAGCCCGCACCACCACTTCCCTACATTACTCCCCACCCCCATTTTCCAAATCCTTTTAGAATTTTCCTTTATTAAAAGGCAAATACAGCATTTTTATTGCATTAAAAAAAAAACAGATTTCATGTTACCACAATAAAAAACCTTTATGTTAAAAAAAGATGTACACCGTGAACCCTTTTTAAAAGATACTCCAAAAAGCATCATGGAATCTAGATACCTATCCCTTGCTGAAAGAGCATAATTGATTTTAAAGATTTTTTAAACAGTGACCATTAATTCCCATTAAGTTAATGCAACAACTCACATGAAAAAATAAGCTCAAGCCTGCTCTTACAATTATAATATCATAGAACTACACTGTCATCACACTAAGTTCAAAAGCAGCTGAAACATCAGTTGTCAATTTTGTTACTAAATCAGCAAGAATATTCCTTTAGTATTTTTATACCAACTAGCAATTTTTGTTTTTATTTGTTTATTTCAGTCAAAGTCTCACTCTGTTGCCCAGGCTGGAGTGCTGTAGCACGCTCACGGCTACCTCAGCCTCGACCTCCTGGACTCAGGTGGTCCTTCTGCCCCAGCTTTCCCCATAGCTGGAACTACAGGAGCGCACCACCACACCCAGCTAACTTTTTGATTTATTAGAGAGACAAGGTCTCACCAAGCTGCCCAGGCTGGTCTCAAACCCCTAGGCTCAGGCAATCCCCTTGCCTCTGCCTCCCAAAGAGCTGGGATCACAGGCATAAGCTGCTGTGCCCAGCCCCAACTAGCAATGTGTTGAGAACATAACACATTTTGTGATAATAACAAATCCGAAGACTCCAAGCATCAGTCTATGTTAAGAAAAGCCTCATGGGAGCCAACATTACGTCAAGGAATCTCCGTACAAGCCCGCGCATGAGCAAAGGTTCAGAGAAAGCTTCCTTCTGTGAGCTCTCAAAGGAGAAAGCACTAAACATTTTTTCTTGCCTATCTGAAGTTCTGTACTCTTTTTCTAATAAAGTTTGGTTTTTAACTAATAGTACTAGCTAGAAGGCCACTCTTAAAAATCAATCCTGACAATATATACCTAATATTCAGGATTTAAATTCTGTGGTTCCAAGTCCTTACAGATTATGAATGTAACAGCCACCTGGCATTATCAGATAGTGAAATACTTCACATAAAAGATTTCTTCAGAAATGTTTTCCTCCCACGCCTTGGGAGGTTGAGGTGAGTGGACTGCCTGAGCCCACAGGTTCGAGACCTGGGCAACTTGGCGAGACCTCATCTCTAAAATAAATCAAAAAATCAGCCAGGCGTGGTAGGGCATGCCTGTAATTCCAGCTACTCGGAAGGCTGAGGCGGAAGGATCGCTGGAGCCCAGCTGGTCAAGGCTGCGGTGGCCGGGAGCAGCCACTGCACTCCAGTCTGGGCAAGAGAGTGAGACTCCAACTCAAAAAAAAAAAAAAATCTTTTCCTCTTCAAGTACCACTTAAGGTACTTTGATCTTCCAAAAACATCATTCCTAGCTTCTTAAAACAAACTTATGAAACTAATCTTTTTGAGATGAATATTGTAATACTACTACAATTATTTTATACATAACTATTTGCTATCAACTGTTTCTTCATCTTGTTCTGTGTATCTCCCCTGGTGCCCTCAGATTTCCTTTCTCTTCACTCGCTCCTTATTATAACCCTCATGGCTGGAACCAGTTAACTATGCTTACTAGAACTGCATCTATCAAAAGAACAAAGTACACCAGCTTCAGTCCATGACTGCCAAGGCCATCTCTTCATACTTTCAAATTCCCAGCTCTGTTAACTAATTCAGTGAACTGATCTAAGTAAATTGCCAAATGAAACAGTAACGCCCTTGGTTTTCTGCTCATACAGCACGGCCAGTTCCCAGTCCTCACCTCTTGCCATTTACCAACCGCTTACACTGGCTCCCCAAACTGGCAGAAGTACTGCGGTACTGAGTTTTGAACAGCTTGTCTCCTAACCCAGACTGGAGTGCAGTGGCCGCTCCCGCCACCGCAGCCTCGACCTGCTGGGCTCCAGCGATGCTTCCGCCTCAGCCTTCCGAGTAGCCGGAACTACAGGCATGCGCTACCATGCCCAGCTGAATTTTTTGGTTTATTGTAGAGATGAGGTCTCACTGCCCAGGCGGGTCTCGAACCCGCGGGCTCAGGCAATCCACTCACCTCAGCCTCCCGAAGGCGCGGGATTACAGGCTGAGCCACCGAGCCCGGCTGAATGTTTCTTTATTCTGCCAGGTGTTCCTATCCCTGCTGGGGGAAAGGGAGAAAAGGAACAAAAGCAACTTTTTTCACAAGAAAAACTATTTTGCTGAGGACTTTATAAAAGGTAAGAGCCACTTTTGAAGGCTCTTTCAGCAAGAAGCTTCAACTCTCCCTTCACTTCAAGTAGCCCTTATTTTTCTTTTTAAAATAGGGGGGGCAGGCGCGGTGGCTCAAACCTGTAATCCCAGCACTTTGGGAGGCCAAGGCAAGAGGACTGCCTGAATCCAGGGGCTGAAGGCCAGCCTGACAACCTGGCAAGACTTCGTCTCTACAATAAACCCAAACCTTAGCCGGGTATGATGGCTCATGCCTTTAGTTCCAGCTACTCGGAAGACTGAGGCGGAAGGATTGCCGGAGCCCAGCAGGTGGAGGCTGCGGTGGCCGGGAGCATTACCATTGCGCCGTAGCCTGAGCAACAGAATGAGACTCCAACTCAATCAATCAATAAAATAAAATGGTATTTGTGACCACTCACTCCAACAAAAGGAAGATAAAAACAGATACAGGATCCAAAATATCCACCCTCAGAAATTTATCCCAATAGGACAAGTGTGTGAGGATATGTGTAAAGGGATGTTTCTACCGATACTGTAAGAGCAGCACTTCTGAGTTGAATTCTCAATAATGGGCTGTTAAGTAATTATGGGAAATCTATAAAATGGCATAGTGTTTCCACCATGGCCAGGTACATCTAAGACCTAACAAAACGTATGGAATACTGATGTGTGTGTGTATTTCATTTTCTTATAGGTAGTTTACTTGGGAACACTGTATACCGGTGATTGTCTTTGGTTAGTGGGAATCCAGGTGGTGGTTCCTTATTTTGTGCCACATTTTTAAAGTTATCATGTATGACTTGTATAAGTACTTTTTAAAAATCAGGCGGAGAGCCGGGCTCGGTGGCTCAGCCTGTAATCCCGCGCCTTTGGGAGGCTGAGGTGAGTGGATTGCCTGAGTCCGTGGGTTCGAGACCTGCCTGGGCAGGCGAGACCTCATCTCTACCATAAATCAAAAAATGAGCCGGGCGTGGTAGCGCGCGCCTGTAGTTCCAGCTACTCAGAATGTTGGGGTGGAAGGATCGCCGGAGTCCAGCAGGTCGAGGCTGCAGTGGCCGGGAGTGGCCACTGCCCTCCAGTCTGGGCGACAGAGTGAGACTCCAACTCAAAAAAAAAAAAAAAAAAATCAGGCGGAGAAATAGTAACAAGTGACTAAAGGCAGTTTAGCGTCCGCTTTTCACACACTGAAAACGAAAACCTTTGCTTTCACTTATAAAAGCCCACCATTACCTGGTGATGCTGGTCCACTGAGGAGAAATGCGTGTGGCTGTGCATCAGAAGTACAGCACGGGTCTGTCTGTTGGAAACTAGTTTCTAAATGTCTTCTCTTCTGCATGCGTTTGTACTCTTGTTTTATGTTGTACAGAATTTGTTCTAAAAGGAAAAAAAAGTTAAAATTCAGCAAGATAAAAACTTTCAAGTTAAAAAAAAAAAAGGCTGGTATTCTAACAAGTTATTTAGTAGAGCCAATCTACCCAAAATATTCCCTTGAAATAATATCTATAAAACTAACATTCCAAGAGAAATGCATTTCTGCACAAATAGGGTCACTCACTCAGAAACAGCACACACAGACATACCACCTGGAATCCAGCTATTCAATATCTTGTGGAGCACTGACTAGTAAAAATAAATTTATAAGTCTTTCATTCAAAATAATGGTCAAGGAGTCTGTGAACTAAAACACCTATTTTACTCTCAGATTCTTAAGAGTTCCAAGCTCATTTATCCATCATCTACAATTATTATTACAGTGACAGATTTTTTCCAAGCCCATAAAAAATTAGAAGGGGGAAGTATGATATATATTCAAGCACAAACTAGTAAGAAGCAGGTCAACAAAATGACAAAATAGATGGGAACTAAAAAAACAGAAACATTAAACGGTCATGGCCATTAATTTTAAGCTCAGGCCAGGTGTGGTGGCTCACACCTATAATCCCAGCACTTTGGGAGGCCGAGGTGAGAGAATAGCCTGAACCCACAGGTTCAAGACCAGCCTGGCAACTTGGTGAGAACCCCCCATCTCTACAATAAATCAAAATATTAGTCGGGAATGGTGGCATGTGCCTGTAGTTCCAGCAACTTGGTTGAGATGGTAGGATCACCTGAGCCCAGCAGGCTGAGGCTGCGGTGACCCGGGGCGTGCCACTGCCCTCCAGCCTGGGTGACACAGAAAGACTCCTTACTCAAAAAAGCAAAAAAAAATTTTTAAGCTCAAAAGAACTGTACGCTATTACATTAACAGCAAAGCATTCTGAATCTCTGGGGTAAACCCATGTAAAGTGACAGGCAGTTAACAAGCCCTCAATAAATACAAACTACTATTCCACAGTGCAGTTATCTGGAACCACAACCATACAGAGGCGTAAAATTATACTGGGCATGTGCTTTATTTAGGCCATACGATTCACATTAGATTTCTAATTCAAAACAATTACCATTTGGCCTCTCCAGGAAATCCCTACCTGGGGTTTCCACTCCCCCTTCAGATTTTTCTTGCTACCTCCATGTTCCCCAAATTAACAGGTTATCAATGTGAAACTATCTTCCAATAAAAATGTACTAATCTCAATCCAAAGCAAAAATGAAAAGTTATGGTCAGGCTCAGTGGCTCAGCCTGTAATCCCAGGACTTTGGAGGCCAAGGAGAGTGAACTGAGTCCACGGGTTTGAAACCAGCCCGGGCAACTTGGCAAGACCTTGTCTCCACAATAAATAAAAAATTAGCTAGGCATGGTAGCACACACCCGGCTACTTGGAAGTCTAAGGTGAAAGGATTGCGCTCCAGCCTGGGCAACAGAGTGAGACTCCAATTCAACAACAACAACAACAAAAAAGATACATTAAGGTGGCAATTAACCTACAATAAAAAGATTCATAAACATTAGGACTGCCTAATCATATGGTAAGTAGTGAATAATTTTATTTGGTAAGAAACTCCAAGCCGGGCTCGGTGGCTCAGCCTGTAATCCCACGCCTTTGGGAGGCTGAGGTGAGTGGATTGCCTGAGCCCGTGGGTTTGAGACCCGCCTGGGCAGGTGAGACCTCATCTCTACAATAAAAAAACCAGAAAATTAGCCGGGCGTGGTAGCGCGTGCCTGTAGTTCCAGCTACTTGGAAGGCTGAGGCGGAAGGATCGCCGGAGCCCAGCGGGTCGAGGCTGTGGTGGCCGGGAGTGGCCACTGCACTCCAGTCTGAGCGACAGTGAGACTCCAACTCAAAAAAAAAAAAGAAACTCCAAAACTGTTTTCCAGGGTAATTTTGCCATTTTGCAATCCCACAAGCAACGTATTACAGCTTCAACTGCTCCACATCCTTGCCAACGCTTGATATTGTCAGTTAAACAGCTGAAGAATTTTGAACGCTATTGCTTTCTACATCTAATATGATGCAACGATGTCATCTAAGCCACACTGTGACCTCAGATGCTCTAATACTGGTAGCATGTGATCAACAATGCTATGCAGTGAATGGTTCAATTTAACCTGGCCAAGATCTCATCAGCACAAGTAGCAAACAGCTAACTGCAAGCCTCAAGCTCAGTGTATTTCAGTTCAGGGGTATAAACAGTTTTGAAGCTGATAATTCAAGAAATGTCCAGGCCAGGCATGGTGGCTCAAGTCTGTAACCCAGCACTTTGGAAGGCTGAGGTGAGGGGATTGCCTGAGTCCACAGGTTTGAGAACAGCCTGGGCAATTTGTCGAGACCTCCTCTCTACAATAAATCAAAAAATTAGCTGGGCATGAAAGCACATGCCTACCCTTCCGGCTACTTGGAAGGCTGAGGCGGAAGGATTGCCTGAGCCCAGCAGGTCAACGCTGAGGTGGCCGTGACCGTGCTACTGCACTCCAACCTGGGCGACGGAGTGATACTCAAAAAAAGAAAAGAAATTTCCTCAGATTCAGTATTTGACAACTCACTAAGTTCAATCTAGATATTTGACTGACTTAAGTTGCGTGCATACATCAGTAAAGCACTTATGCCTACTTAGTCTTAAGCTACTTAGATCTAGATAGCTCTTAGCAAACTAGAAACATCTGACATTGTGTTGCCAACATAATTTACAGTCCACTGAGGAAAAAAAGTCAAAGCTTCACTTGTATTATCAGTTTCATATTCCAGTTTTTTTTTGTTGTTGTTGTTGTTTTTGAGTTGGAGTCTCACTCTGTCGCCCAGACTGGAGGGAAGTGGCCGCTCCCGGCCACCGCAGCCTCGACCTGCTGGGCTCTGGCGATCCTTCCACCTCAGCCTTCCAAGTAGCGGGAACTAGGCGCGTGCTACCACGCCCGGTTAATTCTTTTTGATTTATTGTAGAGATGAAGTCTCACTGCCCAGGCGGGTCTCGAACCCGCAGGCTCAGGCAATCCACTCACTTCAGCCTCCCAAAGGCGTGGGATTACAGGCTGAGCCACCGAGCCCAGCTCAGTTTTTTTTTTTTGAGTTGGAGACTAACTCTGTCACCCAGACTGGAGTGCAGTGGCCACTCCCGGCCACCACAGCCTCGACCTGCTGGGCTCCGGCGATCCTTCCGCCTTAGCCTTCCGAGTAGCCGGAATTACAGGCACGCGCCACCACGCCCGGCTGATTTTTTGATTTATTGTAGAGATGAGGTCTCACCAAGTTGCCAAGGCGGGTCTCGAACCCATGGGCTCTGGCAATCCACTCACCTCAGCCTCCCAAGGTGCGGGATTACAGGCTGAGCCACCGAGTCCGGCTCAAATTCCAAGTTTTAATCATGTAGCCTTCATATTTATTTGGCTTATGAGGCCTAGACTGAATTTGCAGCATTTAGAGAAAAACATGTACAGTTTTCTTCTTGACAAACAGCATCACAAATGACTGTATCTCCTTTTTCTAAATCCTAAAAACTAAGCTGGGTGTGATACTTCTTGTTTGTAAGCCCAGCACTTTGGGAGGCCAAGACAAGAGGAACACTTGAGGCCAAAAGTTCAAGACTAGCCTGGGCAACACAGTGAGATTCTCTCTCTATTAAAAATATCTTTAAAATTAGCCAGGCCTGGTGGTGAACACCTGAAACCCTAGCTAACCAAAAGGCTGAGGTGGGAGAATTGCGGATACGCGGCACTGCACTCCAGCATTCTGTGAAGAATGTTTTGAGTCATGATCACACCACTGCACTCCAGCCTGGATGACAGAGACTCTGTACCTAAAAAAAACATATTTTAAGCCCAGGCAACACAGTGAAACCTCATTTCTACCAAAAAAAAAAAATCAAAAATCTAGCCAGGTGTGGTGTAAGCCTGTAGTCCCAGCTACCAGGAGGCCGAGAGGCAGAAGGATTGCAACAGGCAGACACAGGCTGTAGTGAACCGTGACTGTGCTGCACTTCAGCCCGAGAAAGAGTAAGATTTCAACTCAAAGGAAAAAAAATTAAAACAAAAAAACCCTACATTACTCTTTTACCATAACATACCACTAGGCTAAAGTTCTATGACTCATGGATTTTCATTCCCAAATCTAATAAATGCCATTAAGATTTTAATAAAATGATCCCTCTTTTTTTAAAAATTCAGAGTCTCACTTTGTTGCCCAGGTTGGAGTGCAGTGGCATGCTCAAGGCTACTACAGCCCTGACCTACTGGTCTCAGGCGATCCTTCCGCCCCAGCCTTCCAAATACCTGGAACTACAGGCACACACCACGATGCCTGGCTAATTTGTTTACATACTGTAGAGATGAGGTCTCCCAAGTTTCCCAGGCTGGTCTCAAACCCCTAGGCTCAGGCAGTCCTCTTGCTTCAGCCTCCCACGTGCTGGGATTACAGGCATGAGCCACTGCACCTGGCTAAAATTCTCCTCCTTAAACAGGTAGATGTTGACAAGACAGCACTTATTCTTCTGTAATTTTTTTTTTAAGTTAGGTGAATGTGAAAAGAAAAAGACTTTTTTTTTTTAGTGGGAGTCTCACTCTGTTGCCCAGGCTGGAGTGCAGTGGCCCGCTCACGGCCACCGCAGCCTCTACCTGCTGGACTCAGGTGATCCTTCTGCCTCAGCCTTCCAAGTAGCTGTTACTACAGGAGTATGCCACCATGCCGGTCTACTTATTTTGTTTTTGTTGTAGGTCTCGCCAAGTTGCCTAGGCTGGTCTTGAACCTCTGGGCTCAGGCAGTCAGTCCTCCTGCCTCGGCCTCCCAAAGTGCTGGGATTAAAGGTGCGAGCCACTGCACCCAGTGAAAAAGCCTCTTTTTAAATTGTCGCTGATTACTTAAGAAATCCTGGACAGAATAAGTAACTAAAATAAACAGAAGAAAGCAGTTACGTAATTTTAAAGACACTAGTGGAATTGATAAGGGCAGGAAAAACAGTATCATGGTGGGACTGGAGGAAAGGGAGGACCATGGAATCAGAAGCAACCAAATGTGTGAGGGAGAACCACAAACGGGGTGGAGGGCACAGTATCTTTCTAAGGTCCCTAAGCTGAAACTCTAAAAAAAAAATCTGGTATGTGAAACTAAAACCTTTTGCCCCAGACCCACAAAGCTTTCCTGTTTTCATGGAGACAGACATAAGTACTACATCAAACATTAAGGTTTCATAAACAATTTAAAGTTTAGGTATATGGGACCCTTTTGCATCATTTTATTGGCCAATAACACCATTTATTTCTCATGGAATATCTCTGAAAAACCCAAATGAAAGTGCATCTGTACAGATAACTCAAACACTGGAATTAAAAAAACATATCTTGGAAGTCTGCTAGTTTCAAGCAGAAACAAATGTTATGGAAAACCTGTACACAATTAAGCAAAAGAAAACCTGCAGTAGCCATTGGGAACTAAAACTAAGAAACCATTCCAAATAAAAGAACAAATCTAGACTTCTGAACTACACACCAGACACTGACATGTCAACTTTATAAATTAAAACACACACAACTGGGAGTTGCTGTGGAGACCCATCTTTATAAATCAGCTATCTTTCCAGGATCATCTGTTCAGAAACTAAAACAGTTCTTATGTTCTCCTTGAAGGAAACTTAAGGACAATATTCTTATCCAACCAAGAGCTACTTGACTAACAACAACTGAGTGATGCCTTTTTCAATTCACTTTAAAATGACTGCTATTATCAAAGGGACCCGGAACCAAATTCTAACACAAGACAGTCAAGGTACACCTACAATTTTAACTTATACCTGCTTTAGCATGAATCCTAATAAGCATAATGCAGCTGCTCACATTTATCAAAACTTTAGAGCATTATCTACAGTACTTCAAAAGCAACTGGCTTAGGTTCTAAATTTACATTTTATAGAATTGACTGTATAAGAGGCATTCATTTATCGTCCTATAGGAGGAATAAAAACTATAATCACTACATGGTCATATTCTGTTATTTCACTGGTACTATATAGCCAATGATTACTTATTTGAAACAAATGGCTCAATTTGGTAAAGCCCTGCAGGTAAGTATAAATTTTACACACTAAGTGCACAATGGGCTCTCACTGATGCAAAGAGTCCAACAACTCTAAATCAGCAGTTAGATGTTCAGTATGTTTCATAACTCCAGTTTACATTACATAAGGGGGATACATTAATCCTATTGCTTTTGTTGTGTAGCTCTTCACTGCTTATAAGTATCTTCTCAAATCACTTACAAGCTAGCAAAATAGAGTTATAACAAAAATGAACAATAAACAGAGAAGAGAAAGGAGAAACTGAACTGTCAAAATCCAAAACACGCAGGGAGCAAGTGGCTCTTGCCTGTAATCCCAGCACTTTGGGAGGCTGAGGCAGGACTGCATGAGCCCAGTTCAAGACGAGCCTGGACAACACAAAGAGACCCCGTTTCTACAAAAAATTTTTTTAAAAATAGCTGGGCTTGGTGGCCACACTGTAGTCCCAGCTACTAAGGAGGATGAGGCAGAAGGATTGCCTGAGTCCAGGAGGTTGAGAATGCAGTGAACCATGATAATGACACTGAACTCCAGTCTGGGCAACAAAGTCCAATTCCCAACTCAAAAAACAAAAAAACAACCAAACTCCAAAACACAGAATGTACATGCTACAGAAAACAACTGGTTCCAGATTGAGAGGCTCAGCTCCTATTCACAGCCATGAAGGCAAAGTAATTTATACTTACCTGCAGGGTTTTAACAAATTGAACATTTATTTCAAATAAGTAATCACTGGCTATACGGTACAGGTACCAGTGAAATAATAGAACTTGACCTTGTAGTGATTACAGTTTTTCCTTCTCCTGTAGGAAGAGAACTGAATGCCTCTTCTACAGTAAAATATTATATAATTTAGAACCTATGCCAATCTGCAAAGACTGAGAAAGAAAGCAGACTCCTTGAGGAGTCTAGAGCAACACAATCATGCTGAAGAACAAAGCCACTGCCTATAACAACTTATTCAGACACCCCCACAAAAATACAAGCACACATCAGGCACAGTGGCTCAGGCCTGTAATCCCAGCACCTTGGGAGGGTGAGGCAAGAGGATTGCCTGAGCCCAGGGGTTTGAGACCAGCTAGGCAACATGGTGAGACCTTGTCTCTACAACAAACGAAAAAATTAGCCTGGTGTGGTGGCACGCCTGTAGTTCCGGCTACTTGGAAGGTTGAGATGGAAGGATCGCCTGAGTCCAGCAGGTCAACGCTGGCTCAAAAAAAAAGCTGCACACAAAAATTGAGCTTTAGCATACCTGGAAACCCGAATTTGCTAACTGATTCACAAGCCAAGTTGAGTCCCATGAACATATTTTCTTAAAAGTGTGGATTTTTTATCAACATTTAGAAGTTGAATGATTTTACATAAAAAGAGACTTCTGATTACTCTCGGAAAAATGAAACATGGCATAACATGGCATAACTCAGCTGTAGATTAAAAGTGGCAGCTACCTTTTGGGCCTCTGTTCTCAAGAGCTTCTACAGTTTTTTTTTTTTTGAGTAGGAGTTTCACTTTGTCACCCAGGCTGGAAAGCAGGGGCACGCTCACAGCCACTGCAGCCTTGACCTGCTGGGCTCAGATGATTCTTCTGCCTCAGCCTTCCAAGTAGTTGGAACCACAGGTATGCATCACCATTCCTAGCTAATTTTGTTTTTTAAATTATTGTAGGTACGAAGTCTCGCCAAGATGCCCAGGTTGGTCTCAAACCCCTGGACTCAGACAATCCTCCCTCCTTGGGCACCCCAAAGTGCTGGAATATAGGCGTGAGCCACCACACCCAGCTGCTTCTGCAATTTTGTTGCACACACAGATCATCTGAGGGTCTTGTTAAAACTTAGACTGAAGAGGAGCTTAAGATTTCTCATGCATTTCTCATGAGTTGATGCTGCTGGTCAGTAGCAAGACTGGAATTCACTAGTCCTCACCTAGTTTACTTCACTCATTTATAGTAGTTGACTGGAACTATGGGAATTTAAGTTTCAAGACTCTGCTTACAATAACAATTCCCTTCAATGCAGCAATTTTTAAAAAGTGCTTCCTTATTTATTATTGGACATTCTAAAGAATGGAGGAGAAGGGAAGACATTAACAGCAGGGGTCATTATGAGTACAAAAAAACTAAGAAGCCGGGCTCGGTGGCTCAGCCTGTAATCCCGCGCTTTGGGAGGCTGAGGTGAGTGGATTGCCTGAGCCCGCGGATTCAAGACCCGCCTGGGCAACTTGGCGAGACCTCATCTCTACAATAAATCAAATATAAATCAGCCGGCGTGGTAGCACGCACCTGTAGTTCCAGCTACTTGGAAGGCTGAGGTGGAAGGATCACGGGAGCCCAGCAGGGCGAAGTTGCGGTGGCCGGGAGCGGCCACTGCACTCCAGTCTGGGCGACAGAGTGAGACTCCAACTCCAAAAAAAAAAAAAAAAAACTAAGGAAATCTAAAATCACTGTGTCAACCTCACTTTTCTGTAGTTTAAGTTTAACACATCTTGACATTTTGGCTAAGAATGTAGTTCTAAGTTAGACCTAACAGGAAAATATTCTTCAAATTAAATTGATTGGGTCTACTTAGGAAGATTCATTACATGTCATTGGCCTATATACAATGCTTGCTTCATCTTTCCTAGCACACTTTTTTAAAAAAGGAAATTCATGTTCATCATTATGTGACCAATGATAAACAAATTCATTTGCTTTTTTTTTTTTGAGTTGGAGTCTCACTCTGTAGCCCAGACTGGAGTGCAGTGGCCGCTCCCAGCCACCGCAGCCTCGACCTGCTGGGCTCTGGCAATCCTTCCGCCTCAACCTTCCAAGTAGCCGGAATTACAGGCATGCGCTACCACGCCCAGCTGATTTTTTGATTTATTGTAGAGATGAGGTCTCACTGCCCAGGCGGGATTCGAACCCGTGGGCTCAGGCAATCCACTCATTCCAGCCTCCCAAAGGCGCGGGAGTACAGGCTGAGCCACCAAGCCCGGCTCATTTGCTTTTAAAATAAGGAATTAAGACCACCTCTCACACCATAAGGCACTGATTAGAAGCCCACATACATCTTTTGTTTACCCCATATATTTGTAAATTAGCTGTGAACATTTAAACTCAGTCCACAGATTTCACAAAAGTTCTGACTTCTGATGGTGGGGTCTACCAGGCCAACGCGACAATAAATGGTCCAATTCCCCATGATTGAAACTAAGAGGAACAGTCTGAACTAAACATGTAAATGAGAGTCATGTGCAAGGGAAACTGAAGTCAGGAGCACACATGTGACTGCTCAGAGTGCTATTAAGTGAGACAGGCATGGAGTTGAACTTAGAGCTACTGAACTCCCATGTTTAATAGCCAAGCGAAGACCAGACCAGCCAGAGATGTGGTAGCAGAAAACTGGTCAGAGAAGGAAAAAGGTATTTCAAGAAGGGAGTATGTCAGCAGGGTGGCTGCTGGAGGAAAGGGCAAGCAAGAGAACTGACTCAGCACCATGGAAGCCACTGATGACCTGACAAGAGCTGCCTGAAGCCCAAATGCCCTAGGAAGTGAGAAATGAAGAAAGGGAAACAAAGAGACTATGTGAAAGCTCTTTGAGTTTGGTTTTGAAGTGGAGAAGGCACAGCTGGAGAAATATGAGGATGTTTTATTGATTTACTTTCTCATAGAAGGTCTGAGAAAATGTAAAGCCAAAAGCAAAGCTCCAACTGAGAGGAAAAAAGGAAGAATCACGAGGCTAGGGATCTTTTGGAGAGAAGTGGACTCCTTCCCTCACTTTATACAGCACTTTAATTGTCTCATTTAATCCTCAATGACACTAAAAGGAAAACAGGACAGGCACAAATGTCGGTAGTGTGGCACCGAAAAAAATGAAGCAACTGCCATTTGATGGCAACTACTCTTTCTGTAGAATAGAAGGCAAGGTTATTCACTGAAAGGCAAAATTGCTGGGCAGTGAAAGTCCCACTTGAGGTTGCCCTATTGTGACTTTTTCCAGCACTCAAGGGCAGGAAATGCTCTTAATCCTCACAACAATCCCACCAGGCAGACCCTGCTGTCACCACGTGCACATCTTCATAGATGAGGAAAACGAGGCACCGCTTCGGAGTCCTCTGAAAGGTCGCATAGCCTCAACACAGCAGAGCTAGGGTTGATCTCAGGGTTCAAGCTCTCTACGTACACTGCCCTTTCTGGGACTGCATTACTACACCTCCCCAAAATTCTATTAGCGACTGAAGTTACAATGAATCACAATGAGGAAAGCTGATTTTTAAAAAACAGGAGTTAGAATAGAGGGATTCCTACCATGTAATACTGACACTTTCATACCCCAAAACCTCAAAAAATCTGACTGTCAAGAAGACAGTCGAATGAAAGCTCAATGCCCTGGAGCCCTAAAACAAAGATTGCTAGCTATAACCCCCAAAAAATTATAAGAAATTTTCACGCTATACCCAGAAATGCATGTAAGGGATGCTTCAGGAGTCTCTAAAATGGGTCAGGCATGGTGGCTCACAACTATAATACCAGCTCTTTGAAGCCAGCCTGAGCAACAGAGCAAGACCCCATCTCTAAAAAAATATAAAACTTAGCCAGGCATGGGGGTATATGCCTGTAGTCCCAGCTACTCAGGAAGCTGAAGCAGGAGCTCTCTTAAGCCCAAAAGGTTGAGGCTGCAGTGAGCCGCAATCATGTCATTGCACTCCAGCCTGAGTAACAGAGTACTGTCACACACACACACACACACACAAACACCTTCATCTTAAAACGTATTTTCTCAGCCGGGCTCGGTGGCTCAGCCTGTCATCCGGCGCCTTTGGGAGGCTGAGGTGAGCGGATTGCCTGAGCCCGCGGGTTCGAGACCCACCTGGGCAGCGAGACCTCATCTCTACAATAAATCAAAAAATCAGCCGGGCGTGGTAGCGCATGCCTGTAATTCCGGTTACTCGGAAGGCTGAGGGGGAAGGATCGCCGGAGCCCAGCAGGTCGAGGCTGCGGTGGCCGGGAGCGGCCACTGCACTCCAGTCTGGGTGACAGAGTGAGACACCAACTCAAAAAAACAAACAAACAAAAAAAAAAAAAACCGTATTTTCTCCTGAAAATCCTGTAAAACCTTTCTTCACATGAGCAAATATCGATAATGGAAAAATTCTTGTAAATGAGGCTATTTAAAATATTGTAGTGCATGCAAGTTCATGTTTATCATCATTGTCCAGAAAGAAAAAGGAATACTAGGAAGTATATTTCTTTTTTTTTTTTTGGAGTTGGAGTCTCACTCTGTTGCCCAGACCGGAGTGCAGTGGCCACTCCCGGCCACCGCAGCCTCGCCCTGCTGGGCTCCAGCGATCCCTCCGCCTCAGCCTTCCAAATAGCCAGAATTACAGGCATGCGCTACCACACCCGGCTGATTTTTTTAATTTATTTATTGTAGATATGAGGTCTCGCCAAGTTGCCCAGGCAGGTCTCGAACCCGTGGGCTGAGGCAATCCACTCACCTCAGCCTCCCAAAGGCGCGGGATTACTGGCTACCGAGTCCGGCTTAGAAAGTATATTTCAAGTGCCTCAAAAAAGCATTGTTGAAAGTCTTAAACTAATTGCAGTATTTCTTTTTACAACTCGTTTGAGTCACAAACATTTTGTCACAAAAGTGTTATACATTATGACTATTGTCATAAAACAGTCTAAAAAGAAAATCTGGTACAGAATTAAGGGGCAAAGCTGAAATTACTTTTTTTTAACTTTAGCACTTCTAAGAACCTTGAGAAATGCCAAGACTTGATTAACTGAACAAGTTCAATACTTAATGTCTTATCACAAATATTACAGTTTTTAACTAAGAGGGAAGATATGGCAGCTAAGAATAACTTTGGGGCTATTTTCAAACTGTCGTACAAGTCCCCATTATGATCTAGCCCTCAAAATTCAAGGGACATCTCTATTAACAGTCATTTCTGCAGCAAGCCGACTGCTGAGAGAGTGTCTCTCTCAGGTGTGCTTAGAAAGCTGAGAAACACTGAGGTAAGCAGTGTTCTAGAATGCCTAGTCAGCAATAAAATTAAAGATGCATCTCTTTGAAATACATTCATTTGTGAAGACTTCTTTAGTATCTACAGATGCCAAACAGTTTGGGGGTGTTTTTTTGAGTTGGGAGCCTCATTCCATCACCCAGGCTGGAGTGCAGTGGCACACTCACAGCTACCCCAGTGTCGACTTGCTGGGCACCGACGATCCTTCCACCTCAGCCTTCCAAGTAGCCAGAACTTGTAGAGACGAGGTCTCGCCAAGTTGCCCGAGTGGGTCTCGAACCTGCAGGCTCAGGCAATCCACTCGCCTCGGCCTCCTAAAGTGCTGGGATTACAGGCTGAGTAACCAAGCCTGGCCCCAAACTGGTTCTTATAGGCTTGAAGTCTTCCCCTCTCAAACCTTCTTAAAAGTAGTTTTTTCAAGGGTAAGAAATTCACTGAGGTCTCACATATGCACAGAGAATATTCTGCGTGTCAATAGCACTAGGCACAGTATTAACACATAGAATGCAGGGACCACAAATTGCTGATTAACTAGTTCAGTTATAGATATTCAAAAATACCCACTCCTGATACAATTATCTGGTTTCATGAACCAATTATTCAAGAGGCCCAAACTCAACCCATGCTGTCACTGCATTTTTTAATAAGGAGAATTAAATGTTTCTTTTCAAATAGGAAAAATACTAAAAACTGGATACTTCCACTGAATCTCTTTTACTGTCAACCTTTCAAAACAAAAGTTTCTATCACTGTATCTCCCTGGGTCTATCAAAACACTTAGCAGAAAAGGCCTGCCTGAATAATACGCAGTATCTTCTTTTTCCTATAAAGCCATTCAAAAACTGAAGAAATTTATTATTCTCCTTTACAGCTCAGATTATGTCTCCAAGGTAACCACGGTGAATAACAGCGTCCACACCTAAAGAGGAGTCAACCTCCCATCTAGCCATGTTCTGCCTATGTGTTTGTTTCTGTGTTCAAGTAAGGTTTTGTTTTTCTACCTTAAAAAAAAACCTCAGTAACAATAATGAATACAACTGCACTGTTTTTAATGGCTGTAAGCTTACAAGATTCTTAAATGCTTAATCCATCAAACTATGAAATAACTGCAGCTACATACACAGTCTTAAATAAAAGATCAGGTTTAAAATCCAAAGTACAAAGACCATTAAAAACATTTATTTGCCAAATCCACTGAGAAACTAGGAGCAACTTAACAGCTGTCTAAATAACCACAAAATATTAAAAAACACTTCTGGCTCCAGATAAATGACATATGAAGTGAGATACAGCCTCCTCCAACAGACATCTCATTTGTTTGCCTAGGACCATTTATATTTCATTTAAGCCAGCTGGTGTCTCCGTTTGCAGGCATGCATCAATGTCTGTGAACAATCTATGTTCCTGTAAGCCCTCCCCATTCACAGGCTGTAGTTTCCATTTTTAATGGCGAGTTTCCAGCAAATACAATGAGTTCTTACAAAGGAATTTAACTCTTCATACATTTCAATTCCTAAGGCAAGCTAGAGCAATGGTCAAGTCATAAACAATGTGTTTTCATGTGCCTAACAAACTCACAAACAGGTTAACAGTCAAAGAAGGATATCTTCAGACCATTCATTCGCTCACTACACAATTATGAAAACAATGTGTTGGATTTGACTGACAATCTCTTGTGATGTTGCATAATATTTTGCCTTAATTAAAATACTTTTCCTTGGGAACATCATGACAATCTTGGCTAAATGGTAGTACGAGATGTTTGAGAAACCAATCGAAAAGGATAGAACATTGAATCTGTTTTCAACTAACTTACCAGGACGCAGTTATTAGAGGCATCACTTCCCCAACCACATTCAACGCCGCCTCTCCCCCTCCTCTCACTTCTATTCATCATCTACTCTTCCTTTCATATCCAGGGGTGTAAGCCTCACTGCTAACATCCTAGACCAGGGTGGGCAAACTTTTTCTGCAAAGACCAGAAATATGGTAAATATGGAACTTTTGAGCAATACAATGTCTGTGACCACTATTCAACTCTGCTGTTGTACCTTGCAACAGACAATACTTTTTTTAAAAATGAGCACAGCTGTGTTCCAATAAAGTTTTATTTATGGATGCTGAAATTTGAATTTCATATCATTCTCATGTGTCACAAAATTCTTTTGACTCTTAGTCAATCATTTAAAAATATAAAAAAGCATTATTAGCTCCCAGGCTGTACAAAAATATGGCTGTAGACAGTCAACCCTGCCCAGACCCTAGACAACATTTCTGAATTAGTGACACTCAGGTGTCCCAGAAACTAGGTTTGGGATATGCTGTGTGTTAAGGGGTCCCTGAAAACGTCACAGTGCTAGTTAACAAAATGGAGGCGCCAAGAAATCATGCTTCACACTTCCTTGAGCTCAGCTAGTCCTTTCCTTTTTTCTAGTACTAAGCTGCAACCGTTTGAAAAACATTGATTTAAATAAAAACACTCATCAAGTCAAGCTTTGGAATCACCTTCCCGGGATGACTAAAATAATAGCTAAGTAGAACAGATGCCCATGCTCCTGAAACTACTGCAAAAGTCGCAGCATGACTTCAGCTATACCATCAGAAGCAACTCTTAGGTAACTAGAGAACAGTGATAAATTCACTTCAGTACTCTGGTTCTACATTATTTACATCATATTTGAACTCACAGATGTGAAAGAAAAATAAGAGTTCCCGCAGAGTCCCAGCCAACTTCTGCTTAGTACACCACTGTCCACTTCCAATCCTGGCTACTTATTTCAGCCAAAGATATAAAGGTATTCACGCTCCTGCAAAGTTTAAGAGTCACCAGTGTTAAAATAGGAACCTAAAAACTAGGTGCTTGAGGAAATTATTTCAAGCTTGGCAACATGAAAACTGGGAAGCCCCTTAATCCCTGCACAACACTGCAGCTCCCGTTATGACATGATTACAAAAACCATACAGGAGCATACCTCCAACTGGTCACATCAACACAAAATCAAATTCAATTACATTTAGAATGTCACCCAAAACTAGTTTAAAAATGTACATTTTACCAAGTCAAAACTTTATCAATTTTAACTGGCTTTCTCTAGTCAACTTTTTGTGTTACTATTCAGACCAGTTGAGGCACTTTCAGTCGACTCAAAATCAATTAGGATGTGATTTTAGGTTGCAGGAAATCATCAAGTTTCCAAAACAGAGGTCAAAAAACACCACGAAAAACAGGAGAAATAGTATTTCGGAAAATGAATGTGAATTTGAACCAGCAATTCCAAAACTCCCTTTGTTAACAACCTAACTAATCAAAACTTGAGATAATGTGGACCAACAGCACTAATCAATGTTACAAACAAATCAATGAATTAAGTTTACAAGCGATCACAATTCTTTCTGAAAAAGTTTAAAGTGAGAGAACATGTTATAGCCCTCCGCTGGTTTACATACAGGCTCAAGACAATTTTAGCACTGAGATACAGTACTCTAACTCCCAAACCTAGCACCTTATTAATTCACTCCCTCGACTGAAATTTACTGCTGGTTAGCTACAACTATTTTGAAATGACCTTATTAGTTAAGTACAGATTCCATTATACCATTTCACTAAAAGACAAACTAAAAATGTCAACCAGCAATAGCTCATTCGTGACGTGGGTTATGTATCTTTTAAGTAAAGTATATCAATCAATGAATGCCCTTTCAAGTGAATTAAAAGACAGTTTAAGTGTGGCCATTAAAATTATCTGGTCATTCCTGTGAAAACTCGCTGTAACTCTACAACAGCATATCCTCAAGCGAGATCAAAGATTAATAGCAAAAATGGTAGCCTGGGTATCTGAGGGTCACCCTATGGATATTTTCAAAAAGAAGAAGAAAAAAAACTAAGTCAGTTGCAAATGCAAGTTACCAAATATGGGGGCATATACTTCCCACTTTTGTTCAGCTAACGACGAGACATTTAAATCGAGCTATGACAAGGCTTTGTCTCAGTGTGATAATATCACCAAAGGCTCGCACAGAAACCTTTGCACGCTACACACAAAGGAGGCCGATTTCCACCTCAAGCCCACAAAAGCCGAGCCCAGGACCGTGCCAGGGGCACACAGGATTTCAAAGGACGGAAAAAACCGGGCGCACACACGCTGCGTGAAGCAGCCGAAAGACATTCCCCGGACGCAGGAAACGTCTCACGACGAACAGCAGAAAAGTCTGAAGTCCTGTGGAATCTTGGGCGGCTTTCCTTATTCTCCTCGGGGCTAGGTTTTCCCCCAACCTCCTTCGGCGGACGGAGATGAGGCATCTCCACAGACACCCAACCACTCAGCCCCGATCTCCGACTCGACCGGCTTCTCGTTAAAAGTTCCAGACTTCCCGAGGTCTGGACGAACGGGGCGATCCCCTGACGGGACTCGGGAAGCGCGTTTTCTTTGTTGCCGACCCTGCCGGGGAAACAGGTCTCGACTCAGCCCGAGCGGCGTTCCCGCGGGTGATTCATGACGGGCCTCGATCGCGCCCGGGGCCAGCCCTCCCCGCCCCCACCCCCGGCACGGCCGCCCGTCCCGGGGCCCACGGCCGCGACCGGCGACTCGGGCCCACGCCGCGGCTCGCGGCGACGGGGCCCTCGCCCGCCGGCCCTCGGGGGCGTCTCGCCCTCCGGGCCGTCTCCGCCGGAGCGCGACCGACCGCGGAGACGCTCCGCGGCGCCCGCCCGGCCCCGAAAGAGCAGGGTCCTCGGCCCCGCGGCGCCCCCTGCCCCCGGCCGCTGCCATTGTGTCCTCGCGGCCCGAGGGCCCCTCGCAGCAACGTGGCCACCGGCCGCCTCCGCGGGAACCAGGGCCCCGGCCCGGCCCCCCGCGCTCCCGCCCGCGGCCGCGCGTCCCACCTGTGGTGAGGCGGGAGGAGACGTCGCCGAAGGGGGACGGCTCCATCCGGAGATACTTCTGCGGCGAGGCGGCCGCGGCCGAGAAGGCGGCGGCGGTGGCCGCGGCCGCCGACGACGGGGAGGCGGCGGCCGAGGCGGGCGCCGACAATGGCGCGCACCGCCGGCGCTTCGGGGACGCCGGGCTCAGCAGCGGGTCGAAATCCAGAGTCCTCTTCAGGGTGGCCCCGCACGCCATGGCCGGGGGCAGGCCCGGCGCCGGGCGCGGGCGGGGCGGGGCGGGGGCGAGCGCGGGCGCGGGGAGAGCCTCGCCGCCGGGCCCCGGCGGAGCCGGGCGGGCCGCGACGCGCCGGCCGGGCGAGCGAGGGGCGCCGCCGCCGCCGCCGCCGCCTCCGCGGCAGGGGCAGTGGCCGGGCCGGCCCGGGCGAGGCGGGAGGGGCGCGGGCGGCCGCGCACGCCGGCCGCGTCAGGGGCGCTTCCGCCCGCTCAGGCGCGGCTCCCCCGGGAGAGGCTCCGGCCGCCCCCGCCGTCCGTCCGGGCTCCGCGCCGCGCCGGGGGCGCTCCCGCGCCGGGGCCGGCTCCCTCGGAAGTCGGAAACAGCCCGCGGGGTGTGAGGCCCGGAGGCGGCTCCTCACGCGCGCGGGTCCGGTCCGCAGCTGGCGAGCGGCGGTCGATGCGGAGGGATTGCGAGGCGGCTGCGGCAGCGGGAGCGCCGGCGAACACGTCCAACCGCTTCCCCCTCCCCCGTACGACTCTTCCACCGCCGCCGGCCCCAATATGGCGTCAATAACAACGCCGCCGATTCAAATCCTGCGGCCTCAGGGCGCGTGCGCATAGGGGCGGGCCCGGCCCGGGGAGCATTCTGGGAGTTGTGGTTTCGGGCCCCGGGAAAGACTCGGCGTGACAGGCGGGAAGGGAGGAGTCATGAAAACTACGACTTCCGTCATGCAGAGCGCGCGACTCCGAGTTCCGGGTTGGAATTTAAATCCCCCTACACGGCTGGGGTGTAAAGGGAACTAAGCGAAAGGGAAAAAAGAAAAGGGTATGAGACAGTGGAGTGAGAGAAGGGAACCGGTAGGGAAAGCAAGCTAGACGCAGAAGTCTTTAAGACTCTGCACATAGTTGCTCTCACAGCGACTTAAAAATCGGGAAACCGAAAACTAAAGCCAGGCTAACAGTCCAAGATAAATTAATTTCTGTACCAAGAGTGCTAAAAACAGAGCCTGTCACAACGAGAGGACAGGAAATAATGAGATTATGAAACCTATTTAGGACTGCTAGAGAGACAGTAATAGCATCAGGTTACATGATCCTTGATTGAACTCGATGCTTTGCCCTTCCCAGGTAGCTGCTTGCATCTGCTTATTAAATTCTACAACAGCACCTTTGCTTCTGTAAATGAATGGGGTGTGAACGACTTACGGAAGCAAATTGTTTTCCTCTGGGTCAAAAACGAGTGATATCAGAAATTGCATTATCTCTTGATTATTGGTTTGTATATTGTGAACCTTAGTACAGAGCAAATCAAGATGTAATGAAATATCTAGGTAGCAGAAATGGGTCCCATTTTGTAAGTGGAGAAAAAAGTGTTTCTAAAAGTTGTCCTTTTAATCAGATACCTAAAATAAGCAAATACAGCATCAACAAAAAACTGATTTATGTAGAAACTATCATCAGTCCAATACAAAACTATTTTATCAGATAAGATTATAGTATCAAATGATTATAGATAACAAATACTAATTTCCAGTGCTCATCTTTTCATTTGATCAGGAACTAATAGATGTTTTGTACCCATTTTATATATTTATTCATTTATTTACTTATTTTGAGTTGGGGTCTCTGTCACCCAGGCTGGAGTGCAAACAGCCAGGGCTCACAGCAGCCGCAACCTCCAGGGTTCAGGAGATCCTTCCACCTCAGTCTTCCAAGTAGCTGAGACTACAGGCACGCACCACCACAGCCATCTAACTTATTTTTATTTGTTTGTAGAGACAGGTCTCACCACGTTGCCCAGGCTGTTCTTGAACTACTGGGTTCAAACGATCCACCCACCTCAGCCTCCCAAAGTGCTGTGATTACAGGCGTGAGCCACCGTGCCCAGCAGTTTGTCTAATTTTTTTGTAGCATGTTTGAACAGTAGTTCAATATATTCTTGTTTTATGGAATTGACCAGTGCTTCAAAGGTCAGCAGTCCTGATCACACAGTCTGTGTCAACAACTAAACCCTGCTCATTTTAATTTAGGATACTAAAGTGTTTAGAAATATCTTTTTTTAAAAGATCAGCATTTGGCCAGGTGCGGTGGCTCTTTAGGAGGCCAAGGCGAGAGGATTGCCTGAGCCCATGGCTTCGAGACCAACCTGGGCAACATGGTGAGACCTCGTCTCTACAATAAATCAAAAAAATTAGTATCGGGCGCCTGTCGTTCCGGCTACTGTAGTTAAGGCTGAAGCGGAAAGATTCCCGGAGCCCAGTGGGTTGACGCTGGGGTGGCCATAAGCGTGCCACTGCACTCCAGTCTGGGCGACAGAGTGAGACTCCAACTCAAAAAAAAAAAAAAAAAATTTCCAAACACTTCATGAAATTCATGATACTGTGGAATTAACAGACATGCTTATTTCATGTAAATGAGTAAACAAAAGATTGATTAACTCATGGAAATCGGATAAAGCATTTATATTCTTGGAGATATATATATATATTCGAGTTGGAGTCTCACTCTGTCTCCTAGGCTGAAGTCCAGTGGCATACTCACAACCACCGCAGCCTTCACCTGCTGGACTCTGGCGATCCTTTTGCCTCAGTCACGTACCTGGAACTATAGGTACGTGCCACCATGCTCGGTAAATGTTTTGTTTTATTGTAGAGACAAGGTCTCGCCAAGTTGCCCAGGCTGGTCTTGAACTCCTGGGCTCAGGCAATCCTCTCGCCTCTGCCTCCCAAAGTGCTGGGATTATAGGCGTGAGCCACTGCACCCAGTTTATATTGTTGGTAATATTTTCTAAAATTAAGATTTGCCATTAAGTTTTAGAACTTAAGTTGGAAAGGGGGCGTTATGAGTTGAATTGTGTTCCCTCAAAAATCGTATTGAAGTCCTAACCTCTAGTAACTTGGAATGTGCCTTTATTTGGAAATACAGTTTTCAAATGTAATTAGCTAAGATGAGATCACACTGGAGTAGGATGAGCCCCTAATCCAGTATGACTGGTATCCTTATGAAAAGGGGAAATTTGGTCACAGACAGGCAGAATGCCACATGAGCATGAAGGCAGAGATCAGGGTGATGCATCTACAGAGCCAAGGAATGCCAAAGCTTGCCAGCCAACCTTCAGAAGTTAGGAGAGAAACACGGAACGGATTCTCCCTCACAATCCTCAGAAGGAATCAGCCCTGACGACACCTTGGTCTCAGAGTTCTATTCTCCAGAACTGTGAGATGATAACTTTCTGTTGTTTAGGCCACCCAGTTTGTGGTCTTTTGTTATGGCAGCTGTAGGAAATGAATACAGGGGGATTGTGGTTATCATTTGAGATACTCTAGACTGCCTGGAAAATGAGGAAAAAGTTATATTTAAAAGTGGTGGGGCATATCTGGTAAACGCGACCGTTTAGTCATCATAGCTCCTCATGCGGTCACCGCTACACAGCATATCTGCAAAAGGTTGTCAAAATTAAACAGTGACGGGACTGGGACGCCTCCCCTTCTCCCAGTGACTCAAGAGGCTATTTCGGAAACTAAGAGGACAAGGGGTCCCTTCCCTATTCCCTTGTGTCTTTGCTTCAATTCTCAGCCCCATACTTTTTCCTGATACTTACCCTTTAAGATTCAGCCCAGGCATTAACTCCTCCAGGAAGCTTTCCCCAACATTTCAAGGCTTATTTTATAGTTTGTTTTATAGACTCACAGAGATACACCTATCTGCATATATTCTTTGTTATCCTCACTACACTGCAGTAGAATTCTCTGTTCATGAATCTGCCTCTCCCACCACTGTTAGCTTCTTACCAATAGTATAGTACCTTGCACATTTCAATAAAATATCCATTGGAAACCTACAAAAATATTTCTTGGGCAAATTGAAAATAAAATAAAATTGAAAATAAAAATAATACTTAAAAGCCACAAGTCTTAACATAATTTATAAGTGAGTTTATTTTGATCAAGAAAAAAAAGAAAACTATATTTAATATATTAATAATCAGGTCACATGAATCTAAGTATACAATACAACTAATGACTCCAGTGACCTACACAGATCAGAATTGCTCTTGTTGTAACTAAAAGGCCTGTAACAAGTTTTAAAGGCTTGAAATATTTAGAATAGTTATGCCATGATCTAGCAAGTACTTTCTGACTTGTACAATCTCAGAAGCCTCTGAGGAAAATCAAACTGTTTTATCCAGATGCTGGTCTTTGCTTGGTATTAGACTTTTTAACACCTCCCAAAATATTTCCAGGATCTGATTCCGTTGAGTCATTCTTTGTCTAAAGTCAATAAAAGTAGACATAGCTGGATAACACAAAACCTCATCATTCTCAGCCTAAAGATCCTCTTCATAAGTTAAGTCATTTTCAAACAATTTTTCTGATGTCAAATAAAGAGAAATGCAAATATATAAGGTGTGGAGAGCTGTTTGCTGACTTTTCAAGCTGAGTTTGAGTAATCACAGGCCGGGCATTAAAAACAGCAGTTCTAATTCAGGAACCACTTCAATTCTATATTCAGAACAAGCATTGCCTAGGGCAGAAAAAATTGTTTAATCATTGTGTAAATGAGTGCAGTTAGGGTAGAACAGACATTGTAATTCCTTCTGCATAAGATTTTGCAGGCTGGTGCATACCTCTTCTAAGTCTCACATTTGGAATACATAATATTTTCTGTTGTAGGTATGACGCTGGTTAATTTTTACTTTGTCCGTTTTATTTGAATTGATTAAGTAGATCATCGAGTAATCAGAACTATATAACTGCCAGTGATTTCAGGAGGTCACCTAGTGCAATCCCTAGCCTCAAGGCAGGATTACTGTTAACTCCTGAAGCCTGATCAGTGTCTGTCTGACTTTCCTTTTTTTTTGAGTCAGAGTCTCACTCTGTCACCCAGGCTGGAGTGCAGCACGATCACGGCCAGCGTTGACCTGCTGGACTGCAGCAATCCTCCCACCTCAGTCTTCCAAGTAGCTGGAACTACAGGCATGAGCTACCAGGCCCAGCTAATTTTTTTGATATATTGTAGAGATGAAGTCTCACCAAGTTGCCCAGGCTGGTGTCGAACCACTGGGCTCAGGCAGTCCTCTCACTCCAGCCTCCCAAAGTGCTGGATTTACAGGCTCAAGCCACTGTACCTGGCTGTCTGTCTGACTTTCTAAAGATTTTCAAGAACATCCAGAATCCTGTTCAAGTGTAAAAACACAGTTGCAAATTCTGTTATAGCTAGTTTTTATCTCTTCTCCATCAGAGGCTAATTCCTCCTTGAATAATGCCCTATACAGAACAATGCCCAGAAATAAACCATGGTTCACTTAGCTTGAGGAACTTGAAAAAGAAATCACAGGATAGGCTCTGGGCAGTCAAAATAAGATTTTATGAAGTCCTTATCTTAAAATTTGCATACTTTTCTTAAGTATGTACCTTCAAGTACCTGCACCCTTACTCAAAAACGATTTACTTTTTTGTTGTTTTTTTGAGTTGGAGTCTCACTCTGTCACCCAGGCTGGAGTACAGTGGCACGATCATGGTCACCGCTGGAACTACAGGCGTAAGCCACTACACCTGGCTTATTTTTTGATTTATTTTAGAGACAGGGTCTCACCAAGTTGCCCGGACTGGTCTCGAACCCCTGGGTTTAGGCAATCCTCCCACCTCAGCCTCCCAAAGTGCTGGGATTACAGGCTTGAGCCACCATGCCCGGCCACTATTTACTTTTACTGTACAGAAAATTCAGTCATGTTTGGGGATCCCATTTCCCAGCCCAAACCAACGAGAAGAATCAAATAGAAGAAGAGGAAAAAGGAAACTGAAGGTGCTATACACTGGCTACAACAAGCAATCAATTTTTGGATAGCAAGAAAAGAGACTGTCAAAAATAACTACAGAATTTAAAATGCGTAACAACCTTGAGACACCTGTCAGGACAATTAGCCCTACCATGGCTCAACTGCAACTGAGGTTGCACTGAATTATTAACAGCAACATATAATAATGGTAGAGTTGCCAGATTTGACAAATAAAAAAGTAAGATGCCCATTCAAACTAAATTTGAATTCTAGATAAACAAGGAATAATTTGTTAGTATGCCACAAGTCTTGCACGTGTTTAGCTGAAATCCAAATTTCACTGAGTGTTGTATTTTATCTAGCAACGCTAAATGAGAAGCACAAGACAGTGACCCTGAGACATCAAGAAAAGCACAAAGTGTGTATGGTATGCAGTTCACAAAACATGTAACAAATACGATACTAGAAAATATCCCATTGATAGTACTTGAGATTAAGTTAATCCAAAGTTTGGGTTTTTTGGAAGGTTCATTTACATGACTTTTGAGCCATGCATGTCCTAGTCACTTCGGAACGCCAGGTATAGAATAAAGAGTAAACATTGGATGAATAATGGGAAGCTTAACACAGGACCTCTCCACTGGTCGGGCACCTCAAACCCTTGAAGGTGGTCCCTGGCTCCCCCTCCTCACTTAGTTTTACAATTCCTTCATACCTTCTACTGTAGGCATGGGTTCCATTGTCCTGCTTAAGCCCAAGCCTGACTCAGAGCCAGTGTCACTGTCTGCGTCAGGCTCTCATTCCCTCTGGGGCCTTTAGCCCTGTGTTTCCATGATGCCACCACGAACCTTCTCTGATGAGGCTATTTGAGAGAATGAGGTGATGCCACAGTTCCCCAATATTCTGGGCTTCCTCTGCAAGCCCCTTGTTAACAGGGAACAGGGTCTGCCAGGTGCATAGTGTAAAGGAGATAAAGAAAGAGGCCTGATTCTTTCCCCTAGGAGTAGCTTTTCCTACCCCACCACTGATAATAAACATCACCTTGGGACCAATGATTGGTCTCTTGCAGCCCTTGGGGCCTGTGTTAAGATTAGGGCTTTAAACTGGGTGCGGTGGCTCATGTCTGTAATCCCAGCACCTTGGGAGGCCGAGGCGAGAGGATTATCTGAGCTCAGGGGTTTGATACCAGCCTGAGAAACATGGTGGGACCTTGTCTCTACAATAAATCAAAAAATCAGCCAGGCATGGCGGCACATACCTGTGGTTCTAGCTACTTGGAAGGCTGAGGTGGAAGGATCACCTGATCCCAGCAGGTTGAGGCTGCGGTGGCTGTGAGCGTGCCACTGCACTCCAACCTGGGTGACAGAGTGAGGCTCCAACTAAAAAAAAAAAAAAAAAAAAAAAAAAAGAATAGGGCTTTATGGAGTGACTGAAAAACTGCTAGATTTCATTTGAAGCCTATGTCCCAGAGTTAGTTACTCTTTGTGGCCAGATTAGTCCAATAAATTGTACTCATACTTGAAGGAGACAGTTCACACCCTCAGTAGGGTTTGCCTTTAAGCAGTGGGTCATGGAGTAGGTCTGTTGGAACAAAACGTGGCTCCCACTTTCAAAGAAGCTTACTTTCTACTTTATATGTTTGAAGATTCTTTTACAAAAGTGTCATTTATCGTAATAATTTGGAAAAATAAAATATAATGTTTTTCTGAAGAAAAACAAAGTCATCCCAATTACCATCAATCTGAAAGCTAAAAACCAGCACATCACACAATAGTGCCTAGTGCATAGTAAGCCCTCAGTTAGTAATGTCTGTTGTTATCATGCTAAGGCAAACTCCAAAGTCTTTCCAGGCCCGAGGTAATAGAAGAATATCAAGAGTACCCTACTGTCCATCAGATTACCCAGAGACTAATTTCAGCTGCTGGGGTCAGTTTCTGAGCCAACTGCCCCCAATGCATACACTCCCAAGTAGACTGTTGCCAACAACCTTTACTCAGTTTTGTCTTATTCCTGGATAATGAACTTAACTTCCACCTCTACTGCATTTCTAGGGTGATTCCTTATTATCCTCTATTGTGTTTTAAAGGCTTCTCAGGTTTCTTCCCAAAGAAGAATAGTTCAGACTCTGTCAAATTGGTATTTCCAACCATTCTCCAGCTGACATTCCAATTATAATGGAAGGTTCTGTTTTTATTGTTTTGGTCATTCACAATTATCCATCCAAAATTCGCAACCCTTCTGAAATGAAGCCATGGCTATTCATTGAGAAGATAACCAACCCAACTTGAATGTCCTCTGACAAGCAAGCAGTCCAGGAGTAATGAACGTCAAGATTGTGACCTGATTTCTAACCTCTAAAACCCACTAAGCCTTTTAAGTTGCAAGAGAAGATGATAGTGATCAGGTGAATTAAAGCAGTATGTTGAGCTGGGCTCGGTGGCTCAGCCTGTAATCCCACACCTTGGGAGGCTGAGGTGAGTGAATTGCCTGAGCCCGCGGGTTTGAGACCCACCTGGGCAACTTGGTGAGACCTCATCTCTACAATAAACAAAAAATCAGCCGGGCGTGGTAGCGCATGCCTGTAATTCCAGCTACTCAGAAAGCTGAGGCGGAAGGATCCAGCAGGTCGAGGCCAGCAGGTCGAGGCCGCAGACCGGGAGCAGCCACTGCACTCCAGTCTGGGTGACAGAGTGAGACTCCAACTCAAAAAATAAAAAAAAAACCAGTATGTTGGTAACTTATTTTGGAATATGAAAAGTGACATCAAAGATGAGATTGCAGTACATACAAAATTCTTTTAAACTCTTAGGGTAGTTTTTCTTATTTAAACAACCATGTACTGAGAGTCTGCTATGTCTAAGAACTTGTCTTAGACCAGCATGGAGACTAGCAAGATGAAAGACACTGCTCTCCCCTTAAAGAAGCTTACTATCTGGTGTGGGGGGGAGGTATGTACACAACCAACACTAGAAAGAGCGTAAAAGAGGGAACTCAGAGAACATGGGTTCCTAGTCAGTGCAGTTGGGTTACAGGGTGTTTCTCACTTTAATCTGACTTAGATTAGTAACTTAGAGCCTAGGTTGGCAATATCTGGGGGGAATAACAGTTATTATTTACAGGAATACCACCATGGCTCAGGTGTATTCTTGGTTTAGCCTAATAAAAATTCTACAAGGTAAGCGTTAGTCCCATTTTACAGTTGAACGTGTGGCTCATGCTTAAGGCCACACAATCTAAAAAGGGTCAGAGTTGGGACTATTACCCAAATTTATAAGATTCCAAAGATGTATTCCACACTGTTGACTTGAGCAGCAAAGAAAACTGGAAGGAAAGAGATGGATTAATTTAAATTTTACAAAGCATAATACTGGAGATAAGTAAAAGCGGTCAATAAAAATGATACTTTTTAAAAAGATTCTCCATGTATGTTCCAAAAGGAAAAAAATAATGTCTACTATGACTACTTTGCTGTGCTTTGTTTCTCTCTGGAACCTGATACTTGAGTATCAAGCTTTAAAAATGATTGACTGTTGTGGTCTCACGTTTCTGTTCTAAGCAATTGTGAGTTCCCAAAGAGTATTGTGAAATGGCATGGCCCATCTGACTTTTTCCCTTTTCTAAGTAATATATTCCATCTTTTCTCTAAAACAGCCAGCACTTATCTACAAATCACTAAAAATCATTTCTAAATCATAGTAAACACTTCTATTACTTCAGCTAAATAGACAAAAATTCAGCTTCCTTTTATTTCTCCCCATTCCTTGCTACTCAAAACGTGTCTCATGACCTGGAGGAAGCATTGGCATCCCCTCAGAGTGCACCTGGAGCTAAGGAGTCGAAATCTGCATTATAACAAGATTCCACAGGTGATTTATATGCACTTTAAGTTTGGGCAGGACTGCTCTGGTTCTCTCAGCTTCTCCCTGGCAGACGTGTGAATGACACTAAGCCATGGTCCTCGGTGGGTGCCAAGCCCTTTGTGAGGCCACAGCGAAACCAAGACAACTAAGTCATGGCACCCTGTGATAGAGACAAAGGAGAATAAATGAAAAGGAATCAAGGCACTCTCAAAATGCTCACATGGATCCATGAGAATTTTTGTCTGAAAGTCCTCCTCTGCAAAAGAGTAGAGTTCAGAATGGTTTTCTTTTTTTTTTGAGTTGGAGTCTCACTCCATCGCCCAGACGGGAGTGCAGTGACCGGGAGCGGCCTCGACCTGCTGGGCTCCGGTGATCCTTCTGCCTCACCTTCCAAGTAACTGGAACTACAGGCGTGCGCTACCAGGCTACGGTGGCCAGGTGCGGCCACTGCACTCCACTCTGCGCGACGGAGTGAGACTCCAACTCAAAAAAAAAAGAGATCATAACTTAGGAACATGGTTAACAAATACAAGGAATAATGTACACATCTCTCATACTGTTTGAAAGGTACCTATAGAAACCCCAAAGAAACTTAGCTTACTCTTAGTCTTTTTGCCTCAGTGTAACCATTAGCAAGCATTCAGACATTCTACTGCAGGACAAACAGCAGCCTATCCCATCCCGCCTAGGCAAATCTCTTTCAGATACAAGATCAGGACAGCAACCACCCCACCTTTGGTCAAGGAATTTGTGAATTGCAAATGTCTAACAAGTCCCTTGCAGGAATCACACCCCGCCCAGGGCTAACCTGGGTGACACAGATAAGCCCCACCATGGCCGCAATCATGTGACTAACCCACCCATCTACCTGCTGTCCATCACCTGACATCGTCAGTACCTGCGCTTGCCCGCCCCTTTGTGATGATGTGGAAGCAGACCACCACCCAATCACCTTAATGATCCTCCCCCGTCTAGGGGAATGGCTAAAAGGACTCAACCACAAGCAACCAGCGGCCGTTGCCTTGCTAGAGTCTGGTGTGGTCATGTGCCCTTTGAGCCATGGCTGTCACCATGCTTCCTAGCTCTGGTCCCCATCCCCCACCTTGGGGAGGTGAATCTTCTCTCTTCCTTCTCTTTCTCTCCCTAATTTACTTTTAAATAAACTTTTCCTTCTTCACCTTTTTGTGTGTTGCAATTCTTTGCCTCTACTCAGATCTCTGGGTTCCCAGTGCAGCACCTCCGGCTTGCCAGCCCTGGTGGTGCTGCACACCTTCCCTCGCACCTCCACCCTCACCCGGTCCATCCATACCCTAATACTGTTAAACCATGCTTTCCTTCCCTAGTAACTGTCCCTTCACAGCACTCCTACAGAGGTGGAAGAAAGCTAAGTTTCTTAGAATCCATTCAAGTAACACACATCTATTGAGTGTTTGCTAAATGCCCACTTCTGTGCTAGGTGCCCCAGTGACAATATGGGCCCACGCTCTCAGGAAACTCACAGACACATGCGACCAACCACTACACGAGTCTGTGAGTATGAGAGAAGGCGGTGGCTTGCAGATGGAAAGGAAAGGACTAATTCTACAAACCTTGTAATATTACCTTCATGGCATGGGGTTCCTCTCAAGAATTTCTTTAGCTCCTAAGAAGCAGCATTTGAAATGGAGATAGCTACTTTCTTCAGATGTAGAAATGATTATCACCTGACATCCAACAATATTTCTCCTGCAATTGTGCAACACATTGTTTCAGCATTGTGCTTGATGTCAGTGCTGCTCATTGTGTGGTCGGTGGGTGTGTGCCTAGCCACAACAAGAACATAATGACAAGGTAAATCAACAATGATGGTTTAGGAACTTTTTCAGCAATTTAACATAGTCATGACATGCAAAGGCATCACCAGGGACCCAGTCTCATTGAACAGGTATAGTTTGGTGGAACTAGAATGCATGAGTCACATGTGACATGAACTGCATACTAGTGATAGAATGATGTGATATGTGATATTTTAAGGCTAATTTGTCAACTGTAACCCCAAAGTGTATAAAATTCAGAATTCATCTTATTTCTTTACTTATTAAAGATAGCCAGGCTCGGTGGCTCAGCCTGTAATCCCGCGCCTTTGGGAGGCTGAGGTGAGTGGATTGCCTGAGCCCGCGGGTTCGAGACCCACCTGGGCAGCAAGACCTCATCTCTACAATAAATCAGAAAATCAGCTGGGCGTGGTAGCGCGTGCCTGTAATTCCGGCTACTCGGAAGGCTGAGGCAGAAGGGTCACCAGAGCCCAGCAGGTCAAGGCTGTGGTGGCCGGGAGTGGCCACTGCACTCCAGTCTGGGCGATAGAGTGAGACTCCAACTCCAAAAAAAAGATAATTTAAATTTAACCCATAACTCTAAAGGATAGACTTTGGAACTGGCTACTGATGAAGGATTGAAAATGAATGCTGAATATGCAATATGACATGCTTAATTTTAGATGAAAGTTAAAAATGAATTTGAGCTTATAGAAATTGTTTTATTTTTTCTTTTTTTATTTTTATTTTTTGAGTGGGAGTCTCACTCTGTCACCCAGACTAGAGTGCAATGGCCGCTCCCGGCCACCGCAGCCTCAACCTGCTGGGGTCTGGCGATCCTTCCGCCTCAGCCTTCCAAGTAGCCGGAATTACAGGCACGTGCTACCACGCCCAGCTGATTTTTTGATATATTGTAGAGATGAGGTCTCGCTGCCCAGGCGGGTCTCGAGCCCACGGGCTCAGGCAATCCACTCACCTCAGCCTTCCAAAGGCACGGGATTACAGGCTGAGCCACCGAACCTGGCTAGAAATTGTTTTAAATTCTCTTTTTCTTTTCTCATCAGCCTTCCTCTGTGAGACTAGTTTCTCCACTAGGAATGTTATTAAAGCAAACATAGCAACTATTTAGATGTATATGCTCTAAGGTACACTGTCACCTATCCAACCTACAAACAAAAATGCAAGCTGACTTGTCAAATGAAAAACTTTAAATGGTAAAATATAGGGTGTTTGTTTTCCGTGTGCACATCGGCATTCATTTATTTATTTATTTATTTAGCTGGAGTCTCACTCCATTGCCCAGGCTAGAGTACTGTAGCACGCTCATGGTCACGGTAGCATTGACCTGCTGGGCTCCAGCGATCTTTCTGCCTCAGCCATCCAGGTAGCTGGAACTACAGGCGTGCTACCATGCCTGGCTAATTTTTTTATTTATTGCAGAGACACAGTCTCAGACAATCCTCTCTCCTTGGCCTCCCAAAGTGCTGGGATTACAGACTTGAGCCACCTGAGCCCAGCCCATATCAGCATTTAGTATGGAGAATTGCCACTTCCTTCCTTTTGTTTCATCACAAATGTGAAACAACAAAAAGTAGTGTAGCAAGGCTCTATTAAATGCCTATACCCAGGCTTTCGATGAACAATATAAACATTTTTGTCATTTATTTTTTTCCCCAATTATATTTACTGAAATATATACACACACACACACACACACACACACACACACACACACACACACACACATATAATCAAATAATAGAAAATGTGAACTTGTGTTTTCTCTTTTTTATTACTTTTTTCTAGTCATTGATTTTTGTTCTATTTACAAAAGTAATGATCAACATGGACGACGGAGGAAAAACTGTTGCTTCACTTTAGGTAGCATGAGAAAAACTTCTCTAGAGTGACCACGTGCCAGGCACTGTTCTGAGCGCTTCATGTGTATTGACTCTTTGCTCTCACCTATGAAAGACCTGCTATTGGATCACCATATTACTGATGAGAAAACCAAGACACAGAGAGGTTCAATCTCTTGCCCAAGGTCACATAACTCTAACACTGGCAGAGTCTGTGCTCTTATCTGCAAGATGACACAAAACACACTTTGTAGTCACAGACCTTCACCAAATTACTCTGGGCTTAGGTGAGTCATTAACCCCTGTGGGAAAAGAAAAGGAAGAATTTGAAAAGATAACAAAAGCTACATTGCAGAGACCTTACAATGTGCCCGGTATTGAGTGTTTTACACGCATGAGCTCAGTGTTTCCTAAGTGTGGGGTGATACAGGAAATGGCTTTAGATGGCCGGGTAGATGGTTGAATGGTACACGGGCTAGGCAGAAATTAAATTGCATCATGTAGTGAGAAAGCTATTCTTTCTTCAGGTCTCTGGCTCCTCTGATGACATCTTGTAGAGCGTCTCCCCTTGATGTCAGTCTTGGAGAGCTGGCTTTAGGCTTAACACTGTCTCAGGCAACAGGGTCTTTTTCGTTTTCATTGTGTCTTTAATTTAGGGCAAATAGTTTAGCATTTATATAAGGATATAAAATTTCCTTTTAAAACATTTGTTGAAGTTTTAAAAGTGAGCAACAGGAAAACACAAAGAGGGTAATAGTATAGATCTTACGTGGACTTGGCTAAAGTTACAACTCATGGAGTTTGGAAAATACTTCATTACCTTTCAACAATTCAGTAGGGTAGGGACTTTTCTCCATTTGCAGCTAGGAGATATGAGGTTTAGAAAAAGTCAGTGATCTTCCCAAGGTCACTCCGTAGGAAGTTGCGCAGCTGTGATTCAAAAGCGTAGGCCTCTTAGCTGGGCGTGTCGGCTCACACCTGTTATCCCAGCACTCTGGGAGGCTAAGGCAGGAGAATTGCTTGAGCCCAGGAGTTCAAGACCAGCCTGGGCAACATGGCAAGATTCCATCTATATATAAAAGTGTCTGCCTCCAAAGTCAATGCCCTTATCCACTGCTTATATGGCCTTCCTTAGATGATGGCTATGTATGTTTCCCATCAGGACTAGCATCGACTCTTTGAGTGTGCTTTATGATCTAAAGCAGCAGATCTCAAAGTATGGCCCTTTTAGGCAATCTTTGAGGTAAAGGTATTTTCGTCAAGTACTAAGATGTTTGTCTCTTTCGCTCTTGCTTGCTCACAAGTGTACACAGGAGTTTTTCAGAGGCTTCCTGACACAACACACTGAGTACAGAAGCAGATCTGAGAATCCAGCTGCCTTCTCTTATGCCAGACGTTAAAAAGATTTACAGAAACATAAACAATGCCACACTTCTCACTGAATCTTTTTTGTTTGTTTGGAAAATAAAGTTTGTCTTGCTGTTGCTGTTGTCTTTTTTTTTGAGCCGGAATCTTACACTGCACCCTGGAGTGCACTGGCACGATAACGGTTCATTGCAGCCTTGACCTCCTGGACTCAAGGGGTCCTTCTGCCTCAGCCTCCTGAGTAGCTGGGACTCCAGGCATGTACCACCACACCCAGCTAATTTAAAAAAATTTTTTGTGATGATGGGGGGTCTCACTATGTTGCCCAGGCTGGTCTCAAACTCTTGGCCTCAAGCAATCCTCCTGCCTCAGCCTCCCAAAGTGCTGGGATTACAGGCATGAGTTACTGCGTCTGGCCTAAAGTTTTTTTTTCTCAAATAAAAAATGTGATTTTTGTTAGCATGTCATAGATTTTTTGTTGTTATTTTAAAATAAATTAATAAATATTTCAAACATTTATCCATCTTAATTTCTAAAAGAGCAAACAAGCCCACATAAACAAGTTCTTCAGGGTCATCAAGAGTGTGAGGTGATTGAGAACACAAAGTAGTTGTTACACAGAAGAAATAAGGGATGAGTACTTGAGGTGATGGGTACGGTAACTCGTTTAATTTAGTCATTCCACATTGCATAGATATAATATGAGTGTATTCCATCATTATATACAATTATAATTTGCCCCCAAAAATAAATAAATAAAAGCTACTTTCTACTTTAAAAGAAAAGAAAAATGTATGAAGGGGTCTTAGGATGGATCATATATGGTAGGATAGTACTTTTTAATTGTAACAGTAACTTTTTTCTCCTAGTATTCTTTTCTTCCCCACTCCCCCACTTAAGCAGGTAATCCTCTGAGTCAGTGCTTCAGGAGACGAACACGATCAAGCAGAAAGCAGAAATGGTGTCTAGCTTTTGCATTTCCCAAAAGCCTAAACCCATTAAAGCAATTATGACAGATGCTTTGGGGCGGTAATAACAAAATGGAGGAAGTGTCACGGAGGAAAAATAACAGCAGTGTTGAGAGAGGGCAGCTTTCCCAGGACTAGAAAAATATTTCCAACCTCCTGAGGGTGGGTGTCGGGAAGAACAAAGACAGGAGAGAGATCCGGAATTAGGCAGGAGTGCTGGGCCAAAGACGCCAGGAAGACGGGAAGAAACCAAGCACTATTCAACCACAGTGAGCCATCTTCCAAGGTCCAGGAGCCGATGGGAGCAGGAAACTTTTTCCTCCGAGTATTCTTTTTTCCCCCACTCCCCCACTACCTCAGAGTCAGATCCTGGGCTGTGAATGTGCCTTGTGTTCTGAGAAAGACAAGAATTGAGGGGACAAAGGGGCCTGGAGCCATGATCTGGGCGATCACAACTCTGCCCTGGAAGCCGATGTCCTCTTAGCTCTGGGCTTTAGTTGCCCATCTGGGCCAGTGCAGGAAGCAGGATGTAGAGCAGAGTCAGACAGCAGAAATCGGAACCCTCTCCTCCACTTCCCAGCTGAGTGTTCTTGGGCAGTTCGCTAAACCTCCCTAAGCCACCCTTTCCTCTTTGGTCAAATTGAGCAATAATACACTGACTTTGGTTAAACAATTTAATGTGTGCAAACCACTTAGCAAGTATACAGTGAGTGCTCAAGAACAGAGCCATCACTATGGGAACACTGCAGTACTGGAATTCAGCTTGCAGGGAGCTGAGTGACAACTGATTGGACAGGGAATCCTCGAAGGACTGGTAGAGTGAAGGCACGTTTGGCCTCTTGTGCAATGTTGTGCTTCAACTCTCCTCCGAGCTTGGAAATCACAGACTTTCTAGGGCTTCCTTGGGCTTCTTAGGAATCAGAAGAGAGGAAAGATAAGAATATTCTTCCAAAGCCATCTCTTCCTTCCCAATATTCCCATGGGGAAGAATTTGTGATACTATTGTCTTAGAAATCCAATCAAACTAGCTAAAGGATACAGAACTTACTTATAGGTCTAGGAAGGGGTCAAGGCCACAGACCTTCATCACTTCTGCTTCCAAGGTTTGACTGCTTTTTTTTGCTCTGCAGACCTACTTTCTCTGCTTTATGAGTCATATGATTTTTTTAAAAAATGACTGAAACCACTCAGCTTTGCATGACTTCCTGGTTTAATGACAGCAGACTAGAGATGCACCATTCTCAAGTCTAAAGCCCCATGAGAGAGAATGTATTGGACCAGCTTCTGCCACATACCTACCCTAGATACTCTCAGTCAAAGATGTGTATATATAGGATGGGGGGATAAAACAGAGTCGAGTGGTTCAAACACACAGGTCTAATAAATTTGTAGAAGAAAACCAAATGGCTAAGGAGCATCTGAAAAGATATTCATCTTCATTAATATTCAAAAAAAATGCAGGTTAGCACTGACAATGTGAGGTGATTTTTTTTTTTGGACTATCAGATTGGCAATAATGAAAAAATAATGGTAATTACAGGAAACTTGTGAAGAGTAGAAGGTGATGTGACTTTTCTGGTGCACTAATTGTCAATATTTTAAGTGTGAATATGCTTTAACCCAGTGATTTCACTTATAAAAATTTATCCTAAGGCAATAATTAGAACATGCACAGACACATATGTATATAGATGTTTATGGCAGTAATTTTGGCATTTAAGAAAAACTTAGAACATTACAAATGTCCTTTAGTAGAGGGCAGAGATTATGGCACAAAGAAATCCTGAGAGACCATTATAAAGAACATGAAGGGGCCGGGCACAGTGGCTCAGGTGGCTCTATAATCCCAGCTCTTTGGGAGGCTGAGGTGAGAGGATTGCCTTAGCTCAGGGGTTCAAGACCAGTCTGGGCAATTTGGTGAGACCTCATCTCTACAATAAATAAAAAAATTAGCTGGGTGTGGTAGCACGCTCCTGCAGTTCCATCTACTTGGAAGGCTGAGGGGGAAGGATCGCCTGACCCAGTGGGTTGATGCTGGGGTGGTCGTGAGCGTGCCACTGCACTCCAGCCTGGGCAACAGAGTGAGACTCCAACTCAAAAAAAAAAAAAAAAAAAAGAATATGAAGGGTGAGATTGATCCATATGTAAGATGTACATGACGAGTCGTATCGTTAAAAAAAAAAAGAGACAGTAAAGGTGGATAATTTTGGTTAAATGCATTGAGTATATATTTTGTACTATATACACTACATTTGGAGTCTATACACATCTGTATATATTTACCAGTATATGTGTATATATAATATATATCTGGAAAAATAGACATACAACTAATCGTGACCGCTGGGAATAGAATTATGGCAAGTTTTTACTTCCCACTTCACCCCTTGCTGTATTGTAGAACTTTTAGGGGGAAAAAGCATTAATTAATCTTAGAATCAGAAGGGGAAAAAAGCAGTACGATAATAAGACAGTCATTGAGGGGAGTGTACTGACTGTATATGTGAAAGGGAAATCGTTAATATTTTAAAATTAAAGAAGAACAAGAAAAACTTAGTATTTTCCTATAATAAACAGGCATAGTAAGTAGGTGGCAATAAAGGCTGCCCCAGCACAGGGCCTGGAGTTATTAGCTGCAACTCTCAGGGTGCACAGGAGAAAAGTCAGTTTCTCCCAGCATCACAGAGAACATTAGGACTATGCTGTTTGAAGACGCCGGCCCACCAACAACCCAAAACAGGTCTTTCTCTTCTTCTATAAATTCATGAACTTAGCCGGGCTCGGTGGCTCAGCCCGTGATCCCGCTCCTTTGGGAGGCCGAGGTGAGTGGATTGCCTGAGTCCGCGGGTTCGCGACCCACCTGGGCAACTTGGTGAGACCTCATCTCTACAATATATCCAAAATTAGCCGGCGTGGTAGCGCGCGCCTGTTAGTTCCAGCTACTTGGAAGGCTGAGGCAGAAGGATCGCCGGAGACCAGCAGGAGAGGCTGCGGTTGCCCTCCAGCCTGGGCGACAGAGTGAGACTCCAACTCAAAATAAATAAATAAGCCGGGCCTGGTGGCTCAGCCCGTAATCCCGCGCCTTTGGGAGGCTGAGGTGAGGGGATGGCCTGAGCCCGCAGGTTCGAGACCCGGCTGGGCAGCGAGACCTCATCTCTAAAATAAATAAAAAAGTCAGCTGGGCTTGGTAGCGCATGCCTGTAATTCCGGGTACTCGGAAGGCTGAGGCGGAGGGATCGCCGGAGCCCGGCAGGTGGAGGCTGCGGTGGCCGGGAGCAGCCACTGCACTCCAGTCTGGGTGACAGAGTGAGACTCCGACTCAAAAAAAAAAAAAAAAAAGCCCACTAAATAAATAAATAAATAAATAAATAAATTCATGAACTTAGTTGAGTTGAACTCTTCAGGTCAGATTGAGAAAAACAGTATATTTCTTTTCACATTTAACATACGGAAAAAAGGAACCAGGTGACCGATAAGGGCTGAGGTGTGCAACCAAGCGAGGAATTGGATGTAGAAAGACACGAGGCCAAACTGGGAAACTGGAAGCAGCCTGGGGTGATTCCAGAGACACTTGTACTTGCTGTCAGTCACGGGTTTGTGTGGGCGCTTGAGCTTTTTAAAAGGAACTTGGAGAGGTTGGGAAATTATAATTCACGGGGATAATTATTATTTTTTTGAGTGTTTCCTTTTGGATCCTTCCTTTCTTGATAGGGGCATGCTAAATGTTCGATGCCACAGTGGAATTCAATGAGGGACCATTCGTCTTGCATTGCAGGCAACTTTATAGGAATGCTTCCGTCTTACATCCTGCGGTTTAGCTGTATTAACTTGGCATAAATAGAAAGCAGTTTCAATTATCACAGTCTTTTTTTTCTTTATTTGCTGCAGTTCACCAATAATGCATTGTAGAGCATTATCCACCAACAGCATTAGAATTGGATGAATTTCCTGGTAGCATTGAAGGATCTGTTCACCACATTACTTTTTCAAGCCTCTAGTACCTTGATAGGCAAACTCTTAGGGCAAGATCTGTTTGCTATTCTTTTAGAATTCCCCCTAAGCAAGAAACATTGGAGAGTGCCTAACTGGAGACCTCAACATTATTAGCACAGGTAGTAGTAGTCTTCTGAATGTTTACAGGAATGGTAATGTAGGTGAAAATGCACCACTGGACTGATTGCAAGTTTTTTTGCAATATATGTTTTGCATGATTGTTCATATAAGACCTGCCAGATTGTTGATGTTAGAGTGGGTTTTTGCTGACATTATGAGATTCTGAAGATAAAAATAACAATAATAGATCACAAGAGCTGGGAGGTCACTTTGTTCAGCTTCCTCAGGTTACATATGAGGAAATGAGTCTTTGGAAGATTAGGAATGTTGTTTAAAGTTTCATGACTAAGAAATGGCAGATTTTTTTTTTAAATGCCATACCCCATGCTCTTTTTTTTTTTTTTTATCACAACTGGGCATGCCTCTCTCAGTCCCATATCTGCCTTTGAGATACCAGACATTCCCTCTTCCCTTCCCACATTCCACCTTGGAGACTCTGTCCCACTCATAACTCTGGGAGGGACAGTACTACATTCCATGTGGTTGTGTCTCACCAATGTCAGTGACTGACCCAGGAGTAGACATCTGACTCAAGCTGGGTTGATCGAATTCTCTCCCAGGAACTTGGAATAGGGTCAAAGAGGCTGAGTCATTCAGCTGTGTGGAGCCAAGCTGCAAGGTCATGCCCAGATGGCCTGCCCCAGCAAGCCGAAGCCTCCTGCTAGCCAGAGCGAAGAAAAGCTGGGAAACCATGAGTCAGCAGAAGAAGTCAGGCTGCAAACAAAGGAGCACAGGGAGGAGCAGACAGATACCCCAAGACAGAGAGACCAGAGGCCTCAAAAGGCAGAGGAGGGGCAAGGAAATTTGCATAATCCTCTTCTTGGTTCTATCTCATGCCCTGGCTTCTGGTAACCCCATCATAACCTCTGCCTTTCAATCATCCTGCTTTTTATTCAAGCTAAGTGGAATCCTATTCCTTGCATGCAAATTCTGCCTAAGACACTTCACAATTCATATTGAGTAATTTTGGGGTAGAAAGACTGTTCCGCTTTTTATGACGATTATGGAAATTGAGGTCTTATCTCAAAACCCACAACAAGATGAGGAGCTTTCTGCATTCTCCCCACTGATTATCAAGACTCTGGAGACTGAGATTTCAAGGTGAGTGGTTTTCAGAACTTCTGATGGGAGACAGCCCCCTCTGGATCTTTCCCCCAAGATATGTGGTTCAGGAATAGAAATCTTATTGTAGAATGTAGCTGCCACCTTGGGAACATATGTCAGGACTTCCTAAAGTCCTTCACTTAAAGTTTCCAAGAAAAGGTGGAGTCTGCTTTCTCATGAAAGCTCTTTTCCTTTAGATGTGCTTGCGGCATCTCCCTGGGCCAGAGGTTGACCCAGTTGGGATGTGGCCTTGTCCGTGAAAAGCTCAGATGCGATTCCCATGCTAATCTCTTGAGAATAATGGAAAGCACCCAGTGAAAAATTCCATGTACCCTTCTTAAATTCTTAGCGCTAATCCACACATAAAATAATGGAGAAATGATTTAGTGAAGTAGGGTTCAGTTGATGGAATACTACACAGATATAAAAAGGGATAACTGCCCACGCTCAGTGGCACAACCTGTAATTCCAGCACTTTGGGAGGCCAAGGTGAGTGGATTGCCTGAGCCCGCGGGTTCGAGACCGGCCCGGGCAACTTGGCGAGACCTCGTCTCTGCAATAAATCAAAAATTAGCTGGGCGTGGTAGCGCATGCCTGCAATTCCAGCTACTCGGAAGGCGGAGGCGGAAGGATCGCTGGAGCCCAGCAGGTCGACACTGGAGTGGCTGTGAGTGTGCCGCTGCACTCCAGCCTGGGCGATGGAGTGAGACTCCAACTCAAAAATCAATCAATAAATAAAATAAAAATAAAAAGGTATAACTAACAAGATTAAACAGTAAGATGCTTATGATGCAAGAAATGAAGAAAAACACTGAATACAAGATGGCAAGTATCAACCACGTGAACATGGACTTACATAAGGACATTTTTCTTGTTCATCTTCAGTGAGATAATTGAGGTAGCCACAACCAATCCATAGATCTTGGATATAAGATAAAATCTATCGAGCATTTCTGCCTTAGATGATTTTGACTAAGGAAAAGTCACTGTCCTAGTTCAGGTCTAGAATTTTTTCCTGTATCGGCCTGATTCTGCGCCTTGGCTGATCTACTTCTGTGCTGGTCCATAGTACTCCCATAGTAAGCCACTGGTGGTAGCGAGTTCTCAGTCTCTGCTATTACTTAAAGTTTGGACTGGAGATCATTTGCTCTGCACCACACAAATTTCAATAACTACATTTAAGTTGCTCTCATTACTTTTTTTCCTGTCTGTGACAAGGTGGAAGTATGACTTTCTTCCAGTGTGCTAACAATTGCTACAAAGTTTCTGGGAATACCCACCAAAGCGGAGGAGTGAGACACTCTCTCTCCTTATATTTGGTGGGAATCAAACAATTTATAGACTGAGTGCCCCCTGAAAGACTTTCTTTCATTAAAGATAATCTGTCTATGGCTGTTTTCTGTTCCAGTTATGACAAGTCTCCTTGTAAACACTGATCTCTTGTTGCTTTGCAAGGGTTTGGTGGCCTAACCATTTCATGCCTACCCTAGTAGACGTTTGTGATGTTTGTGGCTACTCATCTTTTGAAGCCCTTCCCATATCAAGGGCACTTCTACATTACAGGTCCTGCCTCTCAAGGTAAAATTAGAATTCTCTATTTCAGTCTTCTTTGCAGCCAGGGTGCAGACATATGACCTAGTTTTTGCAGTCAGGTATAACCATGCAAGAGAAAACTGTGAGAAAATAGGTGTCATACAGAATCTGTTTTCTGGTGAAGCTGTGAAGCTTGGAAGAGGCACAGAAATGGCCCATCCTTGGTGTTGGTATCTTCTCCAGAGGCTTCTCAGGGCAACCCCAGTGCCTATGCCAGTGGCAGTCCCTTCTACAACAGTCTAGTAGTAGTATAATTTGGGTATAAATTCTTACCAAGTAGCTCAGAACATGCTTCTCTGGACCTTCCAGATCATCTATGTGTGATCTAATACCTGTGGCTACTTTCATTTTATTTTTAAACTGGCAAGAGTAGATTCTATTGTCTGCAACTAAAAATCTTGAATAACATAGCTCTTTCCATGATTTCACATTAGGCTAAAGGACTTAAAAGTGATTTATTTCTCTTGTTCGTCATGTCTCTCCAGCCTGTAGATAGAAATAAGGTCATGTTAATGGCAGACCCTAAATTTTACTGACACTTGCTCCTACCTACATAATCCAGGTTTCTGAGTCTCTCCCAGAATCCCAAGAATTGTCTCCTATGTGCTCCTAAACAGTTTTCTCTTTTGCTGCCTGGGTCATCAGCTATGACCTAAAAAGCCATTTGGAGGTCAGTACCAAGCTTGACGGGATTGAAGCCTGTGACAAATGTGCACTGCCTCCTAATGCTTCCACTCTGTATCATCACTCCAACCAAAGTACCACACTGTAGTCCATTTGCTCCACAAGTGTCCTTTATAAAAATACTTCCCGCGAAAGGATCGCCGGAGCCCAGCGGGTCAATGCTGGGGTGGCCGTAAGCATGCCACTGCACTCCAGCCTGGGTGACAGAGCGAAACTTCAACTCAAAACAAAAACAAAAAACAAAACAAAACAAAACAAAAAACTTCCTGCCTGGGCACGGTGGCTCACACCTGTAATCCCAGAACTTTGGGAGGCCAAGGTGGGAGAATCGCTTGAGCGCAGGAGTTCGAGACCAGCCTGGGAAACACAGCGAGATCTTGTCACTACAAAAAATACAAAAAATTAGCTGGGCATGGTGGCACACGCCTGTAGTCCCAGCTACTCAGGAGGTTGAGGTAGAAGGATCACCTGAGCACAATCAGTCAAAGCTATGGTGAGCTGTGGTGAGCCTGGGTAGCAGAGTGAGACTCCAACTCACAACAAACAAACAAAGCCAACAACTACTTCCCTTTACAACTGCATAAAGCCTTTCTGTCTCTAGGGCTCAAATATGGGTGCCTGGGAGTAAGCTGAGGAATCAAACAGGCTGCTGCCTCTCTTTTTCACTTCTTTATTCTGTCTCTAAAACACGGGCTCTCTCCCCCTCTCCCCCCACGCAAACCAAGTCATGCAAACTGACATTGGCAAATAGACATCACTGGCAGTATCTAGTTATCATTCAAGCTTTGTCCTATCTGTGTCCTCAGAGGAGGAACAGTTTAGGATCAAGCTGGTGGACTTGTGAAGCATTGTTTATAATTTTCAACATTTCACCGTTGTTATAATGCTATTTTTCAACAAGTAGAAAAGTATGGCCTAAAAAGTCTATTTGTCGTATAAAATTTACGCTGACAACAGTCTGCCTCTGTCAGAATACTTTCTTACAGATTTCTTCTTCCCCAACACCCCAGGGTATTTGTCTATTAACAGAATACGGGCAACTTCTTTGGCAAGTAGATTTGGAATGTCAGCACAAGCACCGAGTCTTAGGAAAATGGAACAATTAGGGAATTTCTCAGCGGTGCCGCTGCCAGTTTTCCCTGGGCACTTGTACCAGGGTTTATTTTAATGACTTCAATCAAGATATTTTACTCACCTTAACTCAGAAGCTCAAGATTTTAGAGATCAACAGAGGATTCAGTGTATTATAGTCTTGCTTTGCAGAAATTATTGGGTGGAGTTTTTCCGTGAGTAAATGGAGCAGTAAAAATCCCTTCTCATCACTACTTTCCACCCCAGCTTTGCCATTTGGCATCTGTCCACCTGTATTTATTTGAACAATTCCAGGTTATGGTTCATAAAAGAGCATAAAGCTATATTATGCCCACAGATTGAGTTCTGTAAATAGCATTAAAAAAACTCTTCCCTAGAAAATATTACCAAAAAATGCCTCTGAATCCCATAGGTAGAAGATTTCCATCCCTTTTTTGGTCTGTGCTGTGATTCCTTTGGGAAACACAATTTCCTCCTGTAGAGTGAATGAACCCCTGCAACTTTTTCAAAATTCATCAAAGGGCAAAGAAAAGAAAGACTGGTGAATGTGACAGAGACATCCAACAGCGTTCTGGGGGAGAGATTTCACAAGCTGCCAAAGTAGCCCCAAAGAATTGACAGGGAAGAGACTCGCCAAGCAAGCTGTAAGCCAATTAGATTTTACTCCAAACCAAAGAGGCGCTCTGAGGAGATTTGATGGTTGAAAAAGTATCTGAGGATCTCAATTTCCTCCTCCTATCTCTAGCTGGATCTTAGAGGAGAATGGAGACGTAGTTTGAGGATTCGGTAGGAAAGCAAGCTACATGAGCAGGGATAGCAGGAGAGGAGGAGAAAGGTGACTCAGGATATAGGCAGGGGATGGTGGGCTTTCAACAAGATGCTTCCTTCCTTCCTCCCTCCCTCCCTCCCTTCCTTCTTTCTTTCTCTCTCTCTCTCTCTTTCTTTTTTCGAGTTGGAGTCTCACTTCGTCACCCAGGCTAGAGTGCAGTGGCACACTCACAGCCACCCTAGCACCAACCTGCTGGGCTCCGGCGATCCTTCCGCCTCAGCCTTCCAAGTAGCCGGAACTACAGGCGCGAGCTACCATGCCCAGCTAATTTTTGATTTATTGTAGAGACTAGGACTTGCCAAGTTGCCCGGGCTGATCTCGAACCCGTGGGTTCAGGCAATCCCCTCACTTCGGCCTCCCAAAGTGCTGGGATTACAGGCTTGAGCCTCTGCACCCGGTCTCTTTTTTTTTTTTTTGAGTCGGAGTCTCACTCTGTCGCCCAGACTGGAGTGCAGTGGCACGCTCCCGGCCACCACAGCCTCAACCTGCTGGGCTCCGGCGATCCTCCCGCCTCAGCCTTCCGAGTAGCTGGAACTATAGGCGCGCGCTACCACGCCCGGCTGATTTTGATTTATTGTAGAGATGAGGTCTCGCCAAGTTGCCCAGGTGGGTCTCGAATCTGTGGGCTCAGGCAATCCACTCACCTCGGCCTCCCAAAGTGCTGGGATGACAGGCTTGAACCACCACGCCCGGCCCTGCCCAGCTTTTAAAATTTTTACTTTTGTCAAGGCAAGGCCTGTGTTGCTCAGGCTGGTCTCATACTCTTCGTTTTAAGCAATCCTCCATCTTGGCCTCCCAAAGTTCTGGCCATCCAGTGCTTTTTGTAGGTATAAAAAGTCTTATGGTACAGGGATGGTCAACACGAAACCTTAAAAATGCAATAATTATAAAACCCAAGTCATTCTCAGACAAGATAGGATTTTTGTTTATGCATATAAGATCAAATTTGAGTCTGGAGCACATGATATTGTGCTTTTTCATTTTTCCCATTTTAATCAGTAGAGTATAAGGATAAAGTACAAAATGTATGAAAAGACCAACACTTTCCTGTGCCCTTCTGACTATAAAAAGGTGAGTGAATCATTTGCTCAAGCACCAGGCCAGTCACTCTACCTTCCGTGTCCTTGATTGAGAAGCCTGGGCTGGGCACCCCTCCAGTCGGTAAGAGGATCTCCAAGTCGCATGATGGAAGGAGAAGGGCTGAACCTGGGGCCCTCCCTTTCTCCTCACTCTGGTCTGGAAGCTTTTCCACACAGAGACCATCCTCTATCGTGATTCTGCTTGCAAGTTTCCAGTGCGGTTCCCCCTTGACCCTTTGCTGTTCAGTTGAGACCCCCAAGCCTCTTTGAACTGCAGGTCTGGCTCATTGTCCCTCTATGAAACAAAGGCACGTGACCTTTAGGTTTCCTGGGAGTGGTTCGTGCAGCTGTGGGGAGCTCTGAGATCAAGGTCGTCTGAGTGATTCCTGGAAAGATGTGCAGAGTGGGCCTCCCTATCCCGGGCCATGTGCTGCAAGTCATAAAGTTGTAGAATGGGTGCTGTGGTTCTCACCAGGCAGGTGAGCAAGGCTGCAGGGTGCACACCATCCCCTTCACTAGGGAAACACATGACTGTGCCTGCTGTTAGCACAGCGCAGGAACAATACTTCCTGTATCCTCTTGTGAATCATTAAAAATTTTTAAAAAATTTTTAAATGTAAAAAAAAATTTTAAAAGCTGGACGAGGGGTTAGACACCACATGACAGTGGTGGAAGCGTGCACCTGCAATCCCAGCTACTCAGGAGACTGAGATGGGAGCATCACTTGAGTCCAGAAATTCACGGCTACATGAAAGAAGCTCGGTAGCACGGCTGGTAGAGGTCAGACAACATGAAACAGACAACAGAAATCATGACGGCCCAGGCTCTCCACCAGAAGCTGCAGAAGTCCTAGTCACTTTCCTCCACCAAGGACAGGCAAGTTCTGCTTTCTACTTTACATCTCCACTGTGATAATTACGAAAGCAGAAAGGAACTGAAATGAAGAAAACTCTGTGGCCTCCTTGGTGAAGGAAACCAGTTTGGGCCAGAGAGAGGTGAGCAGCCAATGTCAGGGTAGGAACAATACTTCCTGTATCCTCTTGTGAATCATTGTGTAATAGGCTGCTGGCATGCAGAAAGCCCTGAAGAAACGCGGCAGGGAAGGAAGTGAATGAGCCAACTGCATTGGCTCAGTGCCCGAGGAACACCCTGCTTCGAGGATAAAATTGCACCTCTTGTGCCAACAGCTCGGGCAAGGGAACCTAGACAAATAATGCTTGGAATTCAACCGAAGAACAAGCCGAAGGAGGTCTAGGCATTTTTAAAAATGACCTCTAAGATTGCTCTTTTGCTTGGCTTGTCTGGTTGCTTGCTGAAGTTCGGTTGATGAGATGAGTACACGCTCCACCTCCTTACCCTAAGCGGCATCTGTTTAGATGACACACAGGGACGTCATCCAGGTATGAGAGGGTGTGGAAGCCTATTACCTCATCCTTCCCTCCTGGCTAAATGAAAAGCCAAGGGCTACTATCAAAAAGTAATTTATGTCCTGCTCTTGGGGGAGGGAAGTATTCTCATACTGAGAATGTCACACCAAATTCCAACCTCGTGCTGTTTCCTGCTCTTGCTCATAAAGTGATTCACATGAATTTTAGTCGCTTCAACTCCTTCAGAATGAAGGAACAAGCAAGCCAGGGGTCATCTGATGGAATTATGTGGCATGGTTTATTTTGGAGGAAAGAGAAGTCAGAGTAAGGATCATTTATTCCATCAGTTTCATAATCACAAAAGTTACACAGGCTAAAAATGATCTCTAGTCCTTCTGTCATTTATACCTTTCTTCTCTTGCTTCCGAATGCGCATGCTTAAATTCTTTTTTGACTTAAAATTCTTCCTTCTGCCCTTATTTCTGTGTCAGTTTTCTCCTCACTTAATCCTGTCTATGAGCCAGTAGTAGAAATTGGCTAGCACAAGGAGTTGAGGCGGTCTCCTGAGAGTAAGAAGAGAAATGGAAGACCCAGTTTTTTGGTTATCATCAAGAAACCAACATATAGCCCAATTCAATCAGGTTAAACAATGAAAGCTGTTGGTTGGTCATGCGCATCAAATGACCATGCGCATGGTCATTTGACATGACCATGACAATGACAATCAAACTGAGGTAACAATTTATACTAGTGCGATTGTTTGACAAAGGAGACCAAGGATGAAGGATTTCAGGGTCTGACAGTAAATGCCAGGAGGACACTTGATCTGGTGAGATAGCTAGCCAGTAGGGGCTCACTTAGGGGCTACTGTGTGCTGGGCACAGCTCTAACCACTGTACACATGCTGACTCATCGAATCCTCACAACAACGCTACCAAGCGTTTACCATTATTAACCCCGTTTTGCAGATGAGGAAACGGTGGCACAAAATGGTGTTTGGGATAGACACAGAGGAGCACTGTCTGAGTCCTTCTTCACAGGACTTTATGCCCAGATCCCATGGCTACGGTGACCAGTGACTCAGTTTACTCAGGACTCTCCCAATTTTAGCACTGAACATCCCTGGTTCCCAGAAACCCTCAGTCCCAGGCAAACTAGGGTGATAGGCTGCTTCAGTCCAATCCTGCTTTCTTCCCCTTCCTTCCGGGTGTTAGTCCGTAATAAACATCTTACATCCTGACCACGATGAAGGAAATTCCAGCATCAGACTGTGTGGGGTTTTTGTGTTTTTTGAGTCAGAGTCTCACTCTGTCACCAGGAGTGCAGTGGCACGCTCATGGCCACCGCAGCCTCAACCTGCTGGACTCCGGTGATCCTTCCACCTCAGTCTTCCAAGAAGCTGGAACTACAGGAGTGCGCCATCCTGCTTGGATAATTTTTGGATTTATTGTAGAGACAAGGTCTCACCAAGTTGCCCAGGCTGATCTTGAACCCCTGGGCTCAGGAATCCTCTTGCCTCTCCTTCCCAAAGTGCTGAGATTACAGGCATGAGCCACCACACTGGCCTACGCTGTGTGTTCTTTTTTTGTTTGTTTTCTTGAGTTGGAGCCTCACTCTGTCGCCCAGACTGGAGTGCAGTGGCCGCTCCCGGCCACCGCAGCCTCGCCCTGCTGGGCTCCGGTGATCCTTCCGCCTCAGCCTTCCAAATAGCTGGAATTACAGGCATACGCTACCAAGCCTGGCTGATTTTTTGATTTATTGTAGAGATGAGGTCTTGCCAAGTTGCCCAGGCGGGTCTCGAACCCGCGGGCTCAGGCCATCCACTCACCTCAGCCTCCCAAAGGCGGGGGGCGACAGGCTGAGCCACCGAGCCTGGCACACCGTGTGCTCTTAATCTCCAAGCCTCACTCTTCCTTTACATAGGTATTCTGGGCACTAGAGAGTGGTACTCAATAGTGGTCCAGACTGGTTCTCCAGGCTTCATACAGCTCAGATGAAACATTCTCAATAAAAATAAAAGCAGCTCACGCTTATTAAATAGGCCAAGGAGATGAGCCAGGTACTTTGCCTATGAAGCAAGGTCTATCAGTAACCTCATTTAAGGCTTAGATAGATTACCTGGCAAAGGACAAGTCTCAGGAGTTTAACCTACGTACTCTGCCCTTAGATTCCAAATTAGAGTTACAGATAAAGCAGAATTGTGCAGTATTCTAAAATGGAAAGAGGATTTTGTTGGCGTGGAGCTGTAGAGGGGGTTCAGGGTCGGTCAGTGACAACATATAGAGTCCATGAAATGGCAAGAGGCTGCATTCCAAGTTGCCAAAATAACCAGGAGAGTTTAAGAACAGGGACATTAAGTATTCCATGGGAAGTTGTCTGTATTTCAGCGAAACAAACATCTATCATTCTCTCCATCTTCTCCAATCTTCCCAAAGCTTAAAGTCTGACCCAGAAGGTCCTCACATTTAGTGTGTGTGCAAACCACGAAGAAGCTACTTAAACAGAGAACAGGAATGAACAGATGCAAGAAATCAGAGTTAGAGGTGCCATGTGACAACCCTCTTCAAATTCCCCTCACCCTCCCATCGACTCCCAGGCCTGGAGGAATTTGTAGAAATGTTTAGGAGGTTCTTGGACTTTCCACATCCTGGGAAATGGCTTTGAGCCAAAATTATCCACCTCTTTAGTGATGGGGAGATTCCAGATGATAGCTGAACGCTACATGCATGACAGGAAGCTTATTATGAAAAATAAAAAATGGTACTGACAACTATCTACAGGAGGCAAATAGGAAAATGGTTCGTTTGTATTTGCTTCCTGTTGCCTTTTCTGGGCTTTCAAAATTTGTACAACAAATAAGCGTGATATTTGTAGTTTGAGAAAAGAACAATAAATTATCCAAATGATCAGTGTCTATTTCCTCTAAGTTCCTAATTATATAGATACTTCTGTTTTGGGGGAGTGCCCAGTCACCAAAAAGAAACAGACAAAATAAACACACGTGTAAAGCATGCCACTGATTCATATATGTATAGGTATTTCATATAGTTATAAAAAATGATCTGCATAACAAGTGAGAACTCAATACCTTAGTGTCAGAGTACACAAAATGTTTGGGTCAATACTATCAATTTAGGAAGAACAGGCATCTTTAAGAGTTAAAGTCAGTCCCTGAGACGTCAATCAGGCTAAGGTTGAAATCGATAAGGCCAAGTTTTGACTTGCTTCTTATAACTCATGCAATTTAGAGTACACAAGTAAATTTTCTCTTCTTAGCTTTCTTATTCTCAAAGTGACCAGTATTATTTGCAAACAGATTCTTTTTTTGGCGGGGGGGATGGACTCTCTGTCACCCAGGCTAAAGTGCAGTGGCATATTCATGGCCACCACAGCCTCGACCTGCTGAGCTCAGGTGATTCTTCCATCTCAGCCTTCCAAGTAACTGGAACCACAGACGTGCGCTACCATGCCTGGCTAATTTTTTGATTTATTGTAGAGACGAGGTCTCACCAAGTTTCCCAGGCTGGTTTTGAACCTCTGAGCTCAGGCAAGCCACCCACCTCGGCCTCCCAAAGTGCTGGGATTTCAGACTTGAGCCACGCACCTGGCTGCAAAATGATTCTTACAAAGAATTTTGGGATGAAAGTTTCTACATAAAACGAGATTTAGGATTGTGACTTATTTCAGCGTTCCTGATCAAGTAAATGTCAACATTCAGACCAAAGGAAACAGAAAAAATTATGAACAAGTTTTCTTGTTTATTTTGAATAAGAGAGGTCCTAGTATTTAATGAAAAGGTAACAACTTTAAAACATGAATGCTGACCGGGCTGGGTGGCTCAGCCTGTAATCCCAGCACCTTGGGAGGCCAAGGCGAGTGGGTTGCCTGAGCCCATGGGTTCGAGACTAGCCCGGGCAACTTGATGAGACCTCGTCTATACAATAAATGAAAAATTATCCAGGCATGGTAGCCCGTGTCTGTAGTTCCAGGTACTTGGAAGACTGAGGCAGAAGTTTCACTGGAACCCAGCAGGTCCCGCTAGGGTGGCCGTGAGCATGCGTGCCATTGCACTCCAGCCTGGGCGACAGAATGAGACTCCAACTCAAAAAAAAAAAACCAACAAAAAAGCAAAAACCAAACTTAAACAAACAAAAAACCATGAATGCTTTAACCCATTCACCAGAAATATTTAATGGGAAAATAAAATCATATTTTATTATTTTTGAATAGCTCCAATACTTAAGGATACAGAAGGACGAAGGATACATGATTTCGTGTCTTGAAAATATTTTTGGCTTGCTAATTTCCACACCTGGGCAGGGAGTAGAGGAAAATAAATGCTCTTTGTTCTTTTAGAAAAAATGAACAGACCCTGAGCAAAGACAGGGGAAGTTTAAAGTGTCATTTGAGGAGAAAGGAGATTCTGCAAGTTAGCTCCTCGTCCTCTTGACTGACAAGTTGAAATGTTCTATTTCTCTCATCCTTGATGTTTTTTTTTTTTTTGAGTTGGAGTCTCCCTCGGTTGCCCAGACTGGAGTGCAGTGGCCGCTCCCGGCCACCGCAGCCCCGACCTGCTGGGCTCCGGCGATCCTTCCGCCTCAGCCTTCCGAGTAGCTGGAATTACAGGCATGCACTACCACGCCCGGCTGATTTTTTGATTTATTGTAGAGATGAGGTCTCGCCTGCCCGGGCGGGTCTCGAACTCACGGGCTCAGGCAATCCACTAACCTCAGCCTCTCAAAGAGGTGGGATTACAGGCTGAGCCACCGAGCCCGGCTCCATCCTTGATGTTTTAAGTTGAACCTGGCCGTTAGCTTCACTCTTTCTTCTGCTAAGGTGGTGCTTTACTACGGAGAAGCTACTGTTTGATTCTTAGTCACTGGGCAAGATCCTTGTACTCAACTTGTGAACGGACATATTTAAAAATCTTACAGTGATTTTAAGATTTCCTTATTGTTATTTAGGACTTGAGAATCTTGAGTATATAAATGTTATCAGTGATGGTAAATTTTAGAACCGAACGAGTTTGTCAATATCTTAACGAGGTGCATATGATATTCATCTACTACAATGACAGAGATAAAATATTTAACTAGTGGGTAAGATATAAAACCAAAAGGAAAAGTCTGTAGCTAAGGTAATATATAATTTTAAAGTTTTTCATGATCATTTCAAAGCTTGCTTCTCTGATTTAGATCCCAGTTTGGAAATTCAGATACATAAGACATTTTGGGGATAATTGGGAGAAAAAAAGATGGACTGATAATTTGGGGTTAACATTAATTCCTTTCGGTGAGATAATCTTATTTTAGCTATGAAGGAAAATGTTCTTATGTCTTAGTGATGTGTGCTGAAGTATTTTATAGGTGATCTCTTACTATGTATTTAATTTGCCTTAAAAACTTCAACATAAAAAGTGACTTAAGAAATTAAAATTGGCTGGGCGTGGTGGCTCAGGCTGTAATCCTAGCTAGCACTTTGGGAAGCTGAGGTGAGTGGATTACTTGAGCCTGGGGTTTCGAGACCAGCCTGGGCAACTTGGTGAAACCTTGTCTCTACAATAAATCTCACACACACACACACACACACACACACACACGTGGGCGTGGTGGCGTGTGTCTGTAGTTCCAGCTACTTGGAAGGTTGAGGCAGAAGGATCGCCTAAGCCCAGCAGGTCAAGGCTGCGGTGGCAGTGAGCGTGCCACTGCACTCCAGCCTGGGCGACAAGAGTGAGACTCCAACTCAAAAAAAAAAAAAAATTAAAATTTGTTTCATTTTATCGTGCTTTCAGTTCACTTTTTTTTTTTTTGCCTCAGCCTCTGAAAGTGCTCGGATTACAGGTGTGAGCCACCACGCACAGCTCTGGTTCACATTCTTCGTCATGATTTTTCTTCTCATAACATCTTACGTTTTCATGTCCTCTTGTGTATACATTTACTTTTATTACAAAAATAGGATAATAGTATTACAAAAATTTTTAAACTCAGAATAATTCCTTTTCCCCATCCCAAATATCATTAGCAGATGTATTTTCCTTCCATATTTTTCCTAATTACATCGATCTTTCCTTTAACCACAGTGCATGTACAGTTTGGTCTCCTGTGTATTTTCCGTGAGCATTGTGTTTGAGTCCTACATCCCTTTATATTTTTTAACATACATCCTTTCAGTGCTATAAAGGATGGGTTATTTTATCATTATTATTATTATTTTTGAGTCGGAGTCTCACTCTGTCGCCCGGACTGGAGTGCAGTGACACACTCAGCCGCTGTAGCCTCGACCTGCTGGGCTCAGGCAAACCTTCTACCTCAGCCTTCCAAGTAACTGGAACCACAGGTGTGTGCCACCATGCCCTGCTAATTGTTTGACTTATTGTAGAGACAAGGTCTCACCAAGTTGCTCAGGCTGGACTCGAAGCCATGGGTTCAGGCAATCCTCTCGCCTCTACCTCCCAAAGTGCTGGGATTACAGGTATGAGCCACCATGCCTGGCAGGGCAAGTTATTTTAAACTTCTTTGTTTATTTTAAACTTCATGCTGTCCTTACTATGTATCTCACAACCAGTCCAGCCCTAGTGAGCTGAACACATGCGTGTTAAGTTTTGGCCAGTACCGCACAAATGGAATAGACCAAGAAGTGAACCACAACATGTTGAAGCCTGAGTTTTTCTCCCTTCCCAAGTGTGCCTCCAAGCCGTCACACAGCATCAAAACAGGCTTTGGGTCTCCCCCTGCAAAATGGGGGTAAAAAAGCCCAACGTATATTTGCATGATGCCAAAGGACCACTCCTTAGATGACTTAGACTTTATGACTAGTCAGTCACAAAGGGAGAAACAGAACTTGGCAATGGTGAAATATGGGGATCACCACCTAAGTCCAGTGACCAATTTTGGCATCACCAACAATGAGACACTACATTATTTACCTTTTTGTTGTTGTTGTTGTTGGAGTCTCACTCTGTCGCCCAGGCTGGACGGCAGTGGCACACTCCCAGCCCCACCGCAACCTCAAACTGTTGGGCTCCAGCGATCTTTCCGCCTCAGCCTTCCAAGTAGCTGGAACTGCAGGCCAGCGCTACCATACCCGGCTAATTTTTTTTTTTTTTGAGTTGGAGTCTCACTCTGTCGCCCAGACTGGAGTGCAGTGACCGCTCTCGGCCACCGCAGCCTTGACCTGCTGGGCTCCAGTGATCCTTCCACCTCCGCCTTCCGAGTAGCCAGAACTACAGGCACGCGCTACCACGCCCGGCTGATTTTTTGATTTATTGTAGAGATGAGGTCTCGCTGTCCAGGCGGGTCTTGAACCTGCGGGCTCAGGCAATCCATTCACCTCAGCCTCCCAAAGGCGCGAGATTACAGGCTGAGCCACCGAGCCTGGCCTGAGATTGATTTTTTAAAGACCACTTCACACTTAGTACTTTCCTTGCCTTTCCATTTTCTTGATTTATTCTCTCTGCCTATATATACCTTCTCAATTAGATGATAAATCCCCAAAATAAGACTATGTTAGTCATTTTTCTTTTTAAATTCCTTCTAGCTCGAAAGGTGATGCCCTGCATCATAGTAATAAATATCTTTTTTTTTGTTATTTAGTTTTTATTTCTCTGCAATCCAACTAGACGTGGAAGGGAATAAGGAAAATATGGAACCCAAAGAATCGTAGCGAGAGCACAAAGATTATAGGGATACTGCGAGCAAACGGGATGGAGGGGGTGCTCTCCTGAGCTACAGAAGGAATGATCTGGTAATTTAAGATAAAACAAATGAAATTTATTAGAGTTGTCCACAGTCAGCAATAGTGATCTTCTTGCTGGTCTTGCCATTCTTGAACCCAAAGCCCTCCATGGCTTATACAACATTCATGCCCTCTTTCACCTTGCCAAAAACCACATGCTTGCCATCCAACCACTCAGTCTTAGTAGTGCAGATGAAAAACTGGGAACCGTTTGTGTTGGGTCCAGCATTTGCCATGGACAAGATGCCGGGACCTGTATGCTTCAAGATGAAGTTCTCATCATCAAATTTCTCCCCATAGATGGACTAGCCGCCAGTGCCATTATGACGTGTAAAGTCACCACCCTGGCACATAAACCCTGGAATAATTCTGTGAAAGCAGGAACCCTTATAACCGAATCCTTTCCCTCCAATGCTCAGAGCATGAAAGTTTTCTGCTGTCTTTGGAACTTTGTCTGCAAACAGCTCGAAGGACACGCGGCCCAAGGGCTCGCCGTCAACGGCGATGTCGAAGTACACGTTGGGGTTGACCATGGCTGAAGGGAGAAGGCTCAAGTTGGCAGCATCTGCAAAGCCAATAAATATATTTTTAAAAGAATTAAATAAAAGAGGGCCCTCTAGAGTTCAAAAATCTTTTCAGCTTCTTTGGTAATAGGAATATCTACTGGCTACCTTAGCTCTATATAAACTCTAGTAAAAAATAACTTCAGGCCGGGCTCAGTGGCTCAGCCTATAATCCCAGCAGTCTGGGAGGCCGAGGCGAGAGGACTGCCTGAGCCTGCAGGTTCGACATCAGCCCGAGCAACTTGGTGAGACCTTGTATCTCCAGTAAATAAAAAATTAACTGAGTATGGCAGATGCCTATAGTTCTGGCTGCTTGGAGGGCTGAGGTGGAAGGATCGCCGGAGCCCTGCAGGTTGACGCTGGGGTGGCTGTGAGTGTGCCACTGCACTCCAGCCTGGGCGACAGAGTGGGACTCCAACTTAAATAATAGTAATAACTTCAGGGCATAATACATAAAGCATTCAGCTTTGAGAAAGACCTCTGAAACACATGGGTCTTCTGTTCTATTTTGTTTGCTTCCTTATTGTTTGGGAGAAGAAAGACCTCACAATGTGAGGCTCCCTTTAGATTCAGTGGAAAGAAAGTGAAGAAACTTTGTTTTTTATTTTCTCTCTAAAAATGAGAAGCCATATTCCTTCTCATACTGACAAAGTTTCATTCTGTCTTTGGTTTAGTTTCTAGAATGTTCTCAGTTCAGGTAGTTTTATCTAGGTTGAGTTGGAGGCCTGGATGACCTTGGTTCTGATGACATTCTGAGACTTCTTTTGGGCAGATTTCTTAGGGTTTGGGGAAAGGTTTGACCAGACTTGGGGAGAGACCTGGGGAGGAGCAGTAGAGAAGTGAGCAGAGACTGGAACATGGCTTACACTTCTACTCTTCTTCACCTTGACAAGAAACTCTTTCTGATGGTCTCTTATTAAAAAGTCAAGATTGGCTAGGTGTGGTGGCTCAAGCCTGTAATTGGTGAGAACTCATTTCTACAGTAAATCAAAAATTAGTTGGGCATGGTAGCGCACGGGCCTGTAGTTCCGGCTACTTGGAAGGCTGAGGCAGAAGGATCGCTGGAGCCCAGCAGGTTGATGCCAGGGTGGCTGTGAGTGTGCCACTGCACTCCAGCCTGGGCGACAGAGTAAGACTCCAACAACAACAAAAAAGTCAAGATTATTGTACATTAAAATGAAAGACAATGAAAGAACTCCGGCAAAATAGCCTATGCCGCATCTTAGAAGGTCACTTGCTTCCCAAAAGAAACAAGTAAATGTACACCAACTCTTCTCCTTTCGCCCTCTGGCTTTGACATGACAAAATGCCTAATTTTACTGGACAATCCTATTTCAGAGAAGGCGATCCACTCACAATAAATCAGATAACATGGTAAACTTGAAGCACACAGCAGGCCTTTAAACAATGGTCATTACTCTGATGGTTCTAATGCTAATGTTGTTTGGGTTTTCTGATATTGCAACACAACACCAAGCTGTGATAAAATACTAGGAGACCTCTCCAGCAAGAGAACATATAGGTTCCAGAGGAAGAGTCAGAAGCTGCATTTTACCAGGTCGCAATGTTTTTGTCCTGAATGCATTTACATTTTGCACATCTCAATAAAATGACCCACCAAACTTGAAAGGAAGAATTTAAAGGTGTTTGAAAGAGATGCATCCTGGGAAACTCCTCTCCCCAACCCTTCAGGGAGCGTGGCAGGAAGCCTGTCCAGGGAGGAAGAGGTCACCTCTACCCTTCTTAGAGAGAACAGAAGACAGAAGGGTATCTGTTTCACACAGAAGTTGCCAGCACAATTGCTATTTTCTTTGTTAAACAAATTTCGGAAACATGCGAGTACCTTGTCTGACTGTTGCCTGAAAAGGTGAAAGTCAGAGAAGAAACCTCAAATTGCCGGTTAGTTATCCAGTATTCGAATTTTTGCAAATCTGGAATTCATGCTTATGCTTATTTGTTAAATCTGGAAAATCTAAAGTCTTGTTGACAATGAGCTAAGTAACAAATGAACCTGAAAATAAACTCAGGAAGATCAAGAGTTTTAAAAGAAAAAGCATTTCAGTTAATCCATGAGCTTATCTTTTCTAAGTTGACTGAAATATGTTGTTTTTTGTTGTTTTTTTTTTTTGAGTTGGAGTCTCATTCTGTCGCCCAGACTGGAGTGCAGCAGCTGCTCCCGGCCACTGCAGCCTCGGCCTACTGGGCTCCGGCGATCCTTCCGCCTCAGCCTTCCGAGTAGCCGGAATTACAGGCATGCGCTACCACGCCAGGCTGGTTTTCTGATTTACTGTAGAGATGAGGTCTCGCTGCCCAGCGGGTCCGCAGGCAATCCATTCACCTCAGCCTCCCAAAGGCACAGGATTATAGGCTGAGCCACTGAGCCCGGCTGACTGAAATATGTTTAATCACATCCCTTTCATTCGAGCTCTGTCCTGTGGAGGTGCCCAATTGGCATCTGCTTCACTTAAGCAAGAATGTCCAATGGCTCAGTTACTAGAAAATTGATATTTCATAGCATACATTTCCAGCAGAGGCTCTCATTTTGTTTAAAGTTAGAAAAAATCTGAACCTTGCTAAGGGGGAAAATAGCCTTCAACATCTTTTTTTTTTTAAAGCTTTTATCTAATTCACCGTGGTCATTACTGGTGTATTAACTTACCTGAGCATATTCAACATAATTGGGTGGGAGATCCACTTGCTGAGAAACACTCATTTCACTAACTGCCCCTAAACCAACCTGCAGACGTCATACGACGAGCGCTGTGTGATTGACTGGATGCTTCACTGTGTAGACGAGGGGAGGCGGGGCCCTGGGTCGTGGGCCTGCGAGTCTGGCAGCCAGGGCTCTCGCTTCTAGCCCCATTCTGCTGGGAACAATCTGCACCAACCAGGTGATGTCACTCCCCCGGCTGGGCTTCAGTTTTCTTCCCTAGACCTTCAGTGGGTTGACTAGACAGCTCACAAGATGTGGCTAACACTTAACGACTCTTGCAGCTCTGTAATGGTAGAGTTCCGTGATGTCTGGTGTGATAGAGGGCGCAGGCAAGATCAGCCTGGTTTAAGACCGGCTCAGACGAGGGAGCTCACCGCCTCATTCCTCAGTCTTCACATCCATGAAATGGGGAGGATAATAGACCCCATGGCGTAAGACTGCTATGGGGTCTAAATCTGCTAATATTTAAAGCCCTAGAATAGAGCCTGGCGTGGACATCCGCTGATGTTTGATTTTAAAAATGCTTCCCTTTTCAGATGGATTTTTTTTTTTTTTAAGTTTCGTGCTTTTGGCTGGTCACCACCACCAACGGACTGCAGTATCCGTATGTACCCTGTGAATATTTTATGACTTTTATTATCCCATGGAAGTGTTTGATGCATGTTCTGTATGGCTATTAGAGTTCAAATTTTCAGACTGTGGGAAAAAAGTGGTTTGTTAGGAAAAAAGGCCTTGAGCTTTAAATACCTCGAAGGTCTTTTGGTTTTAATCTCATGTACTGTGGCTGCTACTTAATGCCTCTGTGTGACATTAAGCGTCAAGATCTGAAGGGTGGGCGGCGGGATCTGAAGGCAGGTGTTAGAAATGCTGATAGCCTCTGTGGTTTTACAAGTCATTAAACCTTGCCTAGAACCTAACTCCAAGACAGTTATTCATTCACTCATTCAGTCCGTCACTCATAAGCTTTTATTGAGCATGTGTTGTGTTAGTCACTGTACAAGATGAATTTCTCTTTTTGAGGATCTTAGAGCCTATAGGGAGACAGATGAGCAAACATAAATTACCAGAGTATAAAGGACATGAAACCGAGCAATTGATTGTGCCTAGAGGAGCCAGGAAGTGACGGCTGAAGTGGATCTTGAATGGCAAATAGGACTTTTGTGTGTATTTGTCTGTCTGGGCATTGCAAGGGCCTTGTGAAAGGGGCCGACACCTGTCAGGAGGCACAATTTACATGTCTTGGAAATTAGAAGCTTTTTTTTTTTTGAGTCAGAATCTCACTCTATCGCTCAGGCTGGAATACAGTGGCACTCTCATGGCCACCACAGCCTCGACCTGCTGGGCTCAGGTGATCCTTTAGCTTCAGCCTTCTGAGTAGCTGGAACCACAGGCTTGTGCCACCATGTCTGGCTAATTTTTCTGATTTATTGTAGAGACAAGGTCTGGCCATGTTGTTCAGGCTGGTCTCAAACCCCCAAGCTCATGCAATCCTCTCGCTTTCACCTCGCAAAGTGCTAGGATTACAGGCTTGAGTCACCACACCTGGTGAGAAGTTTTTTTTTTTGAGTCGGAGTCTCACTCTATCGCCCAGACTGGAGTGCAGTGGCCACTCCCGGCCACTGCAGCCTCGACCTGCTGTGCTCCAGCGATTCTTCCACCTCAGCCTTCCAAGGAGCTGGAACTACAGGCGTGCGCTACCATGCCTGGCTGATTTTTGATTTATTGTAGAGATGTGGTCTCACCAAGTTGCCCAGGTGGGTCTCGAACTCACGGGCTCAGGCAATGCACTCACTTCAGCCTCCCAAAGTGCAGGATTACAGGCTGAGTCACTGAGCCTGGCTGGAAGAAATAATTTATATTAAATGTAATCATGGTGAATGGAATATTTCCACAAGATACTTAGGTGTTGACTCTTAAACTTAAAAGTAGGAGCATAATGGTTTTGAGACCCCTAAAAGAACCTAATATAGCCACAAGGCAGCTAAATTCATCCCAAAATGTATGCAGTATGAGATCATCCACATTTCCCAAAAAGCTTCTTTTAAGGCAGGCTTGTGAGAAGGTAAGGAGAATGGGTGTGAGAATACAGAAGATAAACTAACCTGAGGACACTCATAGACCTACCACCTAGAGTCAACAATCATTCACATCTTTCTGCTTCACCATATTTGATTCATATATATGTCTAAGGGAGGGGACCCCCCAAAAACCCAGAATTATCTTTTGGAAGGTGGGTTCATTGTGGCACTTGGAATTTGTTCCTGTGGATCAAATGATCAACCAAAGTTTTTATCTGGACGTTTTAAGAAGCCTGCATCACGATTTGCAGAAGAAACGTCCTGAGTTACAGCAAACAGGTGACTGCTTCTTCCACCATGGCAATGCATCTGCCCACACTGTGCTGAGCATTCAGCAGTTTTTGACCAAAAATGGTATAATCCCGTGCCCCACCCTCCTTATTCAACCGGTCTTACCCCAAGAGAATTTTTCTTGTTTTCCTGGATGAAAAAAATCCTCAAGGGAAAGTGTTTTGCTGGTGTGGAAGAAGTGAAACACAAACAGCAGAGGCACCCAAAAGGCATCAAGTTCAAAAAAACTGTTTTGAACAGTGGAAAAAGCATCTCGATAGGTGTATTGCATCAGACAGAGAGTTCTTAGAAGGAACTGAAGTTTAAACATGTAAGAATAAATACCCAATTTTTAATAAATAAATTCAATGTGGGAGGTTCTCCCCTCATATGTGTGTACATATATTTTCTGAACCATATTAAAGTAAAATTACAGATATCATGATGTTTTACACTGAAATGCTTCAGCACACAAATCCAAAAATTGAGGACATATACCCAAGCAGCCAAGCATCGGTATCACACTAACATAATAAATAATAATTCCCTAATTTCCAGTACTGTGTCCATATTTATATTTCCCAAAATTATTTCTTACAGTTCTTTTATTTTTTTCACAAGGCAATTATATATTTTTAATGGGTGGCATGAGTTTACTTCTTAGACATATTTTTTATTTTTATTTTTCACAAATCTAATTTTTACTTCAAACTGTGTTTTGCGCCTTACCTGGTTTCTTTAAAGCCTGGAATATATATATTTACACACACACACACACACACACACACATTTATATATACACACATATATATTTATACACACACACACATATATAATTTTGTTATTTTGTACCTTATCTGGTTTCTTTAAAGTCTGAAATATATATATATTTATATACACACACATACACACACACACACACACGCACACGCACACGCACACTCATATATATACATAATTTTGTTATTTGAATTGGGGTCTCATTCTGTTGCCCAGACTGGAGTTGCAGCAGCATAATGCTTACCGCATCCTCCATATCCTGGACTCAGGCAATCCTTCCACCTCAGCTTCTCAAGTAGCTGGGACTACAGGCACACACCACCACACCAGCTAATTTTTTGGATTTTTTTTTTTGTAGTAGAGACGAGGTCTTGCTATGCTGCCCAGGCTGGTCTTGATCTCCTGGGATCAGGCGATGCTCCCACCTCACCTCAGCCTCCCAGTGTTGAGATCATAGGTATGAGCCACCGTACCTAGCCTAAAGCCTGAAATGTTAGTTAGCCTTGTGTAAGTGTACATAAATACACAAGGAAGCGGGATTAATCTTCTGAGGAAAGCTAAAGAAAAGAAGAGCTGGCAGTGACAGTCTAAGAACCTCGGCCCTTCAGGCCGAGTCTCTCAGGAAGGTTGGTCTGGCTTTTTTAAACAGATGCCCTGGAGAGATTAAATTGATCATGAAATAAACAAGCTAACAGACGACACTCAACTTTTCTTCTTTACACTCCACGGTGGACTCGGCATTTTAATCAGATGTTAGGAAATAAAAAACAAGTGAAGCAAGAACGTTCCGACTGCTTTTCAAAATCATTTTCTCCCACCTCTTCTCACCATCTCACACTACCCAGGATCCAATCAGTGCTGTGATGACTCCTGCCAGGCTCTGTGTCCCTGGCCAGGCCATCCTCCAACGAAGCTGCTTGACCTAAAGGTACTCTGATTTCTGAGAAGATGAGAAATATCCATTTCCACCAGGAGAACTGGAGCAATGGTTAAAAAGAGATTTACTTATAGTATAAGAAAATAAACTGAGCTGGGCATGGCGGCCCAAGCCTATAATCACAGCACTTTGGGAGACTGAAATAAGCTGATTGTCTGAGCTCAGGTGTTCGAGATCAGCCTGAGCAACATGGCGAGACCTCGTCTCTACAATAAATCAAAAAATTAGCCGGGTGTGGTGGCATATGCCTGTGGTGCCAGCAACTTGGAAGGTTGAGGCAGAAGGATCCCCTGAGCCCAAGCAGGTCAAGGCTGTGGTGGCTGTGAGCATGCCACTGTACTCCAGCCTGGGCAACAGAGTGAGACTCCGACTCAAAAACAAATAAATAAAGAAAGAAAGAAAGAAAAGAAAAGAAAAGAAAAGGAATTGGGTCAAAATGATATATATTAAAAAGTCTTGGCTGGGCTCGGTGGCTCAGCCTGTAATCCCAGCACTTTGGGTGGCTGAGGTGAATGGATTGCCTGAGCCCAAGGGTTCGAGACCCACCCAGGCAACTTGGCGAGACCTTGTCTCTACAATAAATCAAAAAATTAGCTGGGCATGGTAGCGCATACCTGTAGTTCTGGCTACTACTTGGAAGGCTGAGGCAGAAGTCACGCTGGAGTCCAGCAGGTCGAGGCTGCGATGGCCGAGAACGCGCCACTGTACTCCAGTCTGGGCGACAGAGTGAGACTCCAACAACAACAACAAAAAAGAGTGTTTGAAATAATCTTCAATCTACAGAAAAGTTATAAGTACAGTAAAAAGAATTCTTTTTCAGCTGGATGCTGTGGCTCACACCTATAATTCCAGCTCAGGCAATCCACTCGTCTCAGCCAAGGAGGCCAAGTTGGGAGGATCACTTGAGACCAAGAGTTTGAGACCAGCCTGGGAAACATAACAAGACTCGTCTCTAAAAAAAAAAAAAAAAAAAAAAAAAGAATTTTTTTTCCAGAACCATAAGAGTAACTTGCCAACCCAACCTGATATCCCATAATCCCCTAATACTTTATTTTCCTATATAACCACAATACAACCATCGAAATCAGAAAATTAACCTTGATGCATTCACACTAACACATCTAACACTCAGATCCCATTCAAGTTTCACCAAATTCCTTTAGAGCAAAAATATTCGGTTCAGAATCACATGTGGCCTTCAGTTGTTATGTCTCTTTAATCTTCTCCAATCTGGAGGCGTTTTTCAATCATTACTTGCATTTTATGACCTTAAAACTTCTGAAGAACATGGCCTGGTTGTTTCGTAGAATACCCCTCAGTTTGGTTTTATCAGATGTTTCCTCATGGTTAGACTCAGGCTCTGCATCTTTGGTGGGAATATCCAAGAAGTGGTACCGCATTCTCTCGCTGTATCCTGTCAGATAGCGCACTATTTTGATCTGTCCCACTACTGAGAATATTCATTCGTTGATTAAGGTATTATTTGCCAAATTGTTTTGTCGTAAAGTTCCTTTTTTCTCCCCTTTATAATTAATTAGTACTTTGTGGCAAGGTATTTTGAAACCACTTAAATGTCTCGTTCTTAATCAAATTTTTAATTTTTATTTATTAGTTTATATCATCATGGGTGCATTTTTTTCTCTTTTATTCAGTGGTTTATAATCTGTGGCTCTCATTATTTATTTTGACGCTCAGTTTGTCTCAGATGTGTCCAATGGCAGTTTCTTTATGCTGACTTCTGTGTCTGTTTGGCAAGTCCTCACCCTTCTTTGAGAACTTCCTTGTTTTCTGATACAAAAGTATATTCCAGACTTATCTTGTACTCTCACTGCCCCAACCCTGAATCAGCCATTTCTCCAAAGAGCCTTGGTTCCTTTTAATAGAAAAAGCTATTTATAAGCTGGGTATACTCACTGCTGTTGGGGTATTGTGGCTCCCAGGAGCTCTCACTGGACAGAACTAACCAATATACGCAGTATTTGTATTAGTTTCCCGTGGCTGCTGTAACAAATTGCCACAAATTTAGTGGCTTAAAACAATACAAATGCATTATCTCGTAGTTCTGGAAGTCAGAAGTTCCAAAATCAAGGTGTCAGCAGGGCTATATGAAGATGCTAGGAGAGCAACTTGTTCCTTCCTTTTTCCAGTTTCCAGAAGCAAGATGTCTTCCTTGTGGCCCCTTCTTCCATTTTCAGATCCAACAGCACAGCGTTTTCAGATTAACCTCTCTCTCTCTCCCCCTCTCTGTCATCTGTCTCTCTGTCTTTGTCTCTCTGTCTCTGACTCTCTGTCTGTCTCTCTCTGTCTTTCTCCCCCCTCCTTTTTCTTCCTGTCTCTCTGTCACCTCCCCTTCTGTTGTTTCATCTCCTACTCTGGCTTTGACCCTCCCATCTCCCTCCTATAAGGACCCTGGTAATTATACTGGGCCCACCCAGATAATCTGAGATAATCTCCCCATCTCAAAGTCCTTAACTTAATTACACTCGCAAAGTTTCTTTTGCCATGTAGGATAAAACGTGTTCCTAGGTTTTGGGGATCAGGATGTGAACATCTTTGAAGGTCTGTTATTCTGCAATCCACAATACGTATGTATGCATGCACACATTTCTATATTTATTTCCCTAGCCATATTAGTATATTAAAAACCCTAACCACTTAAATACCTCCGATTCCAATCTGATGGCATTAGGGTTCATTCTAGTTTTCTGTTTCAATATTTGTCACCCCCACTTCCAACAGTGAGAAACCTGGCTCCCATTATCCTCAATAAGGTACTTATTTGGTTAATCTCCTCTCTCCTCAATGTGTCTCCTATTCCATTTCCTTTTTCTTTTCTTTTTTTTGTTTTTGAGTCGGAGTCTCACTCTGTCGCCCAGACTGGAGTGCAGGGGCCGCTCCCGGCCACCGCAGCCTCGACCTGCCGGGCTCCGGCGATCCTTCCGCCTCAGCCTCCCGAGTAGCTGGAACTACAGGCGCGCGCTGCCATGCCCGGCTGATTTTTTTTTTGATGTATTGCAGAGACGAGGTCTCGCTAATTGCCCGGGCGGGTCTCGAACCCGCGGGCTCAGGCCATCCGCTCACCTCAGCCTCCCAAAGCGCGGGATGACAGGCCCAGCCACCGAGCCCGGCTCCCCACTTGCGTCTTTTGTCCCGGTGGGGGGACGCCCTCTCACTCTGCCTGGACGCGCCTGTCCTTTCCCGGGGGGGCATCCTTCTCACTCCACGTGGACTCCGCCCCCCAGAGCCGGGCTGCCCCGGCAGGAACGGTAGCCTGCGCTGCTGGGACTCGGAGCAGTCTTCCTCTTCGGACCCCCCTCCTCCAGCTGGGGACCACCGCGGCGCTCTCCCGAGCCTGCGTGTCACCTGGCTCTGGCCCGCCGAATCGTCTGAGGATCGGACTGCTGGGAGATGAAGAGAAGAGAAGATCCCAAATGCCGTGTTTTCAGGAGAGAGGAAGGGCCCTGGAGCCCCCACCCAAAGAAGGATGGGAACGTGGAAGGCTGAGGGGGCAGGGGCGGGGAGAGAAGGTGGAGTCAGTACACGACGGAGGACTCAAGCTTGAGGAAACGCTGGCCGTCGGGATCGGCCCTGTTCTTGGGCCCGTTTGCGCTGTTTGAGGAGTCGACTCATCTTTTTCCGGGCTGAGAATGCTGCCACCAGCCTGGGGCCTCATCAAGCCACTTTTTATTTAAAAAAAAAAAAAAAAGCATCCCCCCCTTGGCTCCGGATGTTTTTTATGCTGACTAAGAACACCAACTTGGCTGGACGAACAAGGGGGCTGATTGTTGCTCCGACTCTTGAAGCAGGATAGGCTTTTGATCAAGCTGAGTGGAAGTTTATGTCTGAGGTACTTTAAAAAATGAAATTTGGTGATAGGCTTATGAACTGAATTTGAACTTTATTCCGGGCTCATTGGACAGAAATGCTTTAGATCCCTTTAATCTGGAGAAAGCCCATTGCAATTGCCCTTTTAATTCCTTATTTTTCTTTAAGATAAAGCTCCTTCTCAAATTGCTTATCATTTATCTACCTTCTGAGAAGGGCACTTCAAAATGAACTTGGGAGCTTAAAATGTTTTGTTTTGTTTTGTTTTGTTTTTGCTTCTTTCTGAGGGGATAGAAAAACTGGCTCAAGTTACCGTCTCTCTTCACCCTGGCACCTAGAACAAGGTTGTTGTCCAGCAGTGACTGGGTGAGATCAGAGTCTCAGGTGGCAATTCAGGAAGAAGCTCAGCTTCACAACTTGGGGCTGCTGGGTTGGCTGCACAGAAAGCAGAAGCTTGTGAGTTCTCATCCCGGTTCCTCCATTGGCTGCTGAGTGACACGAGCCATTTAATCTCCATGTGTTTGGTCTGCCCCGTGGGCCCATGAGCTAATGATATTCCTCAACCACTTATGTCACAGCAATGTTGTAAGGGCTGATGGACGGACAGGGTGGCCACACACTGCATATGTGTGATGAACTAAGAAAAGTGCGACCATGAGCCCAGAGACCTTTTCAAATTAGAGGGGATCATTTCTTTTAGGAATGAGCAATGCTTAGGAGAGAGAAGGGGCCCTGAGACCTTAACCCTTAAAGAAGGATGGAAAATGTGGAAGGCTGAGAGGGTGGGGGCGGGGAGGTAAGGTGAGGTACAACAGAGGATTCTCAAGCTTGAGGAAATACTGCCTGTTTTTGACCGTTTCTTTATCTTATTAATTCAACTCATGCTATTATTACTGATATATATAATAATATGCATGGTGCAACACAGATGAAATCATCCACTTCAATATTCTTTGTGCACTTCCTGTGTGCCCGGCACACTCTGCACTGCAATTAAAAACCTAAGTAAAAACCAAATTTCACAGGAAGGTCAGAAAATATGAAATATGTATGAGCAAATGCATGCTTATATTTCTCTGGTTCACTCTGATGATTTAATTTGTTGGAATAGAGATGTCTCTTTTTTATCATAAAACCTGTCTGAGGGAAGCTGGGCTATCATTTCCTGAGTATTTGCGAAAGGTAGTCTTAGTTTTTGAAGGGAAGATCCCCTGGCTTAGTCCACATCTTCTAGAATGGCAGTCCATCTAAAGACGAGGTCTTCCACTTTATTTCCACGTGGCTGTTCTTTGTTTAAAAGGGCGTTAACCTAAATTAGGCTAGCCCTTTTGCAGCACTAAGCACCTAGTAAAAATGAGTCCTATTGAGAGAGGAGAGAAGGAAGAAACCAGATAGGCAGACAGATTAGAGTGGGTCCCCGGTAAAAACTTCCATTGCAAGTCCCACCAAGGGCAGTGAGAACACCTGTTCCCTGGTCCAGACTGCCGCTTTCACATGCTTCGTTGTGATTGGTGCATTTTCAAAGCCTGCCCTGCCAACCAAGCAGCACACTCCCAAGACTATATAAACCCCTGACCGCCCCTGCATTGCTGGCAACCCACTTTTGGGTCCCCTCTCGCTTCCAAGAGCTTTCCTGTCTTCTAGCAAACTCCGACTTGCTCACTTTCTGGTTTCTGCGCTCCTTATCCTTTTCAATCATGAGATAAGAACTCGAAGCCTGCTGAACTGGAAGAACTGTAAACCCTTCTCTGGGGCTCCGCTTGCCAACCCGTGGAACCAACAGAGCTGTCACACTGCTTGGGGGCTCAGCTCGCCAGTCCACAGAGTTGAGAGAGCGGTTAACATTCCCTGTGGCCCCTCAGCCGTTGGCCTCCCCGAGTTCTTGGGGCCGCCACGATCCCCTCTTTGGATGTCATAGTGTTCTCCTTCCCTCGTGGATCTCAGGTTGTCAGTGCAGCTCCAGCAACTGCAGCTTGGGAACCCTGATCCTGACAAACTAGAAAAAGCTGTATCACTATCAGTACATCTTCAATATCAGGAAGTTAAACCAGACTTCATGTGAACTAAACTAGACATGATTATTTCATCCTCCTGAAAAACCCTCATTTATGCACATGTGGATACAACTTTTTCACAGCACACTCCTATCCCGTGCAGATGGTCACTGCCTTCAGTGGCGTAATCTCTGAATATAAAAGGGCATTATTTTTGAGCATACAGTGGCAGGAAAGACCAGAGCCCATATCTAAGTTCAAAATGCCAAGGGAATAATAAACACACAATAATACAGCACAGTGAGGGAAATAATGGTTTGGCAACTTTGTTTCCAGTTGTTGGCTTTGGCTCTGAGTATGGTTTCTGGTTGGCCCCTGTAGGGAAACTTTTGGACTATTTTCCACAGACTTAACAAGCCACATGAAATTTCTATTATTACTTCAATCTTGGCTGGCTCTAGTGCACAAAATCGGCTGCCTTATGTCCCTTGTCCTGCAAGCATGTCATTTCAGAAGCTAGCTCTGGTTCACGAGGACCCCTCTGCACAGCCTGTTTTAGGATCGTCATCTCTTTGGGGGTGAAACCACCCTAGTAATGTCTATACAATTCTGTAGCTGATGTTTCTGGACAATCAAACCCAAACTGACTTTTCTATTCTAAAAGTGTGTCATGACGAACTATGTCAAAATCTAAGGTACTAACAAGCCCTTAAGTCAGAAATGAGATATAATTTTATAGAACTGTAATGGAGAGGAGCAGCCCATCTATTTCCAACATGTATAAAAGAAGCAGGGAGGATGGTATCAGTTCTCTAGGCAACTCCCACACGGAGAGCTTGATCTGCTTCTCAGACTCTGTTTTCTCCTCTAGTTGAGGAGGAAGGATGAAGATAAAGGTTCTCCTTGGAATTTAAACAGAATTCTTGAAGCTTCAAGTGTTTAATAATTTTTTTTTGTCTTGATGTTGTAACTTTAGGCTTTAAAGAGCAGCGAGAGGCTTATGGTCTCACCTTTGATGTTTGTGTTCCATGACTTCCAGGCTTGTTAGTTTCTCTAGACTTTAGACCCTATGAGGTTCATTCTCTATGGTGTGTTAGAGAGTTGAGCTTGACGGATTTCTATTTTTCTTAGAAATCCTGAGCTTTAAGAAAGTGAAAATTTTTTTTTTTGAGTTGGAGTCTCACTCTGTCGCCCACTGGAGTGCAGTGGCCGCTCCCAGCCACCGCAGCCTCGACCTGCTGGGCTCTGGCGATCCTTCCGCCTCAGCCTTCCGAGTAGCTGGAACTACAGGCGCGTGCTACCATGCCCGGCTCATTTTGATTTATTGTAGAGTTGAGGTCTCACCAAATTGCCCAGGCAGGTCTCGAACCCGCGGGCTCAGGCAATCCACTCACCTCAGCCTCCTAAAGGCACGGGATTACAGGCTGAGCCACTGAGCCTGGTTCAAGAAAATGAAATTTTATCCAGGGAGCAGCTTTGTTTTTGAAGTGGATTTTTGCTTCTTCCAGCTCAAGTCTCATAGTCTTGAGAATCACTAAAAATAATCAGAGAGGGGCTAAGTGCAGTAACACACACCTGTAATCCCAGTGCTTTAGGGAGGCTGAGGCAGGAGAATGTCTTGTGCCCGGGAGGTTGAGGCTGCAGTGAGCCATGATTGTGTCATTGCACTCCAGCCTGACCAAAAGACAAAAAAAAAAAAAAGAAACGTCTTTATATAGATTGGGTGATAAAAAATCGGGTCAAGAAAGATCCAAGATTCCAGAGTATTCTGACATTGCCACTGGTTCCCTTATTCAGTGACCCGAGGCAATTCTCTCCATTGTTTCATAACTCAATTTTGCTGTCTGTAAACTAAAGATCACGACATTTATTATGCAGGTTTTATGGCAAGTAGATTGAGGGCATGAACTCCAGAGGCCGATGGCCTGGGTCAAATTCTAACTCTGCCACTTCTGTGTGATTTTGGACTACTTAATTTGGTAACTCCGTCTCCTCATCTATCAAATGCGGATAATAATAGTACCTACTTGATAGGATTGTTGTCAGGAACACATGTGATGATATAGGCAAATGTCTGGCACACTGCGCTCAATCGTTAGTTTATTATTTTTTTTATTTTGTATTTTTTTTTTTGAGTTGGAGTCTCACTCTGTCGCCCAGACTGGAGGGCAGTGGCTGCTCCCGGCCACCGCAGCCTCGACCTGCTGGGCTCCAGAGATCCTTGCACCTCAGCCTTCCGAGTAGCTGGAACTACAGGAGCGCGCTACCACACCCGGCTGATTTTTGATTTCTTGTAGAGATGAGTTCTCGCCAAGTTGCCCAGGCGGGTCTCGAGTCCGCGGGCTCAGGCAATCCACTCACCTCAGCCTCCCAAAGGCTCGGGATTACAGACTGAGCCACCGAGCCCAGCTAGTTTATTTATATTTATAAACTAACCAGAGATACTGAGGTCCTAAGAATTAGAAAAACAAACACAAATATAATATAATCTTCAATCTATTAAAAAGAAAAAGTAAACCCAACCACTTAATACAAGCACCGAGATTTCAAGAAGTTTTACAAATATAGACTCACTGGAAATATTTCGCAATGATCTCCATGTGATGTCAGGCAAACATTTAAGAAAAAAGCAGAATAAAGCAAGACCAGGGAGCAGAACGGGAGGTCCCTGCTCCGTCATCATGTCCCAGACTAGGCCAAGCCATTTGTGGGATCTCCAGCAACATCCTCATAGCAATTATCTCAGGTGGCATTCAGATTTTACATACTTTAATTAGTCGCTTGGGTAAGATGTGGGCTACATCACTCCCTGGGCTGGGTTAATTGAGTTACAATTAAACAAACGCATAGCAATGATGCATCCTACAGTGTTCTCTTACAGAGACGGGAAATCCCAAAGCAATGGAGATAAGGCCAAGAAGTTGGGAGAGACCTGGGTCTCATTCTGGCCCTGTCTTTGCTGAGCTGTCACGTTCCGTCTCCACAGGCTGATTTTCTGCTTTTTCTCCTCATGCCCCTCTCACTCTCTTCAGTTCTGCCTCTCCGAGGTCCCTTGCCATCCTGCGCTCAGGCGTCTGCTCACGTTGGCCCTCTTGGAAAGCTTCCTTTTCTCTTGCTGCTGTTCTATTTTATTCATTCCTTCAGGCGTCGAGCACCAGCTGTCCGCTCCACACATCTCTCCTTACCAGGCTGCTGTCATGGTTTCTCCTAGCATCTACAGAAATCATATAGCCAAAAAGATGACATCATTTCTTTGCTTTAGCCACAGCACCGTGTCCCTGCAAGGGATGAACACACATTCTTTCTTTTTGCCCTTTGTTGGACATTTTTAAAACGCCTACAGTATGGCACGTCTGCACTGGCAGCCAAACACGGTGGAATGTTATTCCCACTTCATTTTTTTTTAAATAATGAGACTTTAAGATATTAAGTTATTTGCTTACGGCCCCAAAGCTAATAGGTGACAGGAATGGGATTTAAATCTGGCTCTTACTCAACTTTCTGTAAAGAATCTCACGTATTGAATATGAAGAAGTCATGGTGAGTAGGTAGGAGGGGTGGGAAGGATTTGGAAGATCTGGGAGATAAGCTTGACAGAGGAATTGCAATTAGTTACCAGGTTTAGTGGGTGGTGGAATGGGGGTGGGGTGGGTAGCGCGTTCAGGACACAAAGGAAAGAAAGACCCAATGGACTCTTTATGGAGGACCAGAGGGAAATCGAGCCTCAGAAGTGGCAAACACGAACTGACATCTCCTGTGAGGAGACTTGTCTAAACTTGGCTTGAGCATTCACCAGAGGCCTGGTGCTTGGGTGAGAGTTTTCCCAAACAGCCAAGTGGAGAGATCTAAAGGATGAACGCAAGCTGTGCCCTTAGGAGAGGGGAAGCCCAAATTGGTCTGCGCTTTCAGTCATTGAACCCAGGCATCGAGAGTGAGGCCAGAACTGGGAGACAGAGCTGAGTTTCGGAAGCGAGGTAGATGCTAGGATGGATTGGAGAGTCAAGAGTAAGTGTGGGGAGGGAGCTTATGTTCAAGACACATTTGATGAACAGAGCTGGTGGACTGGGGCTTGTCTGAAATGGCTTTAAGGGGCAAGGGTAGACTCATACGGCTTACAGGCACAGGTCAGGAAACAGAAGAAAATGAAAGGCCTTAGACAATCACCTTAAGGGGACAGAGTTTTTTTGTTTTGTTTTGTTTTTAAATCTCTTGCTAGATGTGGTGGTTCGACCTGTAATCCCAGCACTTTGGGGGGCTGAGGCAAGAGGACTGAGGCTCGAGACCAGAGAAACCAGCGGCTCGAGACCAACCTAGGCAACTGGTGAGAACTTGTCTCTGTTATAAAGTTAAATAAAACTAGCCAGGTGTCGTGGTGCATGCCTGTAGTTCCAGGTACTTGGAAGGCTGAAGCTGGAGGATCACCTTAGCCCAGCAGGTCAAGGCTGCGGTAGCCATGATCATGCAACTGCACTCCAGCCTGGGCAACAGAGTGAGACTCTGACTCAAAAAATACAAATACACATAAATTAAAAAATTTTTAAAATCTCTCATTCCTCTAATGCTAGAGTGAATTGGCCAGGTGGAGAGAAGGGAAGTGGAGAGCAGGACTGCTGGTGGCAGAGTCAGTTAAGGTCTCTACAGAATTGATTCATTAGCAACAGGGGAGGTATGGATAAGATGTTCCATGCCAAAAATCTCAGCATGAAGTGCAATGTGACTAGATTCTCTGGGAGGTTTATGATTGTTCATGGAAGGGCCTCTGCAGGGAGGCTGAGGGATATTTTGGGGGTTGTGATTCCCTTCTGTCTACAAATATTCATCTGTACATTTGACGAATTACCTACTGAGCACATGCCATTGTGCTAGGTACTGCTCTGGGCACTGGGAGCAGTTGGGTCCCAAGGCATTGCCGTCCCTTGTGCCTGCAGATTGATTATAGTGGTGGAGACAGAGAAGGAGCAGACCAACACACAAACCAAGGTATCAATTCGAAAAGGTAGTGCCATGAAGGAGATGACAGAAGGGTGTCACTGAGCTTGGGCTGAGTGGGAGGCCTCTCTGAGGAAGTGACATCTAAGCTGAGGCCTGATAAGTGAGCAGGAGTCCATCTGGCAAAGCACAGAGAAGGAGCACTCCAGGCCGAGAGAACACCATGTACATCTTTGTGGTATGAAAAAACGTGTCGTTTCAAGAGAAAGAAAGGACGGTGTATTGTTGGAATTCAGTTAGCAAAGGAGATGTGAGCTTGAGAGACAGGCAGGGACCTGGTGTTTAGGACCTCCTAGGTTAGGGATTTCACATTCTGTCTTCTATTTAAAGGGAAGCCACTAGAGTGTTAAACAGGGAAATGATATAAAGAATGGATGTTCTTCCTCTGACTGCTGCGTGGACCATGGATTAGAGAGGGAAAAGTGAGAGGAATGAAGAGGTTCCTGTAGAAGCCCAGGCAAGAGAAGACCAGGTCCAGAAGGAGTAGTGGCAGTGAAGTGGGGAGGTGACGGTCCATGTGGGTTTTGTGGTAGTTTCATGGTAAATCCACAGGACTTAATAATACACTCTCATCTCTGAAAATGAAAGCGAAACAACGCCTCATAATTATATGCAGAGCTACAACTGCACAATTTGTTTCGATGCCAAAGTTTCGATGAAGATACCAAATTATTTTTTTTTGAGTCGGAGTCTCACTCTGTCGCCCAGACTGGAGTGCAGTGGCCGCTCCCGGCCACCGCAGCCTCGACCTGCTGGGCTACGGCGATCCTTCCGCCTCCGCCTTCCCAGTAGCCGGAATTACAGGCATGCGCTACCACGCCCGGCTGATTTTTTGATTTATTGTAGAGATGAGGTCTTGCTGCCCAGGCGGGTCTCGAACCCGCGGGCTCAGGCAATCCACTCACCTCAGCCTCCCAAAGGCGCGGGATTACAGGCTGAGCCACCGAGCCCGGCTCCAAATTATTTTTAACATCTACCAAGAAAGAAAACAAATGATATGTCGTCTTCCCTTGATAATACCTGCCAGTCTGCATGCTAGATTATGAGTAGTCAACTCTGAAGTTGTGTACTTCTCAATTCTCAAGCGAATGTTCTCTTGGTGCAGTCATTAATCCCTTGTCTGTTCCAGTTATAGTTGTTTATATAAGATTGCAGGCTAGATGCATTTCACCAGAGCTGGGTCTCCTTGGTGAGAGGGGTCACAAAGGGACAGTGGGGATGTTATGTGAACTGAAATCAAAACAGTGCACGTGGCACAGGGCAGACAGAGGCTGTGCCCCCGCCAGATTGCCGGATGTTGCATGAATCTATTCGTATTTTGAAAAGAGCATCTTCTCTCTCTCTCTCTCTCTCTCTCTCTCTCTCTCTCTCCCTTTCTTTTGTTCTTCATTCCTTCCTTCCTTTCTGGCAAAGTAGTTTACAGGTATTTATTTGCAAATTTAGCAAATAATAACCGAATAATACAAATACATAAGACTTAGACTGTAAAGAATTTCAAGAAGAGTATATAAAAGAGACCTATAAAGAATTCCAACTTGTGAAATATGGAGGCAGAAATCTCAGATGCTGAGTGTACATATTGAGGCTGTATTTTTGGGAATGCAGAAAGCATACAAAGAATACAAGCAACAAAAGCAAATATACTGTTTTTTCCCCTCCTTCCAGACCCTTCTCCTCTAGCTACAATCTAGGGAAACATTTCAAAACGAAGAGCCAGCGGTCAATCCTACCTTTCTTTTACCTCCCAATGTCTTCCCCTTTCACTCTTTTGAAGAATCAGGGACTTCGAAAGAAAAACCTCCTGGAAGAGCAGGTCGGAAAGAGTCTCTCTGATTTGATCCTCTTCAGATATGCCATATGCGATAACATTTCACACTTCCCTAATTCAGAGTGTTGGGATCCTGCAGAGGGAAAGTGACAAGTCTTCTAAAAGACTAAAAAAGATAATTATCTTTGCCTTATCCTTTTGAGATTGTGGTCAAAGATCTGGAACTGGGACATTAAGGCATACACATCCAGTGATGAGCAGGGTCCCAGGAATCTTTAGTGTGGCTGCAAGACAGACAGAGCCTGGGTTTCCAAATCTCCTTCCTGTGGGCTCCAAATAGAAAAGGAGAAAAGAAACCAAAGAAGGAGAATGGGAGATGAAGCCAAGAAGTTAGCCCCAGTGATTCACAGCTAGCATCTTTTTCAGTCTTCATGGGTCTGAATGGCTCTGACTATCCAGCCAAGGGGGTAAACTGTGTCTCATTAGACGTCTTTTGGACAGTGTTAACAAGAGTGAGAAACCAAGGCACCTGTTGTAATTACCAACAAAGAATGGAGAGCTTACCTGAACCAACATTAGAATGTCATTCATTGTTAGTGAACCATTCAAGGGTTTCCATATCATTTTAAAGAAAAAGATAGCCCTTCCTTGTTCAGTGTGGTGCAATAGAAGATAGTTTAGTCTTTCTAGGTAGAAATATCTTGGTTTTGGTTTGTTAGCTGCATGAACTTGAACGAGTTCCTGCTAGAACTTCAGTGCCATAGGTTTGGGCTCATTAGTGAACGGACATATCATAGGCATTTGTTAAATGAATGAAATCATTTGTATTTTCTTATCTTTTCTTCTTTTTGAGTTGGAATCTCACCACCGCCCAGGCTGGAGTGCAGTGGCATGGTCACGGCTACTGCAGCCTCGACCTGCTGGGCCGAGGTGATCCTTCTGCCTCAGCTCCGAAGTAGTTGGAACTACAGGCGTGGGCCAGTACACCTGGCTTCCTCTTCCTCTTCCTCCTCCTTCTCCTCCTCTTCTTCTTCTTCCTTCTTGATTTATTGTAGAGACAAGGTCTCGCCATGTCACCCAGACTGGTCTCAAACTCCAGACCTCAGACAATCCTCGCACCTCAGCCTTCCAAAGTGCTGGGATTACAGGCAGGAGCCACTGACTTCATTTGTATTTTGTGAGCCTTGATTTTCTCATATTAAAGAGGGGAATGTAATACCTCAAAGGGTTGTCATGAAGATGATCGATGATGTGCTATAAAATACCTGACCAGAGCAGACGATCTGGTTCGAGAACCTTGGAATAACTTCAGTTGTGTTGTTGCCTCCAGGCATGGTTTGTCTTGTCTCTCTTTCAAGTTTATATTTTGGCTTGGTTTTACCAGTTTGCTCATGAACCTTTCATCCCTCTACCCGAGCACCACGTTTAGCTAGATTTTAGCTTTATTGGGGAATGCAGACAATTCTTCATTAAAAAATGACCTGCTGGAAAGCAGAATCCTGCTGCACGACCTGCCACAGGGCAACCTCTTAATGATGTGCTCCAAGAGTATTTACATATAAACATAGTGTGTTGTTCTCTGGGGGACTTTCAGCCATCTAAACAAATGCTTTGGAGCGAACAAGGTCCAGCCATGTCCTTTTATCTCCTTGTCAGCCTCTCCCCATCAGTTTCTGTTTCCTTTCCACCCTAAGCGAGTCGCACTTTTTGAACAAACCACATTCTTTCCGAACCCCTAGTCTTCACATGTCTGTCTTCTCTGCCTGGACTTCCCATCGCCTGTTGTTTAGGTCTCATTTAAATGTCACATTCTCAAAGACGCTTTTTCTAGTCTTTCAGAGTAGCTTTGTATCTCATCGTATGATCCCATGATTCTCTGATTCCCTGATACGAACTTACACCTATTATTACATCAGGACTATCTTTCCCGCGACTGTTTTTTCACCATCACATCCTCAGTGTCTGACACAAAGAAAGCACTCCGAGATTTATGCTGAATTGAAAGTGAACCAACTAAATGAGTGAGTCAAAAAGGTTTTAGCACTGGAAGGGATCTTAAAGGTATAGTGATTATATGTACTGAAACAAAAGTCGGAAATTATTGTTTGGTAAAGGATTTTGTTTCTGATTTATTAAATCGTTTATATACAAAAGTCAAATAGAACGAAAACTCAAGAATATTTAGTTGTACATTTAATAGTAATTTGCCTTTGGCAAAGATATCAAAATTATCTGACATTGAAATGATCAAAAAATATCTGGTATAAATGCCTCTTACACTTAAAGTAATCTAGAGTTCAGCCGGGCTCGGTGGCTCAGCCTGTAATCCTGCGCCTTTGGGAGGCTGAGGTGAGTGGATTGCCTGAGCCCGCGGGTTCGAGACCCGCCTGGGCAGCAAGACCTCATCTCTACAATAAATCAAAAAATCAGCCGGGCGTGGTAGCGCATGCCTGTAATTCCAGCTACTCGGAAGGCTGAGGCGGAAGGATCGCCGGAGCCCAGCAGGTCGAGGCCGTGGTGACCGGGAGCGGCCACTGCACTCCAGTCTGGGCGACAGAGTGAGACTCCAACTCAAAAAAAAAAAAAAGTAATCTAGAGTTCAATAAAATAAAAGCCTACATAGTGGGTTAATGTTTTAAAGACATTAGCTGAGGTATTTCTCATTCTGGTAATTCCTTGTTCCAAACTTCCTCAGAATCCTTGATTCTAGAGCCAGAGAATCTAGTCTCTACCACTTAGTTCTTATTGATTTTAAGGCAATTACTTAAACTCTCTATGCCACATTTTCAATATTAGTAAACTGGTATGATAATAGTATCTGTCTAATAAGATCATTATGAATATTGAGATACAGTTTGTAAAATTATTAGAATGGTGCTTGGCACATGGTTCTCAATAAATGTTATTTTTATTACTATTATTATTATTATCCTGAGAGAGAGCAGGCACAGCTGAAAACAAAACAATCACTTCTTAGCTTTGCATTTTAGTATGCTTTTAAAGGTTTGTATTTAAAAAATCTGTACATCGTCTGCAATAGTGCGAAATCAGCAAAAATGGTAGAATAAGGCCCTTATTACAAAAATTCCTTCCTCCATGAAAGCAGTGAGAAAAATCGGAAAAGATTTTCAGAATAAACTTTTTCAAAACTCTGGAAATTAATCAAACTTTACAGCAATCCAGGGGTGTTTATTCAGAAAACAGCTAAACCTCTGTAAGAATGATGAGCTATAGAACTCAGTTCTTTGTTTCTGTGATAAATCACTGAGTATGATAGGTTCTAAATCCATCCAAGTTGCTGCAAAGTCCATATGCTTGTCCTTCTTTACAGCTGCATAATATTCCACTGTGTATATGTGCCACATTTTTTTTATCCAGTCCAGTTTCGATGGGCAACATAGTTGGTTCCATATTTTTGCTATTGTGAATAGAGCTGCAACAAACATACATGTGCAGGTATCTTTTTTGTAGAATGATTTGAGTTCCTCCGGGTATATTCCCAGTAGGGGAATTGCTGGGTCATAGGGAAGGCCAATTTCTGGTTCTTTCAGAAATCGCACACTGTCTTCCAAAGAGGTTGCACTACTTTGTATTCCCACCAGCAGTGTAGAAGTGTTCCTTTTTCTCTACATTCTCGCCAGCATCTGTTGTTGTTTGACCTTGAACAATTTTAATGCTATAAGAAAGTGATTGGCAGTAGTGGGAAACTGTCAGGGGAGGGGGGTGGGACTGGCAGTTGAGGGAAACTGCTAGGGGAGGGAGAGGCACACCTCATAACAAGGGCACCTGCATACCTAACCCTGAATTGTACCCCACATCTTTACAATAAATAAATAAATTTATATATATATATACATATATATATAAAGAATAACGAGATTTGCGAACCTTGAACAATTATTGTAATACCATAAGAAAGGGATTGGCAGTAATGGGAAACTGCGGAGGAGGGGGGAACACACTTCGTCAACAAGGATACCTGCATAATGAACATTTGTATACCTAACCCTGAATTGTACCTCACATCTCTCTCTCTCTCTCTTTTTTTTGAGTCAGAGTCTCACTCTGTCGCCCAGACTGGAGTGCAGTGGCCACTCCCGGCCCCCGCAGCCTCAACCCTGCTGGGCCCCGGTGATCCTTCCGCCTCATCCTTCCAAGGAGCTGGAACTACAGGCACGCGCTACCACGCCCGCCTCATTTTTTGATTAATTATAGAGACGAGGTCTTGCCAAGTTGCCCAAGCTGGTCTCGAACCCATCCCAGGCAATCCACTCCCCTCAGCCTCCCAAAGTGCTGGGATTACAGGATGAGTCACTGAGCCAGGCCATAGCCCACACCTTTAAAATTAAAAATTAAAAAAAAAAAGAAAGACAGAAGAAGAATGAGCTTTGGAGCATCTTGATGTGCTCTGTTTCCATCTCCCACTCTCCAGCTCCATGACAGTCTGAAAACCCAGAGTTCACAGTCATGGCGAAAACCAGCAGTGTGGAAGCCATTGGCGTGAGAAGGACAGGGATGTAGCCTTTTTCATGCCTCATTCCCAGAGGACTATCATTATCTGACCTGTCTGATGGGACTCTGGAAGACCTATTTACAAGATTGTCTTATTTAACTAAACTCAGCGTTCGCCCAGTGTGACTGAAGAAGGTCTTTTTCCCTTGGGCCTGGGTTTCATTTAGAATACTCAGAGGTGATTGCTCAACTTTTTGGCTGTCTGAGGTAGTAAATAACAGCTGGGACAAACAATAGGCTAACGAAAAAGCTTAAAATGAAAAACTGAGAAGTGAAAAGCTCTAATATAGTCCCAGGAATTTAGAAGGCCAGGTGCCTGTGTTGGGCTCTGTGAATGCTAAGAGTTGTGTGTATGCTCAAGAAAGACCTGAGAAAACAAACCTTAAGTTTTCACCTCCGACTGACCTTGAGTCTCTACAAAAAGTGAAGCCTCAGGCAAAGTTGTCAACTGTCTGGCTAAAGACTGAAGGCATGTTCCAACATGCACCCAGAGCCCCTCAGCAAAGACTGGGAGTCTTATTTGTTCCAAAAGTTTAAGAAAAGCTCTATCTCATCACTAGATGACCACTAAGCTCACAGCAGGAGACTTCAGCAGTCACACATAAAAAAATAATAGATCTTTAAAAATTATTTCAGAAGCCGGGCTCGGTGGCTCAGCCTGTCATCCCGCGCCTTTGGGAGGCTGAGGTGAGTGGATTGCCTGAGCCCGCGGGTTCGAGACCCGCCTGGGCAGCAAGACCTCATCTCTACAATAAATCAAAAAATTAGCTGGGCATGGTAGCGTGTGCCTGTAATTCCAGCTACTCGGAAGGCTGAGGCGGAAGGATTGCCGGAGCCCAGCAGGTCGAGGCTGCGGTGGCCGGGAGCGGCCACTGCACTCCAGTCTGGGTGACCGAGTGAGACTCCAACTCAAAAAAAAAAAAAAAAATTATTTCAGAAGAGTCGCAGGAAAACAACAACAAACAGCAATCAACAAAAACACATCCTGAGCAGAGTGGAAAATCTGATTTCCAAAGTGACCACATTTTAAATTTGTCTTTTATTTTATTTGCATTTTACATGTCTAGTTTTAAACAAATATTTCTAGACTTTCTTTCTTTTTTTTTTTTTTTTTTTTGAGCTGGAGTCTCACTCTGTCGCCCAGACTGGAGTGCAGTGGCCGCTCCCGGCCACCGCAGCCTCGACCTGCTGGGCTCCGGCGATCCTTCAGCCTCAGCCTTCCAAGTAGCTGGAACTACAGGTGCACGCTACCACGCCCGGCTCATTTTTTGATTTATTGTAGAGATGAGGGCTCACCAAGTTGCCCAGGCGGGTCTCGAACCTGCGAGCTCAGGCAATCCACTCGCCTCAGCCTCCCAAGGCGCGGGATTACAGGCTGAGCCACCGAGCCTGGCTCTATTTCTAGACTTTCAAAGAAAAAAAGGAAGTATGGCCACCTTGGTGACAAAAATAATCAGGAGAAACTTTCTCTGAAGAAGCTAAGACTTACTACTAGATAAAGATTTAAAATCAGTAATTTTTTTTGGAGGGGGCATTCATAGGTGGGCATGATCTAAATTAGCTATTTTAGAATATGTTCAAAGAACTATAGGCAGCCGGGCTTGGTGGCTCAGCCTGTAATCCCGCGCTTTGGGAGGCCGAGGTGAGTGGATTGCCTGAGCCCATGGGTTCGAGACCCGCCTGGGCAACTTGGTGAGACCTCATCTCTACAGTAACTCAAAAATCAGCTGGGCGTGGTAGCGCGCGCCTGTAGTTCCAGCTACTCGGAAGACTGAGGCGGAAGGATCGCCAGAGCCCAGCAGGTCGAGGCTGCGGTGGCCGGGAGCGGCCACTGCCCTCCAGTCTGGGCGACAGAATGAGACTCCAACTCAAAAAAAAAAAAAAAAAGTATACCTGAAATGAAAAATTCATTAGAGGAGTTTAACAGTGGATTTAAGTAGATGAGAGAAAGAATCAAAACGCACAAGGGTAACTCCCTGAGTCCCCTCCCACTGTGGGAGCTTTTTTGTCCTCTCAATAAATCCTGCTTTCTCAAAAAAAAAAAAAAAGGTAAAGATCAGTCTATTGAGATTTTCCTGCTTGATGAACAGAAAGAAAGAAGACTAAAGAAAACTGAGTAGGGCCTTAGAAGCACGTAGACACCATCAAGCTTATCAACATCTCTGTAATGGGAGTTCCAGAAGGTTAGAAGAGAGAGAATTGGGCAGAAAGAATAACTGATGAAATAATGTCCAAAGACTCCCCAAATTTGATGAGAATCTGTAATAGACACAATGGCCTGAGATCCCAAAAGTTTTCAGTTTGCAAGATCTGGGGTGTGAGGGAAGGGAGAAGTGCCCCTTTCCACCCACCGTTTGATTTAAGGCATACCATTTACATATGGTGTAGGGAAGCATGCATAATTATGCCAGATGCTTCCAGTCAAACAGAAAAGATATAGGACCGCTTTCTGGGCTAGTTAAGAAGCTCAGAGCAGCCGGGCTCGGTGGCTCAGCCTGTCATCCCGTGCCCTTGGGAGGCTGAGGTGAGGGGATTGCCTGAGCCCGCGGGTTCGAGACCCGCCTGGCCAACTTGGCGAGACCTCATCTCTACAATAAATCAAAAAATCAGCCGGGCGTGGTAGTGTGTGCTTGGAATTCCGGCTACTCGGAAGGCCGAGGCGGCAGGATCGCCAGAGCCCAGCAGCTCGAGGCGGTGGTGGCCGGGAACGGCCGCTGCGCTCCAGTCTGGGCGACAGAGTGAGACTCCAACTCAAAAAAAAAAAAAGCAGCTCAGAGCATTTGAAGAGAACAGTGAAAGTTGAGGTATTGGTATGGGATGTTGTATTCTACATTCCTCTCTCAAGATAAAAATTCTGACAGGGCACGAATAAAAAACTCGGAGACGTGTGAGGATTCCTCAGTCCACCTGGAACTTTGGGAAGAGGGCCCTGGGCTGTTCTGGGGTGTAGGTAGGGTCACAAGAGAAAAGAAAAGGAAGCCCAGTGTATTTCGGCGGAGAGGATATTTCGGCGGAGAGTTGGCTTGCTCACCCCCCTACTCCAGCCCCTCCAAGAATCCCTCAGTCAATAGAGCTGGAATAGACCTGAAAATTATTTTGTATCTCTTAGAGGGACTCAGAATGAGGCGCATAACTGAGGGTGGGTGTGTCCATCAGAAGGCGATCGTAGTGTGGGACAAGGGGACCCCCAGAGGAGAGGTCATGGGCAAACACTTCGGAAAGGAATGGAATGAGAGGTGTGGCCGAGTGGTGGAGGATCAGCAGTGCCACTGAGAGACAGCAAAGGAAAGACCACCAAGCCTCCAGGAAGTCCTGGAGCATCAAAGCAGCCAAAAGGATGATTACCTAAGCCTGACCTTTGCCACCAATGTGGTGGAGACAGAGGCTGCACCTCAGGAAAGCCAGTGAGGACAGATGACACATGAACCAATGCCCCTCCCCCAATGATGTGTAATCCCCCTGGAATTTAGACTATGCTAAGAATAAGAGGAGAAAGAAAAGTGAAAGGAAAAGAATCTTAAGAGACTACATCTTTAAGACAGAAGTGACTTGGGCCAGTTTCCTGCTGTCACAGAAAATGAGATCTTGAGAGCGAAATTTAATTTTAGCCATTGCCAAAGAAAATCATATCTTTGCACATCTGGACCGTTGCGCTGTGAAAATATATTCCCGCTATGCCTATTTAAATGATCTCCCATTGCATTACACGTATTTTTGCATCACATATGCTTGCAATGGTGTATATTAAACGCTCTGCATTTAATAAAGAGAAATAGTCTTTGAATAGTGTGGAATAGTCTGCCCACTATTGCACTCAGTGTGCATGTGTCCCTGAATGAATGTGAATTGTGACATGTGAATAAGCCATTCCTTAGCTCCGTCAGTGCCCAAGGACTTCTCATAGAGTGAAAGTCTCACCAAACAATGCAATTTTATTGCTAAAGACACTTAATTTTTACAACCCCTAATGCATGTCAGTTACTGCATTTTGTGCTCAATTCAAGAGAAAACTATCAGTTCCAACAATGGAGCAAAACCGTCTCTGTAGACTTTACTGGGAGAGAGTGATGGTTTCTAACATAAAGTCTTCCTCAGTTATTGCCAAGGGTAATTTAACCATGTGCTTTTCTCTGCATGTACTCACATTTGAATCTAACCCTAAGGTAAGATAAGACTCCATTGTGTATTCAAATTTTTGGCTGATTATCCAAAGAACAGCTTTAGACCCACAGCCTTTAAAGAGCTGACAGTGGCTTTATTATGTTTGTACACTAATTTTTCTTTAGTAACTTCACAGATCGAGTTAAATTAATGTTTACTTTTCTCCAAATGTTGAGATGATCAGCCTAAATTAAGTTCACATGTGGTAGTTTGAAGTCTTCTTTCAACAAAGTACTAATGTTTGAGGAAAAAGATCGCCTTTGGATTTAGTTTCACATATACTGAGGTCTCTCAAAGATGAACAAACATTTGGAGCCAACTGGAGTCCAATGCTGAGTTAAAGCATTCAGCCAGCTGGGCACAGTTGCCAAGGCCTTGGGCAGTGCTCCTGAAATGGGAGCCATAGCAGGTGGGGCCCTGTTTCTAAGTCTCAACAGTCTCTAGAGTATATCTGGGCATTTTTCCCAGATATTTTATTGGTCAAAAAGCGGAATTCAGCATTGACGTGCTTTTTTTTTTCTTTTTTACCTTTTCTTTCTTTCTTCCTTTTTGTTATTTAGGAATTGCCTTTGTTTATAATTTGTATAAACCAAATGTTTAAGTAAATACATGGACATAGTCTTAAAACTATAACAATATTTTCTGGGCTCCATTTTTCTCTATCACTTAATTCTCTTATCTATGAGGTAAAAACTTCAAACACTTTCGAAAATAGAAAAACAGAAAGTTCATGATTTTCTGGCATTTTTTCCCTATAATTGGAAATAATATACTGCTTTTATTTTTTTTTTTAAACCCCCAGTCTTAGGTCTTATCTATAGACTTCATACTAAGCTTTCTTATCCCAGTCCACCCTAATACGCATGTGCAAACTATAGGTCACTATATTGTGGGTAAGAAGTCACCAGACAGAAGCTGCGGCTTTAGGACAGAAATATAGCTGCTGCCAAAGTGTTGAGAGCTGGTGGCATGCGTGCAATGAGGGTGGACTAAGTATCTCAACCTCTCCTGCCCTTTGATTTCTTGTTCTAGACGCTGATAACAGAGGGACACATCCCGCTGGCTGAAGCCAACTAGAAGCCAGAGGACAAAACTGCCCTGGTCACGCAGTCCACATAGGTCACTCACTGCCTGAGGCAAAGAGGAGAGGACGGAGAAGAGCTAGCACACACGGTTTTTGGTTTCTCTGAAGTTAATAATGGCTTCACTTTTGTTGTTGTATGTTTATCTGCTTAGTTTCCTATAGTATTATAGAAACAAAAACTGACATATTGCCCAGATTCCAATGTGACTAAGCATTTTTCACCGTGAGACAATCCAAAAATAACAGGGTCTGTCTGGTTCTGGTTCTCCAAATAATAAAACCTTGACTGTTTCCTGTAAGCCTGGACTTTCTAACAAAAACAATTTTATCCCTGATTTTTATTCTGTGATGTCTGAAGCTAAGTCATGACTTTTGTGAATGAGATAATCATGTGAGAAAGTTATTTTTTTCTGCCATGAGCAATGTAAATAATGTAAACTTGGTAGTTTGTTACTTTTGCGGCTTTTCTTTTTTTAAAAAAAGCAACTTGTGTTTTTAATTTGGTGAGCCAGTCCTTCTGGGTCTGATCTGCTCTTACTCTTTGCAGGTAAAGTTTTTCTTTCCTTTGCTAAATACTTCTCTTTCCAAGTCTTTGACAGTGCCTATCAGTAATCCATCTAGAAACTTCCTGACAAAATCAAGAATTTCTCTTCAATGTTTAGGATGTTGGGTTTTCAATCAATTTCCACTTTTGGAAGATGTCTGGTTCAACCTCTCCAGAAAGTCAACAACAATTTTTCATCTGGGTGGGGTTAAAGTGAGTTTTGGCTGAGTTTTGGAGGAAGGAAACATTTGGGAAGAGAGGATTAGGCGCTCTGCGTGCTTCTTAGACTCATAAGGTGATATTGCTCTCAGCCCTACTTATCTGCTTGCCTTTGGCATTTTCTGGTGTTTAATTTCTTTTTCTTTTTGTTATCTTTTGAGTTGGCGTCTCACTCCATCGCCCAGGCTGGAGTGCAGTGGCACACTCACAGCCACCCCAGAGTTGACCCACTGGGCTCTGGCAAGCCTTCCCCCTCAGCCTTCCAAGTAGCCAGAACTACAGGTGCGTGCCACCACACCTGGCTAATTTTTTTTTTTAATTGTAGAGATGAGTTCTCACCAAGTTGCCCCAGGAATATCTTTAATTTCTAAGGCTATTAGAGATAATTATTTTTGACTGCTTCTCTGCCCTCTTGAAAGTTTATATTTCAGTTTTTCCATTGTGCCAAATCACTTACTACTTATCCATCTGAATTCTAGGTTTTAAAATGTGTGTTGACCTTTTTTGTCTGCTTTCATGTTCTGTCTTATTTTCTTTGTTCCTGAGGACTTTTTTTTTTTTTTTTTTTGAGTTGGAGTCTCACTCTGTCGCCCAGACTGGAGTGCAGTGGCCGCTCCCGGTCACCGCAGCCTCTACCTGCTGGGCTCCAGCGATCCTTCTGCCTCAGCCTTCCCAGTAGCCGGAATTACAGGCATGTGCTATCACGCCCGGCTGATTTTTTGATTTATTGTAGAGATGAGGTCTCACTGCCCAGGCGGGTCTCGAACCCGCGGGCTCAGGCAATCCACTCACCTCAGCCTCCCAAAAGCACGGGATTACAGGCTGAGCCACCGAGCCCGGCTGTGAGGGTCTTTTTAATTCCTTTTACTTAGTAGAATTTTGGCACAGAAAGGAGTAGACTACATGTGTTCAATTAGCTATATTTAATCAAATGTCAGAATTGCTTCTTTGGGGCACAAAAATGCTGACTTCCAATATTTAGCATTTTATTTTTGAGTTGGAGTCTCACTCTGTTACCCAGGCTGGAGTGCAGTGGCATGCTCCTGGCCACCGCAGCCTCGACCTGCTGGGCTCCGGGGATCCTTCCGCCTCGGCCTTCCAGGTAGCCGGAGCTACAGGCGTGTGCTACCACACCTGGCTCATTTTTGATTTATTGTAGAGACAAGGTCTTGCCAAGTTGCCCGGGCTGGTCTTGAACCCACAGGTTCAGGCAATCCACTCGCCTCAGCTTCCCAAAGTGGTGGGATTACAGACTGAGACACTGAACCTGGCCATTCAGCATTCTTGAACACACAAGTACTTCTGGTCTGAATCAGCTTGGCAGAAGTTTATCAAGCATGATAGTTTTGAACACATTCTGTGCACACTTTACATCCTTCTGGTACCAACTCTTACTCTTGCCACTGTTTTGGTAATTCATCCCTGCGTGTTTAGATTAGCTGCATACAGTCTTACTCTGATAGTACCTTATAGCCGCTGGTCCCAGCTTCTTCAAATGCTAAGGGGTGAATCCCCTGCAGACACTCATGCAGAGCAAACAAGTTCAAGGGAATTAGCATCTGTGGGGGTCGTCTCTGACCAGTGAGGGTTGGGAGCCAATGAACAATTCTTCCTTCTTTTGTACCTAGCAAATAGGGCGAAGATGCATCTAGGGAGGTGTCACTCTTTCCGTTCCTCAATCCTACTCCTTGACAATTCTTCTCCAATAACTCCCTGCATACAGACTTTGTTTTGAATTCAACTGTCAGGAGAACCTGGGATAAGATAGTATCAAAAATGGCACTAGAAAGCGGGCTGTTATCATCGGAATTTAAGGACCCCATTGTTGGTAGGATGTGGATGGTGATAAAACTTGGCATTTGATAGCATCAAAATTGCTGAAATTCATCCCTGGTGGATTGAGATAAGATTCCAGTGGAAGGAGGAGCACTGATGTGGTGATTATACACTTATGCATTTTAAAGACTCTGGAGGTTGGGCTTGGTGGCTCAGCCTGTAATCCCAGCACTTTGGGAGGCCAACACAAGTGGATTGCCTGAGCCCGCAGGTTCAAGACCAGCCCGAGCGACTTGGCGAGACCTGGTCTCTATAATAAATCAAAAATTAGCCGGGCATGGTAGCACGCACCTGTAGTTCTGGCTACTTGGAAGGCTAAGGTGGAAGGACCGCCAGAGCCCAGCAGATCGATGCCGGGGTGGCCGTGAGTGTGCCACTGCACTCCAGCCTGGGCGACAGAGTGAGACTCTGACTCAAAAAAAAAAAGGAGACTGTGGAGTTGTATGACTTTTACAGATTGCTTTGGAGACCCTGAGGAAAAAATAAGACAGGTATGGGTCGGAAGCCCTCTGCGACAGCATTTAAACTTCCCTGTAATTGCAGGGAAGACCGTGCCGAAAATTAAGACCAAGATATAATTGTAAGGGAGGCAGAATTACATAGGAGACTGAACGTGCAGCTTTGGCAGGTCTCCTATGTCAAAGTCAGGATTCTGATAGGAAATAAGTGTGACCCTGAGGTTTAGGATGGGGATATTTGGGTGAACAAGCCTAAGAATCCTGAGTTTTCCAAATTCTCTTAAACTTCTGGGTTGGCAAACAAACAAACAAAAACCTCTTTTTCATTTCTAAGGGGAGGAGCCTCCACTTGCTTGGGGGCTATGAATTTAGCATAACTGACACAGGTGTCTTTGTTTGCCCCAAGATCCACCCTTACTACTCCTCACTGCCTGCAGGTCAGTAATAATGGTCACGTGGCAACACAGCCCAAACAGGAAAGCGCGGTCCTCGCTCCAGGAGAAAATAGATTATCTACTCGCTCCTGGAGAAAATAGATTATCTACTAGAGGAATTGCTGGACCTTATTAATATGTATGAGCAGGAACTAGGGGACCACATAAGGGAATAAATATATATATGTTTTTGAGTTGGAGACTAGCTCTGTCACCCAGGCTGGAGTGTAGTGGCAATCTCAAGGCCACCGCAGACTTGACCTGCTGGGCTCCAGTGATCCTTCCGCCTCAGCCTTCCAAGTAGCTGGAACTACAGGCACGTGCCACCATGCCTAGTTAATTTTTTGATTTATTGTAGAGATGAGGTCTCGCTGCCCAGGCGGGTCTCGAACCCGTGGGCTCAGATAATCCTCTCATCTCAGCCTCCCAAAGTGCTGGGATTATAGGTATGAGACACTGCACCCAGACAGAGGGAATGAATCTTGAGGGAATTGGGCCATGGAGAGTGAATATAAGTCTGGATAGGGTAGAGTTTACTGGGAATTTATAAACTTGGGGGTTTAATGTTATATGAAGGACATGTAAGGCCATCTGAATAGTCTGTTCCTTGATTAGTTTGACTCCTTGAACCAAGGCTGGATACAATAATGAACTAAAGTACATGAGGTTAAGATAGTAAACTGTCTTGGTGTAACAATGAGAAGTGGATCAGAAGGTCAGAGAAAACCCTGAATACCCATCACCTGATTATGTTGCTCAGAGGGCTCCGAGAAGATTTCCCTAATTAAAACAATAAGGAATTCCCTGGTTACAGGAAAATCTATCTTGAGAAACTCTGTGGTGGTCCTCTTCTGCAGGCCTTATAATTATACCTTATAATATCAATGAGGATGATGGTATTCCAGAATAGTAGAGGTCATTTGTTGGCACTTAACTGTCAGAGTAACAAGAGCACTTAACCATCAAAACCAAGCAAGACTAGAGGGGCAAACAGGGTGTCTCGATCTGCAAATATCTCTAGCAATAGCCTCGTAGATAATGGTGTTTTTAGGGATGAGATAGACAGATAGCTAATTAAGATGCCACTTAACTTGCAAATATTTAAAAAAATATTGAAAGTTGGTAAGCAGGAGGCTAATCTTAGCTACTCTGAAAGAAAACTATAGTACCTTGCCCAGTTTCCAGATTTAAGTCAACTAAGAGATTCAGATTCCTTTACTTGGGGCGGGGGTGGGGGGGGAGGAGTAGGTCTTTTTGCGGAAGGATCATAATGTAACACAAATATGCAAGTAAATATTTCCCCCCTCCTTCCCTGGGGAGACTTGTAGACATCTGTCAGACTACTTACATTGGAAAACATAGAATACTTTGATTCAAAGAGTTTTTAGAGATGAGATTCAAGTTGACACCGATACCAGGGAACTCCAAAACTTTGTCTTGGACCTCCAGCTAAAGAGGGTGGATGCTTTTGGAGGCCGTGTGTTAAATGAAGTTTTGATCCAAATCTATCTCACACTAGCTCTAATGGGTCTGTGAACCAAACTTCTTGTTATTTCTCGGTACCTGAGGGTATAGTAGACTCACTTAGCACTGGAAGAATCCTCACAGCCGTTCCATAGTCAGCAGAGTAAGGGCCTTTAGAATAAGGACAGGTAGAATCTCCCGGAACTCTTCTTTCTCACTGTTTTGTCTGTCCCTTTACACATGATCATAAATCAGAAGCACACTGCATTCCAAGAGTAATTGCAGAGACTGGCACCGCTGTGAAAGAGGTAAAATAGAGAGTTGTTGTGGTTACCACCATTTTCCCTTTCATTTTGCTTGTATAGTTCCTGTAAAATCTGGATGGATCATGGCAAGTTTGTAGACTCCTTTAGAATTAACCAGGTATTAATCCCAATTACACCTGTGTTGTGGGTGTGGTATCTTCACTGGTTCTGGTCAACACAGTCTCTAGTATTTGATAAGCAACTGTTGATGTGTTGAATTCATACTTCTCAATCCCCTTGTAAAGGAAGATCAGAAGTAGTTCACCTACCCATGGGAAGGATAGCAGTACACATTTGTGGTCTCGCCCCAGTACTATGTAAATACTCCTGCTTTCTGTTACAGACTTCAATTGCATTGACAATCATCAAATCATCACATGGCATCTTGCTAAACGGACTTGATGAGCAGGAAGTAGCAAGTACTGAAATGCCCTAGCAGCATCATGTGTACCAGAAAGTTTCAGGCACTTGCCACATTTGGTGGAGTTTTTAAGGATCTGGAACATGCCAGGACATCTCTTGTAAGATAAAAAAACAAGAAGTCATGACTCATACCTCTTACCACTAAGAATGAGGCACAGTGCTTGTTTCCCTTGCAGCTTTGCCCATTGGTGACAGGAGAAAAGAATTTAAAAAGTTATTTCAGTGGTCCTCTGGCTTTCAAATCAGGCTTTGAATTGGTAGTTGTCTGTCCTGAGTCTATCGTTTTCTTTTTCTGAGGCTTTCAACTCTGTTAATAGACTAAGACTGTTCCACAATTTTTAGTCATAATTGCTCCCATTCTTTTCAAGCACCTCAGCCGTGGCGTATCCCAATGCCTCATCTTCCAGCTCCACCTAATATCGATTAAATACAGGTGAAAGGCTTAGTACTTGTGGTGTCATTGCATGTCAGGAATTTCCACCCCACTTTTCACCAATAATGGAAACTCAGTTGCTTTCAGATCTATGAGTCATCTAGCACCAAAATCTCATTCTAAGGGTCTGATCTTGAGGGTCACACTTGGTACCAACTATCTGAATGATAAGCACACTTCTAGATGCTCCCCAGTGACTCTTGCCACTGTATAATCCACTTCCCTTAGAGTGTGGGTGGAAGCTATGAATGTGTTATATTATATAGACAAAGGAATTTTTGTAAACGTAATTAAGGTTCCAAATCAGTTGACCTTAAAATAGGGGATTATCCAGTAGGCCTGACCCAGTCACATGAGTCATTTAAATCCAGGTTTAGGCTGGGCACAGTGGCTCAAGTCTGTAATCCCAGCACTTTGGGAGGCCAAGGTGAGAGGATTGCCTGAGTCTGTGGGTTCAAGGCCAGCCTGGGCAACATGGTGAGACCTCGTCTCTACAGTAAATCAAAAAAATTAGCCAAGTGTGGTAGTGTGCACCTGAAGTTCCAGCCACTTGGAGGACTGAGGCAGAAGGATCACCTGAGTCCAGCAGATCAATGCTGGGGTGGCTGTGAGCGTGCCACTGCACTCTAGCCTGGGCGATGGAATGAGACTCCAACTCAAAAAAAAAAAATCTAGGTCTAGAGGTCAGAAACAGAGAGGTCAGAGAGATTCAAAGCATGATTAAATATGCCATTTCCTGACTGTGGAAATAGGGGGTCTTTGGGAACTGAGAATAGGCCCCAACTAGGGAAGAAAAGAGAACCTTGACCCTACACCTATGAGGAACTGAAATCTGACACAACCAGGTGATCTTGGAAGAGGATTCTGAGCTTCTGACGAGAACACAACTCAGCCTACACTTTGATTTCAGTCTTAGGAGCACCTGAGCTATAAACCCCATTGTGCTGAGGTGAACTTCTGACCTACAGAATTGTGACTTGATAGACAGGCATTGCTTTAAGCAACTAAGTTTGTGGAAATTTGTTGCACGGCAATAAGAAAACAAATACGGCCAGGCTTGGTGGGTCAGTCTGTCATCCCAGCACTTTGAGAGGCCGAGGCGAGTGGATTGCCTGAGCCTGTGGGTTCAAGACCAGCCTGGGCAACTTGGCGGGACCTCGTCTCTACAATAAATAAAAAATTAGCCGGGTGTGGTAGCACGCACCTTGTAATTCCAGCTACATGGAAGGCTGAGACGGATCGCCGGAGCCCAGCAGGTCGACAATGGGGTGGCTGTGAGTGTGCCACTGCACTCTAGCCTGGGAGATGGAGTGAGACTCCAACTCAACAAAAACAAAAACAACAAAAAACCCCAAATACATTCTGAGCCTGTGTTGGAAAACAGAAGTGAGGCAGGGAAAGCGGGGAATGCAATTTGAGGGTAGTTATTAAGGACACCTGATTCCTTGGTCTTGGAGCACTATTTATTGAGAGATATCTAAATAATTCCTTTTCATATAAATAAATCTTCTCAGATGAGATAGGAAGAATTATCTGTTGGCTTCTGTCTCCCTTTGGTTGAAGATTCTCTGCATTAATTCCCTTGTACTTTCTGAATGTATAGATATGCAGGCACCATCTGTCCTGTGGGGTTTTGCATCTAGCATCAACCGGGACACAACAGGACAGAAGGTTAGAGGTATATGTGAAGCGAGGTGCCACTGGTATGCCTGAGTGAAAGTGACTGGAATTCGCAGACCTGGCTGCCTCAGTGTGGGCTGAGTTGGACCAGACACCAAATGCCACCGAGAAAGGTAAGGCTGGGAGGATCTGGAGTGGCACAGAAGAGGTGACTGATGCCGCTGGAATGGTCTCTTGGTGTTCCTTTTTATGTGGGGAAAGCTGGAGATGTGGTTAAAATTTTATTATATTTTGCTTTGACCTAATTCTTTGACAGAGATCACCAACTGTGGTTGTGAAATCCATCATGATATTTTCTGTAAACAGGATATCGGATCCTGCTGGAACCTCTCCATAAAGATTGTTCTAGGCCTCTCTGGGGAGCGACAGTGTCCCAGAGCAAACTCTTCCCTGTCAACTCTTTTCTGAGTGAACATGATTATTTTCTCTCAGAATTTTTATACTTTCCAAACCTGGTTTCATGATTTCTTATTTTCTGCAGTGTTTAATTTGGAGTGTGTCTGAAGCGTTAGATACAACCTCTGCCCTAGAGACAACCTCCAAGAGTAAACACAGACTTGTAATATCAATCTTGCTGAAGTTCAAATTACGCTGGCTTTTGCCTGCACTTGCCTCGAAGAGTCTCCATTTCCTCTCTGGGTCTCTGTGCCTGGGGAAGAGAATGAGCTTTCTTCTTGTGGTTATTATTATCCTCACGGAGAAAAACATTTTACAGATGTTTCTCAGAAGATTTCCTCTCATGTCCTCTTGGCCAGAGCTGTACAACCTTTTTAATCTTAGCTGCAAGAGAGGCTAGGGAAGGCAGTATCTGGCATGGTCAAAGCTTATTATGGGAGGTAGGTTCTGACTACAGTGAGAAGGGGAAAGAGGCCGGGCTCGGTGGCTCAGCCTGTCATCCCAGCACTTTGGGAGGCCGAGGTGAGTGGATCGCCTGAGCCCGCGGGTTTGAGACCCACCTGGGCAACTTGGCAAGACCTCATCTCTACAATAAATCAAAAATTAGCCGGGCATGGTGGTGCGTGCCTGTAGTCCCAGCTACTTGGAAGGCCGAGGCGGAAGGCTCGCCGGAGCCCAGCTGGTCGAGGCCACGGTGGCCGGGAGTGGCCACAGCACTCCAGTCTGGGCGACAGAGGGAGACTCCAACTCAAAAAAAAAAAAAAAAAAAGAAGGGGAAAGAAATGGCTGTTTTGGAAAGGCACTTTCTCTCTCTTTCTTTGTCTCTCTTGTCAGAGTCTCACTCTGTAACCCAGGAAGGAGTGCAGTGGCATGCTCATGGCCACCGCAGCCTTGACCTTCTGGGCTCAGGCAATCCTTCTGCCTCAGCCTTCCAAGTAGCTGGAATTACAGGTGTGTGCCCACCATGCCTGACTAATTTTTTGATTTACTGTAGAGACGAGGTCTTGCCAAGTTGCCCAGGTGGGTCTCGAACCCGTGGGCTCAAGCGATCCACTCACCTCAGCCTCCCAAGGTACGGGATTACAGACTGAGCCACCAAGCCCGGCTAATTTTAATTCTTTTGAATAGAAATCTTTCTTCTTTTGTTTCCCTGTTTATGGTGAGGTTTTCAGGAATATTTAAATAAGACAGATCCACTATGTTTCTCACTTCTGTTCTTGTATCTATAGTCTACTCTGTCAGTTTGCTTCTTCATATCTAATTTGGCTTTAGAAAAAGAATCCCTGAACTTGAGGACTTTTTATCTAAAATAAAAGTAGTATCTGACTTATGGATTCCTTTAAGTCTCCCATCGGTGTCTGCCTAGGACAGCTGCTAAGCAAGATATATCTGCATTTCATTTCACCACTGTCCAGAAGCGGCGCTCATTGGGAAGACGCAAGCAGGAGGGAAACCTTCGAGAACTTTGAATCAGCATTGTACATTTCTAATTTTATCCCTTTGTTGGATGGAGGCCTGGAGAAATTTTGTCACACAGTCAGTTGGTGGAAAAGCCAGAAGGGAACTCAGGTCTTTGGTGGTTTACTCCATGACTGTGGAGGTGAAATGATTTGGGCTGCTTTCCCTGTTTTTCCCACATCAAGTGGATGATCCGTGGGACAGAGGTGGAATTTTGTCTTGTTCACAACCATATTCCCGGCATCCTAAAAGCACATCTTTGGTGCTTAATAATTATTGAATACTATATTCTTTCCCATTTTCCTGTGTTTTGGTGTATTATTACTCTCATTATATTCCTCTACACTGGGTTTTGTGGTGAGGTGAAGGAAGGAATAATAAACTTGTGAGGAGCAAAGGATTCTGAAAACAAAAGCTTTTGCAAATGAACACCTTTGCGCGGTATTGGTATGTCAGCACAGAAGGCAAGGGGCAGAATGTGGGCATGTCCATCTGAACCTGAGCAAACTTGGAGAGCCCCACTGTGGACCCACTGTGGAGAAGAGACGAGAGGAGAACACTACGGAGGGCCGGTGTCTTGCAGAAGAAGGGCGTCCAGGCGTTTTGAGCAACCCGGATAAGAAAGTACTTTCTCCAGCCAGGCTCGGTGGCTCAGCCTGTCATCCCGCGCCTTTGGGAGGCTGAGGTGAGCGGATGGCCTGAGCCCGCGGGTTCGAGACCCGCCTGGGCAGCGAGACCTCATCTCTACAATAAGTCAAAAACTCAGCCGGGCGTGGCAGCGCGCGCCTGTAATTCCGGCTACTCGGAAGGCTGAGGCGAAAGGATCGCCGGAGCCCGGCGGGTCGAGGCTGCGGTGGCCGGGAGCGGCCACTGCACTCCAGTCTGGGTGACAGAGTGAGGCTCCAACTCAAAAAAAAAAAAGAAAACGCTTTCTCGATGGGGATAGGGTGATGTGAGAACATTCTTGCTACTCTTTGTGTGCGTGTTTTTTGAGTCTGAGTCTCACCCTGTTGCCTAGGCTGAAGTGCAGTGGTATGCCCACCACAGCTACCGCAGCCTCCACCTGCTGGGCTCAGGCAATCCTTCTGCTTCAGCCTTCCAAGTAGCTGAAACCACAGGCACGCGCCACCATGCCCAGTTAATTTTTTAGTTTATTGTAGACATGAGGTCTTCCCCAGTTGCCCAGGCTGGTCTCAAACCCGTGGGCTCAGGCAATCCTCTCGCCTGAGCCCAGCAGGTGGAGGCTGCAGTAGCTGTGGGGAGCATGCCACTTGGATAATTTATTTTATTTATTCAATTTACTTGAATAATATATTTTGTTTAACTCAGTATACCCAAAACCTCATCATTTCTTGGCCTTCCCACCCTGGAAGGAAATCCTGAGCATACAGCTTCTTCCAACACTACTTGTTCTGCTCTCTGCCGTGTTTTAGGGCCTGACCTTGAAGTGCAGGCCTGTGGTGGGCCAGCTGTGCTCATCTAAGTTGGAGGTCAATCACACAGGCCTACTGTGGTCATGCGTCCAAACCATGCTCTTGTCAGCAACCAAGGTGATGTCTGACCTCTGTCTGTATGATCTCTGGGTCCACATTCAATTGGTTCCGAACTTGTGAACCAGCTTGTGTTTTCTTAAGATCTCTTAAAATCTCTCGGGAGTACATTTTGGCTGCTCTCATTGTTGTTGTTATTTTATGAGAAGCTGGAATTTCTCGCTTTAAAATTACAGAATTGCATGAATCATTACTAGTAATTGAGAACATACATGTGGGGATTATGCTAAACACTTTGTGAATACTCTTGTTGATTACTTTCAGTAAAGTAAGTAAGAGGCAGGTACCATTTTCATTTCATTTTATATTTGAAGAAGCTGTTTTAGAAGGTTAAGGATTTTTCCATGTTCAGCATGGCCAATAAGCAATGGGACCAGGTTTTTTTTTTCTTTTTGGTGTGAGTCAAAGTCTCACTATCACCCAGGCTGGAGTGTAGGGGCACGATCACCACTCACTGTAGCCTCAGTCTCTTGGGCTCAAGCAATCCTTCTGCCTTGGCCTCCCAAAGTGCTGGGATTACAAATGTGAGCCATTGCACCTGGCCTGGAATCAGGTTTTGATCCTACTTTTTTTTTTTTTTTTTTTGAGTCGGGTCCCGCTCTGTTGCCCAGCCTGGAGTGCAGTGGCACCGTCATGGCTTACTGCAGGCTTGACTTTCCTGACTGCAGGCTTGACTGCAGGCCCAGTTTAGGTTTCTGAGCCTTCTGCCTCAGTCTCCTGAGTAGCTTGGGACGACAGGCATGCACCACCATGCCCAGCTAAGTTTTTTGATTTTCTTTTCTTTTTTTTCTTTTTTGTAGAGACGGAGTCTTTGCTCTGTTGCCCAAGCTAATTTTAAACTCCTGGGCTCAAGCAATTAGGCCTCCCAAAGTGCTGGGATTACAGGCATGAGCTACCACACCCGGCCTGAGCCTACTTTTGTTCTAATTCTTCATTCTGTTCTTAGCTACAAATCTATAATGGCTTCTATAGCTATTCAAGTAAATAACTGTGAAGAGAAGGAAGAGAAAAAGGAAATATTGCGGAAGAACAAAAGTCCTATGAAAGACAATGTGGTTAGCGCTAAGATAGGGAATTCCCAGGCAAGAAAGGCTGTCTTCTAGAATGCGCATGCCCGGTTTGGTCCATTTGTATGAACACGTATCTGCAATTATTTCAAGGGTAAATATTTTCATGAAAAAACTTGGGTTTATATTTACTTCTAGGGAGCAGTTTAGGTTTCAGAATGATTTCTTTCTTTCTCTCTTTTTTTTTCCCCATGTAACTCCCTGACCCTTTTTCTGTCTTTTTTTCCCCCCTCTACAATCCTCTGGTGTTGGCACTCATAAGCAACACTGGCTAATCCTCTTTGCTGGTACTCTGTGCCTCTGGACACTTTTTAAAACTTCACTGTGGCAAAAGTTTCTCCCTTTCAAAATGTAGCAGGATTGTTAATACTAACTTTCCTTCCTGGGCGTGAGTTAAGGTTAATTCTACACATTTTGCAGCATTCTTTGACGGTGTGTGATCAGGTGCTAAGCTTTGTAGTTGTACAGATCTAAGTATTTTTGTACCATCTGCACATTTAAATGTGTTTTTATTTCTCTAATGGCCTTCTTCAAAATATCTTAGAACTGGTTGCCTAATACTGAAAAGTGGGATCTTCCAAACAAATCTCTGCTCTAATTTCCCTTTCCCAGGATTGTAAAACGTGAGACATTTGTAACGATCTTTGCTGAGTCAGTCTCCTAGGGAGAAGGATCAGTTTTATTATTTCAAAACATCCTAGCAAAACTCCAGCCCATTCACAAGCGGTAACTTGCCGGCCAAGGTCGTTGCCCAGGGATCGGAGAGGGTAACACAGGCAGTGGCAGGAGAAGGGTTATGGCGTTGGGAGATGCCAGCTGGAGGCTGCCAAAGTTAGACAAGGTAGGAAACCACCACAGCAATCCATACACCTTGAGTAAATCCAGCAGGCACCAGGAAAGAATAAAAAAGGAGGAATCCCCTCCCGGTATTGGAAAAAAGGCGAGTAGCAACAAGGATGAACAGAAGCAAGGGAGGACTGGTTTTTAAAGATGTGCACTCCTGTCTGGATTCTTGTTTTCCTCCGTGCTGCCTTGTTCAATAAGGTGAGTATTTCAACAGCTGAACCGGCCCGGAGGATCACTCAGGAGCGTATGAGTCAACAGGAGGGGAGGGGAGGGAGCAGTAGTCACACCTTGCTGCTGGGTCTGATGGACTAGCTGCCGGCTTCTGCGGGACTTGTTTAGCAAGCCTCTGATGAGTGCAGAGTGGCCCAATGGAAGCCATGAATCACTCCAGGGAGTCCTGGCGAAGGTCATCTTTGGGACAGCAGGGAACCTGGGAGAGGCAACATCATGATTCTGCAGAGAATTACGGCAAGTTTTGCCATTCCCCACCCCCAAGCCCTTGGTTTTCTAGGGTTTTGCTCTGTATTCCAGTGAATGTCTCCCAACAATTAATCTGGTCCTTCGTTAACCTTTGTCCTAACCTTCAAGGCCGCTTTGAGTTCTGCTGAAGTAAAGGTTTGTCTAAGGCCTAGAGGCAAAGACACACAATCCCGCTAGCCTTCCCAAATGTTGTGTGGCTTTTAAAAAATATGTGAGTGTGCCTTGGTAGCTGCTGTGAAGCTACTACAGTCTTCCCACACCTTCCCCTTCACTCTCTCAGTACCCAATAGTTTAACTCTCTGGGTCAGAACTTATTTAGATTTATTTTCACAAATTAATAGCACTTACTTGGTAGTTTGTTTCAGTTTTTTGGCATCTGCTAATATGTGGTGGGAGACCTCAAATTCAACAGACTCATTTTTATTTATTTATTTATTTTTATTTTTTTTTATTTTTTGAGTTGGAGTCTCACTCTGTTGCCCAGGCTGGAGTGCAGTGGCTGCTCCCGGCCACCGCAGCCTCGCCCTGCTGGGCTCCCGTGATCCTTCCACCTCAGCCTTCCAAGTAGCTGGAACTACAGGAGTGCGCTACCACACCCGGCTAATTTTTTTTGATTTATTGTAGAGATGAGGTCTCACCAAGTTGCCCAGGCGGGTGTCAAACCCACGGGCTCAGGCAATCCACTCACCTCAGCCTCCCAAAGCGCTGGGATTACAGGCTGAGCCACCAAACCCAGCTAACAGACTCATTTTTAGTCAAATAGGAACTAACCTGTCATTACTACATTATTTATTCTCTCTTCCCTGGGGGGGGCATCATTTTGTCATGTAGAGTACAACTCTCTCTTTATCAAGAAAGGGTAGATGAACACTTTTTGGTTTGATTTTCTGTACACTCTCAATAAACCAGGAGACCTTGGGATTCAGATCCATTCTTTCCCCTTTTCTAGTTTTTTTTTTTATCATCACAACTTGCCCAGACTAAATTTAAATGAACTGCTCTTCAAAACTATTTTTTTTTCTTTACAATGAAAGATGGAGTTTAAACATTTATCTGGTAGCCACATTAAAAACGCAAAAAGGGTATGGGCATGGTGGCTCACACCTGTAATCCCAGTGCTTTGGGAGGCCAAGGAGGGAGGCTTGCTTGAGCCCAGGAGTTCAAGACCAGCCTGGGCAACATAGTGAGACCCCATCTCTACAAAAAACATTTAAAAAATTAGCCAGGTGTGTGCCTGTAGTTTCATCTACTCAGGAGGCTGAGGTGGAAGGATTGCCTGAGCCCAGGGAGTTGAGGCTATGGTGAGCTATGATCATGCCACTGCACTCCAGCCTGGGCAGCAAGTGAGAGCCCACCTCAGAAAAAAAAAATAGTAAAAAGAAATAGGCGAAATTTACTTGAATAATATATTTTATTTAACTCAATATATCCAAAACATCATCATTTCAACATGTAATCAACACAAATACTATTAATAAGATATTTTGCATTTTTTATACTGAGTCTTCAAAATTTTCTGTGTCTCTTCCATGTACAGCTCAATCTCAATTCAGACTGGCCACATTTCCAACATTCTCAACATCCACAAGTTACTAGTGGCCCCCGTATTAGGCATTCTAACTCTAGAGTCTAGATAATTATCCATTTCCTTCTATGGTGGTGTCTCTTTCACTCGCTGGCTTTGCTTTGGAACTCAGAGCCTGGATCTTCTTATGAAAAGCCAGGCTTTGCTTTTTGTGTATTTTTAAAGCATGCTGTTGGTTTCCTTCTTAACTTTCATCTTCATTTCCTCTTGGCTTAAGTCACTTGGAATGATATCCTAAAAATTGATACTGGGTGAAAAAGAGTTAGGGGAAACTGGATTGTGTCAGGGAAAGCATCAAAGCCAGGCTCCTCGAATGAATGCCTCTCTGTTTAGACCACATGCTTCTTTAGCATGTGGGAGGTCCTCCAGCTGGTCTCCTGCAGGGAAAAAAATGTTATAAGGTAACAATGCCTATGCTTTGTTCCCAGTCGGAGCTTGGGAATTCACATTAGATAGTTAAGACATAATATACTTTCACACTCATTCTTCAAAAGCAGTGTTCTTTTCCCACATGACATGGAATTTTGCTGGCAGGGCCATAAGATGGAAGGCAGGCTGGTCCCTTGAGAGTCGGTGGAGTGGCCAACAGTGCTGGGTGCAGGGTCTCCCTTGCATCCAGTTGTCCAGAGTGCAAGAAAGTTGGGACTCCCTGGTGCTCCACTCTGTTCTCTTTTCTGAACTCCAAGGTCCAGGCAGGGAGCCCCAGGCCTTTCTTCTTTTACCCACCTTTTCGCCAGGTACAGGATGCCTGTTCCAAATTCTTGGTCTTGACCCAGAGTGTAATCACCGCCCAGAGCGTAATCACTGCTCACCTGAGAGACTGAGGCAGGGAGCTGTGCTGCAGGTGAACGAGCCCTTCACTTCAGATCTGGAGACCCAGGTCTGTCACTTCTTTACTACGTGACTCTGGCCAAGTTACTTGACCTCTTTAAGCTTTTGTTTCTACATTTGCAGAGTGGTAGGAATGGTGTTTATCTCACAGGGCTGTTGGGAGGATTAAACGAGGTAATGTGTGTAAAAGCACTTTGGAATCTGTCAAATTTTGTCCACACTTCAGTTGTTAATAATGTACTGGGAAGGTTCCAAGATAGAGTCCCGCTGAATTCCCTGGCCATTCCAAGTCTATTTTTAAAGTTTGTGAGGGTGCTTCACTGTACTCTATCCTGAATCTAAGCTCTGCCAGACTTGTCCACTCCTTTTCTGTCTTCTGGTCACATAATCCTTGCTAAGTGGACACAATCACATGCCTGATATCACAACACATTGGATGCAGAAGCAGGTACAGGACTTCAACTGTCTTGTTAAATAAGCCATTGAAGAGATTGGCAAAAATGTCAAAAAGCATTGTTGTCATTAAAATATTTTGTTTGTTTTTGGAAAAATAAAATAATCGGGGTTTGGCTGCTCCATTTGGCTCATGCCTGAAATCATGAATACTTTGGGAGGCAGAGACAGAAGAATTGCTTGAGGCCAGGAGTTTGAGACCAGTCTGGGCAACATAAAAAGACCTTGTCTCTACAAAAATAAAAATGAAAAATGAACCTGGTGTGGTGGCTCTCACCTGTATTCCCAGCTACTTGAGAGATTGAGGCAGAAGAATTGCCTGAGCCCAGGAAGTCGAGGCTGCAGTGAGCCATGATTGTGCCACTGCACTCCAGGCTGGGTGACCGAGCCAGATTCTGACTCAGAAAGAGCCCCTGAGAGCCAGGGCAGACACCTCACCCAGGCTGGGCCATGTAACTTTTCTCTGCCTGGAAAAGGACATTGGGACCAACAGAGTTGATTAATTGCTTGAATTTGACTGATTTAGAACACCAGTTTCCAAAATGTGGTCCATCAACTCCTGGGGACCCCTTGACTCTTTCGTGAAAGTGGTTTTGACTCTGTGAACCCCATAATAATAATGCTAAGAGGGCATTTGCCTTCTTTTTTTTTTGACTGCTTTTTCATATATGGTCCAACAGTAATGATGGCAGACTGTTGACTTCCTGCCACGAGTCAAAGCAATGGCATTACTATAATCATTAAATGCACTCACACTAAGAAGAACAAAAAAGAAAATCAAAAGCCAGTTGTACTTAACAATGTCCTTGACGTAGCAGTAAAAAATACGTGTCTTTTTAACATTCTGTGGGATGAAATGGGAAGTATGCATGTAGAATCTACTGCATGCTGAAGTAAGCAGTTGTCTGAGAAAACCACTTACGTGATTGTTTGAATTGCAAAGTGAAACAAGTGGCTGTCCTAAGGGAGTACCATTATACCTGAAAGCACAAATGATGATTTCTGAATCGAGGTATTTGGCAGGTATTTTCTTGAAAATGAAAACACCTGCCAGCAATTCTTGCCAATGATACAATTTGAGTTTCCAAATAAAAACTAAAATTTTGTAAAGCTTGTATCTGTCACAGTGAACTTGATATCTTTTCAATGCTAAAAGGCATCTCTGATGGGATCAGTGGTAATATTAACAAATGTGATTTAGGCCAGGGGCAGTGGCTCACTCTTGTAATTCCAGCACTCTGGGAGGCGGAACCCAGGGGTTCAGAAGAGCCTGGGCCATTTGGTGAGACCTCGTCTCTACAATACATTAGAAAAATTAGCTGGGCATGGTGGTGCATGCCTGTAGTTCTAGCTACTTGGGAGGCTGAGATGGAAGGATCACCTGAGTCCAGGAGGTCGAGACTTCAGTGAGCTGTGATTGTGCCACTGCACTCGAGCCTGGGCAACAGGGTGAGACTCCGACTCAAAACAGAAACAAAACAAAACAAATGTGATTTTAAAAATATATATATATATTTCCGAGGCGAGAGGATTATCTGAATCCAGGGGTTCGAGACCAGCCTGGGCAACTTGGTGAGACCTTGTCTCTACAATAAAGAAAAAAAAAAATAGCTGGCTGTGGTAGCGTGTGCCTGTAGTTCCAGCTGCTTGGAAGGCTGAGGTGGAAGGATCACCTCAGTCTGTGGTTGAGGCTGTGGTGGCTGTGAGCATGCCACTGCACTCCAGCCTGGGCGACAGAGGGAAGCTCCAACTCAAACACACACACACACACACACACACACACACACACACACACACACACACACACGTGTCAGCATTAGGAGATATGAGGCATAACTCAGTGAAGCAATATTTTCCAAATGACAAATGCATGGGTAAAAGATCTATTTAAAGTGTAAGAAGGACTAATGAATTTTAATGTAACAGTAAAAAATTTTCATTTATATGGCTTCAGATTCCACATTATAACTAAGCTTTAAGAAACCATTTGCTGAGTTTTGGTATAGTATCAAAGGTTATCCACAATTATTTGAAGAGCTTAGTAAAACACTCTACTCTTTTTAAGCTACATATCTCTGTGGGACTGAATTTTCTTCGTGTACTTCAGCCAAAACATAACATCACAACAGTTTGGATACAGAAGCAGGTATAGGACTTCAACTGTCTTTTGTTAAATAAGCCATTGAAGAGATTGGCAAAAATGTCAAAAACATTGTTGTCGTTAAAATGTTTTGTTTGTTTTTGGAAAAATAAAATAATCAGGTTTTGGCTGCTATATTTGGCTCATACCTGAACTCACAAATACTTTGGAAGGCTAAGACAGAAGAATTGCTTAAGGCCAGGAGTTCGAGACCAGTCTGGGCAACATAAAAAGACCTTGTCTCTACAAAAAAATTTAAAAATGAGCCCGGTGTGGTGGCTCTTGCCTGTATTCCCAGCTTTTTGAGAGACTGAGGCAGAAGAATTGCCTGATCCCAGGAAGCTGAGGCTGCAGTGAGCCATGATTGTGCCACTGCACTCCAGGCTGGGTGATTGAGCCAGATTCTGATTCAAAAAAAAAAAAGTTTTGACTTCTGTACCTGGTTCTTGTCTCTTGAGACAATTTAGAATTCTAGATTTCTATGCATTCTTCCAATAAACCTACTTTCTATTTAAGCTCACTTAAAAGGGGTATATTTATGATATGGTCATAAATCACAGTGCATAGACTAGGATGTGCAAGAGATACCATATTTCCAAATTTTCTGTAAGTCAACACAATGTTGTCTTTGGGCCCACATCCTGCCTTGTAGGTGGGAATTTTCCTTGGGGTCTACCTGCCCATTTCCAGGTTGTATCAAAGTATTAAGGAACTAACTCCGTCTGGGCAAGCTGCTCCCATGAAGCCTGACAGGCCAGAGAGATCCTGTATGATCAGCCTAGAGCATCCTTTTCCCGCCATCCCTGCAGAGGGCAGGGTAGAGGCCCCTTCCAATCTTGGTGAAGCTTGTTCTGGTCATGCAGGGAAAACCAAGGGCGTATTCAGACGACATCTTTCCTTTTGTCTTTTTTTTCTTTTTTTGAGACATTGATAGAAGAGATGGGATTTTTAGGATTTTGATTCCACAGTAGTCAGAGTAGAAAGAGACAGTACAATTCCTCGGGGACAGTGTAATGCATGTGTACCTTATCTCCTTACTCCTTGCCACACCTTGCATTTGCAAAACCTAATGTCTTGGCAGGGCATTCTTTCTCCTGTGAACGTAAGTGTTTTTCTCAGCCCTCCCTTCACGATGGCCCTTGGCAGTGGCAATGGAAGAATCTGTGTGCGTTTTGATGGGTCAGGGAAAAATCGGGGGACACCCTGGCTCTGGTCTACACACGTCTTCATAGTGCGATCAGTCCTTCCTCATCCATCCCCTTTCTACCTGTATATTCCCGCAGCCACCCCACCTCCCATGGCCCTCACCCCTGGACACCTGGATCCAACTGGCCTCCTTCCCTCACTGACCGTTCTGCACACAGATCCTCGGATGAATCCTCCAGAGATGCGAGGTTCACCATGGCCTCCCACCCATTTGGCACTTGGCACTTTTAGCTCCTTTTCAAAAGCCATCTCTTTATGCGAATGGCTTGTCCTCCCTAGGGCGTGCAGACTGTTTTCAATTTCTGTGTATCCCCCATGACCAGCGCTTAATACGGTGTTTGCTGCCACTGCGACTTTCATGGGGTGTCAAAGGGATTTGGGGATAGTATAGGTAATTCGTTCAATAATTTTGATTTAGCACCCATTGTGTGTTATACTTCCCTGGGGGTGGGATCTCCAAGTCGAATCAGCTGGACCCCTTGGGCGCTAACGGTAGCATGGTATAGTACGTGTTAGAATCGCTCAGTAGATGAGATCCTGTCTCCTTATCCAGCTGTCCTCGACCACCTCAGGCTACTTTAGAGCCCTTCCTCTCTGCTCTTCCAGTGTCCCCAAAGTCTCTCCACCAGCTCACTTAACAAGCTATCTATAATTTTTAAATTTCATCCTTTTTATGGAAAACTTCAAGCATACATGAAAGCAGGGAGGACAGTATCATGACCACCGCCCTTCCAATAATTATCAACATTTTGAAATTCTGGTTTCATCTACCCCTCCAGTGATTTTTCCCGCTGGGGAAATGTATTCACTTCATTCATTAGTACTTCAGGATATGTCTCTAACTGGTAAGGACTTTTTGAAGAACATAACTGCAAACTATTATACCTACCCAATCTAACAATACTTCCTTCATATCATCTAATTCCTGGTTCATGTTCATTTTTTTTCTCTAGTTGGCCTCAAAATGTCTCTTTGTAATTTTTTCCCCTAAATCAGCCCCGTCATTTTATTTGCTTGCTATTTTTTTTAGATTGTTCTTTTTTAAATCTATTAACAGTTCACTTTACTGCTCCTGCCCTCATGTATTTGTTGAGAAGTCAGGTCCGTTGTTCTGTTTCCATAGTGTGTTTTTGGCTGATTCCACCCCAGTGGTGTTTTTGCTATGTTCCTCTATCCCATATATTTTTTTTTTTTGAAATTGTCAATATTGGGTCTGAGACTTGATTACAGTTAGGTTCTGTTTTCCTGCCAAGAGCATGTCCTAGCTTTCTAGTTTCAATTATATCACACCAGGAGGCTTAGAACGTCCTGTTATGCAGGATTCTCACGGTCTATTTTCTTGTCTTCCTTTTGGCTTGCTGTTCCTTGAGGGTAGAAACTCCTGACTATTTCAGGCCCTATAGTACCTAGTCCTGACTCAGTCGCAGTAACCCAAGAGGAGGTGAGCAGCTCTGTCTGAGGGAGCTGGAGAAGGTATCCTGAAAGACCCACACAGGTATTTTTCAGGCAGATGATGGAGAAGACATCCCAGGATGAAGTCTGGGGGAGTTCAGGAGTCTGTCTGATCCTCGTGAGTACAGATGGCCATGCTGGGGACAGAGGAGGTGCAAGTAATGCAGTGGCATTCGCTTTTGCCCTGGTGGCTGTGTGGTCAGAGAGAGTATCTCGCAAACGAATGCCAAGGCCTCTTCTCAAGGCCATAGGGAGGGCTGAGAGGCGTGTTAGCAGCACCTGAGGACTAGGATGATGACCCATCTAACAGGTACCCTCAACCTCATTCATTCATTCATTAGGGGAGAAAGAAGAACAGGAAATTTGCTGAGGTTTAGATTCAAGTTCAACTCTGACTTTAACTGACTGAGTAATCTTGGGCAAGGGATCTAACATTTTTTTTTTTTGAGTCGAAGTCTCACTCTGTCGCCCAGACTGGAGTGCAGTGGCCGCTCCCGGCCACCGCAGCCTCTACCTGCTGGGCTCCGGCGATCCTTCCGCCTCAGCCTTCCGAGTAGCCGGAATTACAGGCACGCGCTACCACGCCCAGCTGATTTTTTGATTGATTGCAGAGATGAGGTCTCGCTGCCCAGGCGGGTCTCGAACCCGCGGGCTCAGGCAATCCACTCACCTCAGCCTCCCAAAGGATGACAGGCTGGGCCACCGAGCCCGGCTAGGAATCTAACATTTTTGAGCCTCAGTTTCTTTGTCTGTAAAGTGATGATAATAGCACTTACCTTGGAGGCTCATTGTGAGATCATAGTACGATCATGTACACGATGTTGATCATATATACAACGTATGATCATGTGCACTATGCATCTAATATGTAACTGGTACAGCGTAGAGATTAATGCATGCTTATTCTCTTCTGTTTTACGAACATTTAGAGGCACTAGTGACTACGAGGTGTTGTGTCATGCAGGGAGTAAACAAAGATGACTCTATTGAACCCAGTTGGTGTCCTCTGGGAGCCTGCAGCCCAGTAACAGAGGCGATAAGGTCAATGGTAAGTGCACACATAATTATAACAAATATAGAGAGTGCAAGTTATCGTGAGAAAGGTGAGCCCAAGATTGCAATGGAATAGCCATGTCTATGCCCTGTTTGTATGTGAACTGACCTTATCCATGGTTAGGGGTACTCCTTATTGCATTAAAGCGTGTTCTACTGTTATAACACATTGGTGTCTCTAATTTGGATGTTAAAAGAAAAACGAACTGGCAGTATTGGGTACTTATGAGTAAGGGGGCAGTCTACCAAAATTACCCAACAACATCCCTGACCTAGGGGTGAGGACACACCTGGTTCCCCCAATCTTTGCTGGAAAGCCAAAGCCTCTTGGGGGGGTCCACTGGGCCCAGGTGCAGGAGAATCTGGCTCTTTGGATCAGTGACATTAATCTGCTTTTTTCATCTGCAGTGTCACAAAGCTCAGCTGGAGGCTCTGATAGAAAATGCAAACCACAGCCAGAGCCTGAGAATAATTGGGAAGAATCCCCCGCTGTCACACACCGGGAATCAGAGTGGCACGTCCTGCCCTTACAGGACCCCAAGACTCTCAAGGTCACGTGTTTCCTATCGGAAAAGTGTATTTTGCAAGGATTTGTCGCCAGGCAGCGCTACAGCCTCCTCTTCTGGCATCAGGGAACCGGTCGCTTCTGTCAGGATTTCTGGCACCGTCAAGGGTGAATGGGAACAGGACCAACCACAGTTCCCTGCGTGAGGTGGGCCTTCCCAGCAGCACCTTGGTGAGAATCCACCCCACTGAGCATCCTAGGCTTGTGCTGAATAGGTGGAGGGTGGTTGGCCAGAGAGACGGATTTTCTGGGGGAGGAGGAGCATAACTTGGTGCTTCCTCCTTACTGCCTACATGACGCTCACACTTCGTGAATCTGACAGCCTGTGGGTTTGAGCTGGATCTGCAGCTTTATTAGGCATTGCAGCAACTGAACAGGCTTTGCTTTTTCTTCTACTATTTTTTTTTTGAAACCCCAGTTTCCCCTAACTAGTGTTAAGATTCTCAGGCTTTTCTTTTCTTTTGAACCCCGCTTTTTTAAAGTTGCAAAATATGGCACAGTGACTGAAAAGATCAGAGCATAAACATACAGCGTCATGAAGGGAGCAGCCAGGTGACCATCACTTTGATCAAGAATAGACCATTTCTGGCCAGACGTGGTGGCTCACGCCTATAATCCTAGCACTTTGGGAGGCTGAGGTGAGAGGATTGTCTGAGCCTACAAGTTCGAGACCAGCCTGGGCAACGTGGTGAGACCTATCTCTACGCTAAATCAAAACATTAGCCGGGTGTGGTGGCACGTGCCTGTAATTCCAGCTACTTGGGAGGCTGAGGCGGAAGGATCACCTGAGCCCACTAGGTCGAGGCTGTGGTGGCCCTGAGTATGCTACAACACTCCAGCCTGGGTGACAGACTGAGACTCCAACTCCAACTCCAAAAAAAAAGACCATTTCTAGCTCCCAGAACACATCCATCTACCATGTGGTCTTTCCTGGCTGTACAATTCTCTCCTCCCTGATTTTCATGCAGTTGTTTCCTTCTTCTCTTTAGGTTTTTGTCACCTAACTATTCACCTAAAAACACTATAATTTAGTTTTGCTTGTTTTGAAATTCATATACATGGGATCTCATAGCATTTGTTATTTCACTGCTAGTTTATTTCACCCATTATTAGGCCTATTAGATACATCCATGTGGTTACATGGCGTAGTGCCTTGTTCCTTTTCATGGATACAGATTATTCCGTCGTGAGGACGCCCAACAATGAATTCATTGTGTTATTGCTGGACATGTGAGCTGTTTCTAGCAGTTGGCTCCTATCAATAATGCTGCTAAGAACCTTTTTGTCATAGGTCTTCTGTAGCACAAGCTTGTCTGAAAAGGAAGATGTGATTCCACTCTCTGTGGCAGGGGACAGGAGCCCTTTGGTAAAGCTGAGATGCAAGGATCTGTGTTTTCCAGATGGCACTCCAGCCCATTCCTGCTCACCACCACTGGGTGCATGGATGGGGCTGGAGGTCACTCATTAAATTTTCCCTGAAAATCAAGGCAGAAAGAAGCCAGAACTTTCTGGGTAGGATGAAGGGAACAACTTGAAAGGGTACTGAACTGAACTGGAGATCAAAGAGCCCTTCATGCTGTCGGCTTTTGATGCTAGTATGACTGCACACAGTGCAGTAATTAATTCACTTATCTTCAGAGTTTGCTGCATGCCCCCACCTACCGACTCAGCAACCCTCCACTCAAGGCCAACACCATCATCATTATCAAGTTCTGGGACTTGGAGTTAGGGTGCCCTTGGCTGCCTTGGGCACGCTACAGGAACAGCCCTGGGGAAGAGCTTTGAAGCCCACTTACAGAGACTGTAAAATCAGAGAAAGCTGGACCTGGAGGTCCTCTTAGAGGCCATTGTAGGCAGACTCTGCAGCTGTTTACAGGCTCATTGGGGAAGGGGGAGTTTCCATGGAAGATGAGTGGTGTCTGTTTCCATTCCCCGTAGTTGGTAACCAGGTGTGTATGAGGAAGGACCCCAGTTTTTCTTCCCCTTTTGTTTTCCTCAGTCCTTTGCCTCTTGTTTTAGAAACGAATCTGCCTATTCTTCTAGCTTTAAGAAATAGTCACTCATATGCCTCCGGTGAGCTTCTGACCGAGGTGCCAAAACAGCCTTCACGGGAACAAGGGGACAGCAGAGGACTGAAGTGGGAAAAAGAAACACAGAGAAAAGTGGGTGTCGACAGGTAAAACTACCTGTGGGGACAGAGGTGAGAAGGTGGCATCAGATGGGAAGGGACACGAAAGCACTTGTTGGGGGAGTGGGGATATTTTCAGACTTGATCTCAGGGCGGTTACACGCATAAATTTGTCAGTCTGGGCGCTTAGACTTGTGCACTTTACTGAATGTAAGTTAAACTTTTTTTTTTTTTTTTGAGTTGGAGTTTCACTGTCACTCAGGCAGGAGTGCAGGGGCACACTCATGGCCACCGCAGTTTTGACCTGCTAGGCTCAGGTGATCTTTCTACCTTAGCCTTCCAAGCAGCTGGAACTACAGGCGTGTGCTACTATGCCCGGCTAATGTTTTATCTACTGTAGAGATGCGGTCTCGTCAAGTTGCCTGGGCTGGCCTCACACCCCTGGACTCAGGCGATCTTCTCACTTCTGCCTCCCAAAGTGCTGGATTACAGGCATGAGTCACCACTCCTGGCCAAGTTAAACATTAAAAGAAAAAAAAAGACTGTCGGGGAGCTTTCGCTTATACTGGCCACTTGTGCTTTTAGCCCCACCTTCCTCCTCTATTAAGGTGTCATATATATTTAATTGAATTAAATTATTATTATAGAGATTAAATTATTATTATAGAGATGTGGGGTACAAGTGAGGGTTAACTACCTAAGTAGACTGCATGCAGGTGAAGTTTGGGCTTCTAGATGATCCTCACTTCCCCTGGTAGTGGACCAGGTATCCTGCATGTTGTCATGTGTCCCCAACTCTCCTTCCTCCTTCCCTCCCCTAGCAGAGTTCAGTGTCTGCCAACTATGCTAAAGTGACTAGCGTTTAGGGCCCACTTATGAGCGAGAACACGCGTTGTTCAGTCCTTTGTTTCTGGGATCATTCGCTTAGTGTGATGGTCTCTAGCTGCATCCATGTTGCTGTGAAGGCTGTAATTTTGTTCTTCTTTATGGCTGCATAATACTCCATAGTATGATGCCACATTTTCTTTATCTAGTCTGTTTTTGATGGGCAGCAGGGTTGGTTCCATGTTTTTGCTGTTGTGAATAAGTGCCGCAATAAACGTGTGTGCAGTGTCTTTTGCAGAGCAATTTATGTTCCTCTAGGTATATTCCCAGAAGAGGGATAGCTGGATCATATGGAAGATCAATTTTTAGTTCTTTTAGGAATCGCCACATTTCCATAGAGGTTGGACAAGTTTGCACTCCCACCCACAGTGTAGAAGTGTTCCTTTTTTTCCGCACCTGTACCAGCACCTGTTGTTTTTTGACCTTTTCATTGTGATTTAAATTCCACAATTTTGATGCAATAATTTTTACTTTAAACAGTGATATGTCATTTTAGGAAAAATTCGACAAGAAAAATTGTTTTTTATATTTACCCACATGTTTACCATTTGCGAAGCTCGTTTTGGGATGTCTAAGTTTCCATCTGCTATAATTTCCCTTCAGCCTGAAAATCTTAAGCATTTCTTGTCGTGCAGACAACAAACATTCTTGGTTTTCATTTATATAAAAATGTCTTTATTTTCCCTTCAGTCTCGAAGGATGTTTTTACTTGATATAGAATCCTGGTTCTGGGTTTTTAAATTTTCCTTCAGCCCTTTAAAAATATTGTTCCAGGCTGGGCACGGTGGTTCAAGCCTGTAATCCCTTTGGGAGACTGAGGTGAGAGGACTGCCTGGGTCCATGAGTGCAACTACAGCCTTGTCAACTTGGCAAGACCTCATCTCTACAGTAAATCCAAAAATTAGCCAGTTGTATCTGTAGTTCTGGCTACTTGGAAGGCTGAGGTGGAAGGATCACCTGAAGGGTGACTGTGAGTGGGCCACTGCACTCCAGCCTGGGTGATGGAGTGAGACTCCAACTTGAAAAAAAACATTGTTCCATTCTCTTCTGGCTTTTATGGATATAAAAAATTTATATATATACAAATGTAATGTATATATATAAAACCACATGTATAAATACCTAATCATATATATATATAATTATTTGGTGTTTTAGAGTCAGGGTCTCACTCTGTCCCCTAGGCTGGAATGCAGTGGCATGGTCACAATGACAACAACTCACAGCAGCCTTGACCTCCTGGGCTCAGGCTATCCTTCCACCTCAGCATTCCATGTAACTGGAACTACAGCGTACATGCTACCATACCTGGTTAATTCTTTTGATTTTTTTTTTTTGGTAGAGATGAGGTTTTGCTATGTCGTCCAGGCTAATCTCAAATTCCACCTGCCTCAGCAATCCGCCTGCCTCAGCCTCCCAAAGTTCTGGGATTACAGGCAGGAGCTACTATGCCCGGTCGATTTTATATATACATGTATTTTCCGATGAGAATTCAGCTATCCTCTGTGTCATTGTTTTCCTGTTTATAATGTGTAGCTTCACTCTGATGCTTTCAAGATTTTCTTTTTATCTTTGGGTTTCAGCACTTTGGTTGGGATGTACACAGGTGTCGTTTTTTGGCTTTTTTTGTTTGTTTTATCCTGCTTGGGGTTTACTGAGATTCTTGAATCTGTAAATGTATGTGCTTTAACCAAATCTGGTAATGTTTTTGGTCGTTATTTTTTCAAAGGTTTTTTTATGCCGCATTCCTTCTCTTTTCTCTCCCTCTGGGACTATAATTATGTGAATGTTGTACCTATTCTTCCTTGTTTTCTCACAAGTCCCTGATTATTCCTCTTTTTTAATGTTTTCTCTATTTTTATTATTTATTTATTTTTTAGTCAAAGTCTCGCTCTGTCTCCCAGGCTGGAATGCAGTGGCACACTCATGGCCACTGCAGCCTTGATTTCCCGGGCCCAGGCAATCCTTCCTCCTCGGCCTTCCAAGTAACTGGAACCACAAGAGTGTGACACCATGCCCAGCTGAGTTTTTAATTTTGTTGTAGAGATGAGGTCTCGCCAACTTGCTCAGGTAGGTCTTGAACCCTTGGGTTTAGGCAGTCCTCTCGCCTTTGCCTCCCAAAGTGCTATTACAGACGAGAGCCACTGTGCCTGGCTCTTTACGTTTTTAGATCGGATAATTCTTTTTATCTATCTTCATATTTACTGACTCCTTCTTTTGTCATTTCCAGTGTATTGTTAAGCCCATCAGTGAGTTTTTTTGAAATTTCAGGTATTAGATTTTATTTTATTGTTATTTTTATTTTTTGAGTTGGAGTCTCCCTTTGTTGCCCAGGCTGAAGTGCAGCGGCATACTCACGGCCACCCCAGTGTCAACCTGGTGGGCTCTGGCCATCCTTCCGCCTCAGCCTTCCAAGTAGCTGGAACTACAGGCACGCGATCCCACGCCCGGCTAATTTTTGATTTATTGTGGAGACAAGGTCTCGCCATGTTGCCCAGGTTGGTCTCAAACCCCCAGGCTCAGGCAATCCACTTGCCTGGGCCTCCCAAAGTACTGGGATTACAGGCTGCTCCACTGAGCCCGGCCCAGATACTAGATTTTAAAATTCTGGAATTTTCATTTGGTTCTTTTTTTTAAAGTTTCAAGTGAAGTTTATCTAGAAAGTAACTTAGAGAGAGAAAGAGGGGGAGAGAGAGAGAGAGAGGTGATTCACCTCCCCAAGGGTAGGGAAAAGGACCAAATCTAAGGAAACATGACAGCCATAGCCCACAGAGCTACGTGGAGACAGGAGAGTTTAACAAAGTAATGGCCCAGAATTTCTGTTTTTAACTAGCAGATAACCAGGAGAGCGTGATCCCAGTCCCCTATGACCACAAATTATACAGTCGAGTTTCCCACATTTGGGGAAATTGCAGAAGTCAGCACATCCGGAGAGCAATAGATAAGCCCGCCCCAGGAAAACCACCTTCGTGATCATGGTATATCCCAGTGTCAGGTAAGTATCATATAGTTCTTTTATACTTTGTGTTTGTCTGTTGTGACTTTCTATCTGCTCATTCAAAATGAGTATATTTCCTGTATATATTTGAGCATGATTATAATGGCTGCTTTAAAACCTGTTTGTTAATTCCAACACATAAATCATCTTGGAGTTGCTCTCCATGGATGGTCATTTTTCTTGTATATGGGCCATATTTTCCTGTTTCTTCTCATGTCTTGTAATTTTGAGTTATGTTGTATATATTGTGAATGATTGTACTACTCTGAAAAATGTTGCTTTTGTGTTTTAGTAGGCAATTAACTAGTTGATTTCAAATTTTAAATTCCATTATCCTGTGGTGAGTGGCAACTGAAATCTCTGTTTAGTTCTTTTAGCTTTAGCTAGGCTTCTTGGTATCTACCCAACATGTGCTTATTTTAGAGGTGGGCAAGAGATTTGGGCAGAGTTTATATGTAGATTTTGAGGCTCTCTTCTGTGGCTCTTTCTTTCCCAGTATTTCTACCTTCACTTTCCTGCTGGTAATGCCCTGAATTTTGTCTTCTGATTTCTTAGCCAGTAAGGTTTCTGTGCAAGTGTTTGCCACCTTCTTGTGGCATCAGTTGGGACTAATCTCAGACAAAGAATCATAAAAAATTGGCAACTATCCAGTGCATTACTCTTCCTCTAATATTCCTCTAGTTTTGCCTGCTTTAGGCCACTCTCAAATGGCTTCAGAGTGTGTGTGTGTGTGTGTGTGTGTGTGTGTGTGTGCATTTTGTCTACATTTATAATTGTTACTTTGAGAGAATTGGTCTATTATGAGCTACTCTGCCATTATGAATGGTGCCATCTAATCTTGCCTTATGATCTTATAGCTTGATTTCTTGCTTGTTTTGTTAAAACAATATGGTAAAGCCATGGATAAGAAATGCATCAGAAGTGCTTTCGGTGTTCAAAAAACAGTTAATAGTCATAATAACAGTACAGTAATTTTTTTTTTTTAGTTGGAGTCTCACTCCATACCCAGGCTGGAGTGCAGTAGCACTCTCATGGATAGGATACCCCAGCGTCTACCTACTGGGCTTAGGCGATCCTTCCGCCTCAGCCTTCCAAGTAGTTGGAACTACAGGCACACTACCATGCCCAGCTAATCCTTTGATTTTTATTGTAGATACAAGGTCTCACCATGTTGCCCACATTGGTCTCAAACTCACGGGCTCAGGCAATACTCTCGCCTCGGCTTCCCAAAGTGCTAGGAGTAAAGGCTTGAGCCATCACACCCAGTACAGTAATTTTAAAATCCTGATTTTAATAACTGTGTTCTAGTTACAAAGATCTAAGAATAATATTTGAAAATTGAACAGTTTCCACAGACGAGAAGTTTTAGCATAACCGAACATTTTCAGGAATCTTTTTCTAGTTATTTTTTCTATTTCCACAGTAAAATGGAAACTCTTCTTAATTTGTCCACATCTAAACTTCATTCTCCAGAATCCTCTTTATATTAATTTGTTCAAACTGTGGCTGAAATAGACTTTAAAGTTTGTAGAAAGCTATGGTAAAGGAATAGAATTGGGTGGAAAAAAATAGAGAATTTTCATTACTTTATGACATGATCTTGGAAGGATTCTCTTTGTCTGTATTTTTGGTACAGACTAGAAATAAAACACTTAAGAATTTTTTAAAAATCCCATTCCTGATTTCTTCACTTTATACAACATCATCCTGGAGAAACTATAATGTTTCCTTTGACCAGTCTATCATTCCACCTGATTGATTAGCATTTAGGTCTTCATGGAATACTAGAGTTAGTACTATTGCTGGGATACAGGGTAAAAAGATACTGAAACACTTCATGATTCTGCTCATTAGTGAATCTTTTTTTTTTTTTTTTTGAGTTGGAGTCTCACTCCATCCCCCAGGTTGGAGTGCAGTGGCACCCTCACATCTACCCCAGTGTCGACTTGCTAGGTTCTGGTGATCCTTCCACCTCAGCCTTCCAAGTAGCCGGAATTACAGGCACGCACTACCACGCCCGGCTAATTTTTGATGTATTGTAGAGACAAGATTTCACCAAGTTGTCCGGGGTCTTGAACTGTGGGCTCAGGCAATCCATTCGCCTCAGCCTCCCAAGGTGAGCAATGAATCTTGATGTGATAAGCCTTCCCTCTTTTTTAGTTTTACAATATCTAAAATAGGTAAAGTTCTGGTATTTTAACTGTAGTTAAACTCCCTTAAGTGCCCAAGAATTGTCGTAATCTATATTCTGCCAAACCACTAACCCGGCAGAAACTAAAAGTTGTGTACTCCAAATTATGAAAAGCATCTAACAAAAACATGAATCATTGCCTTTATGAAAAAGATAAAAATTATAAACAAACATTTTCTCATTTGAGCTAAGCATGAAAGTTTTAATTGGCTTATCACTGTGTGTGCTTTGTTAGGCTGCTGATTAAAAATTTTTTTTTCAAAATGTTGTTCTGGTTTATGTAATTTTGGATTGATGTTCTTTGTTGCATTCCCTCAATAAAGTTAAGCTGAGGGGACTGGATTTCAGTTGCTTGTGTCAAATATTTCAGAGTGAGGAGGAATTTAAATGTTTCCTTATGAAGCTTAAGGGAAAGAGTTTTAGAGTAAAAAATAACTGAAGAAAAGGATACTCTTCAAATTAAGTGATCGTAACTTGCCAAGTAACTGAGCTATTTCCTGGCTCTTTATCATGGCATGTTCGATTCCAGATCCTTGGTCAAGGTTTGGCAGGGTATGGAGGCAGTAGGATAAAACTTATTAGTGACCACGTAAGGTAAGGTCTTAACCCTCTGCCTTCTACCTTAGGCAATGTATTGCCTCTTGTAAAAGATATCTGTTGCCTGTGGCCACCTAGCATGTGCTTCAAGGAAGTACTTTTCTGTTTCCTTTATTAAAAAAAAAAAAACTGGCATGGGATAAAGACAAATAACTTATGTATCTTGTATTCTCAACAAAAAAGATGGAATGAGGGTGAAGGCAGTTGTAGGTAAACCTGAGAACAGTGGTCAGGGTTCCTTTTCTTGACTATTTTTTATTTTACATGGGATTTGATGGGACCTCAAGGGCTACACAGGAAATTTTAACCCCCCTTTTTCTCATTTCTTCATTTTCTGTTGATTTGGAACAGATGAAGCTGACATTTAAAATAGAAGTGGATTTGCCAGCAACCAATCAGAAAGCTTTTTTTTTTCCCCCAAAAGGGAAACTTCACTGAAGGGCCCAAGAAACCTTCGGATTAAGGTACAAAATGAAAGCTTAGGAATAAACCCATAATTATTACAGCCAGATCCAAATATATTTTAATTTTTCTAGCCAGCCCCACTTAAAGGCATTTTCCAGAACATCTTAGTGAGACCTTATAAGCCAGCCAACGTGGTCAGAGAGTGACTCAGACTTCCTCCTCAAGCCTCCCACAGAACACTGTGCATCCAATAGCCATTCAGGAGCGTAGTTACTTGACATGTAGGTAGGAACACCTGGGATATGAGACACAGGTCATCACTTATAGGGCAAATTCTCCGAACAAAATTTTAGTCTTAATGTTGAATATGGTACCTATCACTAGATATAATCCACTTAAACAAAACCTCATTAGGGTCGATAATAATTTTTAAGAGTGTGAATGAAGCTTTATACCAAAAAAGTTTGCAAACTGCTGCTCGAGTCTTATTTAGATGACGGGAAATGCTAGGTTTGACTGTTAAACATATTATGTTTTAATACTTGTTTTTAATAGAGATGAGGTCTTGCTACGTTGCCCTGGCTAACCTTGAACCCTTGGGCTCAAGCAATCCTCTTGCCTCGGCCTCTTAAAGTGCTGGGGTTACAGGTATGAGCCATTGTGCCCAGCCCTACCCTTTCTTTTTATTGTCACTTGCGTCTTGTGAGCTAGCTATGGAATCTCTGTACGCATTTTCCCAGGGTGGCAGACACCTTTTGGGCGATCTTCCCAGTTCACAGAGCCTCTCATGGTGACAGGACCTGGTGGCCATGTTTGTGTTATGAACACCAACCCCCGTTGCTGCTGGGAGCAGGGTATACCCCAGGTGAGCCACTTAAATTCTCACTCCGAGGAATTTGGTGCTGGGACTGTGTGACAGCTGGTAACTCTTCCCTCATGACTGGGACTAGGTGGTGAAATTCAAGCAGTGGGGAAGCGCCCAGAGAAATATGATCTGAAGAGAAAGAAGAAAGAAGCAGGGGCACTGAGAGAAACACACAGGGGAAATGGAGAGGGAATACGTCTGTGTTCCCAGGAGCTTTCCAGAAATTTCTTCCAGAACCTTCTGAAGCTTGACCACCTTCACAGCCCTGCGTTTTGTGAATTACCCCTAAACTTTGGAATAAATTCCCTCTTTCAATTAATCTAGCTCAAATTGGCTTTTGTGAAAAAAGAAAGAAGCAGGGGCACTGAGAGAAATGCACAGGGGAAATGGAGAGGGAATATGTCTGTGTTCCCAGGAGCTTTCCAGAACTTCCTTTCAGAACCTTCTGAAGCTTGACCACCTTCACAGACCTGCGTTTTGTGAATTACCCCTACAACTTTGGAATAAATTCCCTCTTTCAATTAATCTAACTCAAATTGGCTTTTGTTCTTGTCAATCAAACAGACATTAACTAAGACACTCAATTTCTGAAAAGCTGGAATTCTTGTGGAGGTTGGACATGCTTTTCTTATTTAAAGGTACAATTGAAATTACCCTAGAAAAAATTGAAAATGATTTGTCATAAGAGAAGGAACAGGAACATGAACAAGGAGTTGGATCAAGCCATACCTATTTGAAATTTTAGCAATGTCTACAGGTATCACTGGCTTCAAAAGGACAAGCAAAACTCGATAGATGGGCAGTCTGCCAATGAGATACAGGAGAGCCTTGTCAGCTATGGCCTTATCTAGTTATGTCGAGTCACTCCTCTGTTGAATAGGAGCGAGGGTGTGTGAGTGCAAATTGTATATAGATCTTCTGGCCCAACCACATCACTTTTGTATGACCATTTTAGTTTTTGCTGGACTGTGAAGGGCCACATCTGTCACTTTCACCACTTTATTCCCAAGGACTCAGAACAGTGTCTAGAACAGTGCGGACACTCAGCAAATATTTGCTGAACCAATAAATGGTTTTACAGAGTCATGGAAGCTGGGTGCAGTGGTTCATGTCGATAAATTCCAGCACTTTGGGAGGCTGAGGCGAGAGGATTGCCTGAGCCCATGGGTTCGAGACCAGCCTGGACAGCATGGTGAGACCTTGTCTCTACAATAAACCAAGAAATTAGCTGGGCATAGTGGCACATGGCTGTAGTGCCAGCTACTTGGAAGGTTGAGTCAGAAGAATACCTGAGCCCAGCAGGTCAAGGCTGCGGTGGCGGTGGCTGTGAGCAGCAGCGTGCCACTGTATTCCAGCCTGGGTGACAGAGTAAGATTCTGACTCAAAAAAAAAAAAAAGGTCATGGAAGAGGATCACGACATCAAATATTGTGTGAATTAAAATCTTATCCACTGTGGCTCATGCCTGTAATCCCAGCACTTTGGGAGGTGGAGGCGAGAGGATTGCCTGAGCCCAGGGGTTCGAGACCAGCCTGGGCAACATGGTGAGACCTAGTCTTTACAGTAAATGAAAAAATTAGCCTGGCATGGTGACTTGTGCCTGTAATTCCAGCCACTTGGAAGGCTGAAGCAGAAAGATTGCCTGAGCCCAGCAGGTCGAAGCTGCGGTGGCCGTGAGCATGCCACTGCACTTCAGCCTGGGTGACAGAATGAGACTTCAACTCAAAAAAAAAAAACCAAAAACAAATTCAAATTTTATTTTGATTTTTATTTGTAAAGTTATATTTAAAAGGCACTTTTCACTGAGATAAAACAAATTATTTTCCTATCATCAGAGGCTCTTTCTTAGCTATTCTCCCTCTCATTAGTGCTCTTTCTCTGTCTCTCTCATAAACCATCTAGAGTCTTGTTCCTAGAAGCAGTACCACCCCCTTCCCTGTCTTAGACCAATCCTTACAGAGTTTTCTTCTTTTTTAATCCCCGGGTTTCATTGTAGTTTCCTCGCGATAAGACGTCATTATGGCTCGCATGTGGAATAACAGAAAAGTAAGAGAGAAGGAGCAAGCTGGGTGCAATGTCTCAGGTCTGTAATCCCGCACTTTGGGAGGCCAAGATGGGAGGATTGCTTGAGCCCAAGAGTTCAAGACCAGCTTTAGCAATATAGTCAGACCTTGTCTCTACAAAAAAAAATTAGCCGGGCATGGTGGCACACACCTGCTGTCCCAGCTGCCCAGGAGACTGAGGCAGAAAAATCACCTGAGCTCAGGAGGTCGAGGCTGTGGTGAGCTGTGATTGTGCCACTGCGCTCCAATCTGGATGACAGAATGAGACTCTGACTCGAGGGAAAAAAAACCCAAAAACGTCAGAAGGAACAATTGAGACCAGATCGTGGAGAGATTTGAAGTTCTGGCTGAAGAATTTAGGCTTCAGCTGCTGAATATTGAATGCCCTAGAAGACTAGAAGGGCATCATATGTTCTTCCAGTCCATGGGTTCTTGCCTGAAGACATGCAGCTTTTAGTAAGATTATGTTGTGGTCACAGTGTGCAGAATGGATTGGAAACCAAGAACCAATGGCCAAAAGGCAAATAAGTATCTACTACTATGGTCTGAATATGGAGTGATAAAGACACTGAATAGTTTCTTCTGACTATGACTATTGTGAAAGGTGGCTGGGAATTCCTCACATAACTTTAGCGTACAGAATGAGAGGCAGTGTTACTCCTCTCAAGACTTCTGTGGTCTGAACATAGGCAGGAAATATAAGGGGACTTAGGAGTTAATGTAATGATTTGGTTTCTCTGTTTATGAGGGTTTCATGCCTCTGAGTCACAGTTGCTGGAATCCTATCATTCACATTCTTACCCAGCTAAAATCCTTCTTGACTGGGCATGGCGGCTCACGCTTGTAACCCCAGCACTTGGGAGGTTGAGGCGAGAGGACTGTCTGAGCCCAAGGGTTTGAAACCGGCCTGGGCAACATGGTGAGACCGTGTCTCTACAGAAAATTAAAAAATTAGCTGGGTGTGGTGGCACTCATCTGTAGTCCCAGGTACTTGGGAGGCTGAAGCAGAAGGATTGCCCGAGTCCAGAAGGTGGAGGTTGTGGTGGACTGTAATGGCGCCACTGTGCTCCAACCTGGGCACAGAGTTAGACTCTGACTCAAAAAAAAAAAAAAAAAAAATCCTTCTCATTCTTCTACTAGGCACTTACTCCACTATGTCTTGTTAATATCCATCTCTCAATAGAACAGGAGCTTCTAGAGAAAAGGAAACCATGATGGACCCAACTCTGTGTGCCCCTATAATGCCTAATCCATGGCTTTGCACTTAGATGAGGATGAATTTTGTATAGCAAGTACAGTGAGGCACGTTTTTGAGATGAAAGCAGAGTTTTGCCTATCCTCTCTGTAGCTGAGAAACTCTTAGATGAGGCGTTTTATTTATACCCTGCATTCAGAACGTTGCAGAAATGGAAATTATTTCCGTTAAAGGTGTGAAAATCACATGCTCCGTGTTCACACCTACTCGTTTCCAACCTGCTGGAGAGCCTTGAATGACTTGTATGGCTATTCTTTTTTCTGAATGTTAACGAAACACCCAGATAATAGAGTAAACGTTTACGTGAGTGCTTCAGAGCTCAATCCTACCTATTCAAGCTCCCTGTTTCTTTGGGAGAGTACATGACATGTAATTTCACTGTGGGAGACCAGCATGGCTCACAGTCAATGGTGTGCATGATTGGGAAAGAAAGGTTCGTTAGTCAGGTCTAACGACTTGGCTACACCCATCACAACATGACTGATTAGGACTCATTCAGTGAAATGAACAGGTCCACAGGAGCGAGTTCATGACTCAGATGGTATAAATGCCCTTTACAAGTTTTTAACAGAGTGAAGGAAGCTGTCGAGGTAATGACTCTGGACTTGGGTTGACATAGTCTTTCCTCCAAGTATTGTGCCTTAAAACGCTTTGCTCCTCCAACACAATTACCGGCCATTTAAATACATCTGCCCCTTCTGGGTGCAGTGGAAATGAATGCCAACTCTCCTGGGAGGCTGAGTATACAGTGGAAGCACATTGCTACGCTCATTTGCCTTTCGGCTTCAGAGATCCTAACTCTTTTACAGAAGACGAGGAAAATGACATTGTGTAACTATTCAATTATATTCAAACGTACTTCTCATGGCTTGACAAACAGGTAACAGAAAAGACTTTTAAATTGCATGACTGAGACTGCAGAACACCCTCCCATCACCCTGTGATGGGAGGCAGAGACCACCTTCTCTTTGGACTTCAAAATTTTCTCCTACCTCAAGGGAAAGGAGGGGAGAGGACATTCTACTTGCTCTGTCTCTTGCCTTTGGAGGCCTGGGCTTCTTCCTTTGCTCTCAAATCTGGGAAGTTTGGGGAAGCAAACTGCATTTGAGCCCAGAAAATCCCATTGTGGATTGTTTTTTGGGAAGTAATGAGTGTCTGGTGATCTCAGCTATCTCGCTATCCTGGAGACTATGGTTGTGGACGCTTGGGTCTTCTGTGGAAATAGAATAGGAGGTCAAGGGAACAGATGTCTACCTTATCTCTAAAATGTGTCAGCAGTGACAGTGTCTAATAGTGAAAAGACCCTCAACATTCATTTGGTTTTTTTTCAACCTAAGCACCATTTGTCCTCAGACTGGCAGAACAAATGGGACAACTGCTGCTGCTATTTACAAAAATTTTTTTGTACAGATAAGGTTTCGCTATGTTGCCCAGGGTGGTCTCGAACTCCTGAGCTCAAGCAATCACCTGCCTCGGCCTCCCAGGGTACTGGGGTTACAGGCATGGGCCACCGCACCCAGTTTACTGCTGCTTGAGAAGAGCCATTACTGTGGGATTCTTAGTTAAACTATAGTCAATTCTCTTTCCAGCTTTATTGAGATATAACTTATAAATAAAAATTATATATAGTTTAAGATGTATAATGTGATGATTTGATAGATGTATATGTTGTGAAATGACCACCACAATCAAGCGAATTAACATTATCACACATAGTTGCCATTTTTTGTGTGTGTGATGAGAATACTTGTGGTCTACTCTCTTAGAAAATTTTAAGTATACGACACAGTGTTATTAACTATACTCACCCTGCTATACATGAAATCCCCAGAACTTATTCATCTTATAGATGAAAGTCTATACCCTTTGATATGCTCAAATTATTTATTCCAGAGTGCCGTAAGTTAATTTATGTAAGGCTTTAATAAATACGGCCATTATCTTATTCTAACATTACGAATTCATCTATTCATGCATGCATTCATTCGAGAAATGTTTATTAAGGGTCTAATATGTGCCCAAGACTGTTCTAGGTCCTGGGGATACAGCAGAGAACACATAAGAGTTTAGCCCACATGAACCTTGAAATGTACAGATGATAAATCAAAGGCAGATGAATGATAGTCTCGTCTGATTCCCTGTTTTACAAACGAGGAATCTGAGACTGCTCATCCTTTGGGAATTGTAGTTATGGGTAAGAAACAGTAAAATAGGCTGCACGTGGGTGGCATGGGGTGCCAAACTCTATTTGGAGAATCATTTCCTTTAGACTGGGTCAAGTCTAAAATAAGTAGGAAGCATCCCTCTTACCTGTAAGGCCACCAAGTCCTTTTCCAAAGCAGAAAGGACAAATTGAATATTGATCTTAATGATAATGCTCAAATGATGTTTGAATAACACCGATTAGGGGTTATTAGAAAAATAGCTAGGTGTTTTATGTATATTATCTTACTTAATCCTTAAACCATACTATGAAATTATAATCCTCATTTTATAGACGGGGCCACTGAGTTTCAGAGACTTTAAATAATCTGGCTAATAAATTATGAAGCAATGCCTTAGGGGCAGGCTTCTGATGCTAAACGCTGTGCTGTCTGTCCTGTATGCTGTGGCACAGTACTCTTATAACCCAGATGCTGATTAATTAATTCATTGCCTTGACAGTTTTTGAGGGCGTATTCTATGCCTGGCATTGGTGCTAGGCACTATACTAACACAGATGGAAACAAAAACCACAGGATTTGCCTTCTAATACCCTGAGAATTACACTCAAATGTGATTCATGCTCAGGCATAGGTATGCCCAAGGTGGAGGGGCCTCAGGGGTGGCCCGGAGGTGGTCAGAGAAAGCTTCCTGAAGGAAGTGGTGTGAGAAGCAGTTGCCAAGTTGCCGTCAGGATGGCACAGGCAGAGAGACCAGCGTGGGCAAAGGCATGGGGTTTTGAGCAAGCACAGTATGATTAGGGAACTGGGAGTAAGACAGAATGGGAAGCTCAGAGCTTGAAGAAGATCGATGCAGAATTGATTTTCAGAGTAGACTGTTGAAGCCTATGCTTTCAAATTAGTTGAATAGCCAAAAAGATTTTGTTCTACGGAAAGATTTTTTTTTCAAGGCAATGCAGTTGTCCTCAACCAAGAGTTTAAAATCATCCACTTTCTGGCTCCTCAAATCTGTCTAAGAGCGTCTGGTCGATAAGATTCCCCGGTAGGATCAGAAACCTCACGCTAGAATCATCAACAATCCATTGTTCCTAGAGCTTTGGATCCTTTCCTGGGGCTTTCCTGATCTTCTTTTGGAAAGTTTTGCTTTGGGGTTGCCAGGAAGATGACTGAACCCTCTGTGAAGTGGCTGCAAGCTACTTTCTAATGGGAAGTTTATGATCAATGACTTGTTGACACGTCTTGAAAGCCACATTTGTTTGTTTGATGTTGTCTATTATTCAGCATAACCTATTCCTTTGGGACTCAAAGGAATGTATTCTAAAATATGCACGGTTGAACATTTCAAACCTTCTAAAGCAGTGGGGGATGCCAAATCCTTGTATCCACCCAGGTGGATAAGTCAGACTGTAAAAGCTGATTTTGCCTGCGTCTGCAAAGTACCTTCAAACTTAGCCCTAACAATGGAAGCATCAACCCAGTTTTGGTTTTTGGACTTTGGTTTTAGGAACCTCCAGTTGGCCTAGATATACTTATCTCTAATTTGTGAGGCACATTCTCCTTTTTACCAAATATTGGCATTGTACTATTATGAAGCTTTCGTACATGATCGCTGCCTCAGCCAGACATTGGCTCAATGAGTGAAAAGCTATGCTAGGAAAGGATTCAAACCTGCACCAGTGTTGACCCACATACTTTTTCTCAGCCTCTTTCGGTTACGTTGAGATGCAGAAAATATGTTGAAGAAAGCATGGCCAGAGCTGCTCAGGGAGGTGGGAGAAAGACAAAAATGACTTCGGGGCCACTATTTCTTTCCTTTTATGACCCATAGAGACCCTTGCTTGAAAAATCTTCACAGAAAATAGCTCATTCAACAAAGGCCAGAAGGTAAATCATCTTAACTGGACCTAGTCATATAGAAGGGGAGGTTTTGCCGTTTCTGTTTCTTTTTGTATTTTTGGTACTTTCACTGGGTGACTACAGGAACAACATGTATCGGCAAACGTACTTTACGTTTTGGTTGTCTTTCTGCCACATAATTGCATCATCCTAGAAGTGTTTCTTTCAATTCTCATTGATCACAACTGAAAGATGAGGATAATATAATGGAGTTTCTCTACAGGATTAATTTTTTTAAAACAGTGTAACAAAAGTCATTCTTTAGGTCAGGGACATTCTTGGGTTAGAAAAACTTTGCTGTTATTTCTGCACTTTTTTTTTTTAAACCATGGCTCTGTCTCCTTTATCTTTTTGTCCTTGAAGCATTTACTGAGGATATCAGCTAGGATTAGGTTAGCCTGCATAGGACAGTAAAACCTCAAATAATGGAAGATTCAACCAGACAGTATTTGATTTCTCTTTCATGTAAACGAAGTCTCAAAGTAGGCAGCTGGGCTCCATAGACATCAGAAACCCAGATGCCTTTGATCTTTCTGTCCCACTCTTCTTGCCCATGATTTTCATGTTCAAGACCACCTCAGGATCCAAGATGGCTGCTGGGGGAGCAGACATCACTTCTGGGATGCAGATCAGAAACAAGAGGAAAGACAGAAGGGCAAAAAGGATTCTCCTCTGCTGGGACCATTTTCTTAAATCACGCTTCCCAGAAGTCCTTAGACACGTGACCAGATTCAGCCGCTAGATGTCCTGGGAATGTGGATTTTTAGGTGGCCGCCTTGCCATCCCAGATAAAATAAGGGCTCTGTTACAAGGAGGTAGAGGAGACATGCATGTAGAGATAGGGAACTAGTGTTCACTCCTTTGTTAACCAAACATTCATGTGCACCATTCTTCCTGTATATCCAACCCACTCACTCAGAACAGACCCTCAAGGAAATGAAGAATTTAGGAGTGAATATTTGATAGGGTTAGATTTTGAGGGCAGTTATTATTATTATTATCATTATTATTTTTGAATTGGAGTTTCACTCTGTCACTCAGGCTGGAGGGCAGTGGCATGCTCCTGGCCACCACAGCCTCGACCTGCTGGGCTCAGTTGATCCTTCCGCCTCAGCCTTCCAAGTAGCTGAACTACAGGTCCGAACCACCACTCCCGGATAATTTTTTATTTTTTAAATTTTTTTAATTGTAGAGATAGGTCTTGACAAGATGCCCAGGCTGATCTCAAACCTGTGGGCTCAGACAATCCTCTCACCTCAGACTCCCAAAGTGTGGGGATTATAGGCATGAGCCACCGCACCGCCTGGCCTAAGGGCAGTTATTATTAAAGACGGAACATTGATAGTTCTTATCACCTGTTGTGGAAGAGTTATTTAAACCATCACCTATGTAAGTCTTTGGGAGTGAGTGGCTATTGCAAAAAATTATTAAGAAGGGCATATGAATAATATAGGACCTGTGGGTTTGACTTACTTCTTCAAAGTGTCCTGGAGAACATAAAGAAAGAAAATAACATGTTCATGCTTTACATTTTCAACTCGGTGGATGATCAGAAGACCAAGACATTTCTAATATTGTCCTGGAATAGCTTTTTTTTTTTTTTGAGTTGGAGTCTCACTGTGTCACCCAGGCTGGAGTGCCGTGGCACACTCACGGCCACTCCAATGTTGACCTGCCGGGCTCCAGCAAGACTTCCACCTCAACCTTCCAAGTAGCTGGAACCACAGGCGTGTGCTACTGCACCCAGCTAATTTTTAATTTATTGTAGAGATGAGGTCTTGCCAAGTTGCCTGGTCTGGTCTCGAACCCACGGGCTCAGGCAATCCATTCGCCTTGGCCTCCCAAAGTGCTGGGGTTGCAGGCTGAGCCACTGAGCCTGGCCAGAAGAATTTTAAATCTTTTGTAGCAAAGGATTTTAATAGCTGAAAATCATATCCAGAATCAAATCCTGTGAGTTGCTAAACTACAATAGAGGTTGGATTCAGTCTCGCCAGCTCTCTAAAGTAGAGATTAGGGTATTGATAGGAATTGAGTAGGACCCCTGGATGAACACCACAGACTCATACACTTTAATTTTGGCACCAATGAATAGATTGTTCAAAGTTCTTAATTGTAGACAACAGAATTCACACTGGCTAATAAGGGCGTGACCCAGAAGTTGTATGCTTATGCTCATAGCCCATTTGCCAGAACCTAGTCATGTGACCACGCCTAATTGCAAGGGAGTCTGGAAAGTGTAGTCTTTAGCTGGATAGCTGTGTGCCCAAATAAAACCTCTATTACTATAAAGTAGAGAATGAATACAGAGGAGACAATCCGTGGTGTTTCTGTTAACAAAGATGAGGAATACCGAAAGAGTAGCAAGTTGTGGTAGGTGACTAAGGGGAGGAAGAAGGTAAGTTTGGTTTGGGAAGTGTTGCATTCAAAAGAATTTAGGACATCTAGTATGAGATGTCTAGTAAGATGGGGAGGAGGAAATCTTTCATGGGGGAAGTTTTCTATTTTATTTTATTTTATTTTTTTCAGTCAGAGTTTCACTCTGTTGCCCAGTCTAAAGTGCAGTGGCATGATCGTGGCAGCTTGGCGAGACCTCATCTCTACAATAAATCAAAGAATCAGTTGGGCATGGTGGCGTGTGCCTGTAGTTCCAGTTACTTGGAAGGCTGAAAAGGAAGGATCACCTAAGCCCAGCGGGTCAAGGCTGCGGTGGCCGTGAATGTGCCATTGTACTCCAGCCTGCTGGGCGACAGAATGAGAATCCAACTCAACAAAAAAAAAGATGAGGTCTTGCTATATTGTTCAAGCTGGTCTCAAATTCCTGGGCTCAATCCATCCTCCCATCTTGGCCTCCCAAAATACTGGAATTATAGGCGTGAACCACCACACCTGGCTCCAGGGAGTGTTTAGAAAAAGAAAAGAGGGCTAACATTTAAGGATGAGGTGGAGGAATAGGCATCTCCAGAAGAGACTAGAAAAGAGCAAAGAAGTAGGAAAAGAATAAGGAGAAGGCACTGTCTCAGAAATCAAGGAAAAGGCTTAATGAAGTAGACAGTTATCACAAGTGACATGCTGTAGAGAGTCCAAGTCGGAAAGAGACTGAGAAGAGGTCATTTGGTTTGTCCATTGTTCACTCAGTGGAGTGGTGGTGGGCTCCGTTGTGGAGAGGAGGTTAAGAAGTAGAGATATGAAGGGTGGAAGGACATCCAGAAAAGGGCAGCAGGTGGGCTGACAGAGCGTTTCCTCGGGGGACGGGAACTCTCAATCATGTCTGTAGGCTGAGGGCACGAGCTAAGGCAGGAGAGCGGGGAATGCAGACGAGAGAGGAAACGGATGGTGTGATGTCTGCGGGGGAGATGGGGTGATGTGAAGACACAGCAGGATGGGTCACGAAGAGGAGTGGAACTGCCTCTTTCTTTTGGACAAGAAGGAAGGTAACGACTGGTAGAGGAGATGAAGATGCGTTGAGAACTTGCAAAGAAATCTTACACGCCTTTTCAAATAATTTCTGTGAATATTTGGATATTCGTGGAGCTTGGTGCTGTGCATTTCTGGTGTTTCCTAGGCACTCAGATTTATGTGGAGACTTAGATTTCAGCAGCTCAGTTCCCCAGCACAAGCTCCAGCTTTGAGCCAAAGATGATCTCCTTCTTGAAGCTCTGTGGGTAGGAGATGGATAGAAGGAGAGACGAGGGTATCTCAGAACAAATTCCCATTTGTAAGCAAGGGCAAAAGAAGCAGCAGTGAGTGATTTTTTTCAGAAGGCATCTTAGTTTATCAGACTGGAGCCACTGGCCCTTGAAGGACTTTGAGTGCCAGGGCCTCAGTGACCCTGAGGATTCTCCTGGAGACACAGTCAGGAAAACATTGGGACCCTCCCAGGAAATAATCTCAGTGATGAACTACATTCGTTAAATGGGACTTAAAAACATTTCTGGTGCGAATGGTAAAATCGTTATTGGAAGCCATCAGAGAGCTTCTATGACTCACTGTTTAATGATTTCCAGTAAGATTACAAAGGATTTAAAAGTAAGCTTAAAGCTATTGAGAACAAATAGTATGCCAAGGATATCACAGTGGTTTACGTTTTGGATGCTATAAAAACTGTATTGTGAATTTAGGGAAAAAAAATCCCAAATTGGATTCCTAAGGCTCTGGAAGTTTGTTATTTTCCTAATGTGATGTGTCTTGTCTCAGCAAATTTGCTAAGCAGAGAGAGGTAGCTGTCTATAAACTTGTTGACCAGATCATCTCAGAAGAGTTTGACAGAATCAAGAAGCAAAAAGTTACAGAGACTTGGGTGAATTGTCGAGCAGACAGGGGTGAAGCAAAGCAGAATAAGGCAAAAGGAAAGAAAGAAGAATGGTGGCCCTTTCCTCGAGCCCCAGAGGTGTTAGACTTGTTTTGCGAAAAGGGCCCCAATTATTTTCCTCTCTTAATCTACGACACTTTGCAATGTAACTTTGCAACTTCTCCTACGACAAGATAGTGTCTGCTTTGCTGACCTTTGGCTGAACTTGTGACTGGTTTTGGCCAATAGGCTGCCAGGGAAGTGAATGAAGCCACTTTTGAGCTTAGGCTTCAAGGGACGATGTCCACTTCTACTCTTCCTCTTGGAATCCTGCTAAACCACCTCAGAACAAGTGTAGGCTAGTCTGCTGGACAATGATGAGTTAGATATCCCTATGGCCTCTGCTGCCAGCATGCCAGCCCCAGAAACAGAGTCTCTCTCCTACCTAAGCAGTAGCATAAATGCACCCAGACAAGAACAGAAAGATAACCCAGCGGAGCCCAATCCAAATGGCTGACCAAGCTACAGAACTTAAAAATAAATAAATGGCGGTTGTTTTAAACCACTAAGATTTGGGTGGGCTGGGTACTGGTGGCTCATGCTTGTAATCCCAGCACTTTAGGAGGCCGAGGCGGGAGGATTATTTGAGTCTAGGAGTTTGAGACCAGCCTGGGCAACATGGTGAGACATGGTCACTACAATAAATTAAAAAAATTAGCTGGGTGTGGTGGTGCGTGCCTGTAGTTCCAGCTACTTGCGAGGCTGAAGCGGAAGGATCACTTGAACCCAGCAGGTTGAGGCTGCAGTGGCCGTGAGCGTGCCACTGCACTCCAGCCCGGGCAACAGAGTGAGACTCTGACTCAAAAAAAAAGTGGTCATGGTGACTGTAGTCTCAGCTACTCAGAAGACTGAGGGTGAAAGGATTGCTTAGGTCCAGGAGGTTGAGGCTACACTCCACTGCACTCCAGCTTGGGCAATAGAACAAGACCCAAACACACACACACACACACACACACACACACACACACACACACACACACACACACACACACACACACAGATTTGGAGTGGTTGTTACACACCAAAAGCTAACTGATATACCACTCTGGGTTTGGGAAGGTAATGAAGTAGGAAAGAGTAAAGAAGCTGGGAGATGGAGATTGGGAAAACTTGCCATAATGAATTGTGCTTTGATATAAACGTGGGAGCAAGGTTGAAATAGATTGCAGAAGCCGGGCTCGGTGGCTCAGCCTGTAATCCCGCGCTTTGGGAGGCTGAGGTGAGTGGATTGCCTGAGTCTGCAGGTTCGAGACCCGCAACTTGGCGAGGCCTCGTCTCTAGAATAAATCAAAAATTAGCCAGGTGTGGTAGCGCGCGCCAGTAGTTCCAGCTACTCGGAAGGCTGAAGCGGAAGGATCGCCGGAGCCCAGCAGGTCGAGGCTGCGGTGGCCGGGAGCGGCCACTGCGCTCCAGTCTGGGCGACAGAGTGAGACTCCGACTCAAAAGAAAAGAAAAGAAAAGAAAGAAATAGATGCAGAACCGAATAGCAATTCCCATGGCTGTGGGTGTCCAGCCTTCCCCGTCCTCTTCCTTCCAGAATCAGTCCCCTGTCTTTCTCCAGCACACATGATAGCTGTATGCTGTTCAATCTCTCTGGTTGGGTTTCTCTCAGAGATACCAAAAGAGAAGGAAAGAGAGAAAAAAAGACTGCCATCTCAAGCAGTCTTTCTTCTGGAGGGCTGTCTGAGGTCTGTGGTTAAATCATAGCTCTGTAAGAAGCTGGTGGTTCCATGACCGAGGCAGTGATTGGTGCTATTAATCATTCATCAATATTTATCTGGAAAATTTTAGTTTCTTTTTTCCAAGTCTTCTATTAGAGACTCAGTTTATGCTACTCAAATCCTTCCTAAGCAGTTCATGGTTCTTTCAAATAAATAGCCTTTCTCTTACCCACTTTTCTGCTCAGGATGTTTTATTAAAAAAAAAAAGCGAAGACACTTCTGGACACTTAAGGTCTGTCTCTCTCCGTTTGGTAAGCAGGAGCTGTGCAAGAGACAGCTCGGCTGTGAAGTGTTTTCCCCCCCCAACACCATCAGCCAAGGGTGGTGAAACCTCCTCCCTCCCAAGAACGAGGCTCCCTGCCCCTCTGGAAATCCTTATTAGTGGCCGTTGTGGGAAACAGAAGCTCTGTGGAGCCTGTCATCACCTGGTCTCAAAGGCCCAATAAAGCCCTGGCATTCAGGACTCTGCACTGGCGTTTTCAAAGCCCTCTGCCGTCCTTAATTGGCTCAGCAATAACAGGGCTTTGGGAGATAAGTCTTTGCCCCACTTTTTCTCATTTGAAGATGTTTGTTCAGATAGGCAGAGTGGAATATTTGCCTCTCCGAAAGTGCTCACGTGGGCTGAGGCAGCAAAGCCTAGTGCAAAGAGCGTGAGCTTTGGAGTCTGACGGCCTGGGGTGGATGACATTAACCTTGAGATGCAGATTCCTGATGTGTAAGTGGGACAGATACACTTTAGAGGGTTGTGTGAGATTTTTTTTTTAAAAGAGATTTTTAAAACAATGCCTGGCATCTAATATCCTGTATACACAACAAATAGCATCTACTATCAGCATGAAGAATGATGCCAGGGGCTTGGGTCTTCTGTTAAGACGCAGCGTAGTTTTCTCTGTTATGTAGGCAAAACCAATTTGTGTTCTAATCCCACGGAGCTCACGCTGCTACTTCTTCCCTGCTCTCCTTCAATCCTGCCCACCACTCTGATGATCTGATCTCTCATTTCCTCCTCCTTTGATTTTGGCATGAGGTTGCTTCTCTCTCGTCAAGGAACATTTTCTACCTTCCTAACTCAGAGAATCCATTATCAATGTGTTCATTAGTTTTCTTGGTTTTCTCTGCACTGTGGCCAGGCCAGACTGTCAAAACTCAAATAGTCAAAAAATCTTCTCTTCCCAGCCTAGAAATCACCTTTACTGCTATGAGCACATAAGTTGCCTTTCTTATGTTGACCAGTTATGCAGTGATTCCCAACCTTTCCTATAGTAAAGAAAATGATGTTTGCAGATAAATTAGGGTAACAGACAAGGCTGCTTATGGGTAGACCCCTGTCCAACTGCCCTGGGATTGAATATTGGCCAGGGCACATTTCTAACATGGGCCAGGGAGCTGTGTCTTGTTGACCACAAACTGCTTCATTCAATAACTTTCTCTCCATCACTGTGCTAGTACTAGTGATACAATGATAGACAGAATTCATTTTCTGCCCTCCAGAAGCTGTATTCCCTTAGTATATGTGTTAACATAGAAACATCAAGGTAGCAGAGTATGGTAGAAGGAAATTGGCTTTTGTGGAATCTGTCAGTCTTAGGTTAAGTTCTGGCTCACCCATTTGCTAACTAATGTGAACTTTAGCAAGTTACTGAAGTTCTCTGACTTTTTGTTTCTTTTTTTTTTTTTTGGAGTTGGAGTCTCACTCTGTCGCCCAGACTGGAGTGCAGTGGCCGCTCCCGGCCACCGCAGCCTCGACCTGCTGGGCTCCGGCGATCCTTCCGCCTCAGCCTTCCAGGTAGCTGGAACTACAGGCACGCACTACCACGCCCGGCTAATTTTTCATTTATTGTAGAGATGACATCTCGCCAAGTTGCCCAGGCAGGTCTCGAAGCCGCGGGCTCCGGCAATCCACTCACCTCAGCCTCCCAAAGGCTCGGGATTACAGGCTGAGCCACCGAGCCCGGCGACTTTTCGTTTCTTATTCAGAAAATCTGAGGTTATAAATCTCCCTTCAGGTTAGAAGATAGAGGAGAGGAGGTGTTTAATGAGAAAATGTTAGTTTTCCTACTTCTTTGTAAATAGGGACATTTATCTACAAATGGACAGTTGAGTTCCTTCCAAAATGCCTGAAGACGTTCTGAAGGCTGATTTCAATTTTCATACTGACTGTCTTAGAATGTCAGTGGTGTATCACCTGACTCCAATTCAGATAAGAATCATAGATTGTTCTATTTGTTCACTTACATATAATTACTGTGTCCTCATTGTATGCCAAGACGATGTTCTCAGCTTTGAGGATGTCATAGTCGGCATTAGAGTAGTTCTCCAGAATCTACCTTATTAGCTGACAACCAGGAACTAGATCTCAGCTGTTCCATTCTGTAGTCTTGAGCTTTCCCTAATCATGGTGTGTTACTCTTCATTTCAGGAGATACAAGGATACCTAAGACATATCCCTGCACTTCTTCGACTTGAGAACCTGACTAAATTAAGGTATTTAAGGAGCTTTACTTTGATGAATTAAATCAGCAGCACTAACTTCTCTAGCAGTAGGGAGGGCGTGGTTTTTTTTTTTTTTTACATATTTCAAGTTAAAACTAATATTATATATTTAAAATTGCCATAAATATTTCCCCCAAATTTAAAATAAATTATCTTACTTCCAGTTGCAAATGGCCAAATATCTCTCCCAGGGCTTGGTATTCTTACTGTCCATCTGTTTCTCTATCTCTCTGAACACACAGACATAAACACAGATGCACTCAAGCCACTGTTAAAGGTCACCCACAAAACATTTGCTATGAGAGGAGGAGAGGGACATAAAATACATATATTTTGTTTTTTAGCCTATAGTCTTGAAGGCCAATTGTATTTATTTTATTTTAGAGTTCTGGGGTGCTTGTGAGGATTTACCACATTAAGTGAATTGCGTGCAGGTGAGGTTTGGACTTCTAATGGGTCCTTTCTCCCCTTGACCGTGGACTCGGTACCCAGTGTGCTGCTGTGTGTCCCCAGTTCTGATCCCTTCCTCTCCTCCTTAGCAGTGTCCAGCATCTGCTGTTCCTACCCTTGGGCTCATGTGACCAGTGATCAGAGGCTGCTTATGAGTGTGAACACACGGTATTCAGTTCTTTGTTTCTGTGAACGATCACAGAAACACAGCTCTTTAAGAGAAGGTCACAGATTTGCTTCAAGTCAGAGAATCCCCAAAGTTTTGTATTTTGCACAGGATCTGTGTTCAATGAATCCTCTTTCTGTTGTGTTCCAGGCAGATATTTTGTTTACGAAAGCCGTTTGCCCAAAGTCAGATGGAACCAACAGAAGCGTAAGTCTTTGACTTGCAGGTTGTTCTTATTTCTGATATTAATTAGTGTTTGGTCTTTACATATGAAAACTTGGGATTTTCTCTATATTTCCATACTCAAACAAATAAACTGAATATGTAAGAACTTCCCTGAGAGAAAATAAGGTGACTTTTGGTTTCTTATGCTTTCAGATGAAGCATAGCAACAAGGGTCCAGAAGCTGTAGCTCTAATCTTTTCTTATGAATTAAGGAAAGCTCAAGTGAGATAATTCCTCATTTATAGCAGGGGAGAACTAAGATTTACATAGAAAACAATGTCTTGGTGTTTTCCGTCTTAAAAATGTGGACAAGATGATTAAATGTGTTGTGTAAGACACTTAAAACAGTGTTCAACAAATATTAAGTATTCAATACGTGTTAGCTAGTATTGTGAGAAATATTTAAAAAGCACAAATCTCTTTACAAATAGAAGATACTATTTTATGGATAATTGCTGTTGAAAAAAGGTCTTAGGGCAGGTGCAATGGCTCACTCCTGTAAACCCAGCACTTTGGGAAGCTGAAGCAGGAGGATTGCTTGACCCCAGGAGTTTGAGACCAGCCTAGGCAACACAGTGAGATCTTGTCTCTAAAGAAAAAAAAATAGCTGGGTGTGATGACACGATTCTATCGTCCCAGCTACTCAGGAGGCTAAGACAGAAGAATCACCTGAGCCCAGGAGCTTAAGGCTATGGGGAGCTGTGATAGTGCCATTGCACTCCAGCCTGGGTGACAGAGTGATACTCTGACATACATAGATACATACATAAATATGATCTTATACATTTCATGTCACACATCTTTCAGTGATTTTATAATGTGAAACTCCAGTCATTCTGACCACATTGGAGAAAGAGATACTATTTTCTCAGTTGCAGTTGGTTTCTTTCTCTTTTTCTTTTTTTGAGTTGGAGTCTCACTCTGTTGCCCAGGCTGGAGTGCAGTGGCACGCTCACGGCCACCCCAGCGTTGACCTGCTGGGCTCCAGCTATCCTTCCACCTCTGTCTTCCAAGTAGCCGGAAATATAAGAACACGCTACCACGCCTAGCTAATTTTTTATTTATTGCAGAGACAGTTCTCACCAAGTTGCCCAGGCTGATCTCGAACACCTGAGCTCAGGCAATCCTCTTGCCTCTGCCTCTTAAAGTGCTGGGATTACAGGCTGAGATACTGAGCCCAGCCTCTCTGTTGATTTCTAAGGACCAACATCAAGTTTTTGAATGTATGATTAGAAATTGCACAAGAAATCGTTTGAAACAAGCAGCTGATGATATTATGGGTGGCATTTAATCTCAAAAGCACAGGTGTGGAAAAATAAAAGAATTCAAAGTCAGCGTGGTTTCTAAGACTTCTTTTGTTTCTCTTTTGTCATTCAGTGTGTCCCCTGCATTGGCCAGAGGCCGGGTGTACTGAGACAGGGAAGCAGTCTCAGCTGGCCCATGTTTGGGCTTCAGACTATGAAGGAAAAAAATCTCATCTAGAGAAATGTTAATTATATTTGTTTTTAAGTGCATGAGTTTTTCCTATATGCTATAGAGAACAATTCTTGGATTTAAAAAAAATTCCAGAAGGTTGAGACGGAATGGTACTTTGTGTGTGTGTGTGTGTGTGTGTGTGTGTGTGTGTGTGTGTGTGTGTGTGTATTTAGTGGTGGAGTGGGTGGGTGACTAAGACCATGGAGAGGGATGGAACGCATGGCTTTCAGATAACATACCAACAGGACTGCCTTTCTAGGGCTGATGGACACTTGACGGATTGGTAAATATCATTGTACTGAAATACTTCCAATCAAGGCATTTGTGAAAGGAAAATGCAATCATTCCAGCAAATAAAGAAAGTATATATTTAATATTGGAAACTTCTAATTAACTTCAGGGAGTCTAAGGGATTTCTTGTGGGAGAAGAGTTAGATAGCTGCAGCCTTTCTTAGTTGCTTAAAATAACGTTGATTTTCAGCAATGGAAAACCAAGTTGGTTCAAAATTCTTCTTCACCACCATCATCGTCAACCATGTTGTCATATCAAAAGCCAGGTTCTTCTGATTTATCTCTTGGCTGCTTCTAGTCTCTTCTCTTCTTTTTTTTTACTTTCCTTTAAGGAATATCTCTTTAGATGCTGTTGTAGCCGAAAAGGCACAATGAGAGGAAACTGGAAAGAGAAGAAGAGAAAAAGAGTGAGCTAAATAGTTTCTCGAGTCTGGGCTCAGTGGTTCACACCAGTAATCCCAGCACTTTGGGAGGTGGAGGTTGAGAGGATTGCCTGAACCCGGAGGTTGAAGACCAGCCTGGGCAACTTAGTGAGACTTCATTGCTACAATTAAAAAAAATTAGTGGGGCATGGTGGTGCTTGTCTGTTGTTCCAGCAACTTGGAAGGCTGAGGCGGAAGGATCATCTGAGCCCTGAAGGTCAAAGCTGCAGGGGCCATGTATGTGCTGCTGCACTTCAGCTTGGGCAACAGAGTGAGACTCCAACTCAGAAAAAAAAAAGAAGTTTTTAGAGCCTTGAGAAAAGCTTTGGGAGCATTCTTCTGCCAGCCTTGTTGTACTCTTGAGAACTGAACAGTATTGTGATTACATCTGTTCCAGCGAGACTACCCTTGACCTCCACGGCCTCCTCAGTCACAGTGAACTCTGCCTGGATATTTATTGGCAGATTAAGCAAGAAGTTATGATTGCACAAGTCCACCATGTGAATAAAAAGGAAACTTTCTGGGGATTTCTGTAATGCAGGGAAAGTTGAACTTAAAAGATCTCAAGGAGTTGACTTACCCTAAAGTTCTGTGAGTCTGGATTCTAGCCAGGAGACAGCACTCCCTGAATTCTGCTGCCTGTATTGGGAGTCAGAAAAGTACTTCTAGTCCCAGTTTAGCCATGAAGTGGCCATTTACCTTGGCAAGTCTCTCTGCTTCCTCACTGTAAAATGAGGAGTTTAGATTAGGTTAGTACTCTTCTAGCTCCCACATTATTTTTAAATTTTTATTTAATTAGTTAATTTTTTTGAGTCAGAGTCTTACTCAGTCACCCAGGCTAGAGTGTAGTGGCACACTCACGGCTACTGCAGCCTCAACCCACTGGGCTCAGGCAATCACTTGGTCTTAGCCTTCCAAGTAGCTGGAACTGCAGGCATGCGCCACCACACTGGCTAATTTTTGGATTTATTGTAGAGACAAGGTCTTGCCAGATTGTCCAAGCAGGTCTCAAACCCCTGGGCTCAGGCAATCCTCTCACCTCTACCTCCCAAAGTGCAGGGAATGCAGGAGTGAGTCACCATGCACAGGCTCACCTCCCACATTTGGTGTGATTCTATGAAGGATGAGTTCCACCATCCTTGCCTGTTCAAGGGAGAGTCATAGGAACAGAAGCCTTGGCCGGGCACGATGGCTCAATCCTCTTATCTCAGCACTTTGGGAAGCCAAGGCGTGTGAATTGCCTGAGCTCAAGGGTTCAAGACCAGCCTGGGCAACTTGGTGAGACCTTGTCTCTACAATAAATCAAAAAATAAGCCAGGCATGGTAGTGCATGCCTATAGCTCCATCTACTTAAAAGGCTGGGGCAGAAGGATCGCCTGAGCCCAGCAGGTTGATGTCAAGCCTGCCACTGCACTTCAGAGTAGGTGACAGAGTGAGACCAACTCAAAAAAAAAAAAAAAAAAAGAAATAGAAGTCTCTTTGCTGATATTCAAGAACATTCATGAAAAAATATTACCAATTAGCTTGGATTGGACAGTAAAGACCTTGGGACAACCTCATTAATCTCTTCTCTATTATTTTAGAGCTTTGAGTGTCCCTATATATATGTGACCAGGCTCTTGTCCTCATGTTTTAAATGTGGTATTGCGTCACATTTTTACTTTGTAAGAATAACAAAATAGGGGAAATGCATGCAGTGTATGGATAGAGGCCGTTTCCTTAGCAACAGTTGCAGTAAGAAAAATATATCAAAGATTGTGGGTTTCCCCTCTTTGATTACCCCAAAATCTAGTCCCTAGCTTATACTTCATCTTCCCTTTTATACTGTAAGACAAAACGTAGAATCCTGCACTTTCTTGAGAATCTATTCCGACTTGGAAGGTGAACCAGGATGCTCCCTTGGGGTATCACATGGTGAGGGCCTTCACTGTTATTTAGACACCCTATTAAAGCCCATGCATTTGTCTGGCTTGTTTCCTCCTTGGAACTGAATGACCTCTAAAAGCTGTTTTCCTTCACCGCTCCTGAATTTCCATACCCTCATGCCTATTTCTTCTTAATGTCATTTTGAAATGCAAACACCCCGCACCATAGAAACCACAGTGTGTAAATGTTGAGGGAAATCAGATGTTTACTTGGAGTCATAAAGACTAGGAGAGAATGAGAGTCTTGTTGTCATTCTATAAAGTAATAGCTCGCCCCTGGCTGCCCCTTTTATCTCTTTTCTGGGTAAAGCCTCTGCAATATGAGATAACCACTGGAAGCCTCTAAAGACTTCCTCTATTCATTTTACTGGGATGGAGAGGAGATTTACTTCAACTTGCTAGAATTAGCCCGATAAGTCTCAGTGAAGATCCAGTAACAACATTCTGGTATGACTTGGCATTGTCTAAGCTTGGAGCCTTCTTAGAATTAATTTAGTAAGAAGCCAGAAGAGTCCTCAAGAATATTCTGGCTAACATTTGATTCTGGGCTGAAGTCTTGGGGGTAGCCTCTCCTGCCTAGCTGTTTCAGGAATGGGAGCACAGCAGACTAAGAAAAGCAGTATCACTAATACTTTTTTTTTTTTTTTTTTTGAGCTGGAGTCTCACTCTGTCACCCGGACTGGAGTGCAGTGGCTGCTCCCGGCCACCGCAGCCTCAACCTGCTGGGCTCCGGTGATCCTTCCACCTCAGCCTTCCAAGTGGCCGGAATTACAGGCATGCGCTACCACGCCCGGCTGATTTTTTGATTTATTGTAGAGATGAGGTCTCGCTGCCCAGGCAGGTCTCGAACCGCGGGCTCAGGCAATCCACTCACCTCAGCCTCCCAAAGGCGCGGGATTACAGGCTGAGCCACCAAGCCCGGCTCACTAATACTTTTTAGACAGTTGTCCACTAAATAATCTCGATCCTTTTCTTAACTTCTGAACGTATAAGAGCTAGAAGTCACGCAATATTTTAGTGGAATTTCCATAACCATAATTTTCTCTCCAGATGTCACAACTAATGAGCTGCCTGTGACCTCCTTCTTTCTGGAGGAGGATGTTCCTGTATGAGAAGGGAAACGCACTTGACCTCACCTGACTATGCATGTGCTTCTTTGGTCCAGGGAGCTAAGATGTGTGCTCTGAATGTTTAATAATAGTGAAACAGCTGGTGGCCACAAAGAAGAACAAAGAGAGACAAGTTGGATCCTGAAGGGTGACGTCTTTGAGTTTCTCATGTAGCAGAGAAATGGGTCTGGTTAATGAGCAACACAATACCAGATGGAAACCATGTCAAGAGAGGCTTCCAACCTTGGGTCTCAGGCACACCCACAAGCGGGTGCCCTGGTGAGAGGAGGTAGGTGGTGGAGAATGGTGTTGCCTGGCAATGGAGGCCATAGGTGGAAATGAGAAGTGTGATCACAAGACTGACTAGAGGTTTCTGGCATCGCCCGCATTTGATGATGGCTTACTGGTATCTTCGAGAGCCTGTAAGGTCCGTGAAGTTACACAAACAAGCATCTACCGTGAAGCCCAGTAATGTTCAACATCATATCATTACCAAGACAATAAATTGTATATACTGCAATGTGAGTTGAACGAAGACCCATTGCAGGAGTGTAGAAGAGCAGAGTCTACTGCATTTGTTCCTACAGGATTAAGTTTCTGCATTGTCAAAGTGTGCTTATTCAAGCTTTTAAAAATAGCAACATAGGCCAGGCTCGGTGGCTCAGCCTGTCATCCCAGCACTTTGGGAGGCTGAGGTGAGTGGATTGCCTGAACCCCCGGGTTCGAGACCCACTTGGGCAACTTGGCGAGACCTCTTCTCTACAATAAATCAAAAATTAGCCTGACGTGGTAGCGCGTGCCTGTAGTCCTGGCTACTTGGAAGGCTGAGGCTGAAGGATCGCCGGAGCCCAGCAGGTCGAGGCTGCGGTGACCAGGAGCGTGCCCCTGCACTCCAGCCCGGGTGACAGAGTGAGACTCCAACTCAAAACTAAAATAAATAAATAAATGAATAAATAACATAGCGGCTCCGTGGCTCCATCTGCAATCCCGCACTTTGGGAGGCCAAGGCGAGTGGATTGCCTGAGGCTTTGGGTTTGATACCAGCCAGGGCAACTTGGCTAGACCTGTCGCTACAGTAAATAAAGAATTAGTCAGGTGTGGTTGCACATGCCTGTAGTTCCAGCTACTTGGAAGGCTGAGGTGGAAGGATCACCGGAGCCCAGCAGGTCAACGCTGGGGTGGCCTTGAGTGTGCTACTGCACTCCAGCCCGGGCAGCAGAGGGAGACTCCAACTCAAAAAAAAAGGAACCCTACTGATTACAATTCTTCTTTGATTTCGAGTTGAGTTTTCACTGGGCATTCCACAGCCTAGCAAGAGATCTGGTTGTGCAGAAACTAACTGGTAAGGGGGCATGGGTGTGTGTTTTTAAAATAGCTATGTGATTTTTTTTTTAAGGTTCTCAGAAAGTAAGCAGCTTCCCTAGCCCACCTTATAACTCCTTTTTCCTATTTAATGTGTAACTCTTCCCCTTATTCCTTAGTCCTTCCTATTCGTTCTGTCTGGTTCTGTTTCCTCTGATACTGATAGGTGGTTCCGATTTCATTTTGGGGCCTGCCTAAAGGGAAACAAAAGTTCACCCCTACTCTTTTCCTTTTGTATTATATCTTCTTTCTTTCGCAACGTACTTTTTTCGTAATTTTCCTTCTCCCTTCCTTGTATCTTTTTATATTTGCTAGGTCACATTTCCCCTTCCCGAGTTATTTTCTCCTGTATCTCTGTTTCTCTTTGCTTCATTATTTAATCTATGGAGAAGATGATTTACTTTGTGAAATAGTATATAACTCCATTTTTGACATCTGAGAATCCCTTTCTCTGCCCATTTTGACCTCAAAAGGGTTCAAATAAGATGATTTCAGGTTAAATGTTGTGTCAATTTAACTGTCAGGAGAGAAATTTCCTAGACACTGTGCATTAATTCCTAGTTTTTTTCCATCTTGCATATTTGCACGGAGAAATAATTCTTTAGGCCTATATTCTGGGCTTTTGCAAGAACGAGAGGGGCTTCGACCGTATCACTCCACCGAAAGGGCTTTTGTCAAGGGCACCAGTGACCTCTAAGTTGCCAAATTTGATGGTCTCTGTCCTCCTGTCACCTGACCTCTTGCCAGTGTTGCCTCACCTGTCTTCTCCTGCCTTTTTTTAAGATTAGAAAATATAATTTATTTAGAAAGTGAGAGAGAGAGAAGGAGGGGGAGGGAAGGAGAGAGAGAGAGAGAGAGAGAGAGAGAGAGAGAGAATTCACCTCTCCAAGGTAGGAGAGGGGGCCAAAGCTTAGGAAATGGTGGTAGCCACAGCTCAAAGAGCACATGGTCACACAAGAGCCTAGAAAGGTCAATGACCTTCTCCTGCCTTCTTTCCCACTGCTGGCCACTTCTGCTTCCTGGCTGATCCTGCCTCCCTTTTCTATTTCTTTTTTTTTTTTTTTTTTGAGTGGGAGTCTCACTCTGTCGCCCAGACTGGAGTGCAGTGGCCACTCCCGGCCACCACAGCCTCAACCTGCCGGGCTCCGGCGATCCTTCCGCCTCAGCCTTCCGAGTAGCCGGAATTACAGGCATGCGCTACCACGCCCAGCTGATTTTTTGATTTATTATAGAGATGAGGTCTCGCTGCCCAGGTGGGTCTCGAACCCGCAGGCTCAGGCAATCCACTCACCTCAGCCTCCCAAAGGTGCGGGATTACGGGCTGAGCCACCGAGCCCTTTTCTATTTCAAATACCTGTATCCTCGGGTCAGGTCCAGCCCTCTTCTCTTCTTTATCCAAATTCTCTCCTTGGGAATCTCATCTTTAACCACCACCTATAACTTGAACACTTCTAAGTATAAATCACTAGTCCTACCTTCTCCCCAAGCTCCAAATTTCTAACAAGAAGAGATCTTGTTGTGTAGACATCTCCTGACATATCCTCTTGACATACAGAAAGGGTACCAAAAAGCGTATACACATTTTAAGAAAGGAAAAAACTGTATTAAAATCGTAATACTCAATAAGATGAATACAAATCACCCTTGACTTCTGCAATTACAAAAGGTGCTCAAAATGGTTACTATCAGCATCCAGACACTTCTGATTATGGCGAACATCTCTTAACATCGCTTAAAATGTGTTTACATTTTTTTGGCACCCCTGGCAGATTGCCTGACATCTCCTCTTGAATGGACATCTCCAACGGAGCCATAACCAGCCCAAGTAGAATCTTTTTCATACTGCCGTCCCCTCCCAACGTGCTTATCTCCCAGCCTTTCTAATTCCAGCAAGTGGCACGAGCATTCACACAGTTGCTCGTCAAAAGTCACAGCTCCTCCACATCTCTAGTCCACGACCGTTTCTACTTCTAAAATAAATCGGAAATCCATTCCCTTTTTTTGACGCCACTGTCACCTTGTCCGTGCAACTACCTTTTATGTCCTGCAAGACTACAATCGTTTCCAAAGATGTTTCCCTCTGTCTACCCATGGTGGTACTTTCTATTTGGTATGTCCATTCATGGTGGTACTTTCTCCACACAGCAGCCAGAATAATTTTCAAAAATGGAAAACAGCCTGCGTCATTTCCTTTCCTAACAATCTCTCCTACTGCCCTGGATGCCTGCTCCCTCGCCCCATGAAACCCTCTGCTTTGCATGCTCCAGTACATTCCTTCCCCTGCAGCCCTGACCTTTTGAGACACACTCAAACGTATTCATGCTATCTGGTTTTTTTCTTAGAGATAAAATAAGAGCAGAGATATTTAGGGATCTGAAAACTCTTTATTTATTGCTGTGCAGGTAGAAATCTTCTTGCGTTGTAACTCATTTTTTTTTAGAATTAAGGATTGGAACTTCAGGGACCAGTGGTGGTGTTTGGCTTCCTACTGTCTGCTAAAGGATACTGAAAAGAGTTGAAAAAAATAGTATGGATTGGGAGAAAGAAATGAATTTGTGGGATGATAAGATAGAAATGTAAAACACAATGGCGGGGGGAGTGGATTCAAAAGAGAAGCACACAGGATAAATGTTTTCCTCATTTTATAATTCATATTATAGTAACACTTTATAAATTGAGGTGCTGTAGAAAAAGGAGTAATAAAATGATATTATTAGCATCATATTAATAATTATACTATTTCTCTCTGAATTTATGTAAGCTGTCTGCAAAGAACTAAAAATGGTTTAAAAAGCTCTAATAGTATTATATTATTGGGCAATGTATCTATAATAGACATTAATTAGATGGTATTCAATGAATTTGTAGAGCTTTCTAAAAGTACAATAGGCTAATATAACACCAGAAACCTAATTGCTACCCTAAGAATTTAAAATTGAAATTAACTTAATGAGAAGAAATTTTTTAATAGGAAAAAAATCCACAAAAACATTTGCTATAATGTAGTTTTTCAGTTTAAGCAAAATTAGAAAAATCAATAATAACAAAATAATTACTGAGACCTTGTTACACAGATATCACCGTTAAATTTCCTCTTTTTTCTGAGATATCTTACTGTGTGGTGTCTAGAGCCTTTTATAAGTCAGCCACTAGAGAGCAAACTTCTTCTTTTTATCAGGCTGTAGTTTTATTTTTTAAAAAAATACACACCACACATATATCGGAACTCTCACAATACCACATTATCTCAGACTATAAAATCTGATAATATAGCTTCTGGATGCCTGGGGCTGTGGGTCCAGGGGATGGAAGTGGGGGATTTTAAGGCCGTTTATATTAAAAACATAGGAAACAACAAGATAAGATGCTGTAATGTTGAACTACCTTCCTGGAGTGAAAATGAAACCTTCTGTTAATGGAGCATAAAGTCTTAATAAAATATGATAGGCATTGTTTGGTCTGACAGGCATCTTGGGCCTTTTTCCAGGCTAGGGTATCTGGAGAGCTAAAAGAAATGATACTGTTTCCAGGTGATATGTGGATAAATTACATTGTCAGCTGCCTCTGCTTCTTTCAGTTCCAGAGGCTCCAGTCACGCAAAAGAAAGCTGCCAGCAAGAACATTCTCATCGACTGGGCTAACTTTGGAAGGGATATCCCTTCTGAAGGTCAGGAGGGTACCCAAAACATCAATATGCAGGCAGATCTATTTTCTAAAGTGTGCCAGGGAGCAAAAGGATTTACTGCACACAGAAATCCCACTTACCAGGTCCCAGACTCCATTTCTCAGCCTTTTTGGTTTTTTTTTTGGTCAAGATTGGAAGATGATACTCAACTGGGTAAAACCACTTTCTCTTCTGGTGGCCTGTTAGCAATTGGTCCCATCGACAGGACGTTAAGGACTCATGACTAAAAAAAGTTGTTGGAATTAAATTTCATCTCTGTTGTCTGGGCTTTGGGATATTTGAGGGTTTATCATCTAGATTTGGACTTTTGGAGTATTTTAAAAAATAATATTTATATTTAACTTAAATATATTTAAGTTAATTATGAAAGATATCCAAGAAGGAAGATTTCAAAGCCTTCCAAGGGAAAACTTTCCAGGGTTTATCAGCTATCCCAGTTAGGTTATTCTTCTTATGTCAAATTGGCTCATGTGGAATTGTCAATATTTGAACAATTTGGCTTACAAAAATGGTCATTTCACAAGGTTGAACTTAATACTATATGCTACAGGGCCTTTTGTGGAGAGTTCTCATATGGGCCTTGTTCACTATTTCATAATCAATCAGCAATCATTGCATGCTCACTAAGCGCTCAGCACAATGTCAATGCAACTCAACAAAGATATATACTGGGCATTGACTCTGTGCAAGATGCTTGCTGCAGTGAGAACTGTAGCAAACATTAAGGATCAGCCAGACGAGGTCCTGTCTTTACAGAGCTTACGTTCTAATGAGAGAAGGCAATGAATGAATCAACTAGACAGTATTATGTTTTCTGGACTAAAGTGCTGTGGGAATGTGAAAGGTGATGAGATTCAGTCCCACTGAGAGAATCCAGGAAACTTTCATTGTTTGGATGGCATTTGCATGGAGGGGCTGACACTTACTCGAAGAGGTGGTAATTTAACTGAGACTTGAAGGATGCATAAGATTACTCTTAAAATTTCCTGTCAGATATCTGTAGCTGTGGCTGTTATGATCTCTAAATGGCACAATTTCTGAGGGCAGTGGTCTAACTACACGGAGCCTGACACAGAGTTAAGAGGCTTCATCCTACGCACCCAAGTCAGTGGAGTGTCGTAGATAAGAACACTTGACCTGGAGCCAGACTGCCACTTAACTAGCTGTGTGACCTTGACCTTGAGCAATTTATTCAACTTCTCCTTGCCACGGTGTCCTCATCTGTAAAATGTGGGTAGATCACGGCACCTGTCCATGCTCTCCTCTGGAATTCAGACATGACTGGACATTTCCACAGGTCCGTGGGGGAGCCTCACCAAATTCTTGTCAGTGACACATCAAGGAGCCCCCAAGAAGAGAACTCAAGCCAGACTGAAGGGAGAGTGAGTCAGGCTTGACACGCCTGGCTCTACCCTGCGTAAGGAGTGTCAAGTCATAGCTGGTGCATCTGGCTATGTCTGGGGAATAAGAGGAGTCAAGGCACAGCACTGGCCACTTTGACCCAGTTCTGTGTCCTGATTCCTGCTGTGTGTGTGTGTGTGTGTGTGTGTGTGTGTGTGTGTGTGTGTGTGTAAGAGAGACAGAGAGAGAGAGAGAGAGAGAGAGAGAGAGAGAGAGGAAGGGAGGGAGGAAGAAATTTTACATTTATAAGCAAATAAATGAAACTCTGAAAGAGCTGTTTTCACCTAAGTATCTCTAAGACCCCAAGGGTTCTGGCAGAATTGCTTTTATAGCCCTTAAAGATTGTAGCCAGGATACGGGGAAGACAGAAAGACGTTTGCGGGATTGACAGCTCCAGAGGCCGCATGTCAGTGCTGTTACCTCCAGGTCCCCAGGGCTTCTGCTAGGTGGCCAAGGTACCTGAAGGGCACTCCAGATGGAACTGTTCCTGTGCACTTTGGAGACAACCTCTGGAAACATCCAGGAATTCTGGGTGGGTGGGGATCTCTGCCAGGGAAGGGTTCTACAATAGCAGGCAGGGTAAAAGTCAGCAAAAGAAAGGTCATAATCCCACACCACCGGATTTGTATCCTTTAGGTTGCTGTGGTTGGGTCACATCAGTTACGTGAGAATCCTGACCGCCATTCCGTTCTTAAAAAGTTATCTCTCGCCTAAGAAAGTAATATATCTTATTGTGGATAGTTAAAAAATATATAGAACCATAAAAAAATAGATTAAAATCACCCTTGGTTTATCATACAGTGATAATTACTTTTGGTGTATTTTTAAAACGTATGTTAATATATTTACAGCTAGTTTTTTTTTTCTGGATAGGAGTCTCACTCTGTCACCCACGCTGGAGGGCAGTGGCTCACCGTCACCGCACCTCAACCTGCTGGGCTTAGGCCATCCTGCCGCCTCAGCCTTCCAAGTACCTGGAACCACAGGCATGCACCACCATACCCAGCTAATTTTTTTATTTAGTGTAAAGACGAGGTCTCGCCATGTTGCTCAGGCTGGTCTTCAACCCCTCAGCTCAGGCAATCCTCTTTCCTCAGCCTCCCACAGTGCTGGGATTACAAGTGTGAGTCACTGTACCTGGCCCCAGTTAGATTTTAAACTAACAGAAGACATATATGTTTGGAATTTGCTAAGTCTGGTAAATTTATCTAAATAACTATAGTTGCTATAACAATTGTGTCAATTTTTATTCTCCCCTTTTCACTTAACATCATATTTTGAATATTTTCCTGTATTATTAACTGTTACTGAAAATTTTTATTTATTTACTTATATATTTATTTACTATTTTTATAGAGATAGGATCTTGCTATGTTGCCTAAGCTGGTCTCAATCTCCTGGGCTCAAGCGATTGTCTCGGCTTGGCCTCCCAAAGTGCTAGGATTATAGGCATGAGCTACTGGACCCGGCCCTAAACATATTATTTAGTATACATATTTCCTTACATAGGCCACTCTGATCTTTAAAGTAATATTCTATTTTTATAAAGGCTTACTGTTCATATATTATATGTAAATATACAAATAGAAATAGCACTAAATGGTATAAAAAGAACAATGCTTTCTGCACCCAGCCTCACCTGCTTCGTCCTTGTCTCAAGAAACCACTTTCAATTCTTATGTAGCATCTTTTTTTGATAGATACCTCCATACTTTAAGTAATATTAATATGCTGTTATTTTTTCGTTTCCCATGTTTAATACGTATGGTGAGGAATTCTGTTCACTTTTACCCTCTCTTTCCTTTCTTTAATCCTCCTGATATATTTTAATTTTTAGGTAAATACATAGTCAGTATTTTCATGACTATTACTATGTGACTATTGTTCACTATTTTATCATGGTGAGCAGGTCTATGCAAATCTACCCCTTAAGTCCAAGGAGGTTCAGGGGTGGGAGAAAAAGGCCGACATACCCAGTTTCTTAGAAAGAAACTTTTAATAAGAGCTTATGAACAGAAACCATGTCTGTGTCTCCCATGAGATGGTGGATTCCAGCACCATTAATTACCTCCTAGACCTAGGCTTCTATGCCATAGGGCAGGGGCGAGTCGGAGGGATGGGTAAGACCACCGAAGGACCATAACATCAAGGTTGTTTGACCTAGGGGCAGGATATATAGTAAAATCCTGCTTTGACACAAGGAACAATTGATAAATGGGAACGATTAGAGGCCTTTCCAGAACGGGGGCTAATAAATGTCAACATGGCAGATGAGCATCCAACAGGGAAGGGAGTGAGTTACTTCAGCCTCCATCCCAGATGGAGTTCCTCTAGCCTCCACAATATCAACCTAAGTAATATAATATGATTATATTTTCATTCTCGTGTTGTTGGGTTTTTTTGGGGGGGGTTTTGGAGTTAACAATTGTCATTTTCATTTGCTTAAATTTCTTCGACACACACCAAGTCTCCCTAATAACTTTGTAAAATGGCTCTTTCTGCAATTTTCCACATGATCAAATTTGTCGTGTAATTTATCATTTTTATGTTATTGTGTAAAAATCCTTCTGAAGTCCTCTAACCGCTGACTCCACTGGAGGCTTCTTCTCCTTAGACCAGGTATCTTTATATTTTTAAATTATGAGCTGTTGTCAATTTTTCTTAAAAAAAGCATGTAACTCATATTTGTATTACTTATTTGTTTATAAAATGTATCTTTTTCTGTAATAAAGTAGAGTGTATATTGTGAAGCAGAAATAGAATTATTAAAAGGCTGACATAAGGCCGGGTGAGGTGGCTTATACTTATAATCCCAGCACTTAGGGAGGCTGAGGTGAGAGGATTGCCTGAGCCCAGGGGTTTGGGACCAGCCTGGACAATTTGGCAAGACCTTGTCTCTACAACAAAAATAAAAAAAGCAGACCGGCATGGTGGCATACGCCTGTAGTTCTGGCTACTTGGAAGACTGAGGCAGAAGGATCGCCTGAGCCCAGCAGGTCGAGGCTGTGGTGGCGGTGAGCGTGCCACTGCACTCCAGCCGTGGCAACAGAGTGGGACTCTGACTCAAATAAATAAATAAAAGTGAATACATAAATAAATGGCTAACATACAAATGCATCTTAAAAGACATTGTTTCTTTCTTGTGCCCCCCATACCCCTAGTGATTGTCTTTCATTCTTGGAGTGTGGGGTGTAAGGTGTGAGACCACTACTGTAGGCTTAACTCCCAAAGATTTTCTTGGGACATTCCTTTGCCATCAATCTAGGAATTTCTTTAGTCTCTTTTCTGCATTGGACTTTGTTTCTTTGATCTCATGTTTTCTCTTAGTTTTCTCTCTTATTTGGCTGGGGCCTGTCCTCTTGTAGCGTCCTAAGGAAAGGTGCAAGGGAGGCAAACTCCTGAGAAATTTCCTGTTTAAAATGTCTTTATTTTTAAGATAATGAAAATAAACATCACAGACTGGGGAAAGAAAAATATAAAATACATATCTGATAAAGGATTTGTATCCAAAACATACAAAGAACTCTTAAAAACTCGACAATAAAAATGAAACAATCCAATTAAAAATGGGCAAAATATCTGAACAGACACCTCACCAAAGAAGATACTATATGCACATGTCACATAAGCATATGAAGCTTAACACTATAGGTCCTTAGGGAAATGCAAATTAAAACAATGAGATAACCCCCCACACCTATTAGAATCTTGAAATTTGGAACATTGGCAGCACCAGACATAGTCAAGGAAGTGGAGAAACAGGAGTTCTGGTTCGTTGCTGATGGGAATGCAAAATGGTACAGCCACTTTGGAAGACAGTTTGGCAATTTCTTCCAAAACTAATTAGCCTTACCCTACTATCTAGCAATCAGTCTCACTGGTATTTACTAGAATGAGTTAAAGACTTCTGTCCATACAAAAAACTCCATTTGAATATTTACAGCAGCTTTATTTATCTGAAAAGACTACATATGTATGATGCCAACTATACGATTCTAGAAAAGGCAAGACTATAGAGAAAGTAAAAAGATTAGTGATTGTCGGGGTTGAGAAGGAAAGGAGAAAAGGTAAAGAGGCAGAACACAGGGGATTTTTAGGCAGTGAAACGATTTTTTTTTTTTTTTTTTTTTTTGAGCCAGGGTCTCACTCTGTTGCTCAGGCTGGAATGCAGTGGCATGATTATAGCTCACTGTAACCTTGACCTCCTGGGCTCAGATGGTCTTTCCTCCTCAACTTACTGAGTAGCTGGGACTACAGGCACCTGGCTATTTTTGTTTGTTTGCTTGCTTGCTTGCTTTTTTGTAGAGACGAGGTCTTGCTATGTTGCCCAGGCTAGTGAAACTATTCTATATGATACTGTGATGGTGGATACATCTGAGCATATGTTTGTCAAAGCCCATAGAATGTACAGTACAAAGAATGAACCCTAATATAAACCATGGACTTTAGTTAATAATAACATATCAATATTCATTCATCAATTGTAGCAAATGTATCATACTCAAAGAAGATGTCAATAACAGAAGAAACGGTGGCAGTGGGGATCAGAAGGGGTAGGGATGTATGAGTGTTGTCTGTAATTTCTGTCTAATTCTTCTGTTAACCTAGTCCTGCTCTAAAAATAAACTATATTAATTGGAAAAAGTCTTCATTCTGTCTTCACATTGGAGGCATAATTTGATTGGGTAGAGAATTTTAGACTAAAATCATTTTCACGCAGAATTGTTGAGACATTGCTCCATTGCTTTCTAAATGTCAGTATTGGCTAGGCCCGGTTAGATCATGCCTGTAATCCCAACACTTTGGGAGACCAAGGTGGTAGAACTGCTTGAGCCCAGGAGTTTAAGACCAGCTTGGGCAATATAGTAAGACCTCATCTCTACAAAATAAAGAAAAAATTAGCTGGTGTGGTTGTACACACCTGTAGTCCTAGCTACCAGCTGCTTGGAAGGCCGGGGTGGAAGGATTGCTTGAACCCAGAAGTTGGAGGGTTGCAGTGAGCTGTGATCATGCCACTGTGCTCTAGCACAGGTGACAGAGTGAGACCCTGACTCAAAAATAAATAAATGACTTTCAATGTTGCTAAGAGAAATCTCACACTATTCTAGTTATGATCTATGGTATAATGTGTTTTCTCTTTTATCCATCTCCCAGACCTTTAAAAAAATCTTGTCTAGTTTTAGTGTTTTGAAATTTTGTTATGACGTAGGTGTTTCTTTCATCAATTTCACTGACTTTTTTGTTTTTGAGTCAGGGTTGTCTAGGCTGATCTCGAACTCCTGGGCTCAAACAATCCTCCCACCTCAGCCTCCCAAAGTGTTGGGATTACAGGCATGAGCCACCACACTCAGCCTCATTGACTTTTAAATCTAGAAACTCATGAAAGTAGTGTTAGGAACATGTATTATTTCTTTGATAATTTCCTCCCATTGTTTTGTCTTTTTTTTTTTTTTTTTGAGTTGGAGTCTCACTCTGTCGCCCAGACCGGAGCGCAGTGGCGGCTCCCGGCCACCGCAGCCTCGACCTGCTGGGCTCCGGGGATCCTTGCTCCTCAGCCTTCCAAGTAGCTGGAACTACAGGCGTGCGTTACCATGCCCGGCTAATTTTTTTGATTTATTGTAGAGATGGGGTCTCGCCAAGTTGCCCAGGTGGGTCTCGAACCCGCGGACTCAGGCAATTCACTCACCTCGGCCTCCCAAGGTGCAGGATTACAGGCTGAGCCACCGAGCCCGGCCCTGTTTTGTCTTCTATTGGATTGATTTTCTAGTTATCTTTTTTTTTTTTAAAGACAATCTCTTTGTTTTTGCTTTTGTTGAATTCCCTGTTTTTGTCTAGACCTTGTTTTCCAGTCCTCCAGTTGGGTTTTCCATTTCTGCTATCTTTTCTTCTCTGACACCATTAATGGTAATATCTGAAATTTTCTTCTGCTCTCAGCATTGTTTCAGTTTCCTATGTACCTACTCCCCACTTCCCTACTTTTTTTTTTTTTTAACCTTGTGTTGGAAGCTTTCCTTAAATTTCTAGTGCAAAAGGATCTGTCAGTTTATAGTGATGCTCGCGCTGGGGAGTGGCTGCAAATACAGATGAACATTAGCGGTGAGGTGTCACTGCACCCGCCTCCCCCCTCATCCATGGAAAAATTGTCAGAACACTGGACGGAACACTGAAAAGCTGGTTGGAAGCTCTGTGTGTATATGTGAGGCTGGCTGATAGGGAGCAATTGATGAGCATAGAGCTTCTTAATTGAACTCCTTATCTGTACGTATACATATAAATATACATGGTATCTTCAAGTTCATTGCCTCCAGGATGCCTGGGGTGTGAGACTGGCTGCTTGTACCCTGGTGTTAGCAGTGAACAAGGCTGGAGTTTCAGCATTCAGGATACGGTTGTTCCCTGGTCCCTCTGTTCTCAGCGTGGTACTGCCTCTCTTGCCTTCTGTCTTCCTGGTTTATTATGTCTGAAGACTTTCTGGTTCAATTTCTCCAGATACTCTAGGGTGAAGGAGAGGTAGTTAGTTACTTCAGTGGTCTCTCAATCTTTTCAGCGTCAAGGAGCAGCTTTGTGGAAGACAATTTTTCCATGGATGAGGAGGGAGGCGGGTGCAGTGACACCTCACCGCTAATGTTCATCTGTATTTGCAGCCACTCCCCAGCGCGAGCATCACCACCTCAGCTCCACCTCAGATTGTCAGACATTAGATTCTCTTAAGGAGCGCGCAACCCAGATCCCTCACATGCACAGTTCACAATAGGGTTCACACTCCGATGAGAATCTGACCCCATGTTGTTATGACAGGAGGTGGAGCTCAGGCAGTAATGTGAATGATGGGGCGTGGCTGTAAATACAGATGAAGCGTCACTCCCTTGCCCACTGCTCACTTCCTGCTGCTGTGCAGCCCGATTCCTAACAGGCATGGACAGGTACAGGTCCGTGGCCCTGGGGGTGGCTGGGGACTCCCGAGTTACTCGACCATCCAGAAAAACCGGATTTAGGAGTGATCGAATTGCTTTTTGTATGTGTTTACCCATGAATCCTCATCTTTCGCTTCCTGACTCACATTTGTCCTCAAAAATGCCTGGTGTCTCCATTTTCTCGGTTCTTCCAAGGTTCTGTGGACCAAATCAGAATTCAGTTAATGTCCGTGACTGTCGCCATTAATATTGTTGTTATTTATTGCCATACACGATGCAGGTATATTGCTTTGAGCTTCTTTTCATTCTCCTGGGCCATTTACCATGCTCCTATCTATTTTCAATCTTCATATATAAAGGGCTGAGATGTAGTTGTGTAGGCAGAAGAAAATGCCCCCCCAAGGCATCCATGTCAAAACCCTGGAATATGTGAATATTACCTTATTTGGGAAAAAAGCTCTTTGCAGATGTGATTAAAGATTTTGAGATTAGGAGATTGCCCTGGATTATCTGGGTGGGCCCTAAATGCCACCTCAAGCATCCTTACACTAAAATCACACAGAGTAGAAGACAAATAGAAAGAGGAGACAGTGTGCCCACCAGGCAGAGACTGGAATGGTTCAACCACAGGCCAAGGAAGGGTTGAAGCCACTGGAAGTTGGGGAGGTAAAGAAAGATTCTCCCTGAGGATATTCAAGTGGAGTACAGACCCGCAAATAATTAGATTTTGAACTTCTGGCCTTACAGAGTTGTGAAATAATATATTTCTGGTTGTTTGGGGGTTTTTTTTGAGTTGGAGTCTCACTCTGTTGCCCAGGCTGAAGTGCAGTGCCCACACTCACAGCCACCGCGGCCTCGACCTACTGGGCTCAGGTGATCCTTCCACCTCAGCCTTCCAAGTAGCTGGAAATACAGGCATGCGCCACCATGCCCGGCTAATTTTTTGATTTATTGTAGAGATGACATCTCGTCAAGTTGCCCAAGCTGATCTTGAACCCATGAGCTCGTGCAGTTCTTTCACCTCAGCCTCTGAAAGTGCTGGGATTATAGGCATGAGCCACTGCGTCCAGTCTATTTCTATTTTTAAGTCATCTAGTTTGTGGTAATTTGTTACAGAGCCCTAAGAAGTACATACAAATTATCTTCTAGCTTTATCAAGGATGGAATTTATGTTTTAGTTCTGTGTTCTCTTGGTTGTTATGAAAAGGGAGCACTTACCGCCCATCTTGAAACTAGAAGTGAGGCAGGAACAGATTAGGCATCGGTAAATGTCGGTATGCAGATTTTAGGACATGTTCAGACATTTTTCCTTTTTAAAAATCTCTTTAAAATGTTAAAGATGTGGGGCACAATTAAGGGTTAGGTATACAGATGGTCATTGTGTAGGTAAAGTTTGGGCCTCACTTCACCCGGTTTGAGATCAGGCACCCTTACTGATGAGGTGTACCCTCCCCCTCGGCAGTTTCCTACTACTGCCAATTCCTTTCTTATAGTATTATGGTAATTGTTCAGAGTCCACTTACAGATATTTTTCTTACGACAACTTTATTGCAGGCCAGGCTGGAATGTGGACCTGCCAGTCCACTCCACCTCCTCAGCTAATCAAAAGAAAATCCCATCAGATGTAAGAATAGGACAGCCCAACATTTCAGCTCATGGTTTAGCATAAAAATCATTCAAAACCCTTCAGGTTCCCTGTTGAAGGTAAAAGACTCAACTCCACCCCTTAACTGATCAAAACCGTAGAAACGATAAGACCACCCCCCTCCCCGTAAGAGGCGGAGAGGGCAGCAGTTTCCTGTGCTCCACTTCACTAGCATATCAGTCACTAGGTAGCTATCTCTAGCTTTCAGTTGAGAGCAAAAGCATGCATCTTTCTTTTCGAGAGAATCATCCATGTCAGATATTTCTGGCACAAATCTCTTTCTTTCCCTTTCTTCTTCTCGCTAGTAAACTTTGTTTCGTTTCCTCTCTTTTTCTTGCCAATAAACTTTGTTTTAAAACGTTGCTGGCCGCTCTGAAATTCATTTCAGGGTCGAGTCAAAGAGCCCATGTGTTTTGCACTGTACTCCACTTGGCATCAGAAGTAATAAATTGTGACTTTTCCCTGACTTTGAACATTTTGACTCCTTTTACTCTTTTGTTTAATTTTTAATTTTTTTATTTTAAAGATGTGGGGTACAATTCAGGGTTAGGTATACAAATGTTCATTATGCAGGTACCCTTGTTGATGAGGTGTGTCCCTCCTTCCCAAGGCAGATTCCCACTATTGCCAATTCTGCCTTCTCGCCCCCCTATCCTTTTAGTCTTTACTGTGATGATTCAAAGAGAGCACTGCAGTAATAGAGTACTTTAAAAATATGTACTAGTTATTTGTATTTATTACTGAATAGGTCTCCTGTTTGTATACTTTAAGTTTCTGATTATTTCCTTAAAATGAGCCATAGAAAGTAAATGACAAATTTGCAAATTAGAGGGTCGTAATCTTGGTCATTGGTGTCAATTGATAAAAAGCTTGTGTGAAAAAAATTTTAAAAACCTATTTATTCTTTTTAAAACACCTATTTATATATGCACTAGAGGTATATGAGAATGCCAGCTTGGCCCTATCTTGCCAATAAGTATTATTAAAATAGTTGCTAATATAATACATAAGAAGAGTATCTTGTTTTCATTTGCCTTTTTAGTAATGTTGAACATTTGCACCTATGACTATTATTTGTCTGTGTATAGCTTGCTTGTGTCCTTTGCCTGTTATTTGATCAAGATTCTATGTATTCCTTGCTGATTTATACGTCAAGAACATTGGTATTTTTGTCTTGTTAGTCTCAAGACTTTCCATGGTTTATTATTTGCCTTTGAATTTTTTTTTTTTGAAGTCAGAGTCTTACTGTATCGTCCAGGTTGGAGTACAGTGGTACGATCACGGTTACTGAAGCCTCTACCTGCTGGGCTCCGGTGGTCCTTCTGCCTCAGTCTTCTAAGTAGTGGGGACTACAGGCATATACCACCACGCCCTGCTAATTTTCAAAGATTTATTGTAGAAATGAGGTTTTGCCATGTTGCCCAGACTGATCTTGAGCTTTGTAGAGAGAGGGGTCTCATTGTGTTGCCCGGGTTTGTCTTGAGCTTCTGGCTCAAACTGTCCTTCCACCTCGGCCTCCTAAAGTGCTGGGATTCCAGGTGTGAGCCATTGCACCTGGCCTGCCTTTGAAGTTTTTTGTGTCACTTTAGGATGTATAGAAATTTAATATTTTTACTTAGTCAAATATATTTATACTTCCTTTTGTGATTCCGTCCTTTGTTGTATCCTTAGAAAGCTTCTCCCCAAACAGGGATAGAATTCTGTAAAAAAATTAAAAATTTTACTTTATCTCTGGAATTTATTTGGTGTATGATATAAAGTGACAATCTAACTCTCCCGTTATTATAGTAATCAGTTGTCCTAAAACATTTATGGAGTCTTTCCTCCACTGATTTGTGCTGCTATTATATACTGAATTACAACATACACTGATGTCTGTAGAACAAAAGAAATTTAAAAAAAAATGTACCAAATACAATTTTGCCAGCACTGAAAGCTGTTAACAGCTTATAAAATTTATGTTTAAAGAGTTTTTAAAAATTACTAAGAAGATTTAAAGTTTATATTTCTCTCTGTCCCCAGAAGCCGCGAGTTTTATATATTTTATAGGTATCCAATCATGTTTTATACTTTTGCTTATTACAAATAGAGTATTTGCAAAGAATTGTTTTGCGCTTTTCAAAATAATTTACATGACTGTTAGTATAACTTTAGTAATATAACACAACTTATTAACTAGCTAACCTTTTCCCCATGAATTTTGGTGCCACTTGTACCAAGTTCCCCTATATACATGGGTATATTTCTGTACTTTCTATTCAGAATTCTTAACTCATCTATCAATCTTTGTGCTAATACTCCACTGTCTTAATTACTATAGCTTTATAATAAATCTTGTTACCTAACAGGCAAGAGCTTTTTCTTCAGAATTATCTTGGCTTTTCTTAGACCCCTAATTTTCTATATGAATTTTAGATTTAATTCGTCACATGAAAAATTTTGCTGGGATTTCAATTGAGCTTGAGTCATATTTGTAGATTCATTTGTGGGAGAATTAGCATCTTTCCAATATTGACTCTTTCCATGGTGTGTCTACCAACTTATTTAGTTTTTTCCATATACTTGACTTTTAGATATTATTTTATTTTTCAGTTACTCTTTTTTTTTTTTTTGAGTTGGAGTCTCACTCTATCGCCCAGGCTGGAGTGAGTACAGTGGCATGCTCATGGCCACCCCAGCGTCGACCTGCTGGGCTCCGGAGATCCTTCCACCTCAGCCTTCCAAGTAGCCAGAACTACAGGCAGATGCTACCATGCCTGGCTAACTTTTGATTTATTGTAGCGATGAGGTCTCACCTTGTTGCCCAGACTGATCTCGAATCTGTGGGCTCAGGCAATCCTCTCGCCTCAGCCTTCCAAAGTGCTGGCATTACTGGCTTGAGTCACTGCGCCCGGCCTAATATTTTTATTTATTGCCCAGGCTGGTCTCGAGCCCCTGTACTCAGGTGATTCTTTCACCTCGGCCTCCCAGGGGGCTGGGATTACAGGCATGAGCCACTGCACCAGACCAAGATTTTTTTTTTTAATCTACAGATTTTTTTTCCTCTGGGTTTTCGCCCTTTTTCCCCCCACAATGTATTTGTTGAAGAAACCAGGCTGTTTGTCCTGTATAGTTCTCCACAGTCTGGATTCTGCTGCTTGCATCGCAAGAGTGTCATCTAATACATTCGTCTGTCCTCTGTACATTCTGTTGATTAGTAGTTAAATCAAGAGGTTTGACCCAATTCATCTCCAGCTATTTTAGTGAGGCAAGTTTGTAGGTGGCATTGTACTAGGAGGCATGGAATGTCTACCATGTCTCTTTTTGTGACATTATTATTTGTTGGTATTAAGAGTCTGGATTCATTAATTCATTAGGGGTTGAGGAATGTCGATAACCTAATTCTATCTTTTCTTTTTTTGTATCTTAGCTAAAATACTTCTGTAATGAGAAATTGTCCTCATCTACTTTTGGTTATCCATGTACAGTCCATACAGGCCACAGGAAAGAGGATAAATGCTTGATTTTTTCCTTTATTGACCAGTCCTCTAAAAGAGACTTGGTTTGTTAGCATCCTCCAAAAGTGGCGATTTGGTTCCCCCTCCATATGTTTATAAAATCACGGATTTAAATATTTTTGAGGTGTTTCCATATCTCACAGTTATTAACCTCATAGATGATGATCAAGATTTCCTATCTTTGGCCACTAGGAGCCTCTTCAAGTATGTTCCTGAAGTCCTTTTGACACTTCAGTGTCTGATAACATTCTTGTTGCCTGTTATGACAAGTTGTTCCAAGACCAACTTCCATCTTCCTTGAATCCAGACCGGATTCAGACTGGAATCAAATATTTCTTCAAGGAGCCCTGGTTCCTTTTATTGTCAAATTATATTTGGAGATAAAAATCCAGTGCTAGAATACTCATTGCTGCTGAAATGATCATTGTTGTGGTCTTTTCAATGGGCAGAACTAGGAAATATGCATATTTTAAGATAAAATTATTAGTTCTTTGTTGTTGTTGGAGTCTCACTGTGTTGCCCAGGCTGGAGTGCGGTGGCACGTTCACGGCCACCACAGCCTTGACCTGCTGGGCTCAGGCGATTCTTCCACCTCAGCCTTCCAATTAGCTGGAACTACAGGTACGTGCCACAGCTGCTGGCTAACTTTTTGATTTATCGTAGAGACAAGGTCTTACCTAGTTGCCTAGGCTGATCTCAAACGCCTAGGCTCAGGCAGTCCTCTCGCCTCCGCCTCCCAAAGTGCTGGGATTACAGGCAGGAGCCACTGAGCCCAGTGATATTTTCAATTCAAAATCAGAAAAACAGAGCTTACACTTAAAAATATCTGATCTGACATCTACGCTGTGTATATACATCTAGAGCTAAATATCTTTCATTCTATTTGTACATCAACCTCTTCCTTTCTTTTCATCTCGTTGACATGCTAACAATCCAGGCCTTTGCCATCCTGTGCTTAAATAAAAAGATCATTTGCTAACTGGTTTCCTTCTTTCTTGACCTCCCTGCCTCCAATGCAGGTGACATTTCACAACTAGATAGGCAATCTCAAAATTCCTATCTGACCCTGTCCTTTCTCCATTCATAAAAAAAAAATTTATAAATAAATAAATAAACACCTGGGTGTATTTATATATAAATGTATGTATGTATTTTTTTTAAAGAGGCACTCTCTCTGTTGCCCATGCTGGAGTGCAGAGGCTGTGATGATAACTCCCTGCAACCGCAAACTCCTGGGCTCAAGTGATCCTCCCACCCTAGCCTCCAGGTAACTGGGACAACCGGCATGTGCTGCTGTATCCAGCCTTATTTCTTGCTGTACACAAGATAAAAGTCTCTCTATTTTTTCTTTTTTTTTGAGTTGGAGTCTTACTCTGTCACCCAGACTGGAGTGCAGTGGCTGCTCCCGGCCACCGCAGCCTCGACCTGCTGGGCTCCAGCGATCCTTCCGCCTCAGCCTTCCAAGTAGCTGGAACTACAGGCGCGCGCTACCACGCCTGGCTAATTTTTTGATTTATTGTAGAGATGAGGTCTCATTAAGTTGCCCAGGTGGGTCTCGAACCCGCGGGCTCGGGCAATTCACTCACCTCAGCCTCCCAAAGCGCAGGATTACAGGCTGAGCCATCGAGCCTGGCTAAAAAATCTCTGTTTTTTATCCAGTTCAATGACTCTTACCTACGACTTCAGTCTTATCACCACCCTTCTGACTCATCTATGCAAACTTGCAGATGAGTCTATAAATCGCAAACACAATTTTCATGTTTATGTCTTCATGTCTTTGGCTAAGCAATATCACTCCCTGAAATTTCCTTCTTTTCTTCTTTCTGCATTATATCAATTTTCAAGACAGTTGCAAAAACAGAACTGGCTGGATCCATTACCCAGTATTTGATTCCCACCCCAAATTTGGTTTGGATATTGAGACTGGAGATGCCACATACTTGCTAAGAGGATAAGAGAAGGTTCTTTGCCCACACACTGAGGCTTCGTGTAGAATTTAAGAGTGTCTCCCAAGCTGTTCCAAAGATGTCTTGAGAGAGAGGGGAAAGTTGACTGGCTTGGCTTTTACTGTGATTAGGGAGTAGGGCTGTGATTAGGGAGTGGGCTGCAGCTGGTGTGGTTTGAATCTACTGCCAGCACCAGAGGACGGGGAACAGAGTTTCTTACTGGCTTGCCCAGATGGGGGGCAGAACGCGTACGGGCATGACGGGGCTGAATGTTCTCATCAGTCAAACATCATAGATGGAGTCCAACTATTTATTATAAAGACCCAATCCAAGGCTGGGCGCGGTGTCTCACGCCTATAATCCCAGCACTTTGGGAGGCCGAGGTGAGAGGATTGCCTGAGCCCATGGGTTCAAGACCAGCCTGGGGAACTTGGTAAGACCTCAACTCTACAACAAATCAAAAAAATCAGTCGGGCATAGTGGCACAGCTACTTGGAAGGCTGAGGCAGAAGAATTACCTGAACCCAGTAGGTCAAGGCTGCGGTGGCCGTGAGTGTGCCACTGCACTCCAGCCTGAGCGACAGATGGGTCTCTGACTCCAAAAAAAGAGAAAGATCCGATCCAAACCCCACTGACCTTCCTGGTCCCACTCACCCTTCTTTCCTCTGGATTCCCAGCATTCCGCATTTGCCACCTCATACTGCTGTTTAGGTTTTCTTACATTTGACTTTTGGAAAGAAATGTAATTACTTTAGAGTCATAACTCCAAGCGGTGAATCCAAGGTTTATAAGTCCTGAAGATTATACAATTTGGAGTGTGTCATAAACACTCTAAATTTTCATAAAGTTTCTCTTTATGAAAAAGAATATAAAATAGGTACAAGGCCTTGAAAGGAGCTGTGCTTGTGTGAGGCCCCGAAGTCTTGGTTCCATTAGCTTTATGGTAAATCCGCTTCTGCATTCTTCCTATGCACTTAAAATTAAATTCTTTTTTCTTTTTACATGCGGTGAAATTTACTTTTATGGGTTCTGTGAATTTTTACACATTTTAAACAAAAACTCTCAAACCAGGTTTTTCTTCTACTCTCACACCACCATCACAACAGTCATTCTCACAGAAGAATTGCGTGACCCAATGCGTGGGAGTGTTTTCCCTCACACCAAGCAGCAGACACCGGCTGTGTGTCCTCCGGTTCAGTTCCGACACCTAGAGAGAGTGTCAGACCCCACAGGGTGCCCCCTAAGCCAATACCCAAGTCTGGGCCTCTGGAGCTCCTGACCAACCGGCTTCAAGTTGGGGTTCTCACAATCCCCTCTTTAGATTCAATTAGTCTGCTGGAGTAGCTCACGGTGTTAAAGGCCAAGGCTTTGGCAATGGGGGTTTCTTATATCTCTCATGTTTGATTCCAAGTTGTTAATCTAAGTGTACAAGGTAGCTTCGCTGACTGTTGTAACTTACCATCCCTCCCTTAAGGAACTATCAGCATGATTAGATCTTGGGTCACTGCCTGCAGGCCTTAATTCAATCTTGGGGTTTGGTGAAAGGATTAGGAGATCTTGAGTATTGTCTTCATTAATTTAGCCTTGGCCCTGGGTGAGGGGCTATGGAGTATAAGCTCTGAGTAGATTGTACTGGCAGGGAGTGAGATTTTTTTGGGTGAATATACCGACTCGCTCCCTGATTCCATGGTAACAGATTAAACATTCATTTCTCCCAATTTCTGCCTCCCGACTTGATTGGCCTCGAGAGATAGCAGCCAATTTATTGGATTGGACAGGAAAAACAGAACTCAGGCTTATTATAAAGGATACAGATGAAGAGATGCATAGGGTGAGGTTTGGGGAAGGGTCGCAGAGATCCCATGCCCTCCCTGGGCTCACCGCCCTCCGGGAACCTCCATGTGTTCACATATCTAGAAGCTCTCTGAACCCTGTCCTCCACAAACCCTGTCCTCTTGGATTTTGTTGTTTTTGTTTTTTTGAGTTGGAGTCTCACTCTGTTGCCCTGACCGGAGTGCAGTGGCCACTCCCGGCCACCGCAGCTTCGACCTGCTGGGCCCCGGCGATCCTTCCGCCTCAGCCTTCCAAGTAGCTGGAACTACAGGCGTGCGCTACCACGCCCAGCTTATTTTTTGATTTATTGTAGAGATGAGGTCTCGCTGCCCAGGCGGGTCTCGAACCCGCGGGCTCAGGCAATCCACTCACCTCAGCCTCCCAAAGGCACAGGATTACAGGCTGAGCCACCGAGCCCGGCTTCTTGGATTTTTAAGGAAGCTTCTTGACATCCTCATTTTTTCCCCCAGGGTATGGGACAGGCCCTCTCTGGGGAGGGTCTTAAGACCCACAATCAGAAGACAGGGATGAGAGTTCCGCCTTGGCTCAGGTGAAAGCAGGGCAGGAAAAGTTCTGAGATTCTGTTTCCTGACACCTGTTCCTGAGGCCTGACACACCCAACATTGTAACAAAAGACTGACAAGTGCTATGGGAGTTCTGAGCCAGGAACTGTGGACAAAAACCAATACATAAATATATACATGTTTACATAGATTTTTGTAACCACCATGACATGGTACAGTTCAACAGGGCAAAGAGTCTTTTGTGCTGCTACTCTGTATCCAACCTCTCCCATACTCTATTTTGACTTCTCTGCCAGATTCTAACACCTTGAAAGCAACAATTTTGTCATACCACATTTCTCTGGCACAGTGCTCTACAGGCAGTGGGCACCTGGTAGGAGTGTGTTGTTCCACAGCTCAAAAATCATCCACCATGACCAAATAGGTTTTATCCCTGGGTTGGAGAGCTGGTTCAACATTCACAAGACCATAAATGTAATTAAATACATCAACAGATATAAAGACAAAAACCACATGATTATGTCATTAGACACAGAAAAAGCTTTTGATAAAATCCAGCACCCCTTCTTGATAAAAACCCTCAAACATCTGGGCATAGATGGAACATACCTCAAAATAGTAAGAGCAATCTATGAGAAACTCACAGCCAATATACTGCTAAACAGGCAGAAATTGGAACCAATTTCCCTGAAAACCGGAATAAGACACTCTTAGCCCTCCTGTTCAACATAGTATTGGAAGTCCTAGCTAGAGCAAGCAGACAAGAGAAGGAAATCAAGGGTATCCAAATAGGAAGACAGGAAGTTAAGTTATCCCTCTTTGCAGACAACAAGATACTATACCTTGAAAACCCAAGAGAATCTGTCAAAAACTTCCCTGTACTGATAAAGGACTTTGGCAAAGTCTCAGGGTATAAAATCAATGTGCATTTCTATACACCAATAATAAACAAACAGAAATCCAAATAAAAAGCACAATCCCATTCACAATAGCCACAAAATAAATGAAATACCTTGGCATCTTCCCAACCAGAGTTGTGAAAGACCTTTACAACAAAAACTACAAAACATTGCTCAAAGAAATCAAAGATGACACAAACAAATGGAAAAATATCCCATGCTCATGGACTGGAAGAATCAACATTGTTAAGATGTCCATCCCAGCCGGGCTCGGTGGCTCAGTCTGTAATCCCGCGCCTTTGGGAGGCTGAGGTGAGTGGATTGCCTGAGCCCGCGGGTTCGAGACCCGCCTGGGCAGCGAGACCTCATCTCTACAATAAATCAAAAAATCAGCTGGGCGTGGTAGCTCATGCCTGTAATTCCAGCTACTTGGAAGGCTGAGGCGGAAGGATCGCCGGAGCCCAGCAGGTCGAGGTTGTGGTGGCCGGAAGCGGCCACTGCACTCCAGTCTGGGCGACAGAGTGAGACTCCAACTCAAAAAAAAAAAAAAAAAAAAAGATGTCCATCCTATCCGAGGCAATCTACAGATTTAATGCAATACCCACTAAATTACCAGCAGCATTCTTCTCAGACCTGGAAATGACAATACAGGAATTCATATGAAAACACAAATGACCACAAATAGCCAAAACAATCCTCAGCAAAAACAAAAAAACAAAGTAGGAGGTATCACACTTTCAGACATTAAACTCTATCACAAGGTTACAATAATCAAAACAGCCTGAATTCGGTACAAGAACAGGCATGTCGACCAAAGGAACAAGATGGAGATTCCAGAGGCAAATTCTCAATTTCTCAACCAACTCATCTTCAACAAAGCCTCCACCACCAACCACTGTGGAGAAGAGAATCTATTCAGTAAATGGTCCTGGAAAAACTGGCTGACCATGTGCAGAAGGTTAAAACAAGACTCCTACCTATTACATATACAAACGTCAACTCTAAATGAATCAAAGACCTAAATGTAAAACCTCAAACTATAAGAACTTTAGAAAATGCAGGAGACACCCTTATGGCAATTGGAATTGGCAACCAATTCCTGTTTAAAACCCCAAGTGCCCATGCCATAAGAGATAAGATAGACAAGTGGGACATCACCAAACTGACAAGCTCCTGCAAAGTCAAAGAAACCATCAAGAGAGCGGGGAGACAGCCCACAGACTGGGAAAAAATATTTGCCAACTGCATATCTGACAAAGGCCTAAAATCTAGGCTCTACAAGGAACTCATATGTGTTGAAACAAACAAACAAAGAAACAAACAGCCCCATTTACAAAGTGGGCAAAAGACATGAATAGGCACTTCTCAAAAGAAGACATACGGGCAGTTAACAGATAGATGAAAAAATGTTCAGCCTCACTAGTCATCAAAGAAATGCAAATTAAAACCACACTGAGATACCACCTAACTCCAGTCAGGGTGGCCAAAATCATTAACTCAAAAACAAAACAAAACAAAGCAAAACAAAACCCAGATGCATGAGAGAATATGGGGAAAAGGGAACACTCTTACACTGTTGGTAGGAATGTAAGCTAGTGGAAAACAGTTTGGCGATTCCTAAAAGGTCTAAAAATTGATCTTCCATATGACTCCACAATCTTCCTACTGGGAATATACCCAGAGGAACTCAAATCACTCTATGAAAAAGATACCTGCACACACATTTATTGCAGCATTGTTCACAATGGCTAGAACATGGACCCAACTGTGCTACCCATCGAAAGAGGACTGGATAAAAAAAAATGTGGTATATATACATGATGGAATATTACACAGCCATAACGAAGGACAAAATTATGAACTTCACAGCAACTTAGATGGAGTTAGAGTCTATAATACTGAGTGATCTATCACAGAAACAAAGAACTGAGTAACACATGTTCTCACTCATAAGCGGACCTTGAACAACTATTGTAATAGTATAAGAAAAGAATTGTCAGTAGTGGGAAATTGCTGGGGAATGGAGTGGGTTGGATAGGATTGGCAGTAGTGGGATTCTGCCGGGGGGAGGGGATCATACCTCATCGTCAAGGGTGCCTGCATAATGAACATTTGTATACCTAACCCTGAATTGTATCTCACATCTTTAAAATGAAAAATGAAAAAAAAAGAGTTTATTTGTAATAATGAGAGAGATAGTTTATTTTATGATAACAATGGATTTCTAGTAATGAACCAAGATATTAATTATATTCTCTGATCAAGAATTGACAGGAAGCCTTCCATTAAACTAAGTCAGAACTCAAAAAAGTTTAAAAATTACCATGTTTTGACTGGGATCACACCTGTAATCCCAGCACTTTGGGAGGCTGAGGTGAGAGGATTGCCTGAGCCTACGGGTTTGAGACCCGCCTGGGCAACTTGGTGAGACCTCGACTCTACAATAAATCACAAAATTAGCCAGGTGGGGTGGCGTACGCTTGTGGTTCCAGCTACTTGGAAGGCAGAGGTGGAAGGATTGCCTGAGCCCAGTAGGTCGAGGCTATGGTGGTCATGAGCATGCCACCGCACTCCAGCCTGGGCAACAGAGTAAGACTCCAACTCAAAAAATTAAAAAATTACCATGTTTTAACTCTCAATGAACTTTGGGAATTCAACTGGTTTTGTTTGTTTGTTTAGTAGAGATGAGGTCTTGCTATGTTGCCTAGGCTGGTCTTGAACTCCTGGGCTTAAGCAATTCTCCCATCTTGGGCTCCCAAAGTGCTAGGATTATAGGCATGGGCCACCACACCCAGCCTCAACTGGTTTTAGATACCTCCCTTTTCTTGACATTTGACTGAATGGGTACAGCTTCATGCCTTGAACATGTAGATATTCAATACATATTTGGTGATTTAAATTAGTGAACTACTGTAACGGGCTAAATCAGGAGTTACTAAGGTTAAACTCCAAGTGGCATTCTTTTAAAAATATACCTTTTCTTTTTTTGAGTTGTTAATAATTGCCATTCTGACTGGAGTTAGGTGGTATCTCAGTGTGGTTTTGATTTGCATCTCCCTGATGATTAGTGAGGTTGAGTATTTCTTCATGTGTTTGTTGGCTGCTCGGATGTCTTCTTTTGTGAAGTGTCTGTTCATATCTTTTGCCCATTTTATAATGGGGTTGTTTGTTTTCTTCTTTTCAGTACATTTCAGTTCCTTGTAGATCCAGGATGTTAAGCCTTTGTCAGACCTAGAGTTGGCAAATACTTTTTCCCAGTCTGTAGGCTGTCTCCCTGCTCTCTTGATGGTTTCTTTGGCTTTGAAGAAGCTTGTCAGTTTAATAAGGTCCCATTTGTCTATCTTCTCTCTTAAGTCCTGTGGGTTTTGGGTTTTGTACAGGAATTGGATGCCAGTTCCGATTTCCATGAGAGTATTTCCTTCCTTTTCTAAGGTTCTTATGGTTTGAGGTTTTACATTTAGGTCTCTGATCCATTTGGAGTTAATCTTTGCTGGAGAGGGTGTGGTGAAAAGGGAACACTTCTACACTGTTGGTGGGAGTGTAAACTAGTGCAACCTCTGTGGAAAGCAGTGTGGCGATTCCTAAAAGCTCTAAAAATTGACCTTCCATATGACCCTGCAATCCCCCTACTGGGAATATATCCTGAAGAACACAAATCACTCTATAAAAAAGATACCTGCACACGGATGTTTATCGCAGCGTTGTTCACAATAGCAAGAACCTGGAAACAACCATGCTGCCCATCAAAAGAGGACTGGATTTAAAAAATGTGGTACATATACATGATGGAATACTACGCAGCCATAAAAAAGAACAAAATCATGAATTTCGCAGCAACCTGGATGGAACTAGAGTCTATAATACTGAGTGACCTCTCACAGAAACAAAGATCCGAGTATCACATGTTCTCACTCATATAATGGACCTTGAACATCCAATGTAATACTATAAGAAAATGACTGACGGTACTGGGAAACTATGGGGGGGGAGGGGGATGGGATTAACAGTCGCAAATATCTGTCTGGGGAAGGGGAAACACCTCTTATCAACAGGGTGCCTGAATGAAACGTAATTGTACACCTAACCCTTAACTGTACCCCACAAAACCATAATAAGAAATACTGATTAATATAAAAAATATATATATACCTTTTCAGTGGGCGCGGTGGCTCAAGCCTGTAATCCCAGCACTTTGGGATTGAGGTGAGAGGACTGCCTGAGCCCACGGGTTCGGGACCAGTCTGGGCAACATGGTGAGACCTCATCTCTACACTAAATGAAAAATTAGCCAGGTGTGTGCACCTGTAGTTCCAGCTACTTGGATGGCTGAGGTGGAAGAATCACCTGAGCCCAGGAGGTTGACACCGCACGCCAGCCTGAGTGAGACTCCAACTCAAAAAATAATAATAATAAATAATAATAATAAGCTACTGGGGAGGCTGAGGCAGGGAGATTACTTGAAATCAGGAGTTCAAGACCAGACTGGGCAATATAGCAAAACCCTAAAAAAATTAGCCAACCATGATGGCACATGTCTGTAGTCCCAGCCACTTGGCGACTGAGGTGGGAGGATTGCTTGAGCCCGGGAGTTCTAGGTGGCAGTGAGCTATGATCATGCCACTGAGCCTGGGTGACAGAGTGAGACCCTGTTTCAAAAAAACCAAAACCAAAACAAAAAAACTTTTCTTTTTTTTTGAATCAGAGTCTCATTATGTCAGCCAGGCTGGAGTGCAGTGGCATGCTCACAGCCACTGCCGCCTTGACCTTCAGGGTTCAGGTGATCCTTCCACTTTAGCGTTCAAAGTGGCTGGAACTACAGGCATGCGCCACCACGCCTGGCTAATTTTTTGATTTATTGTAGAGACATAGTCTTGCCATGTTGCCCAGGTTGGTCTTGAGCTCGTGGGCTCCGGCAATTCTCTCGCCTTGGCCTCCCAAAGTGCTGGGATTACAGGCGTGAGCCACCGCGCTTGGCAAAAAATTTTTTCAAATGAAGCTCTTTGAGAAGGGAGAAGAAAAAATCTTTGGCTGATATATCCATGAGATATTAAATCACTCCTGTGCAGCTTCAATTCCCCAGTATCCAAAACGACTCTGCATAGTATAGAATGAATCAATTTTGACCAAGCTCATCTGCAATGGATGTAAACCTGGTTTACTGTTTTGATTACTACTAGACCTTAAATCACCACTACTAGACGTTACATCTCACTTAATCTGAAACTGAAAGTGACTTTCCAAACAAGAAAGGAGCAAGTGCAATCCTCTTCTCATTTCCTTAATGCCTGATGAGGAGTTGTTTTCAAATATCACTGTCTATCTGACCTTCAGCAGGAAATAATTGTGCCGCGGTTGGCTCATTGCAGAGCGAGGAAGGGGTCACACGGGTGGGCGTTCCAGATAAAAGTCCAATTAACCTCAAAATAGCTCCTCGCAGAGTAGAGAGAAGGAGCCAGGAAGACATAGGCTTGAGCTCCCAAGCGCATCCTCTTTCCTTGTGATTGATTGTCTTAACCAAACACCGTTAACGCAGCCTGAGAGGAAGGTCAGGAGTTGTGTTCCCCTTGTCTTCCTTCCACTCACCGGAAAGTCTAACCATCGGGGTCTTTTCAACTCCAGGTGCTTTGCTTGTTTAGCAGGACAACAAACAGAAGTGGTGGCGAATCTCTCAAGGAAAAGCACTCTTAGCAGCAGCTGGCAACCAGCCGACGTAGAGTTCTCTGGTGAATCAGACGTTTTCATCTCCATCCATAGGCCTGGGGATTTAAAACAGAACGCTCATTCCCGGAAGAGGCGCACAGGTTGACAAAATGCCATCTTTAGAAATAGTGCCATGTAACGTCCTTCAACGCTGGCTAACGGTTGCTTTATTCACCTTTATGTGAAAGATTTATCTGCATAAACCAGACTTTCGGCTGTGGATTATTTCCCATTGTGTCTAAAATGATAAGACTCGTTATTTCTTGTGTTCAACCCTTGTGGGGAATTAGGCGGCCATTCCTTTTGCCACTTTGGTTTCACTCTCCTTAATTCCCAGGCATTTACAGTCATCCGAGCTGGGCTTGATTAGCATAAGCTAGATTTCCCACAGGAGTCTTCTAATATGCTTCTCCTGCAGTCAAGTCCCACTTGGACACAGCAAGCTCCTTCTGTTCATCCAGTATGTCATTCAAACAGACACCAGAGAGAGATGTGTAAGATCGCTGGCATGTGGCAATGACGAAGGAGTGTAGCATGAAGTTCATAGAGATACTGACAAGTGCGGGCACCCAAGCCCGCTACTGTCATCCCTAAGATCCATGGTGTCAGCTATGGTGTAGAAACAAAAATTGGTAACAAAGGAGTTGTGATTTTTTTTCACAACAAAATTTCTGTAAGATTTATCAAGTCAAGGAAAACTTTATTGTGCCATTAAAATGAATCTCATGGCTGTCCAAGGACAGCAACTGTAGGGTGAAAAATATTTTTTTGCCGGGCACTGTAGCTCATGCCTATAATCCCAGAACTTTGGGAGGCAGAGGCGAGAGGATTGCCTGAGCTCAGGGGTTTGAGACCAGCCCAGGCAGCTTGGCAAGACCTTGTCTCTACAATAAATAAAAATTAACTGGGCGTGGTGACACACACCTGTAGTTCTAGCTACTTGGTAGGCCAAAGTGGAAGGATCGCCTGAGCCCAGCAGGTTGAGACTGCGGTGGCCGTGAGTGTGCCACTGCATCAAAATGGGCAACAGAGTGAGACTCTGACTCAAAAAGAAAAACCAAACAAGCAAACAGAAAGATTTTCTTTCAAGAATTGCATGGGTTTTTTTTTTTCTCTCATGGTGTCTCTATGTGTGTTTTGTAATTTTTGCCTGGGAGCTGCTTATTTTTTTTGAAACTTTATCTGTGGGAATCCTTTGAGGTTGAAGTTGGGACGACCAACTCAGGCACCCTAGGAATTACATTCTGTGCTTAAAGTTTTTCCGACTACACAGATGGCATTTGAACTTCAAGCTGTGTAAGGATTGGCTTGTGGTCATGAATACACATGGGAAATTGTTTAAAGCTCTGCTCAGCATCAAGATCAAGAGAGACATAATTCCTTGCTGTCTCCTTCTGTAGAACAGGATCTATTTCTCCAGCACTTACATACTGGAGGTGACCTCTGAGTTCTAGTATTATATGGGAAGGTTTTCATTTAGGTGACCCACCTTGGGTAGCTTCACCCAGCCCTCAAAGCAGAAGCTTGGTTCCTCCAGGGTCTGGCAGAAACGTTCAGGGTAAAAGCTGGCTTCAGCGTCCACTCACCAACCAGGGTTCCTGATCTGATCATATTTTTGGCAACTACAGAAGTTTTTATTTTATGCCGGCTTATTGTTGCATTTAAAGACATTTCCATTGTCTCAGTCAGGGATATGGAAGAACAACAATTAATCTCCCAGTGTCTTCACTTCTGTGTGAATATCCCTCTATATGCTTCTCTATGAGGTCTGCTTACTCTATTCCAAGTTTTTAGCTTTCCAGAATTCCAGCTTTCTGTCAATAAAGAAAGGCCCCTTTGTGTGATGAAGGCCTCTTTGAGTATAACTCTACCTCAGTTTCTGCCTTTTTTTCTATTTGCCTCTGTTACGCTGACTCCCAAATGAAAATTATTCAGAGAGGAATCTAGTTAATTATTAAGAGAGGAATGGTCAAGCCATTCGGGTTCATAGGTGTTTGGTCATTGCTGTTGTGGCAGTGTCTACCCTGGCTTCTGTCAGGTGTGGTCAGGTGTGAATGTGTTGAGATGGTGGATAGTAGGGCCGTGTGCCAGAAGCCTGACCACAGTTCCTTAGCAGGACCATGGGCAGATTGCTTTCCATAGAAGAGGGTGTGGGAAGAAATCGGAAGACATTTCTAGTACAGCAATCTATTGGAACAATTCCCCCTTTCCCTCCTTTTAAGACAAATGAACAAATGAACAGACACAAACATAGCTGGTTGAGATCCAAGGCAAAAATGGTTTCTCTCAGATTCTCAAGAGAGATGGATGGTTATTATGAGTTAGTATCCAAAGGAGAATCTTGCATTAGAACTTAGTACCAGTGGCCATGGCCCCTTAGACTATGAAATTGGCTAGGTGCAGTGGCTCACACCTGTAATCTCAGGACTTTAGGAAGTTGAGGCAAGAGAATTGCCTGAGTACAGGGGTTCGAGACCAGCCTGGACAATGTGTCCAGACCTCGTCTCTAACGGCATGGTTTTAAAGGCCTGTAGTCCCAGCTATTTGGAAGGCTGAGGCAGAAGGATCACTTGAGCCCACAAGATCAAGACTGTGGTAAACACTCCAGCCTGGGAGACAGAGTGTGACTCTGACTCAAAAAAAAAAAAAAAAAAAAAAAGCCAAAACAAAACAAAAAAAACCTCATAAAATTATCACAACTACTACATGAAAATCAAAATAGACTTACCAAACACAGTTTAAAAACTACATTAGCAACTTTTACTAAAAATTTACTTTTTAGGTATTACCAAATGTCCAAGAGTTCATTTAAAATGCATTTGGGCCAGGCTTGGTGGCTCAGTCTGTAATCCCAGCACTTTGGGTGGCTGAGGCGAGTGGATTCCCTGAGCTCGCAGGTTTGAGACCCTCCCAGGCAACTTAGCGAGACCTTGTCTGTACAATAAAAATTAACTGGGTGTGGTAGTGCACCCTTGTAGTTCCAGCTACTTAGAAGGCTGAGGTGGAAGGATCGCCAGAGCCCAGCAGGTTGAGATTGTGGTGGCTGTGAGTGTGCCACTGCACTCCAGCCTGAGCAACGGCGTGAGGTTCCAATTAAAAAAAATGCATTTGTATTTGTATCTATTTCCACATCGGTACAAGGACTGAGTAAAATTACATACAGCATTGACACCTCCTCTTCCCTCAACTACGACCACTTGACAGCTAATCTTGTTAAAAATATTGTCAGCCGGGCATGGTGGCTCATGCCTGTAATCCAAGCACTTTGGGAGGCTGAGGCGAGAGGATGGCCTGAGCACATGGGTTCGAGACCAGCCTGGGCAACATGGTGAAACCCCATCTCATCTCCACAATAAGTTTAAAAAAAATTAACTGAGTGTGGTGGCACACACCTGTGGTTCCAGCTACCTGGAAGACTGAGGTGGAAGGATCACCTGAGCCCAGCAAGTCAAGTCTGTGGTGGCCATGAGCATGCCATTGCACTCTAGCCTGGATGACAGAGTGAGACTCCCACTCAAAAAAAAAAGTACTGTCTACGGGTACTGTTTCCACTTTTCTACCTCCTGTTTTCTCCTCAGTCTACTGTAATTTGCACCACGACCCTTAGCACTGCGCAGAAACATTCTGGGAACAGAGACCTTTTCTGATTAATTAACCAGAGTAGCTCCAGCATAAAAGTCACACACATAATATGATTTCAATAAATATTTGTTAAACAAATAAATAAATACAATGGAATGCTAACTGTCCATTAAAATAATGATATTAATAAAATATTTTCTGAGTCAGCTTCTCACTTGGTCATCCAAGCTGGAGTGCAGTAGCACAGTCGAGGCATATTGCAGCCTTAAGCTCGTGGGCTCGGCAATCCTTTCGCTTCAGCTTCCCAGGTAGCTGGTTCTACAGGCACATGCCACCATGCCTGGCTAATTTTTGGATTTTCTGCAGAGCCGATGTCTTGATATGTTGCCCAGGCTAGTCTTGAACTCCCGGGCTCAAGCAATCCTCTCACCTCAGCCTCCCAACGTGCTGGAATTACAGGCATGAGCCACTGTGCTTTGCCTTTATAAAATCTTTAATAATATTGGAAAATGCTTAGCATAACATGCTAAATAGGAACAAGGTTAGACAATTATATACCTCATATAATCTCAACTATTAAAATGCACGAGGAAAGACTGAAAGGAAATATGCTAAAATGTTGACAGTGGTTTTCTATAGTAGGGTTAGAGAGGATGATCTTTTCTTTTTGTGTGTTTTTTACTCTTTTGCCAAACTTTCATGTCAAAGATTACATCCAAACAGCCACATAAAGGATATGGCATAGTATTTCAATGTACCTTACTTTCAAGCTCAAATAGCAAATATTATTGTTGTACTTATTGAAAAGACTGTAGCATGTGCAATCACTTTTTTTTGTTGTTTTTTAAGTTGAGATCTCAGTCTGTTTCTGCAGGCTCCACCTGCTGGCTTCAGGCAATCCTTCCACCTCAGCCTCCCAAGCAGGTGGGACTGCAGGTGCATGGCACCAAGTCTGGTTAATTTTTTTATTTTTGTAGAGTCGGAGGTCTTGTTATGCTGAGTTCAAGCAATCCTCTTTCCTAGCCTCTCAAATTGCTGGGATTATAGGCGTGAACCCCCTCACCCAGCTGAGATCACATTTAATAAGTGCAGATTAATTGTTGGTAGTAGAAGGTAATAGGTTTATTGTTACTATTAGGTTAAAAATCCCAGTAGGGGTCTCCAAAATGTTAGGTCAGACTAGATGGCTGTGGGGTGTCTGCGATCAAGTGCCACGCAAAAGATGCAAAGAATTGCACAGAAGTTAGATTGGAAAATATAGCTTATTTAGAAAGTAAATGAGAAAGAAAGAGAGAGAGAGAGGAGATTCACTTCTCCAGAGTAGAGAAGGGGTTTTGGCAAAACTAGAAAAACAATGGTGGCCGCAGCTCCAAGAGCCACATGACCAGATCAGAGTTTAAGAAAGCAAATGGCTGCTTGAGGCTGAATGATTTTTTTTTTTTTTTTTTGAGTTGGAGTCTCACTCTGTCGCCCAGACTGGAGTGCAATGGCCGCTCGCGGCCACCGCAGCCTCGACCTGCTGGGCTCCGGCGATCCTTCCGCCTCAGCCTTCCAAGTAGCCGGAACTACAGGCATGCGCTACCACGCCCGGCTGATTTTTTGATTTATTGTAGAGATGAGGTCTCGCTGCCCAGGCGGGTCTCGAACCCGCGGGCTCAGGCAATCCATTCACCTCAGCCTCCCAAAGGCGCGGGATTACAGGCTGAGCCACCAAGCCCGGCTGAGGCTGAATGATTTTAAACCTTTCCTTTGGTGTGGGGCAGGTCATTAAGGTGATTGGGTCGTGGTCTTTTTCACATCATCATAAAGGGCAGGTAAGCAGATACTGACATCAGGAGATGGACAGCAGGCAGATGCGTGGGCCAGTCACATGATTGTTGCCATGTTGATGGGTTCTAAGTCAGGAGGGTCACGAAGGGATGATTAGGTTAACTTGTTCCTTGTGGATGGGGGCAAAAACTTAGAATAGAAAAGTTAATTAATACAAAACAAGTTGGGAAGGGCAACGATTATCAACAGCCACCTCTGAGAAAGCAGTCCCGTCCTTGATCAGAGGGCAGGTGAGGTAATGTTAAGAGAGTATGGCAGAACTAGACAGTGTTACGACGACTGCCCATTGGGTAGATCAACTTCATTCTTGGTCTTTCAGTTGCTCACCTTTGGGATTGTTTCAGTCTCATCCCTCTAACCAGATAGCAACCACCTTGCCACAGACAAGAGTCACAGTTGCAAACATTTTTTGGGTGGTAGCTGTGTGAGGCACATGCATTGTCTCACTTAACCATCAGATTAACCCTCTATGGAAAGTACGATGATTCCAGTATTGCCAACTTTCAAACGAGAAAACCGAGACCTAGACTGTATATGGAAATTGCCCAGGGCCACACTGCGAGTAAATGGTCTAGATCAAGAACGGTTCTTCATCAGGGCTCTTGGCACCATGGCTTTTTTTGATGAACGTCTTCCAGAGTGGTTCATCCTGAGCACAGAAGCAAGATGCCAGAAGCACAGTCTAAAAACTCAGCCTAGGAACCTACTGTTTCAGCAATCTTCGGTGGCTGTTGCATACATGACGATAGGTGTGTTATTTTCCATTGTGGTTGGCAGAAGTAAAACAAGAGTTCATGGTTGGTTTGGATCAGGGTGGGCTTGAGATAAAATGAGTCACACCAAGTGAAAATAATCTGGAGCTGTGTTGTCGCTGCTGAAAAATGTATAAAAGCAAAGGATGCTCCAGCTCAAAAATATACCTTAAAAAATCTATACTTTGCCGGGCTCGGTGGCTCAGCCTGTAATCCCGTGCCTTTGGGAGGCTGAGGTGAGTGGATTGCCTGAGCCCGCGGGTTCAAGACCCGCCTGGGCAGCGAGACCTCAACTCTACAATAATTCAAAAAAATTAGCCGAGCGTGGTAGTGTGCGCCTGTAGTTCCAGCTACTCGGAAGGCTGAGGCGGAAGGATCGCCGGAGCCCAGCAGGTCGAGGCTGTGGTGGCCGGGAGCGGCCACTGCACTCCAGTCTGGGCGACAGTGAGACTCCAACTCAAAAAAAAAAAAAAAAAAAAAAATCTATACTTCATACAGATAAATGGAAACCACATGGGCTGAACTGGGTCAGGGCACCACATGTCAGCTGTGGGGAGTCCAGATGTGTGGGTGGACAAGTAGCCTGGCAGCAGTAGCCACAGCCCTTGGCCTCAACAGTCTCTAAGTATGCTATTAGAAAAGAAAAGAATTTCTCTCTCTCTTTTTTTCTTTCAACTGAAAACATTACATATACATGGTAAAAAATGTACAGAAGAAAATACAGTGAAAAGCCATCTCCCACCCACAACACTCATTTTCTCTCCCCAGAGACAACCATTGTTACCAGTTTCTGGAGAGTTCTTCCAGAAATATCTTATGCATATAAGTATATATTCAATATTTGTGTAGATGCTCTTTGAAACACACACAGGATATCAAACTACGCTCACCTCCCCTTTCTACCATTCACATGTCTTGGTGAAGTGGCCGTATATAGTTGCGTCCAAGCACTTGACTGAGGGGGATTGGGAGCTGAAATTCAGCAAACTGTGTCCTCTGGCAGAAACCCAGTTCTGCCTGGAAGAGGGCACCTTTTTGTAATTTGCACAAAGCTGTCAACTTAGGCTCTAGAGTTTGTCCATACCGACATATGTCGATTTACTTCTCTTTTTCGTTGTTGCAGAATATTTTGCATGAACAATGTTTTATTTTTATTTATGTATGTAGGTAGGCATTTATTTATTGCATCGTGGTCTCATTCTGTCGCTGGGGCTGGAATGCAGTGGCATGATCACAGCTCACTGAAGCTTTGACCTTCTGGGCTCAGGCAATCCTTTCATCTCAGCCTCCCGAGTAGCTGGACTATAGGCACACACCACCACATCTGGCTAATTTTTTTTTTTGAGTTGGAGTCTCACTGTCGCCCAGACTGGAGTGCAGTGGCCGCTCCCGGGCACCGCAGCCTCGACCCGCTGGGCTCCGGCGATCCTTCCGCCTCAGCCTTCCAAGTGGCTGCAACTACAGGTGCGCACTACCATGCCCGGCTGATTTTTTGATTTATTGTAGAGATGAGGTCTCGCCTGCCCAGGCAGGTCTCAAACCCGCGGGCTCAGGCAATCCACTCACCTCAGCCTCCCAAAGGCGCTGGATTACATGCTGAGCCACCGAGCCCGGCAAATTTTTAAATTTTTTGTGTAGAGATGAGGTTACTTGGGGTGGTCTCAAACTCCTGGGCTCAAGCAATCCTCTTGCCTCAGTCTTCCAAAATGCTGGAATTATAGGCATAAGCCACCAAGCCCAGCCTATGAGCAAAACTTTATTTTACTAGTTTCCTGTTGGTGGACATTTGGGTTCTTTGTCATCTTCTGCTCTTAGGAAAACATTTTCTTGTCTAAACATTTCTGTGCATTTGTGTGAGCCCATCTGAGGAGTATGAGGATGCCGTTTAAAAATATTTTATTTAATATTTTAATATAAAATGATTATTTATATTTTTAAACAATCGTTTTATTGTTTGAGCACACAGACAAATTTACACAACCAGGGCAGAGGCTGTGGATGACCCATATTTCCAATTGGGAGGGAGGACTCGCCTGGTCTTGGAATATCAAGCCAGTGGGTGAATTGGGCTCTCTATCAGAATCAGGTGGAAGTTAGCATCCACATCCCTTCTGTTCCTCTCAAGATGCTTTCCAACAGCAACTGCTTTCTTAATTCAATGGTAGAGAGCCTCAGGAAGATCAGGAGCAAACCCTTCCGACTTAAGGATTCTCAAGACTTTATTGCCTGCACGAAGCCTACGTGTGTCACACCATGTGAGGGCCTCAGCATCACACCGAACTGGGAGGGAGTCAGGCCCTCCTTGGCTGGTGTGTCCATCCACTCTTTCACGCCGTCAACTTCAGCCAAGTGGGGACGCGTGGCAGTAGGGCAGCGCCAATGGGGGGTGCCATTTTTGAGATTCTGAAACATTGGGTTTCAGATGAGAAACAAAATGCATCGATCTGAAAATATCTGAACTCCAGGGGTATTTCTTCTTTAATTTTTGGAAACAGTATTTGACTTTATCTTATTATTTTATTTTATTTTTGAGTTGGAGTCTCACTCTGTCGCCCAGACTGGAGGGCAGTAGCACACTCCTGGCCACCACAGCCTCGACCTGCTGGGCTCAGGTGACCCTTTCACCTCAGCCTTTCAAGAAGCTGAAACTACAGGCACATGCTACCATGCCTGGTTTATTTTTTGATTTATTGTAGAGACGAGGTCTCACCAAGTTGCCCAGACTGGTCTTGAACTCCTGAACTCAGGTGCTGGGATTACAGGCTTGAGTCACCATACCTGACCCATGCAGTTGAATATATATATTTTTTTGAGTTGGAATCTCACTCTGTCACCCAGACTGGAGTACGGTGGCACACTCATGGCCACCCCAGTGTCGACCTGCTAGGTGCAGGCGATCCTCCCACCTCAGCCTTCCAAGTAGCTGGAGCTATAGGCACACGCTACCACACTCGGCTAATTTTTAATTTATTGTTGAGACGAGGTCTCGCCAAGTTGCCCAGGTGGGTCTTGAACCCGCGGGCTCAGGTAATCCACTCGCCTGAGCCTCCCAAAGTGCTGGGATTACAGGCTGAGCCACCGAGCCCAGCCGGAAACAATATTTTAAATTATCATTCATTATTAGCATTGATAATTGACTTCCAGCTGCTCCATAAGTGTTTGCTTTCCTCCCTGTTCCCTAATCGTCCTCTGCAGATGCCTTTCCTCTTGGAGATGTCTTCACCCATCCCAGAATTGTGTCTACCAGCAGGGTCCCAGATTGAAGCAAAGCTCTTCCTTGTTCTTGGGGAGGTTCTTATTTACTGAAATTCACAAGACTAACAATTTCTCCCCTGATTTCTATGGGAGGATGTGGTTCATTCTCACACCTCTGAAGACCTCGACTTTCCTGCTATTAAATGTCAGTAAAAATAACTGGGTGCAATGTCTCATGCCTGTAATCCCAGAACTTTGGGGAGGTGGAGGTGAGAGCGTTGGCTGAACCCACAGGTTCAAGACCAGCCTGGGCAACATGGCGAGACCCTGTCTCTACAATAAATCAAAAAATTAGCCGGGAGTGGTGGCGCACCTGTATTTCCGGCTACTAGGAAGGCTGAGGTGGAAGGATCGCCTGAGCCCAGCAGGTTGAGGCTGCAGTGGCCATAAGCGTGCCACTAAGCTTCACCCTGAGTGGCAGAGAGAGACTCCAACTCAAAAAATAAAAATAAAAAATATCTGTAAATCTTCTGACTCTCCAAAATACAGGGTCAGTATAAGGCTGAAGTGAAGGGATTTAAATGAAAGTTAGTTTTTGTTCTTGGAGGTAGTGTGGGGTAGTGAGCTGGGCAGGGCCTTCCGAATCAACAGAATAAGAACTAAAATGCTCCATCTGTCATGCTGGATAATGGATGTGTGAAAAGCAATTTGCACATAGCAGGCAGTCAGTAACTGCAGTTCATCTTGGTGGGGATGAGCACGACCATGCGAGTAAGGTACAGTATGTGAATGAATAAGAAAATGGATATGTCCCAAGAAAACATGCCAGGTGATCTATAGATGTTAACTGATGTTTACCACATGTAGTAAAATCCTACAAGGAGGAACCCCCCCAAAAGCCCCAGAATTTGTTTATGAAAAATGTGTATTAGCCGGGCTCGGTGGCTCAGCCTGTAATCCCGCGCCTTTGGGAGGCTGAGGTGAGTGGATTGCCTGAGCCCACGGGTTCGAGACCCGCCTGGGCAGCGAGACCTCATCTCTACAGTAAATCAAAAAATCAGCCGGGCGTGGTAGCGCGCGCCTGTAATTCCGGCTACTCGGAAGGTTGAGGCGGGAGGATCGCTGGAGCCCAGCAGGTCGAGGCTGCGGTGGCCGGGAGCGGCCACTGCACTCCAGTCTGGGCGACCGAGTGAGACTCCAACTCAAAAAAAAAAAAGGGTATTTATTCTGACATGTTTAAACTTCAGTGACCTTCAGAGTACTCTCTGTTTAATGCAATACACCCACAGAGATGCTTTTTCCACGGCTCAAAACAGTTTTTGAACTCACCAATTTTGATTCCTTTTAGTGTTTCTGCCATCTTTTGTTTCACCTCTTCCACGTTGGCAAAATATTTCCCTCTGAGGAATTTTTTCATCTAGAAAAACAACCAAAACAAAGTCGCTCAAGGTGAGACTGGGTGAATAAGGAGAATGGAGCATGGAGGTCATACTGTTTTGGTTAAAAACTGCTGAATGTTCAGCATGGTGTGGACAGGCGCACTCATAAATCACCCATCAGGAAATGGGCAAACACTCATTGCAAAATGTCAAAAAAAAATTCACTGAAGTGGAAGGCAGCCTCTCACAACAGTGCTAGCTGGTGCCCTGATGCCAATGGGATTCTAGAACACTCACCTAGTGGGAGAAGCCTGTACTGCAAGGGGCTCGCCCTTCAAAAGGTAATTCCGGGTTTTTTGGGGATCCCCTTCGTCCCTCCATTTTAAAGACAAAGCCAGGGATGTGAAAGAACTTGTTCAAGGATTTGCAGCTGCTGGGGAGCACGGTTAGTATATAAGCTGTGCTCCTCCACACGCCGGTTTATATTCTTTTCCTGTATACTTATAATAGTTTGTTTTTGGGGGGGAAGCAAGTAGTGTTTTAATGGTGTTCTCAACAGTGAGCATTATAGGTTCATTCTTTCTAAAGACCATTTCTTTTCAACCAGTTTATATATAGCATTGAATGTTAAGAGTAGCTTTTATTCAGTAACAACACAAAAGGTGGCTTGTTAGGATGACAGATATACCAACAAGGAGGTTCAGGTACCTGAAAAATTAATAAAGAAGTCCTTGTGAAAAAACCTTTGATCTGCAATTCTATAAAAACAGATTGTCACAATGAAGGAATGCTTTGCTGATTTTCTCTGTAGCCTTGAATATTTTACCATGTTTTATGTGTTTTTCTCAGTGTGTACTTCAGGCCCAGAGAAATTTTTCTATTTTCTTTATCCTCTGTATCCATCTTTCCACCTATGAAACATATCAGATTCTTAATTCCTTTCTCCATTGCTAAGCCAGAATCTAGACAGCTTATTTCTCTTATCTTGTTCTGGCTCCGAGGTGTATCTCTCTCTCTCTCTTTTTTAAAGAAATATGACTTGTAGGATACTTTTAGGGTAGGAGACAGGAAGATAAAGCAGTCTTGGGGAAAATGAGGTCATGGAGTTTTACCTATTTGGAAAGTCACCGGTGTGCGTATTTACATGCCTGGCAGTGGCCTGCCGTCCAACTGGATTGCTGGTTACACATGTCCCTTATGACGCGGTTTGAAGGAATCGCTTGACAAACGGTGTAAAATGGGTAAACATTCTCACTCTTTCTAAACATCTTCCTTCTTTTTAGATGAATCTACTCACACCGATCAGGCTAAAGGGTGAATATTTCACATTTTTGTGCTTTTATACTGTGAGAGTTTAATTCAGTGCAACTTGATGCCATTGAAATACTGAGTGAAAGTTATTTGCATACATCCAATACAAGTATTTATGAGATGCCCACAAGGTATGGCACAAGGCAGGCGTGGCAGATAAAGCAGTGATTCCGGTCTGCTGTGCATAGGATTGCCAGGTAAAATACAGGGCAACTGACAAAATACAGGATAAAATTTGAATTTCAGATTAATTATGCATAAGTTTTCAAATTATGAGTATGTCCCATGCAGTACTCAGGGCATACATATATTTAAAAATTATGTATTGTTTATCTGAAATTTAAATTTAGTTGGCATCCTGTATTTTATTTTCTTAATTTTGGCAACTCTGTGGGAGACTGTCATATAGATAATCATGTAATGGCGGAGCAAATGCTGTAATGGGGACACTCTACAACATTCCAGCAGCTCTCTCTGTGGTGTTTGCAGAGAAGGAACTGTGGTAGGGGACGAAGAGGCAGCCTGGCCGAGGATATGACTCCAGGCTGATGGGCCAGAGACTAGAATCCTCACAGTGCCTGGGTCTTTGATCCACCAGGAAAATCAAGCAGAGGTTTGTGAAAATGCCTTGTAATCCCACATGTAGATTAAGTAAAATTCTCCCGACTCCAACTTCCACCCCCAAGATAATCGTCCTCAAGAAAACCGTTGATGTTGGCATTTTAGGTGTCTACTGGATCAGGTGTTTATCTGAGCAAAAAATGGCAAACACATATTTATTTGCTCAATAGCTATAGCACTAAAAATACAGTATCGTTTGTTGCTTAGGAAGGATGATGGAAAGACAAGGAACAAATCCGAGAGACTGCAATGTGGTTTGAAGGAATCGTCTGTTCATCAGCCTGTTGTGTGTGTGTATGTGTGAGTGTGTGTGGGGGGGGGCGGGTGCTGGAGGGAGGGAGCAGTGGAAACACGGGATGGGGCTGGGGCTGGGAGAACCAAGTACTAAATGCTTATGCAGGAGACACGTTCTTTGAAGAAATGTTAAAAAGGACTGAAGTCCATCACACCCAAATACCTGGAATTTATTTTCTCAGAATTTTACCTTAATCCCTAAATGTTAAGGGAGTGGAGTGGGTTTCATCCCGCAAAGTTACCTGGAGAAAATAAGCTGAAGGAAAAAGGGCACTGCCCACAGGGAGAGTAACCTATTTAAAGGCATATCTTAGTATATTGTATGTGTGATATGCCATGTGTGCCATATGTTGTATGTGCTATGTTGTATGTGCTATATGTTGTGTGTGTGTGTGTGTGTGTGTGTGTGTGTGTGTGTGTGTGTGTGTGAGGAAGATTGTTGGCCAAAAGGTGAGAGTGTGACTAGACCCAAGAGGACTTAGATTTGGAAGTGGAAGGATTCTTTGTTAACTGGTTGGATTTCAGACTCAGTGAGAAAGCTACAGGCATTTATCTCACCAAATGGGAAAATTGGTACGTGGAAATTTCTGGGGCATGTCTGTAAAAGTAGGACAAAGCAGTGGTTTGACATAACACCTCAGATAGCTCAAGGGCTGTCCCACTTTTGAATGAATTACTCAGGAACTCAGAAAATCACTTCATAGAAGTTATGTTCTTGCAACAATATTTTGCTAGAGGCTTCCAGCAGGTGGTATATTCGGAAAAATATTTACATAAAAGAAGATAAAGAGTTATTTTATTTTCCTCCTAATCCATGTTATACCTTAATTGCCTTATGGAAAAATTCTTTTTGCTTGGCCCTCTTTCCTGCATAGAAATATTGATCATAACCACTGGAAAGCGTAACTTCTGCCACAGCAGGAAAACACATTATTGTTGGGATGGGTGTTTTATTAAAGGTTTCTGCAGAGGCTGAATATCTTTATCTAAATTTCACAGAAATGCCTCAGGCCAAAGATCCTAAAAAAAAAAAAAAAGAGAGTTATTTACCTGGAATCTTCTTGGCTCCCTCTCTGTTGCTCTGTTTTTGTCCTCTCTTTTCTTATCTTGCTGATTATTTTAATGTAGCTCAGCACAGTCATATTTTTTTTTGACAGTCTCCTACTTCTAAACACTCTGGATTCAATATCAGTACAAGAAATTGTTTGTTTGTTTCCTCTTGTGGAGATCAGGTAGAAGATTTACAACTAAATATTCTTTTTCCTGAATTAAGAAGGAACAATGGTCTTGAATTCCCAGGAGAATGTCGTTTGGAGAATCTAGGCTAGAACGAGCATTCGAATGGAAGCGTTTTCTTTGCGTGTTGATTTCCTTCTTGAAGGTTATCTCTTTAGCACAGGACCACAGACCTTGCAGGGGTCTCCAGAGGCTGTCTAGGATGGCTCACTGCTTCAGACAGGCACAGACCAAAAGAATGGTATGAAGTGAGATTTTGGGCCAAAACAACCATTCTAGGAAGTGCTCCATAAACCTTGGTTGTTAATGCATTTAGAAAGTTCTCAGAGATATTCTAAGTTTTCTGGTCTACATTTATAGCCAGTCTACCAAATTACCCCTAAAAGTTGATCATAGATCCATTTCTAAAGATGGCATTCTCTCACAGCGTGGTTGTTCTTAATCACATTCCACTTTCACACATAAAATACATTAAAACATATATCTATGTTTCCAGAGGTTGTATCTCGATGAGAACCAAAATTGTACCTGTGCATTTTTCTGTAACTTTGTTGAACACTAAACTTGTCTTTATATAGGCACATATAAAGTTGCAAGCACTGTCTGGTAATAAAAAGCTTAAAGCATTTCATTAGACATACTCAAATAACTGAGAAGTGATTTTTGAGGAACTGGTATTACCCAGATAATTTCTTTCCATCTCCTCTTTCATAAGGAACTTGCTCTCTGTGTCCAGTCTGATGACAGGAACAAAATGAAGTTGACCTCTAATATCTTGCTTCTTCCTCTTGCCAGGTTCTTATTTCTACTTTTAAGTAGAAATTACTAATTTCCATTTTTCTACTTTTTTATTTCTACTTTTTTTTCTTTTTGAGTTGGGTTCTAACTCTGTCACCCAGGCTGGAGTGCAGTGGCACGAGATGGCTACCACAGACTCAACCTCCTGTACTCAGGCAATCCTTCTGCTTCAACCTCTCAAATAGCCAGAACTACAGGCACGCTATCATGCCCGGTTAATTTTTTATTTAGTGTAGAGTCGAGGTTTTGCCAAGTTGCCTGGGCTGGTCTCAAACCCGTGGGCTCTGGCCATCCACTCGCCTCAGCCTCCCAAAGTGCTGGGATTCTAGGCTGAGCCACCAAGCCCGGCCCTTATTTCTGCTTTTAGGTGTACAGTGCTCCAGGGATCTTTGCCTTCCAGTTCTCAAATTAGTGCCTGGATGAGTCCAGACAGCAGTTTTTTATACAGTAGGGTGAATAAGATGAAATTTAAAGAGTTGTTTTCAGGGGCTGTTGCCATTTTGAGCTTTTCTGGTTATGGAATGTGTTCAGGCATTTCTAGTATGTCTGAGCAAGGGAGATAAGTGCTTTAGGGGCTGGGGACTTCCAGCATCCCACTGTATACCGGGCTCCGCTGTCTTTTCTTCTCCTTTGCTTTAACTCAGGAAGGGAAAACTATTTGCTGGGTCCCCTTTACTAGCCTGATGAATATCCAAGTTAGTTCTTGTCCTATAATAACAGTCTCTGTGCATATATTATTTACATACGTAAAGGAGTCCTTTACATACGTTAACCTAATTGAGTCACAGTGATCCTGGAGGGAGGTAATTATTATCATCCTGTGTCCCTAAGAGGGAACCAAGGTCTAGAGATGTTAAGTCACTTGCCCAAGGCCAAGTGGGTGGAGCTAGTAAGTGGGTGGAGCTACCAAGTGGGTGGAGGCAAGGCTCAATCCGGGCAGTCGTTGCAGGGTGGCCCTCTAGTCGCGAACTACTCTGACACCTTTAGTGTCTGCTCACAAGTGTCATTTTTAGAATGTTGCATGGCTTCCACCATTTTCTAAAATGTTTTTCACCTAAATTAAATATCATTCTTTAGTGACTGTCTAGTCTAGGATGAGCAGAGGATTAGTTCCCAACCCTTGAACTTCAACACCCATTACTAAAGACCTGTGTCACTAGTTTCATGAGATACTATATTGTGTGAATTGTGTGAAATCACACAAAATTTTTTGAAATACAAAAAAAAGTTCTGTTCTATTAGCCAGAAACACATGGTCCATTTCATTTTAACTTTTCAGAAAAGGCGTTTATGTCATGTTAATATTTAGTTTGTGACTCATGATAACTCTTTCTGCCCGATCTATTTTTTTTTTTTTTTCTTTTTGAGTCGGGGGTCTTACTCTGTGGCCCAGACTGGAGTGCAGTGTCATGTTCATGATGATCACAGCTCATGGCAGCTTCAACCTCCTGGGTTCAGGCAATCCTTCTACCTCAGCATCCCAAGTAACTGGGACTATAGGTGTGTGCCACCATACCAGGTTAATTTTATTCTATTTTGTTATTATTATTGTTTTGAAGATGTGGGGTACAATTCAGGGTTAGGTATACAAATATTCATTATGCAGGCACCCTTGTTGATGAGGTATGCCTCCCCTACCCTGGCAGATTCCCACTACTGCCAATCCTTTTCTTATAGTATAATTTAATTTTTAAATTTTTTTTTAGAGTCCAGGTTTTGCTGGTCTTGAACTCCTGGACTCAAGCAATCCACCTGCCTTGGCTTCCCAAAGTGCTGGAATTACAGGCGGGAGCTACCACTGCACCTGGTCTCAATCTATTTTTGACCACTTTGGTTTCTCTAGACCTTGTATGGTAGACTAGACATTTGTAGACAGTGTGATGATGGGAGTGTGTATAACTTCAAACAGGTAGTCGTTTGTCTTTTTACTGAAGCACACATTTGAGTTACAAAGACTGAATCCACAAGGCTTATGTCCAAAACCAGTCACAGAGCAGGTGTTGGTCCTGTCCTTGCACCATATCCCAATGGGGCTTTATTTTGCTCTGAAGTGGTCTTTGCAAATTTGGGGATTTGAGAAGGTCCCAGCATCCATCCCCTACTAGTATGACACACTATATTGTGTGAAATCACAGTTTGCAAGCCTATTCTGTTTTTTTTTTTGTTTTTTTTTTTGAGTTGGAGTCTCACTCTGTCGCCCAGACTGAAGTGCAGTGGCCGCTTCCGGCCACTGCAGCCTCGACCTGCTGGGCTCCGGCGATCCTTCCACCTCAGCCTTCCGAGTGGCCGGAATTACAGGCATGCGCTATCACGCCCGGCTGATTTTTTGATTTATTGTAGAGATGAGGTCTCGCTCCCAGGCGGGTCTCGAACCCGTGGGCTCAGGCAATCCACTCACCTCAGCCTCCCAAAGGCGCGGGATGACAGGCTGAGCCACCGAGCCCGGCTAAGCCTATTCTGTTTTTGATGAACGATTGTTCTAAAGGTTTAGAGCTGTTTGTTGCTGATGTTTAATTCTAAACTTTTTTTGAAGTATAGTATAGAATATTTTATTAGTCTTGTTGGGCTGCTATCACAAAATACCATAGGCTGGGTGGCTTTAAAAAACAGACATTATTTCTCATAGTTCAGGAAGCTGAGAAGTCCAAAATCACAGTGCTGGCTGATTTGGTTCCTGATAAGGGTTCACATCTTGGCTTGCAGACAGTCACTTTTTTGCTGTATTGTCACAAGGCAGAAATAGAGAGCTCAAGCTCCCTGGTATCTCTTCTAATAAGGACATTCATCCTACCAGGAAGGTGCCATTCTTGTGACCTCATCTTGACCTAATAACCTTCCAAAGGCCCTGTCTCCAAATATCACTGCACTGGGGATAAAAACTTCCACATATACATTTGGGGGGGCAAAATTCAGTCTGCAGCATTTAGTATTCAATACTACTATAAGCATATACATTATAAGTACACAGCTCAAGGAATGTTCATAAGTGAGCAGACCTGTGTAGCCAACGTCTAGGTCAAGAAGCTGAATATCCAGCACCCATTAGGCCTCCCTCCTTGTCCCAATGGTACCACTATCCTCACTTCTAATACTGTTGATTAGTTTTGGCTGTTTTGGAGCTTTTGACTATTCTGTAAAAAATATTCCATGGCAGTACTCTTTGTAATAGTCTACAAGCGGAAACAATTTGGTGAACATGGGTACCCATATCTGTTGGGTACAGATCTAGAAGTGGGATTACAAAGTCACCAGGTTTATGCATATTTAGCTCTACTAGATATTGCCAAATAGCTTTCCAAACTGGTTGGACCAGTTTGCACCCCTCTGAGTTTGAGAGTTCTTACTGCTCCACACCTTCACCAACATTTTATATTGACAATCTTTTTCATTTTAGCCTTTCTGGTCATGTATGGTGGTGTATAATTTCACATGTTTTAATTTGTGCTTTCTTGGTGGTGAATGAAATTGAGCAACTTTTCATTTCTTTTTCATCACAAGTGCTTTCAATGAGAATTCAATGACTTTTTAAAAATTTCATTTTATTTTAATAGATTTAAGGGTACAAGTGGGTTTTTTAAAAAAATATAAATGGTGTAGCAGTGAAGTCTAGGCTTTTAGTGTACCCAGCAACTGAATAGTATATTGTACCCAGTAGGGAATTTTTCATTCCTCCCCTCACTATCCCTTTCTGCCTCTCCAATGTCTTTTATACCGCTCTGTATGCCTTTGCAAACCCATAGCTTGGCTCCCACTTATGAGTGAGGACATACAGTATTTCATTTTTCGTTCCTGAGTTACTTCATTTAAGATAATAGGATTCCATGATATTTAAACAACTCCACTCAACTTTGTGTCGTCTGAAAGAATAAGGTGTGTATTTTAATCTAAGCCTTCCTTTCAGTGATACCTTATGGTGCTTGGACTGAAACTGAACTACTGGTAATTATGGTCTAGCTTTTAACTGCTTAGGTGTTAAACTATATTTTGATAAGTAATTGATAAGACTATCATGTAAGTCAGGTGCGGTGGCTCATGCCTTTAATCTTAGCACTTTGGGAGGCAGAGGTGAGAGGGCTATCTGAGCCCAAGGGTTTGAGACCAGCCTGGGCAACTTGGCAAGACCTTGCCTGTGCAATAAATAAAAAAATTAGCCGGGTGTGGTGGCGCATGCCTGTAGTTCCAGCTACTTGGAAGACTGAGATGGAAGGATTGCCTGACCCCAGAGGTTGAGGCTGCAGAGACCGTGAACATGCTATTGTACTCTAGCCTGGGCGACAGAGTGAGACTCCAACTCAAAACATAAAGAATAAAAAAGAATACCATGTAGACTAGACTCTCTTGAGGAAATGAGCTCTAATTCTGCGTCTTTTATCCATGCAACAGCAGTTTGACCGGTAGTAGAACTACCTCCCAGGCTGGTTCTTCGTGAAGCCATGTTGGTGCTTCCTAGGCGCCTGTCAAATAGACAGTTTGATGATTTGTCCTTGTGTCTCCATAGGAATTAATGTTGAAGAGATACATTTATGTTTGTTAAGTCTCATGTGTTTTCCTACTTTCCCTGAGGCTGTCAGGGCATTGGGACCACATACTGATGGAAGTCTGGACCATTAGTTACTTTTAGTGTTGCCATTTGTAGGATCCTTTCTCTCAAATAGTCCGTTCTCTTTTTTGTTACATCTGTTTGAAAATATGCTTTTCAGATGATCAGCATCCTCTTGACGTTGGTTGGTTTTCTCTGATACACTGAGTTGATTATGAAATTCAAGGCAAGGATGCTGATTTTGGCAGGTGTGGTCCTAGGTATCTGCTTGGTAATCTTATACCATGTTGTATTACAGTTTCTCTCAAAAGGAGCCGCTCTAATAACACATTATCCAGGAAACTTTGAGTTTATTTTAAAATGACACATTGGAACCACTATGGACTTTAAAAACTACATGTTTTGGAAATTTTCCATGGAGTTTTCTTTCCTTAAGAAAATATGTTATTCGTGATGTTGTTTAGTTGATGTGTCCTTTTCTTTTCTTTTCTTTTTTTGAGTTGGAATCTCACTCTGTCACCCAGACTGGAGTGCAATGGCCGCTCCCGGCCACTGCAACCTCGACCTGCTGGGCTCCGGCGATCCTTCCGCCTCAGCCTTCCAAGTAGCTGGAACTACAGGTGCGCACTACCACACCCAGCTGATTTTTTGATTTATTGTAGAGATGAGGTCTTGTCAAGTTGCCCAGGCGGGTCTCGAACCCGCGGGCTCAGGCAATCCACTCACCTCAGCCTCCCAAAGTGCTGCGATTACAGGCTTAGCCACCGAGCCCGGCCTCTTTTCTTTTCTTTTGAGTTGGAATCTCACTCTGTCACCCATGGAATGCAGCGGTACACTCATGGCCACCCCAGCCTCGACCTGCTGGGCTCCGGCCATCCTTCCGCCTCAGCCTTCCAAGTAGCCAGAACTACAGGTGCACACTACCACGCCTGGCTAACTTTTGATTTTTTGTAGAGACGAGGTCTCACCAAGTTGCCCAGGCTGGTCTCAAACCCGTGGGCTCAGGCAATCCATTTGCCTCGGCCTCCCAAAGTGCTGGGATTACAGGCTGAGCCACCGAGCCTGGTCAATGTGTCTTTTCTTAAAAATATTGCTCTTATTATATTTTTATAACTTGCAAGATTAGACGTCTCTTTGAGCTTTGTATTTAGATGTGCCATCGTACAGTTCCTGCTTTTAACTTCCAGGAGAAAACATCCTTGAACAACCCAATCTCCTCTGACCATGTAGCTTTTTGGACATCTGGGATCTGAAAAGGTGCTTCACTTTGATTAGAAGTGTGGTCTGTTATTCTCTATCAGCCAAGCACCAGGTAATTATTAGGAACATCTTCTAGGGGTGGGTGAGATTTTCAGGGATGGCTGATTCATTTTGGGATCCCTGCTGCGATGGTCATTAAGAAATGTCAGCCAGTGAGGCACTGAGCGCCTGCTCTGCTTTACATAGAATCAAGACTACTTCATTTCTCTAGGGCCAAAAACGAAACAAAACATATGCCCAAACCCCAGCAAAGCAACACCAATGAAGAGAGGAGTTCATCCGCCAAGCTGTCTAGGCTTGAACCAACTGGTATGAAGTAAGCACCATTCCTTAGAAACCGTCTCCACCCACTCTCTCCTTCCCTTGACTTGTCTTGTTCCGTGGTGGACAACAGGTTTGCTGTTGGAGCTCTCTTTGATCTGCTGTCACTAACTTATACCTGTGGTTAATTTTGATTGTCTTGCTGGTTGAGGTGCTTGCATTCAGCTGTGACTGTCATTTGCTTGTTAGCGGTACGGAAAAGCACAGCATTTAGTGGTGTTTTTCACTGTGTATTCAGGAATCTAGGACTTATTTAGGTAAATAACTCTCCAACAACAGTCAACTTTTGCGAAATGAATAAGTGTGGCAATTTAGATGTTTATGAGCTACTGTAAATCTTTTCTGCATGATGCTTTGAAAAAATGCTTTCAGATTTTCTTTTTTCCCCTAGCTCCTAAATGCTTGGAAATAATTGGTTTTCAGTGATTAAACATAGCGCCTTCAACTTTTTTATTTAGAAAGTGTCATCTCAAATCACATTTTTCAATTTTTAAAGAAATGAAACAAAGTTCATATTTTGAAGTAATTTGTCATTAGGTAAGACAAATCTGCTTGGGTTTCTTTTTAATTTTTTCCCCCTATAGACACATTAGGAGTTTCCACTTGGAAGTTCATACATTATTTTCTCTCAGAGGAGTTTGTCAGTAGGCAGAAGGCGAGAAGACAAGTTGGTCTGCCTCGAGAGTATGTCTCAGTTATTCCAGGGAAGAGAGAAGGGGGTTGGTTACCCGTGGCCGCTAGGCAGTTGTTCTCAAACTTTAGTGTGCACCTCTGTACCTGAGGGTCTTGTTATAAAATATAATTCTTGGGTCCCACCTCCAGAGATTATGATTTGGTAGGTTTGAGGCAGGCTTTGGCGATGTACATTTTTTTTTTAGCAAGCACTTCAATAACTGTGATGTGTATAGTACAGAACCATACTGAAACACTGACCTAGGGCTGGCTTCTTCTTATGCGGTGATGTAAGAAGTAGGTAAAAAAGACTGACCATGCTGAACTCTGTCCATCTCATAATTAAGAGATAGCTCTTTAGATCTAAAGTCTAAACTATATGTCCTAGTTAGGGTTCCCTAGGAGACAGGCCTGAGACAGGCATTTAGGTGAATGTGACTATTGGAGTGGAGTCTCAGGAGAGAGAGAGAGAGAGAGAGAGAGAGAGAGAGAGAGAGAGAGAGAGAGAGAGAGAGAGACAGAGAGAGACAGAGACAGAGAGAAGTGGGAAATGACCAGGCATGTGGTCTCAGCTGGAGGCTGGCTCTAGCCTGATCACACGGGGAGCACTAGGGCATGAGTCGCACCACACAGCTGGCCTCATCTTGAGGAAAGTCAGCCAGAACTTTGTAGCCCCTATCAGTCAGTCACTGGTTAGCTGGGGTGGGTGGCGATATGGCCTCATGGGTAAGGTGACTCCTATTCTGCATAAGGCAACTCTCCTGGGAGGAAGCCTCTGGAACCACTAGCAACCAACATTCACGGCAGCCGGAGGTGAATCTAGGAGGGGCACCAGCAGCATTCATTATACTATGAGCACATGGAGTCACATGAGAAGCTTTTCACAAGATGGCGCCTATTCTTGGTCACTCTGACTGCTCTTGCTGTAGTAATTTACTTAATAAGCTTGCCGCTCGTCTGATGTCTGTTATAATTACAAGGAAAAACACAGATAATAAACGTACTTGGCTCTCTGCTTTTTCATATTTTTCTTCCTATGCTTTAGTAAGACTTGCACTGTGCAACAAAGGGCAGAAAATATGGCAACCTCCTTTGTCAATTTTGTTTTCTATTCTCAATGAGAGGAACAATGACTTCACATATTGAATTATGGATCCTCGGGCTGTAGTGAAATCTTAATGTGTTTTACTCAAAACTTCATTTGCAGATGATTCTGTCTCATGCCTCTTGTAATGATATTGCTTGCGGGGGAGTTCCCTTGTTTAGGGCTTTCAGTGAGAAATATGATGTTCTGGAAACTATTGAACTGGTTGTCATTGGTTACTTGGCTTTATTAAATGAAACAGACTCTTCTAAACTGTGTTCTGTGGAACATGAGTGTCTTTTGTATTGTGTTCTACACAAAACAAATTCTATGTCCAAATAATTGTGGTGGCAGTCTATCACACTTGGAGATTCACAAAGCACTTTGGCCCCTGAAAGGCTCTAAATATTCTGCAGGAAAGAACACTTCATATCTTCATTTAACTGATTGCTTCCCAAATCTATTTGCTTATGGAAAAGATGCCTAGAAATGCCATAGAAGAGCAATGGATACTTCCCTTTTTTTATTTTCTCAGAATATATGTTATCATCTTCCAGAACGAATGTTCTCTGGAATGCAGTTTGGAGAATGTTGAAATAAAACTTCATTCCTCATCTTGTATAACACATTGGTTAGCAGCAAGGAACTGGTTCCACTCTTTTACGTTGTAAAACCAAACCCCTGGCATCTTATCTACATGCAAGGCAAGTGCAAAGCAGATTTGGAGGACCAGGCCAGTCTCTTGAGGACAAGGACAGGTTATTTGTTTTCTAAGCTGAAGAGGCCATAAGAACAGTAACATACATAATAAGGCCTCACCATGGCTATATTAGCCTCCATAAAACATTTTATTCAGCCTAACTTACATTTACTTGATGGACAGAGAGTTTTGCACACAGCTAGTCCCCAACCTCAAATGTTTATTGTCTGTTTCTTTTTGGAGTGACTTTGCCAAGGAGTGCCATGTAAGATGAAATGGATAGAATATTACAAATTCAGCCGAGACACAACAAGGCTGCCCTGATGATGATAACTGTGGTATAATGTTTCTGAATTCACATAGGTTCCCATGTTTGCAGTAAAAGATACCCTACCATTTCTCAACATTCTTTTATCGAAAAATTCTTTGGACTGCCATGGATATTTGGCATTTCCTTTTTCATAAGACAGACCCTCTGTGAGTTGTAGTTTTCAAAGGAATTTTGAGTTATAAAGGATAGAAGTAAATGTACACTTATTTAGAAGAAAAATAGTGAGCAAGTTCTTACATTTTATACAGCACTTTGAAGCTGGCAAAAAACACTCCCTTCCTCTCCAACAATCACTTTTGTACATAGCAAAATCCCATGAGAATGGCAGTACAAAGGACCCTTGGAAGGCTGGCTACAGCAGCATAATAAAGTTCAGAAGCTTAGTTGTTATTCACCTTGACCGTTATCCTATGTGACAGGCTCTCCTGGGTTTGTCTTTTTTTTTTTTTTCACTATAAGAAAATTCTAGAAGGAAATCACAAGATTTTCCCTCCCCTGCTCTTCTTTCCTTCATGCTTATTTATGGTCTGCCAGTGTAGCATGCAGACCCAGCCACACTCTTCCTGTTCCTGCTCTCTGATCCATTGCTTAGAAATAGTCACCTCTTGGACTGCCAGGGGTGGTGAGATGTGTGTGTGTGTGTGTGTGTGTGTGTGTGTGTGTGTGTGTGTGTGCGCGCGCGCGCGCGCGTGCGCTTCTTGTCATGATGTTGCCTGTGGGGGAGCATGCACATGTAGGAGTTGATGGGGAATGGAGTCGTCAGAGGCCATTTTTAGACAGAATCCGTACTCCCTGCTGAAGAATTTGGTTTTTCTTTCTCTGGAAGTCTAAGGAGTCTAGAACCTTGGATGCCTTGGACAGTGTAGAAGAGAGTCCGAAAATGCAGGAGGCTGTTGGAGGGATGTAGCAGACAGATGACAAGATCTGGAAAATGGCTAAGTGAGACAATGGAGAGGACAAGCCACATTTGAAGGCGATTTCTGAGGTAGAATGGACTGGTCTGGGTGGGAAAAGAGACACAGGAACTAAAGCGATCTCGGCCGTTACCAACAGAGGTGGATTCTAATTCTGTTATCAGAGAAAAGACTGTGGGGAGAGAAATGGATTGGTGGAGCAGGGTGGGAGAGAGTCAAAAAGACAGTCATCACTCGAGGACATGCAGAGTTTGAAGTGAAATACTTAGAAAGCAGTTTGAAACATCGATTGGAATTACAGCCAACGAGAGCGAAACCTGAGACGTAGACTAAGTACATAGGTGTATAAAGACCTGGGCACGGACAGGATGTCCAAGAAGAGTGTGGCGCTGGAACAAATTAGCCTGCACAGCTCAAGTGTGTTAGAAAGTCACATATCCTTATGGTCGGTAAGTCGATTTAATGTCATATGGAGCATCCCACCTTTAAGACTGGGGGAACCTTAATTCCATTTGTTTGAGTTGACCCTCCTCTCACACAGTGAGGGGGCATCAGGGTGCAGATGGGTGGTCTGGTCCTTGGCCATCCCTCCATGTAGGCTGTGATGGAGGCTGCCATCATTCAGCCAGATTCCTTTTTCTCTACCACAGCCATGCCACATGATGCTGCGTGTGGTTTTGGCTGCCCGGCTTATGTTCCACCCGGCCCTTCCACTTGGGGTTTTGCTGTCAACATCGTCGCCCAAAAAGAAGCCCGACTACTCTGACGCCCCTGAGATGTCTCTTCCCCTCTGTCCCTTCCCAGGGAGGAAAAAAAAGGACCAAGCCCCCATGTATTGCTTTTCACACTCCTTGCCATCTTTTCCCCAAGCCACTAAGTTCCCTTAAAGCCCTAAAATTGTTTTTCAGTGGGAAAAAAAAAAAAAAGCCAGATGGACTTGCTGGCTATTTCTGGTTTTGGCCCTGATGCATGCTTTCCTGTGGTCATGGAGTATCAAGATTGCTACCAGCCTGAACTGGGGGAGGGAAGCAAATACAGGGAGAATAAAGACTAATATCTCAAAATGCTACCTAGCCACAGTGTTAAAGTAAGAAGAGAGAATAGGCCAAGTGTGGTGTCTTATCCCTGCAATCCCAGCACTTTGGGAGGTTGAGGTGAGAGGATTGCTTGAGCTCAGGAGTTCGAGGCCAGCCTGGGCAACATAGCAAGACCTCATCTCTATTTGAAAAACAAATACAAAAAAAAAAAAGAAAAATAAGAAGAGGTAACAAGCAGCAGGCCTGTGGGCTCTAGAGTATGGAGCCAGGAGAGAACAGGAAGGTGGATCCCAGGGAAGAAGGCAGAAGCTCCTGGAGAGTGCAGCAAAACCACCACTCCGAAGACCCCAGTACACAAGGCAGGGTCCCACGTGCGATGCAACAGGAGGGTAACTGGACGCATCAGAGGATGACATGTGGTTCGGAGCCCAGTGTCTCGTAGGATGCCTACAGTCTGGTCTGCGGTTGGGGAGAATGGGTCAGGCTGGGTGCAGACGAGCCTCCCCCGCCTTGTGCGTGACTGGGCCACATCACTGAAAGCGTTCTCCGGCTCTCATCTCTCTTCGCTGTTTCTCTGAAGGGCTCTACCCGGACGGTAAGTTCCTTGGAGCAGAGCAATGCATTTCACATTTTTCTACCCTCAGCACCCCCAACACAATGTCTGATGCATAGGGGACTCATCATTTAGATTTCATGAATGACTAAGAGCTGACGTTTTCCGTGAGGGCCAGCATTTTGTCTGCCCAGCAACAGAACTGAAACTATCCACGATCTCAGAGGAATTTCCCTCTTGTGCTGTGTTAGGCTCCAGCAGGAACTCTGGGACCTATGCCCTTAGAGGCATGATTTTCCATGGAATCTTAGACTGAGCAGTGAGTAAACTGCTGTTTACTCACTTGCTTTCCAGTGATAAGGGTGGTTAGCACCATTGGTAGTAGAGGGAAAGATAGGGTTTGGACATTTGCTTGTCTCCCCTCCCATTCGTATCCTAATGTAGACATTGGGGTTGGAATATATATTAGAGGGCTGGGTGTGGTGGCTGACGCCCTTGATTCCAGCACTTTGGGTGCTTGAGGTGGGAGGATCACTTGAGGCTAGGAGTTCGAGACCAGCCCGGACAACAAAGTGAGGACCCCCACCATCTCCACAAAATAAAAAAGTAAAAATTAAAAAAAACCACATAGATCTGTGCACTCTCTGCACGAGGCACTATGAGAAAAACTTGTGTACAAAGAGAGCGGTCCGAATGCAAGGTCTCATTTATTTATTTACATATTTATTTACTTATTTTTTTATTTTTGAGTCGGAGTCTCATCTGTCACCCAGGCTGGAGTGCAGTGGCACACTAATGGCCACTACAGCTTCGCCCTGCTGGGCTCAGGTGATCCTTCTGCTTCGGCCTTCCAAGTAGCTGGAACTACAGGCACGCGCTACCACACCCGGCTTGTTTTTAATTTATTGCAGAGGTGAGGTCTCGCCAAGTTGCCCAGGTTGGTCTGGAAACCCAGGTGAGGTCTCGCCAAGTTGCCCAGGCGGGTCTGGAAACCCTGAGCTCAGGCAATCCTCTCGCCTTTGGCTCCCAAAGTGTTGGGATTACAGATTTGAACCACCATGCCTGGCCTTGTTTATTTATTTATTTTTTAAAAACCTTTCAGTGGAAAAGGAGGAAAAGACAAGTCAAAAAATAGCTACGATTCCTAGAAAAATAAAAGTACAAGTGTGGAAAAAACAAAGGAATGGGGGAGGAGAGTTTCTTCTCAACTATAACCATAGATGGTGCCGAATTTTTTATTAGGTATCCCAATTATTTATTATTCCACTGAATCTTACAAAGTAGAAAGACACTTGATTTTTACTCTTCGCAAGAAGTCTTTAAAGTACAAGATAATAACATTTTCGGTGGGGTCTACGTTATGCCGGTGGTTTATTTCCCGACAGAGAAGAGATGTTGAAGAGAGAGAGAGAAGATTTTTGAAGAAGAGCCAGATTCACTGTTTCCATTTATGGAGAAGTGTATGGTTTTTGCCAAGGAATTACACACAGCAGACTGAATCTTTTTTTAGCTTCTAAATCAAAGTTGGAGAGGTACATGGTTTGGAACCATTTCAGCTGTGTTTGAAGTTGCTTGGGGACCTTTAGGTGAAAGGTGGTGTGTAAATCCAAATAAATATTCTTGTTATTTCATTACTGTGGTGATGAGTTATGTCGTCAGGACCACAGGCTGCTAGAATCTGACTGGGAGCGTGAAGGAGGATGCTTGGTCACTTGAAGATTGTATTTCACAGCTGTAAACACCCAAAAGAACTCTGGCAGAGAATCGTCAGCTATAAATTTACAACCTGTACAAGCATCCAAGCTTTGTTGGGGGAAAAAAATCTCCTGAAAATATGATATTCTAAATGTTTGGCTTCTAAGAGAATCTTACTTATGTATTTTTAGTAAGCATAGGGGATAGGGAAGTGATTTAAAAGGAAGGAGGCGAACTCAGGAACACTTCAAAGAACCTGTAGATTTTTCTTCCCGCCTCCGCCCCCCGATATGCTCATTTTCATCTTTCTTATAGCTCTTTGGGTTGAAATGGCTAGCAAAGTCATATTTATTGAGTGTGAGCTGTGTACTTGGGCTAGGGCTGGTGCATTGGGCACTGGAGAATAGATGTTTAAAGCTGGGTCCTTGCCATTTTGGAATGTCTGGCTAAGAGAAAAAGACCAACCCATGGACAACAAGAGAGGACCTTCCTTAGAAGAGGATCTGTCATTAGACATCGGACACGTGGCTTGGAGTGCCTGGGCTAGAGAGGGCAGGGCAGGGAAGCAGCACAAATAGGGCTGTGAGAGGCTCCCTACTGTCTTGGAAATGGAAATGACCCTTGGGGGAAAATTCTTGACCACTGTGACATCAGAACCACCAAAGGAAAGGAGGGAGGACAGAAATGCTGCCCTGCCTCCTGGGTGGTGACAGAGCATCTTCCTTGGTACCCAGGCACCAGGAGCACGCTTTGGCTTTGGCTGCTCAAGGTGAGAATGTACCCAGAGGCTCAAGACTGACGATCTGGCCATGGAGAAAGCAGGTACCAGACCCGAGAACTCATTTCAGTAGGATCCTTTGTTCTTGCTGAACTGTGAAACGTGCCGTGTTCAAGAGCTGGCAGCCAGGGCCTTGCCTTCTGCTCATGGTCCCTTTCTCAGGCCTGGGAGCTGTCTGAGGTGAGGATAGCAGCTCCCGAGTGGGGACCTGGGTATTTCTAGGGGACTCTGGGCAGTTTCTTAGCATTCTGTGTTTTCCGATTGGACTGGGAAGGCTGCCCGTGGCAAGGTAACTCTGAGCTGGGCAGGTGAGCCTCTTGGCCAGAGCCAGGCGCCTGAGACAGCATGTTTGGACCTCATTCAGGGAGACCTGCTTCTCCAAATTACAGCCTGCAAGGGCAGTGGGGCCACGGACACAGAAAGACATTGAACTTGTTTGTCTCACCTCATCTGCTTACATGGGTTATCAGGTGGCTGCAAAGTGCCCCAAGGAGATTTGAAATTCTGCGGGACTGACATGTGCTCACGAGCAAGTGCAGTCAGTCATCGTTCAGCTCATCTGCTTCAGACTCTTGCTCTGCTCCGAGCAGCCTCTGAAGGCATGTCTGCCTCCAGCACTCCAGCCTCCCTCTGGACACTGCCCCAAGATGTTGGCACCCTCGAGGTGCTCAGCTGAGGAGGGGTCTGTAACCAAGGGAAACAGCTCCTTGCACATTCCGAAGTAAGGCTGTCTTGGGTCTGAGCACCCTATAGAGTTCTTAGCGAATTAACTCTTGTGGTTTTTGCTTGTACCTCCCCTTCCATAGCCCAGGCAGAAGTCCAGCGGGGAAGTTGGGATGACAGTCCCAAGGGACAGCCTGTGTGCTGTAAAAATGGTGGACTCCTCTTCCCCTGTGAGGACTAAGGCTCTGCTACTGGGTCCAGTTGACTGTGTTTGGCTCCCACTTGGTTAGGATGCTTTCTCCAGAAGGTTTCTCAGACCCTCAAGCACCTGCACCTTGCTCACTAGTCAGAAGCAGCTGGGAAACTCACTTTCTGAGAGAGAGAGGGAGGGAGAGAGAGAGAGAGAGAGAGAGAGAGAGCGCAAACTAACCAGGGCTACTTTTATTTTAGAACATTACTTAAAAATGAAGATTTCAATCAAAATAATATACATGCATTAAGGGTTACAATGAAAAACTATATCCTAATCTCAAATCCTAACCCTAGAGGCATCACTGTTACATCTAGGTGTTTCTTCTGTCATTTGTAGTCACATTCCTAACATATGTTTATACCACAGTTTTGATTTATTGGTTTAGACATTACCTCGTGATTTCTTTTTCCAGTAGATGAAGATTTACTATGGCATGAATATCCCCATTTCATAGTCTCCAGACCTCCCAAATAGTAATATCACAAATTTTGATTAAATCGATCATCAGTGCGTAGAGTATGATAGCTGTGGAAATATTGCTCACTGCTAAGTCTCAGATTCCACGGAAAATCATGCCTCTTACCTTGTATAACTCTTTTGGGGTTAATACTTGTTCCTTCTTTTCATTTCTGTGTACTTACGTCCCCCCAGCTGTCTCCATGTCTCTGTCACACATGCTTATCAGTATTTCCCATCTGCTCAAACAAATCAATTCCATCTTTTTTTTTTGTAGAGATAGAGATCCCACTATGTTGCCCAGGTTGGTCTCGAACTCTTGGGCTCAAGTTATCCTTCTACCCTGATCTCCCAAAGTGCTGGGAGTATAGGAGTGAGCCACCACCCCTGGCCTAATTCCATGTTTTCCCCTTCAGAATGTTCCTCCTAGAGCTCTGTGTGCTTTTACTCTAATCTGTATGCATGGCTCTATTTCTGAACCCCACTTGCAGTTCTTTTGGGGTAGATCCCTTTTTTGCTGTTGTTGTTCCAATATCTTCTTTTCTTAGTTTGCCAGAATGTACCCTTCATCAGCCTCCTAAAAAGTAAAATTTAAAAGTAAAATGAAGAAAGTAAAATTTCTGAGATCTGGATATCTGAAAATGTCTTTATTATACACTCAAACTTATTTGATAGTTTGTCTGGGTATAGAATTTAATTTGGGAAATCATTTTTCCTTATGAAGTTATTGCCGCACTTTCTTCTGCTTTTTATATAATTGTTATTGAGAAGTCTGTTGTCATTCTGTTTTATAATTTCTTCATGCATGTCCTATTTTTCTTCTCTGGAAGCTTAAAAAGTTTTTCTTTTTTTCATGATGTTTTCAAATTTTCAAATGTGCTGTAGGGACAGAAATGTGTGATACCTGGCCTCACCTATCATGAGGGTCATGGCTGATACTCTAAGGGAAGTTAGGTTAACAAGTAAAAGCATAACACATTTATTTAATCAAAGCCTTATGTGGCAGGGGAGCCTTCAGAAATGAAGACCCAAAGACCAGGGAAAACTTTTTATGCTTAGATTTGATAGAGAATAGATGGCCATATAGAAATGTGATTCGACAAAAGAGTTTAATCTGATGGTAATAGACTCAGAGGGAAACCCAACAAGGTTTGTCTGTTCAGATTCTTCTTGTCCTCTCTGTGTGGCAATCCTTCCTTTTGGGTATGGGAAGGACCTCCCTGGAATGAGGGTCTTCAATGGAGAAGGGATAGAGTGACTTTTCTAGGTTTTATGGCTTGCTTTGGCAGAGAAGAATTCTAGTTTCTGTGACCTGCCCCAGGAAAGAGGAATTCTGTTTTTTTGTTTTTGTTTTTGTTTTGAGACACAGTTTCACTCTGTCCCCCAGACTGGAATGCAGTGGCATGATCATGGCTCGCTGCAGCCTTGATTTCTTGGGCTCGAGCAATTTTCTTGTCTCAGCCTCCTGGATAGGTGGGACTACAGGCATGTGCCACCACGGCTGGCTAATTTTTCTATTTCTTGTAAAGATGGGTTCTCACTTTTATGCCCGGGCTGATCTCAAACTCCTGACCTCTTTGCCTGTTTTGGTCCCTGTCATATTGGAGGCCTTCCTCAGATGTCTGATCACACTAGGCTATGCATCCATGTTTGTAGTAACACCTTTTTTTTTCCTTTATTTCAGTAGCTTTAGGGGTACAAATAGTTTTTTGGTTACATAGTGGTGAAGAGGTCTGGGCTTTTACCCACCACCCCCACCTGTGCACATTATACTCCATAGGTGAATTTTTGTCTCTCTACCCCTGCTCCCTCCTGCTTCTGAGTTGCTAATGTCCATTATAACATTCTCTATGCCTTTGTAAATCCTAGTTTAGCTCCCACTTATAAGTGAGAACATGCGGTGTTTGGTTTTCTGTTTCTGTGCTAGTTCACTCAGGATGATGTTCTCCAATTCTGTCCAAGTCCCTGCAAAAGACATTATTTCATTCTTTTTGATGGCTGAATCGTATTCCACGGTGTAGGTATACCACAGTTTCATCATCCGCTGATTGGTTGATGGGCATTTTGATTGACATCACATCTTTGCAATTGTGAATTGTGCTGTGATAAACGTGTGGGGGCAGGTGTCTTTTTGATACAACGACCTCTGTTCCTTTGGGTAGATACCTAGTAGTGGGATAGAATGACACCTTTAAACGGAGATTGAAAACTCTGTGTGTACTGGGGTGTGTGGGGTGGGGAAAAGGGTTGTTGACTGTGGGTTTCCCTGTGCAGATTTGGGTGACCAAATGGGAAGTCACCTTTGACATTGGAGACCTATCCTCTTTATCTCCTCCCCCCCCCCCGTAAAATCTGAGGAATTCTCTGTTTTCATTTGCTTTTGTCATCACTGTTTTTTGGTTTCATTCTTTATTTTTAGCTACTTCGTTTCTCTAGAGAAGGATTTTTGCATTTCGTGCCTGGGGATTTAAACCTGGCTGGTGGTTTTTTGAAATCAGCTAGGAAAAGAAACCAGGGAGTGCCGCCCCTCACAGTACAGATTTCAGTCAGCCTCCTCGTTTTTACTTCATGTCTACTCTCCCCCCCCATCACCTAGAATGGGGTGACCACTGAGACTTGGGATCTGTTTCCCCAGAAAATAATCCTCTGGAGTCTATGTGGAAGGTAGGCAGCAGATAGCAGTGTAGGGAAGGAAGGTGCTGCTGACTGGTTGCGTAGGGTGGGAGAATGATGGGGGATTCCTTTTTTTTTTTTTTTTTTTGATTTAGGATCTTACTCTGTTGCCCAGGCTAGAGTGCAGTGGCATGACCACAATTCACCACAGCTCCAAACTCCTAGGCCCAAGTGATTCTCTTGCCTCAGCCTCCCAAGTAACTGGGACTGCAGGAGTGTGCCACCATGCCTGGCTAATTTTTAAAACATTTTTTTGTAGAGGCGAGGTCTTGCCATGTTGCCTAGGCTGGTGTCAAACTCCTGGGCTCAAGCAATCCTCCTGCTGCAGCCTCCCAAAGTGCTGAGATTACAGACTGCACCTGGCCAGCACAGCTCATCTTAACATGACTTTTGATTTCATCCCCCCTAAGATCCTTGGATACCTCGAGGAAAGTAAAGCCTGTCTCTAGTGTTCTTTGGTCTCAGTTTGAGACCTCTCAGAATGTTTCTATTTAATTGCAAATTTATGTTCTAACACTGTAAATCCATGCCCTCCTACATTGTCTGTTGGGCTATATTGTATAAATCAAGGAGAATAGCAGAGAGAAATAAAAATGAAATGTTAAGCACAGTCATAATTTTGTAACATAAATTGCAACTTGCTGGAATCTGTGGCACGCTAAGACTATACCCTCACAACTGATTATTGTAAGGATGAAATGGATACTATGCAGACGTGCTATGTAAACTATACAGATCTGTAACAAATGCAAAGAAATGCTATTGTCATTGCTTGTCTCTCTGGGCTCAATTTGTTCATGGAGAAGTGAGTTGTTGAGAATTTCAGTTCTGCTGGGGCAGCATGAGCTCTCTATGGCCTGTCTCCCTCGTTGATTGTAACTAAATCCTCAGGATAAAATTTTTTTTAATGGCTGGGTGTGGTGGCTCACACCTGTAATCCTAGTACCTTGGGAGGCTGAAGCTGAAGGTTTGCTTGAGTTTAGGAGTTCGAGAGTTGAGGAGGCTGAACCTGAGCAACATAGCGAGATTTTGTCTCTACAAAAATAAAAATAAAAAAATTAGGCAAGCATGGTGGTGCATGCCTGTAGTCCCAGCTACTTGGGAGGCTGAGGTGGAAGGATTGCCTGAACCCAGAATTTTGAGGCTGTGGTAAGCCGTGATCGTGCCATTGCACTCCATCCAGCCTGGGTGACAGCATGAGACCCCAACTCCAAAACAAAACAAAACAAAAATTTAAAAAACAGTTACCTGGGTACTCTGAAGAGCCTTAGATGTTGTTGAATGGGCCAGTCAGCCCCAGGGCATGTTTGAGGAGGACCCCAAATTCAGCCCTACTGACCTGGTCTCTAGCCCTTCTGCCAGTGCCTGCAAACCTGACTTGCAGGTTAACTTCTGGCTGAGAATAAGTGTAAGAACACAAAGCACCAAGAGTCCCCGGAATGTTCACACTGTGACTTCTTCTATTAACATTTCATCATCAATTAGTTCAGCAGAGGGGACTTGAATCCTGGGGACCAACCTAGATGTGGGCTCCACTTTATCTGTCCTAGGGAGCAAACACCAAATATGATCCTGTTTATGCATCTAACTGGGAAATGCAATAAGATTTAAAAGTCTTAGGGGAACATTCTTCAATCACAAGTTGGTGATGTAGCGCCATTAAAGTGGGCCATTTCCTGTTGAAAATAAAAAATGGTTTTCTGTGGGTTTTCAGCATAAAAATGCTATTTTATACTCTTGATATCCTCGCCTAAGAAGTTGGGAATTTTCTCCATGAAAAGAATTTAAAGGATCCAGGAGCTTCCATACTTTAGGTAAGAATTAAAATATTTTTTATAGCCAGGCTCGGTAGCTCAGCCTGTAATCCCGTGCCTTTGGGAGGCTGAGGTGAGTGAATTGCCTGAGCCCGCAGGTTGGAGACCCGCCTGGGCAGCGAGACCTCATCTCTACAATAAATAAAAAAAAAAATCAGCCGGGCGTGGTAGTGCATGCCTGTAATTCGGGCTACTCGGAAGGCTGAGGCGGAAGGATCGCCGGAGGCCAGCGGGTCGAGGCTGGTGGCCGGGAGCGCCGCTGCACTCCAGTCTGGGCGACCGAGTGAGACTCCAACTCAAAAAAAGAAAAAAAATTTTTTTTAATAATATTGCCTAACAATATTATTTTATGTTTTTGTAAATCCAAAAGTTTTTAAGTCCTCTGCACATTACGACAACGAGAATATTAATAGGCTGGGTGTGGTGGCTCATGCCTGTAATCCCAGCATTTTGGGGGGCCAAGGCAAGAGGATTGCTTGAGCCCATTCCAAGTGACATAGAAAGACCCTCATTTCTATTAAAAAGAAAACAAGGATATTAATAAGTGTTTTCAGGCTTTGTCTTTTATGGTGGAAAAGGTTGAGGTGGCTTTTATTAGTTATTATACTAATTGAATAGAATTTTGTTTTCCTCTTGGTGTTTTAAAAAGCAAATAAGAGTTGGTCCAACAGTTTGGGAAATCAAAGTAATCTACCACATCAACAAACTAAAGAAGAAAAATTGCGTGATCATATCAATTAATATGGAAAAAACATTTGGCAAAATTCAACACTCATCCGAAAAGAAGAACTTCCTCAACTTGATAAAGGACATTTACAAAAAACCTACAGCACAGGACAGTGCGGCTGGGTGGGCAGTGCTGTTCTGTGAGGGGAATCCCGTGCTTGCATTTGGGTGGCGGGGGCTATGGCAGGGGCGTGGCAGGTGGCGTGGGAGGGGGCAGGGAAAGCCCTGGACTTTATTGGAGGGAAACACTGGAAATGAAAAGCAGAACTTCGAAATGGCGATTTTTTTTTGGAACTGGAGCCTCACTCTGTCAGCCAAGCTGGCGTGCCGTGGCACGATCACAGCTCGCCGCAACTTTGACCTCCTGGGCTCAGGATATTCTCGCTACTCAGTCTCCCAAGTGGCTGGGCCTAAAGGTGTGTGTCACCACACCCAGTTATTTTCATGTTTAGTTTTGTGTAGAGGTAAGGTCTTACTATGTTGCCCAAGCTGGTTTCGAACTCTTGGACTCAAGAAGTCCTCTACCTCAGCCTCCCAAAGTACTAGGATTACAGGTATGATCCTTTGTGCCCGGTGATTGTGAATGTTTGGTCACACTCACATCAGATTCACGATTTTGCCTGCAGTCACCTGGACGTAGCATGGTTGTAGTACTGGTGTTGTCCTCATTCTGTAGGCGTAACTATGCCTAGACGTGAAAAATTATGCCAATAAGCCCATTACATGGAAATGCCAGTCGGTCTCCTAGGTCTATCTAAACTGGCTTTTCAAGATTGATTTGGCTCAAGAATTCTGCCTGTATTGTTAGTACTCATAAGTGTCGACTTAAGGATAGTGGAGCTTACATATTCAATGTGTGACACTGATACCGGCAGAGATTGGCCTGGCGGTGTTCAATTATGAAATGTCTGACACAGTTACGTCCTTTCTCCTTTATGGTTTCTGTTACAGATGCTGTTACACATTTTCCCTAGATATCTTGGGATATGCCTGAATATCTCTATCCTTCCAAAAATCTTATCCTCGTTGGACGAGAGATGTGTTTTCAACTCAGAAGCTCTACTCATTAGGAGCTACGTCTTACATGAGAATAAGACTTCAAACCTTATTTCCCTTCTTTGATGTGACTCATATGCTGGCTTCAAAATACTGCTGTGTGATGACTGACACCAGAGGATGCTTCACAGAAATCAATTACAATATGTTTAATGCCAGGGCAGACTCCTTTAATGTATCTTGTTTGGAGTAGTCCTTCAAGGTACACAGGAGATATTGACATTCTTAGAATTTTAGGGGATATGTCAAAATAAAAGCACCAAGACCATAGGTGTGGCGAAATTTCCTTCCCTGGAAATCAACTATATTGCAAGAGGAAAGACTAACTGGTTTTCTCCTGCCTTCTTCAAATCCATGTAAACAGAGTCCTAACGCTACATATTCCTTGGGATTTCTCAGTGTACCAAATCTGAGGGCTTTTGTTTTATTTGTGCTCCATAGTTACTACCAAAGTTTGGTCCTCGAAATCCCTGAGTATGAGAATCAGCTGTGGTAAGTTGGAGCTGGGTTGCCTGACTGCTCTTGTTCTCAAAATGGCAAGCAAATTTACTTTCTTCTTTGCTGTTCTTTTAACTTAAGGCAACCTTTAAAAATACATGTTAGTCTCACTTTAGCCATTAGGTACATCAACCAGAAATGGAACTTTCTACCAAATGGCCTATTTAACCAGAAGGACTGTGGGAATCATTTGTTTAAATCCGATACTCTCTCACAAACACACCAGATGTTTTATATACCAAATCATCCATTGGTGCTGAAATCTAGCTCTTGCTGACATCCAAATATTGCTATTGCAAGTGTTGAAATCCTCCTAAGTTTAACATGTGTCAGGAAACCAAACCTTTTCTCCAGATAAAACGATGCGATCTCAAACTATCCAAAGAACTATGATTTATTTCAGGGACGGCGAATGTGTAGTAAGGCATGAAAAACACCACATGACATAAGGTGTTTAGGTTATACTTAACATGTTTATTTTCAGAGGTTCAAACACCATTAATCCATGACAGGTGTGGGGGTCTATGATTTGGAACAATTATATTTCAAGCCATTTGTATCCCTGCTTGTGCGATGACTTCATTCTTCCCAGTTGCCATATGTCCTCTCCATGCAAATGAGAAGGAAAAGAACATCTGGTTGGCCATCGTTGTCTCGCCTGCCATGCAGGACATGTGGTATTGCATGTGCCTCTGATCAGGTTCCTCTGGGACGTCAGCATGGCGGGCGGATGGTTTCATATTTGACACAGCTGGTGCTTTTAGGACATACCATCAATCTTAGCTCAGTAGCATCCTTACACCTCAGGGTTTTTATTGGGCTTTTGGCGATGAATTCCTTTTTTGGATTGTGCAAACATCTCTCCTGGAGCTTCAAGTGAGAGTAGCATATTTGTGTAACAGCATTCTGTGCAATTTGGCAGTTTGGGGGCAGAAACATGGCCCAGAAAGAGACACTTCTCTGGAAATCCTGAGTTAGAATGTCTATATCTCAGTGGTAATACTGACTTCGTCTTAGCAGCATTGGGAAGAATTCACTAGCTCTCTATGTCTTTAAGTAATCCCTTGTAAAGTAGCCACCAAATAATCATCCTGACATTGTGTTCATCATGGGTGGAGGCTGTAATACCTATGCGTGACATTATTTACATGCAAGTCGCCTTTTTTTTAGGCTGTGTATTTTAATGAACATTTATTTTAAAATGTAAAATTTGAGAATTACAGCATAAAGTTGGTAACATATTTATTCACTATAATACCTCTCATTTGGCCAATTTGGTCATACTATTACTTGCCCAGGGGTCTGTCAGCAAATGTGGGCATCACGAAAAGGTCCTATTTTCTTGGAATCAGTGGCCCGTTCTTTGCTACTGCTAAATCCATCTTGTGAAGGAGAGTTTATTTAGGTGAAGGAAGCCTTAGTCCTGATCTAAGAAAAAGCGCATGGGCCACCAGGACACAATCAATACCCCTGGACTTAACTACTTTTTATTATTCTGAACTGAGAACAGTTTATTGCTTGTTTTTTCCAAGTCTGAGTCTCTTAAACAGTGCTCGAGTAGGATTGTTGTTTCAAAGGGAGGAATAACTACAGTGGAAATGTCAACTTAAGATGCAGATTCAGATACAAATATAGATCCATATATAGATATAGAAACCAAAATAATTAGATGAAAAGTAAGCAACAATTCAGATTTTTAGAATATGTGTGTAAATAGTGGTTAATGTTAATACAGAATGTATTTTTTGTTATTATTTCCCCATTAGTATTCACTTGATGGAACAAAAAGGGATTTTCTTTTCTTCCCTGCATAATCAATTCTTTAAGAAGCTGTGAGAACTGGATGGTGTCTTCTTTAGCCTCTGAATGCCAGCCAGCACACTGGGGACAGTTAAATAATAAATAATAACAAATACTGGATTTATTGACTCTTGAACCCTTGAATCAATCAATTAATCATGATATTATGGCGAGATCAAAGGAATAAAATTCTAAAACTGACTGCAAGATGCAAATAGATAAGTCTCCCAGCAGGAGTAATTGCAAACCATTTCGATCAAATAAAAAATGATGATCAATTATGCTCTTTAGGGTCCAATAACTTAGGTTGGTTTAAATGCCACGAAGTACATTCCTCTAGGATCTAATGATCTCCTAAATATCACTTGCTGGGATAAAGCATTGCAGTCCAATCGTTCTAATAACTGAAGCCACCAATTCAGAATGGAACATACCATCTACACTTTAAAGGATAATCTCCCTAAAAGTGTCCCTTTGCAACATACTATTTCAGTAAGTCTTACAATCAGACCAATTTCTCCTGTTTGCTTTGAAATTAACTTTCCTTTTCCCAGCCCTTGAACATTGGTTAGGTATTAAAGTAAGAGGTCTTATGCGAACATTTTGATCAGTCTCCAAGAAACAATGTAGATGGTACCAAGCAAAAGAGTGAGTCATCAGATAGAGAAATAAGCCCCAGGTCAGAGCTTGCAATATGCAGCAACAACACTCAGTTATAATAGCATGCACAAGGTTCTCCCACATGGTCATAGGACTTCAGAATAATAATTGCTGGACATTTATGCCGGCTGTAATGGAGTTGTTTTCTGGGTTTGCTTGTTCACCCCTTGAAGAGTATACTATACGTGTGGTCAATACTTGGGGGAAACTTTTCCAAGTCCTGAGGGGCTGACGTCCAGAGAACCTTTGTGAATTGTACCAGGAGATGTAGTTTTCCAATAGGTTACTTAGAACAGCACAAGCAGCAACCATAGCAAAAGTTTCTTTTGGATAATTAAGATGCTGTCTTCATAAAATCTACTGCCCCTATAATTCTGTAATTGCCTGACTGTACATCAGGACATCTGAAAGTCTTATTCTCAAGGCCTTAGAAAGTCAGTATTCAGGGTTGAGATCTGAACATTGCATTCTGAATACAATTAAGGGCCAGATTGAATTCATTCATGCAACAATATTTGCTGAACATGGACTATTGCTAGATACTGTAGATTTAAACAGGAATAGAATTTGATCTTTGTACTTTGGAAATACTAGAACCATCTCTTAGAGTTGAGTGGTATTTTGACGTCCATTATCTCCTGTGATCAATTAAACCATCCTGTGAAGGATGTATCATATTTTAAGGTAAGTACAGTGTAGCTCAGAGGGATGAAATGGTGAAATGGTTTGCCCGAGTTCTTTCATTAGTGCCAGAACATGGACTTAACAGAGTTCTCCTGCTTCTTCCAAACCATAGTGTATATGTTTCCTATGAGTCTCTTCCACAAAATAAGACAGAGAGACTACACTATTTTGTCAAATTCTGTTCTCTCTCTCTCTCTCTCTCTGAAAAGTTCATGTCTTATATATAACCAGAGTTTGGAAGTGAAGAATTAGGACTTTAATTTCAGTGATTCATCAACTCCATCAAACATCTTGGGACTTTGGTAAACCAGATGCCTGGCACGCCCTCCATTCTGGCGGTGATTTTATCCTTAAGGCTTCCTGGTGTTAGTCTTCCATGATCTGCCAGAATATTAGGTTCTGGGTATGATTTAAAGACCCTTCATGCCCTCCTTTTATAGTTTGTCCCTCCCAGTATCTGTTTTCCAAAGGCCTTGTCCAGAGTCACAGTGATTAGCTGCTAGTGTCTTCTAGGGATCTCTAGCCCTTCTCTCCCTGAGCCACCAGCATCACAGCTCTCTTCCTTGTGGGACCCTCACAAGGACCCCTGTGGAGTCCTCTCACAAGAGGCTGGGAGAACAGCATCTTCTAGGATGAACACCAGCTAACCTCTTATAGGTTAAATTGTGTCCTCTTAAGATTTTGTATGTTGAAGTCTAATCCTGAGTACCTCGTCATATGACCTCACTGGAAATAGAGTCATTACAATAATAATTAGTTAAGTTAGGGTACAATCACACTGGAGTGGGATGGGCCTGTAATCCAATATGACTAGTGTCCTTATAAAAAGGGGAAATTCGGACCCGCATATACACCCAGGGAGAACACCATGTGAAGATGAATGCAGAGAGAGGGTTGAGGCAGTTAAGTCATGAGTACCAAAAACTGTCAGCAAGTCACCAGAAGCCGGACATGAGGCAGATTCTTTCTTATAACTTCAGGCTGAGCCAACCCTACCAGCTTCTTGACTTTGGACTTCTAGAGATTAGAACTTTGAGACAACACATTTCTATTGTTTAAGCTACCCAGTCTGTGGCACCGTAGCAGCAGTACTAGCAAACGAATACACACCTTATATGATAGAACAGGCTCGGAGAGAAAGGCATCTCACTCAGCTCAGGATGACAGCCCATTAATTCTTGCTGTTAATAGAAAAATGCCTACTCATATCTTTCTACATGATGCTATGAGACTTCCTCAAGTGACCAAATAGTTCTGCCAGTTGTCCACAACTTTACATAAGTGACCTGGACATTGGCCATCACTTCCTCCCATCGGTGTGTTCTTAGGGCTTGCACTTAGTATCCACTAGGGTAGTGGTCCCCAGCCTTTTTGGCATCAGGGACCAGTTTTGTGAAAGACAATTTGTCCATGGACTGGGGGCAGGGTGACAGTTTCAGGATAATTCAAGTGCTTAACATTTATTGTGTACTTTATTTCTATTATTATTACATTGTAATATAAAATGAAATAATTATACAACTCACCATAATGCAGAATCAGTGGGAGCTCTGAGCTTGCAACTAGATGGTCCCTTCTGGGGGTGATGGGAGTCAGTGACACCCGAAGTGTGTTGCTTATGTCCAGTCTACTCTGCAATCTCACTTTGGTTGCTGTCAACACAGAAAACTGTGCTTCACAAAGATAGGATGTTGGAAATGGAAGCAGGATTTTCAGTGCTGATCTGACAGGAGGTGGAGCTCAGGCCATAATGTGGGTGATGGGGAGTGGCTGTAAAAACAGATGAGGCTTCGCTTGCTTACCTGCCGCTCACTTCCTGCTGTGCTGCCCAGTTCCTAACAGGCATGACCCGGTACAGGTCCGTGGCCTGGGGAATTGGAGACTCCTGCACTATGGCCTTTCTCTTATACTCAAGCCCACAGGTTTTTGGCTACTTGAGTTCTTTTAATTTTTGAGTTGGAGTCTCACTCCGTCACCCAGGCTGGAGTGCAGTGGCACACTCACGGCCACCCCAGCGTCAACCTGCTGCGCTCAGGTGATCTTTCTGCCTCAGCCTTCCACATAGCCAGAACCACAGGTGCCTGCTACCACACTCAGCTAATTTTTGGTTTATTGTAGAGACGAGGTCTTGCCAAGTTACCTGGCCTGGTCTTGAACCTGTGGGCTCAGGCAATCCACTCACCTTGGCCTCCCAAAGGACTGGGATAATAGGTTTAGCCACCAAGCCTGGCCTACTTGGGTTTCTAATGGCAATTATGGAAGTCTTAGTGTCCTCATTATAGGAGGAAGGAGAAAAGCATGCACTGATTTGCAAAATCTGTTACTAATTGAGAGGCTACCTTCCTCCTTACTGAAAAATATCCTGAAGTGTTCTTAATTTCCTTTCCAAACTCAAGTCATTGCTTTCTCCCTTCATGTCTTTTTTTTTATTCATTCATTCATCCATTAAACATTTAACAAAGACCAACTGCATGTTGTCAATATAAAGAAGTGATCTGTTGACCTGTACGTGCAGAGTTCAAAGTCTAGTGGGAAAGACACTCAAAGCCTAGTGGCAGAGTCAGACATGGAAAGAATTATTCCATAACAAGCCCATGGTAGGCTATTCACCAAATAGGGCCAGAGCCAAAAGTGGCGAAGTGTCCTTGAGAGGAAAGTTCTGGAAGTCTTCACAGAGGAGGTGGTTTTTGAAGAATGAGAACAAATTGATAGTAATTGGGGAAAAGGTTGCATAGGGGCTCAGGATGGGAAAGGATCCTAGGCAGAGGTGACAGGTGGCAGTCTCCATGCCTTAAAAAAAAGCCTGACTCCATTTGGCTACAGTGTATATAGGATGAAATAAAGGTTTGGCAGAAGATGAAGATCAAAAGTGAGGTTCGGGTGGCTGGGCACGGGGGCTCACACCTGTAATCCCAGCACTTTGGGAGGTGGAGGTGGGAGGATTGCTTGAGCCCAGGAGTTTGAGGTAGTGAGACCTCATCTCAATAAAAAAAATAAATAAATAAAAAATACATAAATAAAAAACTAAACAATTTGGGAAGAAAAATGATGTTGGCAATTGATAGCGGATGGTTTTCTACACTTTGAGAGGAGCTTGAAGCAATAGAAAGCCACTGAAGGTATTTATGTTTTGGAGTGTTAAGGTCAGGTTTTAAAATGCTCACTCTGGTGGCAGAGTGACACATGATTTCGAGAAGAGGAGAGGACCAAGACCAGAGACCGGTAGGGAGCCCGTATTTCTTGAACTGAAAATTAGACCATGGTTCAGCAAGTGCTAATGTGGTTACAGACACCACAGGCCAGGCATTGAAAACTGGGCTCTGCTTCAGAGACAAACTCCCAAACCGAGTTTTTCCTTCTACTCTCACACCACAACAATCACCTGCACAGAAGAAGACTTCTGCGACCCAACCTGGGGGTTTCTCCCCACCACCAAGCGGCGGACACCAGCTGAGTGTCCTCTATTCAATTTCAACACTATCTACCTGAGATCGTGTCAGAACCCACAGGGTGAGGGCTCGGTCCCACAAGACTGGTCCCTCACTACACCTGTTACAAGTGGGGCCTCTGGAACTTCTGAATTTGACTTCAAGTTGGGGTTCCCATGACCCCCTCTTTGGGTTTGATTGACTTGTAGATGTGGCTCACAGAACGAGGAAACACTTAAGTTTATTGCAAAGGTTTACTGCAAAGGATACAGATGAAGAGGGTAAGCCATGCCATGAGGGAAGGGGCTCAGAGCTTCCATGCCTTCCCTGGGTGCCACCCTCCAGGAGCCTCCAAGTGTTCAGCTATCCAGAAGCTCCCTGAACCTAGTTCTCTTGGGCTTTTATGGAAGCTTTGTGACGTCAGCATTCCTTCCTTCAGTGTATTCAGCGGGACCCTCACTGGGGAGAGTTTTAAGATCCATAATCAGCCGGGCTCGGTGGCTCAGCCTGTAATCCCGTGTCTTGGGAGGCTGAGGTGAGTGGATTGCCTGAGCCCACGGGTTCGAGACCCGCCCTGGGCAACTTGGCGAGACCTCATCTCTACAGTAAATCAAAAAATCAGCCAGGCGTGGTGGCGTGTGCCTGTAGTTCCAGCTACTTGGAAGGCTGAGGCGGAAGGATCGCCGGAACCCAGCAGGTCGAGGCTGCGGTGGCCGGGAGCGGCTGCTGCACTCCGGTCTGGGCAACTGAGTGAGACTCCAACTAAAAAAAAAAAAAAAAAAAGGACCCATAATCAGAAGTGTGGGTAGATCAGAGTCCTGCCTTGGGGTGGGTGAAATGAGGGCAGAAGGAGGCTGGGAGATTGTTTCTGAGGCCCAACACACCCAACATTGTAACAAAAGACTGTCACAAGGGCTGTCGAGTTATGAGCCAGGGACCGTGGATGAAAACCATCATCTATAGCACAAAATTACAGGGTCATTTACAGCAGCTATAGCTCAGGGCTATGCAGGAAAGAGAGAATGAAAGTAAGTCAGGGCAGTGTCAATCGGAATGGGAAGAAAGGGAGGCGTTTAGAAGTTGAAAACAACAGAATCGACGACATAGTTAATATGGGACTCAATAAGAAACAGGAATCAAAGGTGGCTTCCAGATCTTTTATCTGTCCGTAAAGAGAATGGCAGGTGGGGATACCAAGAAAAGGGAAAAACAGAGTGATGAATTTCCTGAGAATGCTAATGGGTTTCATTTAGGAAATACTGAGTTTGATGTATTCATAAAGGTTATCTAGGGAGAGATACCTATAGGTAGTTAAAAATATTGGACAGGAGCTCAGAAGAGATTTAAAGATAATAATTATAACAATAAAAACAAAATAATATAATTAATTTATTGAACTCAAGATACTCCAGACACTGTTGCTGAGTCCCTTGTGTGCATTGTTTCATGTAGTTCCTTCAACAATCCTGTGAAGCGTTCTCTTGATCTTATAGATGCTAAAGCAAGCACTCACAGCTAGGGGACGAGTTAGGATTCCAGTCAAGTCTGCCTGACCTCAAAGCCTGTGTTCCCAGCCTTTCCCTTCTATGACCTCCACTGCATGCGTGTCTGCGATCGTGTCAGCTAGAGCAGGCTACGTGGCACCTGCCCAGGGAAGGAAATCCATAAGTGTCTGAATGAGGCTCTGGGATGGCACGGAAGTTAGCTAGCCACGCTTGATCGAAAGACACCAACAAATAATAGGCACCACTAATGTGAATAAAGGAACAACTTGAAGTGCAGAGTCAGCTGCTAGTACATAAAGTGGGGGACACAGCAGCCATCTCCCTTTTGGGGGGAAAGGTTTCCCTTACGTCCCACAGGGGCTCCTGTTGAAGATGGTTCCATCTAACCGGGGTGAGAATTTCTTTGGGCGTGAAGTTCTCCAAGGCTCTATTTGTGATTCTCATTAGGTGGTATGTATTTTTGGGGGGTTTTTTTGAGTTGGAGTCTCACCCTGTCGCCCTGGCTGGAGTGCCGTGGCACACTCTTCGCCACCACAGCCTCTACCTGCTGGGCTCAGGCAATCCTGCCATAGCCTTCCAAGTAGCTGGGACTACAGGTGTGCGCCGCCACGCCTGGCTAATTTTTTGATTGATTGTGGAGACAAGGTCTCGACAAGGTGCCCAGGATGGTCTCAAACACCTGGGCTCAGGCAATCCTCTTGCTTCAGCCTCCCGAAGTGCTGGGATTACAGGCGTGAGCTGCTGGGCCAGTAGTATGTACTCTCTTGACCCTTCCCACCCCCCAGCAGTTTAGCAGATAGTTATAAGCTTGCTTGCCCTAGGAAAAGCAACAAATAATAACCCCACTACTTTCCTGAAAAGTGGAGAAACCAAAAGCTGATTTTCCAGATCAATTTGCTTGATGTGTAATCCCAGGAAGCCAGAAGGCCCAGGCCTTCTGCCTGACAACTATTTCTGCGCTCCCTATCCCACTCACCTGGGCCAATAGAATGAAACACACAACACCAAGTCCCTTGGAAAAGGTCTGTTTACTAGGGATGCAGTGGATGTGGGGGAGGATGAGAAGAAAAAAATAAGAGGACGAGGAGGAGGAGAAGAAAACGAAGAAGTGCAATAAACTCATTCTCTGTGCATCCTGGACTTTCAGGGATATCGCTGGTAATATACATGATGGTAAATTCTCCCCCTGCTTGGTCAAAGGGGTATTAGAGGATGCAAGTGAGTCTCCAGGTGGCATCCGAACAGGCAGATTTAGATGCACATTGTAGCCACTTTCTCTGAGACTCAGACTTAATCTTCTAATGGTTTTTCCCCTGACATCTATTTTCCTGGAAGTCACTCTATCAGAAAAGAGTGTTTTCTTCTTACAAAATTTTTTTACTCTCAAGTTTCCTTTTCTTGAAGTGCATATGCATGTTCCTTTGATTCAATTGCTTTACATAGTCTAGAGGCTTAACTACTCCAGGTGGCCCCCAGCTAGAAGCATTCCCATCACCTAGGAGCTTGCTAGAGATGCAGACTTTTGGCCCGGTGCGGTGGCTCGAGCCTGTAATCCTAGCAACTTTGGGAGGTCAAGGCAAGGAGACTGATTGAGCCTAGGAGTTCAAGACTAGCCTGGCCAACATAGCGAGACATAATTTCTATAAAAAAGTTAAAAAATTAAGCCGGGTGTGGTGGCATGTGCCTGTACTCCCAGCTGATGTGGAATGGTCGCCTGAGCCCAGGAGGTCAAGGCTGTAGCGAGTTATGATTGTGCCACTGGACACCAGCCTGGACAACAGAGAGAGACTCTGGCTCAAAAGAAAAAAAAAAGAAATACAGAATTTTGGTATCTACCTCAGGCCTACTGAATCAGAGACTGCCTTTTAAAAATGTGTCAGGGGATTTGTATGCACACTAACATTTGACAAGCACAGATTTAGAGGATTCAAATTCTGTAATATGAGAAAATAAAATATTATGGCCATCAGGAGTGACCAAAACTTCTCGTTAACTTTCATTTCACCACTAGATTTTCTATCTGTGAAACACATAAATACACATTCTTCCTTCCTCACCTTTCAAGACAAGAGACTCACAATTTTTGAAACTCTCTGAGCAGGCAAATCACCAAAAATCAGGTTTGCACTTTGAGGATGTGAATTAGTGATTTAGATTTGTTTTTCCCATTCAAATGTGTATGTCTAAAATTCTACTAAGATTACCAGGTGGTTCTTAAAAACCCAGGGCAGATTTTCTCTGAAAAGAAAAGGGACAAGTCCTATGGTCAAGCAATTACAACCAACGGAATGATTGAAAACAAATAAGCATTTTCTTTTTGGGTCCATACGCGTTTTATAGGATCTGAGGTGTGAGTCATCAACCGCTGAAAAGCCAAGATCAACCAATCAAAATATGAGTGAATAAGCAAGGAAAATAAGCAGGCTGAGTGCCACCACAAAATAAAGGAGGTGGGAGGTGAACCCTACTACATCAAAATGTCAAGCGTTGGGTGGATTGACAAGAAAAGTGGGTTCCATGTGTATGCCACCGGGGGAAAAAAAAAGCCCAGGCTGAGATCTTGCTATGACATTTCTGCGTAGATGACAAAGAATTAAGGCAACTAAAGTTTGAAAGAAACTGGAAGCAGGAATTTGAATTTCAAGTTGGGCCTTGATGTCCGTCAGTCAAGATTTACATACCAGGAACACTGGGAGGGTTTGAGTCTTGGTCTGGCACTGGGGATTCCGGGGTCCCCCGGCCCCCAGCCTTTTGAATAAGTTGCTGTGATTCCACCAGGAGAAGCCCTCATTTAAAAAAATCATTTTTGTCACACAGAATAATGTCAAGCCTAAAGACATTTACATAAATGTCAGTGTTGTCAAGAAAATATCTTAAAAGATGGGAATACCTTTGTGATTTTTGTGTTTTGATGAATCTGTTATTAAGAATGTGCCTTAAAGAATATAAAAATCTTTCAAGGTCCTGGATCAAGAATGATTTTTACAGCTGACTTGACTTTTGGGGAAAAGGAATTGAGGCCTTATGAAAATTTAGGTTCATATAATTAAGGTTAACTTGAAAATACAAGTTGAAGTTCTGAAACACTGTGACCTATGACTTTGATGTGCAATTGCCACTTCCTCTTCTGTACCTTCCATATTAACCATTTATTCTTTTATAGTAAATTTATTCACTGAAGCAGTAGAAACTACAGCACTGATAGGTCACTTTGATTGAATGAGTGTTTTTATTTTAATTCAATAAGTAAATTAGGACCAGATTTCTTGCCATGAGCAATGTCTGTCTCACTATGCTGTGAATATAATATGTTATGTGTGAGATCTTGTGCTTCTTTTAAAAAAGGGTATTTCTTTTACAAATCCCCATTTTCTTTTCCTGACCTTTGTGTTCATTTCATGGCAAAAATAGAATTCTATAACTGAATAATTATAACACATTTTAAACAACTTTGAACTATAATTATGAATATTATCTCTTAGTTCTACAGATGATTAATCTTGCTTTGAATCACAGTGACCTGGGCTTTTTTTTTTTTTTTCCTTCTCCAATTAAATTAGTAAAATGCTTTACAATCAGCAAAACACCTACACGTATGTACAAATTACATGTATTGCCATACAAGTATATGCGAGTGCATGTGACTGTATGTCAACATTTCCCCGGGTCAGTAGTTACTTGAGCCTGAAGGTTTCTGGTATTTATGATTCTCAGTTTTTGAGGAATGGATACTTATAGTCATTGGAATCTCTCACTTCCTTTTGGTGAAAATAACTGGAAACTCTGGTTAATTTTGTGATCCTCACATTTCAGTGTGTGTATCAATCAAGATCCAAGTTGGAGAGAGAACCAATACTGTAATTAGAACACAGAAAGCTTAATATAAAGAATGACTAGCTATTAATGGGGCATGACTACTAAGGGATTAAAAAAACCCCAAACTCTAAAGAAAAATAAGAATGGCAGATAGAGGGAACCGCCGCTATTGCTGGCGTTGAGGCGGAGTATATGGGGACGGAACACATTTGAAAGGAGATTCCTCCTGCCCCACTATCCTCACAGCTGAGGCCTCTTAGGAGAGGGTGGAACTGAGGTCCACTGGGTGGTGAAGAAGGTCACCAAGGTGCCACAGCCGGGGGAGTGGGGTGAGTGTTCGATGCAGGAGCATCGGCAAAGACCTTGCAGAGGCTTAAAGAATTTAAACTCATGCAGATATTAGAACTTTGATACTGCTTTGCGAACACCTAGCTTTCGGGGGGGAGCTTTTATAGGCGCTGCAATGATAGGAAAATGTCTTACATTTGTGTAAACTTTGCACAGAATGCTTTCTCCCTCAAAACTCAAAGGTCTGTATACTTGGATATGTTCTCGCCTGCCATTTTCTAAGGATCAAGGCCGAGTTTCCCGGAATGACGTACATACTTTCAGCTCATGGATCCAGCTCATTCCTGGACTCATTTCTTGTCAGTTCTTATGTTCCAGTTTCTAAAATCTATAATAGACACTCTTTTAATCAATCTCCATTTTACTTTCTTATTGATTTTCAATACTCCCCATTCTTTCTGTAAAACATAATGGCTGATGTCTATAGCTTGCAAAGCATACTTGGTTAACAGCACTCTCTGGTACGCCCTGGAATTCTGCTTCTATCAGTTAGTTGAGTTGCATGCTCAAAGAATTGGGAGTGTGTGTGTTTCCAAATCTATCTCAGTTAAATTTATTGTAATTCCATGATTTAATTAAAGAGAATGTAAAGCATTGAAATACTAGTGCAAAAAAGAGAATTGTATATTTGAAAAAATACAATTAAATGGCCGGGCTCGGTGGCTCAGCCTGCAATTCCAGCACTTTGGGAGACCGAGGTAAGTGGATTGCCTGAGCCCAAGGGTTCGAGACTAGCCCCGGCAAGACCTTGTCTCCACAAAAAAAAATTAGCCAGGCATGGTGGCACATGCCTGTGGTTCCAGCTGCTTGGAAGGCTGAGGTGGAAGAATCACCTGAGCATGCTACTGCACTCCAGCCTGGGCGACAGAGTGAGACTCTGATTTAAAAAAGAAAAAGAAAAAGAATTTCTGGTTCTAGCAAACTGACAAACTAAATACCCTGAAAATTCTCCTTCTAATAGCTTTTATGCATGCTCAATAAAATAATTGAAAATTCTTAGAAATGTATAACTGTGTTTATGAGAAAATGGAAATCTCCAAGTCCCAGGGATAACCAGGGAATTGTAAATAAAGCAAGTATGAATCTGAGCTTATGTCAATCCTTCCCTGTAGGTTGGGACAGGAGGGCTTTAATACTTACAGGGGAGAGAGAATGAGGGCTGGTTCTGTATAGGCAAATGAATGTGAAATAAAACCCTTGTATAAACACGGATTTTTGAAAGACTGTGCCTTCTATGTAAAAGTGGACTAAAAAAATGATCTACATAGGGAGATGGTGAGAAAGCTCATCTGTCTGTGGGTGAAGAAAAAAGAAAAGGAAAGTCTCTAAGAACCCGAAACCCAGGATTTGAAATTATAATAGCCACATGAGCCTGGGCTCATGGGCAGTGACTCATGTTTATAGGCCCAGCACTTTAGGAGGTCGAGGCAGAGAATCGCTTGATCCCAGGGGTTCAAGACTAGCCCGGACAACATAAAACTTAGTAGGGTGTGGTAGCAGGCACCTGTAGTCTCAGCCACTTGGGAGACTGAGGCAAAAGGATCACTTGGAGCCCAGGAGATTGAGGCTGTTGTGAGCGGGGGTTGCATCACTGCATTCCAGTCTTCATGACAAAGAGAGACCCCATCTTGAAAAAAAATCCACATGATCTGAGCACCTCAAGCCAAATTCAGTAAAAATTGCTGTGAACTGATGATGTCCCTGGGTTGCTGTACAGAAACAAATGTAAAACCACTTTGGAGGAACATACCTTCTTCCCTGCAGCAGAGAATTTTGACAGAATAAAATTTGCTGAAGATGAGCTCACAATCCAAGATTCCAAAACAAATGAGGAAACAACATACCATGAATGAGAGCCACTTGGCACAATAAATAAGATCATGACTTTCCCAAACTTTCAGATAATAGAAAGTTGCCATAGAAATGATAAAATCAGCAGGTGCACTTAAGATGATAACAAATGTTTTTAAAAAGCCTTAAAATAATTTTTACAAATAAGATACAAGGAAAAGATAAAACATGTTTGCAAATGAACCAAATAGAATTTGTAGAAATGGTCAATATAGTCATCATTAAAAGAAAAACATATACATACACCAACACCAATAGTTGAGTTTTGAAGGGGAATGCTTGGTGCATCTAAGTATATGTGAGTTATGTGCTAATGTATGTTGGGCTTAACAATTTATAAAATTAATTAATATTTCTTCACTTCTTCTTAACATTGTAAGCAACTTAGAATTTTTAACTCTGATATCTCCTTCAATGTGATACGCTGTTTTTGCTGGCTAGCAAATCTCTAACTGGCAAATTCTGCTTTATTTTACCCTCTTTTTATATTCTTCATATGGCATGAATGCAACAGGTGTGTGAAGATTATTTCAAATAGAATATGTTATTGAGGCTTTAGAAGTTGATTCTATATTTCTTAGGAGCCAGACATCACAGGGTGTATGCCAGCTGTAAAAGACAGAATTAACTTTCCACTCATGGAGTCCAGTAGCAAAAAACTGTAGAGATTCATGTTCATATAGACTGTACTATGATTAGTATCACTGTGATGCTAAGGCTTTTATTGATAAGTACATAGTAGGAACCTCAATGGTTTGCATACAGTGAGACAAATATAGTAGAGAGTTTGACCTGTGCTGTGTCCAACCTAGCTCTTCAATTTGGAGAAGAGATTGAAGCTACATCTCATCCCATTGAAGTATTATTGTTTAGAGATGTTTTTGAGAAAGGGCCCCAGTTGTTTCACATGGTCACAGCAGGAATTCTAGTGCAATGTGATGTTCAAGCAATTGGCATTTCCTTAGAATACACAGGTCTTTTCCGAAAAGTTTACAATAAACTCATAGAACTAAATGAAGAAGCATCAAATATTTACTTGTTATTCTCAAAGGCTATTGACTGAGAAGTTAAATGTAAATAACATCCAGTTAGCTATGGTGCCAAGGCAAGAAATTTCAGATGGAAAATATGAAAGAGAAATTTAGAAATGTTGAGGATAAAATGAGAGGGTCCAACATAGGTCTACTAAGAGTTCCAGAAAGAGAAAAGAGGGAGACTAATGAAGAGATAATCATTAAAGATATAATGGCTGAGGGTTTTCAAAAATTGATATAAGAACACGAGTCAAAAGCATGGGGAAAACAAGATAGAATAAATAAAGTACTAACAAATTCAAATGCAGACACATTATAATGAAACTACACAATGGCAAATAAAGCAAGGAGATCTTATAAGTAACCACAGAGAAAAATCATCTTACAAAAGGAATAGACCATTAAGTAGACAGCAGATTTTTCAATATTAACAATTGAAGCCTGAAGCCAGTAGAATTATATACAAAATACTGAATGAAAATATTTATGATCTAGAACTACAAGGCTAATTCAAAAGTGAGGACACAGATATTTTCAGAAAAACAAGTTGGAATGAATACTGCATTTACACAGCCTCACGACAAGAACTTATAAAGAATATACTTCAGCAAGGAGGAAATTAAACCCAAAGGAAGAAAGGGGAACAAAAAACAATAATGAGCCTACACATTAGTAAAATATAAATAAATATAAACAAACACTGACTGTATAAAACAGTAATAATAACGATGTTGAAGATAAATTGTAAGTTGAAAAGCAAGGTAAAATTTAAATATTACAAAAAAACAATGTATAACACTGAAGGAGAAATCAAGAGTTTAAAATTCTAAGTTGCTTACAATATTAAGAAGAAGTGAAGAAATATTAATTTTATAATTTGTGAAGTCCAGCATATAATAACAAATTTAATTGAAATCATTAGCAACAGATAGTATACCTTCCTAAACAATATAAATAATAAAACAACTAACCTGACAGAATTTAGGAAATAAAAAAAAGAAAGTACACCAAACACTTGTTTAATAGAAATTTCAAAATTATAAGGTAGAAATACATGGAAATATTTTAATATTACAACAAATATAAGTAGATTAATTTAGTAGTTAGAAGCAGAGATTCTTGGATTAGGTTTCTAAGGATCCAGCTCTATAATATTTAAGAAACTCATCTAAAACTTGACACAGAGAGGTTAAAATTAAAGGATAAAAAATGTATTCTAGGCTATATAAAATAAGAATACTATTTAAGAATTAAGAGCATTTTTCTTTAGTCAAAAATTAAGAGTATTATTATAATGTAATAAGAAAGAACATTTCACTGGGAAAATAGGTCAGTTCAAGACTTTTATGTACTCAACATTATAAAAAAGTAGGGGAGAAGCTCTCCCACTATTTTTTGAGGTTCGTATAATTTTGATAGCAAAATTGAAAAAGATGAGTATGTGAATAGAAAAATATAGATTACCCTTACTTTTGAACAAAGAGGAGTATAAGATATATAACAAATAATGCTCACATATGGCTATCTCATGAATATAAAAATACTTAATGTATAAAAATTATTACAATATTAAAGAACTTCAACATTTAGGACCTCAATATTTGCCAAAAAAAATTTCTTGAAAAATGTCAACACCCATTCATGGCAAAATCTCTTAGCGAACTAGAATAGAACAAAACTTATTTAACCCAATAAAGATTTATAACAAAAATATAAAGTGAGTATTATACCTATAAGAATAGCATTATGAGTAAAAACAAGACAAATATATTTTCTTGTTCATATTCAGAATTGTTCTTGCAGTTGTAATCAGCACAATAAGAGAAGAAAAAGATTAGCATGTGTCATTGTTTGCAAACTATGAGTGTCTATACTGAAAAAACAAGACCAAACCATTAGAATTTATCAGTAAGGCAAGAAATACTGCTTGATTCATCCACAATATCAAAACTTCAAAAGTGGTCCCTTGACCCCAGCAAGGAATAACTAGAAAATATAATTTAAAAAATATATTATATAACAAGAAACATTCTAAGGTATCCAAGAATAAATCCAACCAAAAGTTGTGTGTAAAACTTTTATGAAGGAAATAAAAAGTTTTATTAAAAGACAAAAAGGGGACCTAAAAAAATTTCTGGATGAATAGATTTGGTATCATAAATCCTCCTCCAATTAATATTTATATTCAACATGAGTAAACTCAAACATAAGCAGGATTCTTCAGGGAACTGTATCTGATTTAGAAACTCACATAGAAGAATAAATGGACAAGGACAGTCAAGATATTTTTGAAGATGAAGAATAACTGGGGGAGTGATCTTACCTGTTATCAGGATTTATTAGAAAGCTCTAGTAATGGGAAGAGTGGTACTGATGTACTGATAGACAAATTGACTATTAGAAAGAGAAACAAAATCAAGTATCTATGGGAGTTTGATCATTGACATTAGCACAGTAGCAAATAAGTGAGGAAATGTTAATTCTTTACATAATGGTGCCAGGACAACTGGATATTTGCATGAAAAAAAATTTTGGATTAAAGACCAAAATGAGAAAAGCAAATATTAAACACTTTAAGAAAAATATGTAGAGCTTAATACCTTTGGTATAGGAAAGAGTTTCTTGAATAAGTCACAAAAAATACAAGCCAAAAAAGAAAAGGTGGCTACAATTGACCATATTAAAATTTAAGACAAAGCTGAAAAGACAACCCATAGTCTCAAAGATGTTTGTGATACACATAAAGATTAAAAACTTTTGTAACTCAATAAGAAAAAGACAGAAGATAACTTAAAAAACATGAAAAAAAGATATAAACATATATCTCACAGAGAGTGAAGTCAGGTTGGCCAATGAACATATAAGAAATGTCCAACTTCCCTAATTATCTGAAAATTTATTTCTTCTTTTTAAAATGTATTTTGGACATTTACAACCATTATAAATTGCCTTCTAGGCACTGTTTCTGCATTCCATTAGTTTTGATGTGTAGTGTTTTTTTTTTCTAATTTTTTTGTGATTCCTTTGGTGATACATTTGTTGTTTGAAAGGGTATTGCTTAATTTCCATATATTTTTGAATTTCCAAAATTTTATTTTGTATTTGATATCCAGTTTAGATTCATTGTGATCAGAGATCAGAGGGGTTTTTTTTTGCACGATTTTAGTTTATTTAAATGCATTGAAGCTTGTTGTGTGGCCTCACGCATTGTTTATTTTTGAAAATGTGCCTTGTGTGCTTGGGAAAAATGTGTATCTGCTGTTGTTGGGTGGTGTACTTTATAGATGTCTATTAGTTTCAGTTTATTTATAATGTTATTCAAATTTTTTATATCCTTGTGTATCTTTTGCTTAGTTGTTCTTTCAATTATGAAAAGTAGAGTATTGAAGTTTTCTACTATTATTGTTGAATTTTCTATTTCTATTGTCACTTGAAGATAGAAGTAGAAAACTGTTACCTTTTTTTAATGCATATTGGTGTTATTTTGTTTAGTGAATGTTCTGAAAATTTTAAATTAAAACAACTATGATTATACCATTATGTTACTGGAAAGGCGAGCAAAGTTACAAAAGTCAAGTAACTCCAAGTGTTCATGAGGTTGTGGGATCATTGCTGGTGGGACCGTAAATAGCTGCTTTGAGGAACTACGTGGCAATGTCAAGGAAAGATAGAGATGTGCAAATGCCATGCTATCAGTATGCATACCACTTCTATGTATTTACTGGAAGGTATTCTAGTTATTTATTTGTGCCACTGCACTGCATGGACCCCGGAGTTGTGCAATGAACAGCCATCACGTCCTAGAGAACCTCTCACAAATATGCACAAAGAGACCATTCTAAAAAACTGGAGGAAAAACTTGAGATCTGGGGCTCATATTAGTTAGCGTTTATCTTCCTGGTCTCACTCTAGTCTCAAGAAGTTGAAACTGGAAACGGCAGGCGTACTTTTGTGATTTATGCAAGAAATACAATGTCTGACTCCTATCAGAAAACACATAGTGAAGAAGAAGAAGAAAAAAGGGCTTTGCCCATATTAACAGATTGAAGTGAAGAATAAATGTACATTGGGTATGTTTATGAAAGAATGCAAAGTTCTGAACAAAACAAAATGCAATTTTTCCTTGTTTACAAGGTAGTTGCATTCCTAAAAAAATCAAAAATATTTCTAGATATTAGAATATTTTTTTCTATACAAAAGAAACCAGAACATATCCTTTGAGGTTTATATGTAAAACTGAATTAGCCTCTAGGCTCAGATAATTATAAACAGGTTTTTTACCTCCTAAGTGCCCAGCACGACATTTGACATTTGAAAGTCATGTGGAGAGTAGGACATTTCTTTGTGTGGGAACTGACCCTGAGTGAGGATTGTAGCTTCCCTCACCTCTACCCACTAAATGCCAGTTGGACCCCAGTCACTGAGGCAATAGTTAAAGACCCGTAGGAGGGTAAAAACCATTGTTCAATCTGGTCTCAGCTCACCCATCTTCTCTTTCCTGAGGAGCTTTTTATTCTTGGCTCCCGAAATGCACGTGAGCACTGTGGCATCTATCCTATTGAACAGCAATGAACTTTTTACGCGTCTGTTCTTTCTTCCAAACCATGTCTTTCCAGGGACTAGGACCACATGTTATTTCATACCCAGAGCCTAGACGTGCTCAATAAATGTTTGTTGTATGACAAATACTTTAATGAAACCTAGTCTTTTAGGTTTGAGTTTCTAGCATATCACAGGACAGCTCGCTGCTTGTCTTTCCCCCTACTTCCCAATGAAAGGTTTTGTCTATAAAGGGCTTGGAAAAGTCACCTTCAGTTTTAAAAAATAGTCTGGTGGCTCAGCCTGTAATCCCGCGCCTTTGGGAGGCTGAGGTGAGTGGATTGCCTGAGCCTGCGGGTTCGAGATCCGCCTGGGCAGTGAGACCTCATCTCTACAATAAATCGAAAAATCAGCCGGGCGTGGTAGCTCATGCCTGTAATTCCGGCTACTCGGAAGGCGGAGGCGGAAGGATCGCCGGAGCCCGGCAGGTCGAGGCTGCGGTGGCCGGGAGCGGCCACTGCACTCCAGTCTGGGGGACAGAGTAAGACTCCAACTAAAAAAAAAAAAAATAGTCTGGACTGGTGCGGTGGCTCATGCCTACAATGCCAGCACTTTGGGAAGACAGAGTGAGCCCAGGAGTTTGAGACCAGCCTGGGCATCCTAGTGAGAACTTGTCTATAAAAAACAAACAAACAAACAAATAAAAGATAAAAAATTAGCCAGGTGTGGTGGCACATACCATAGTCCCAATCACCTGAGCCCAGGGGATTGAGGCTGCTGTGAACCATGATTGTGCCACTGTACTCCAGCCTGGATAACAGAGTGAGACTCCGACTTAAAAAAAAAAAAAAGCCTGTGTACTGTGGGTGCCTCAGATCAGTCTATTAACTGAATGGCTTCGTCTATGGAGAAATTAGGATAAAGAGGGTCATTGCTCCCCTTGGGGAAATATGTAAATGTATCCTGATCCTGCTAAAGTTTACGAAATACTGGAAGACCTGCATTGTGCATGCATTCTTCACCCCTTTGTGAGGCAGGCATGCTTAATTCCCCTTCTTTTGGCTGTATCCTTATCAAGCAACTCTGTTTTGGCCAGTCCCAGTCTAACATTCATCACAGAGATACGCCCGATGGGTCTAGATGGGACTTCATATCTAGGTCCATGGATTGATGGGACGGCCTTACTAACTGAAATAAGACTTTTCACAATCTGTAAATCATAAGTGGCATTAATTGAGCCCCAAAAGAAATCAAGGGAATTCATGAGTAGATTTATAAATTTTCTTCTTTCTGCATTTTAATTATGCTGGCATTTTAATTGCATTGTAATTGCACTTTAATTGCATGTATTTGTATAAATTAAAAAATAATTAGAGCTCTGCAGCACTATGGAACACTAATTTATGCATATAGACATTTAAAGATGTACACGTGGAGAATGATTTTATAGTTCTCACCAACGTTAGGTGCTTTAAAACTGTCCTCATGAAAGGTCTGTAGTTGCCTAGATTGATATGCATTTCTGCTCTTTTCTGCGACCAAGGAAGCAAGACAGAGCTGAAGCTTGAATGGAAGGGATTGCTTGGTATGCATGGGGCTCCCAGCTTGGAAAATCCCTAAAATATTAAAATAATTTTTAAACATGTCTACATATTTCCTAGCTTAGCCTTGGGAAGTTTCTGGTCTCAGATTGCACGTGGGTGGAAAGATCAGAGGATGAGTCACTAAATTAGGGCAACAGAACCAATGCATTTTGAAAACTGTACCTGGCACAGGTTATCATGGCAAAGCATTTGTATATGCAGGGGTCATTCATTCAATGAGCATTTATTGAGTGCCTATTGGGAGTCTGGCACCTCTGAGTTATGGCTTTACCCTGTTTCATAGGTCATTTGCCCAGAAGCTATTTTAATGATCTTCTTTTCTATCTCCTAACTCAATGTCTTAGCTTTCATTGGAAACCCGAACCTTATATAGTCTTGACAAATTGTGGCTTGGTTTCCCCTGTATTCTGGTTCTTTGCTCTTTCAGAATATGCTCCTCTCTCCGTCCACCCATTATTCCAGTCAGTGCTTAGTGGCAGGTTTATTGCTCGAAAATTGCATTTTTATCTTTTTGGAAAGGAGAAAGTTAAGAAGCTTAGTGACTAAGAGAGCGCTACTCCCTTGCCTTAAGATGATGGCACTAAATGCTACTGCAAGAAAGAGGATCGAGTGTAAGAAAACTTCCTCTTCTCTCCTGACCCAGAGCCTGTGCTGGAGAGATTCGCTCTGCCTGCTCTTCTGGCTATTCCTTCTACACGCAGTGTTCATTCTGTCCTTCCCACGGAAACGTCCCAAGTGCCCCACGTGGAATGACTCCCTTCCCGATCTTTCGCTTCTCCAGCACATTCTGCATTTTTCTCTTTTGTGACACTGAGGGTTACGTTCTGTCAGTTCCTGGAGTCAGGACCATGTCTTGTTTAGTTTTGAACCACCTCAAGGATCCAAATGTAGGACGTTGTCTCTTGGAGATATAAACTGAGTCTGGGATTCAAAGGGCAAATATCTTCAGGTGTTTTGTGTGTGTGTGTGTGTGTGTGAATAAATGACAAGCCCCTACTGAGATCGCCAAGGGTCTTTTTTACAGCAGCAAAACACAAGTCAGTCAACATTCACAGGGGTATTTGTAGGCTTTGCTCTGGGCCGAGGCTGGGTTCCTTGGCCTTATGCTTTTATGGGGATGCTTTTTTGTAAAAGTTCATCAAGTCTTAGACCGTTTTGCAGCCGGGGAGTGCTCCAGGCTTTGGAAGTAAGCCTCTCTCCAAGAGGCGTATGATGAGGAAAGAAATGAAGGGGACTTGTATCTCCCCTGCTCATTATTCTCAGGTGTGTCCAGGAGAGAAGAAAATTCAAGAAGGAATACTTCCCGTTCAAGCCAAGCAAAACTTAGACAAGAATCTTCCCTCCTTTGCAAACACCTAGTCGGAGGAGGGTGGCTCCAGGGTCCTGCCAATCAGACTTTGCACAGATCCTCAAGCCAGCCTTGTCTAGACACAGTCCCTGAGTTTCAGGAACTACAGCACTTGCCTTGGTAGCTGTTGTTACAAACAGATCCTGGGATGCATGAACGGACCCCGCTCTAGGAACAAAAGAGGGGTAAGGAGAAACTCCACGTGGGGCACCTGGGAAGTTTTCTTGCAAGGGACAGAATGAATTCTGTAGGTGCAGAAGTTTATCTTTTGCTACGACGGCAGTCCAAAGCAGAGGTTCCTTGCGGGCGGGTGTCTCTTTCAGGAAATGATTCCCTTCCAGGCGTCCCCTACCCCGAGGCTGCGTCAACCCCTAGGGCTAGTCACCTCCTGCATCCAACCCGCGGGGCGGGAAAGAGGGAGCAGAGGCGCCACGACGGCTCGAAAGCTCGGTCCGGAAGTGACACGCCCCATTTCCGCTCGCGTCACGCGGTCTCTTGATGCGAGAGGGCGGGGAACGCGGCCCTTGGCTGGCAGCTGCTTTCCAAAGGCAGCTCACAGCTCCGACCGCAAGGCGGGAGTCCGGCTTCGGGTGGAGCGTGCCACCAGGCCTGGTGTGCCCCTCTCCGCCGCCACGTGTCGTGCAGTGGCCCAGACGCCCGTCTTGCCCCGGCGGCTGGCTGCACGCCGCTCAGCTCAGTACTGTCGCGCCCGCGATGCAACTGCTGCGTGCCCTCAGGTGACGGGGAAGTGTCCACGCCGGGCCCCCACGCTCTTGCCTGTCACAGGCAGGGCAGCTAGCGGACCTCCCTGCTGGGTACTGGGCAGTCGGGTCTGGGGAGCCCCGGGTGGGGCCCTGATGTTGCAGCCGTCGCGCTCACGTCAGGCATGCCTCCTCCTGCCCCTGATCACAAGGGGCCCAGCCCGCGCCACGCCCTAGGTTCTGCGGAACCTTGGGTGGTGGGTGGGACGGTTTCTAATGATCTTTGCAACCTCGTGCCGACTCGTTTCAAACAATCGCCTTGGCAGGAGGCCTCTGCCCGTCTCCTTCACTGGCTGCTCTCAGCTGTGGGGCTCTTGGTCCTTACGTTTTCTTGAGCCGACCGTCTACCTTAGCCCATGGACCCCACGAGGTCCTGGGGCCCCTGGTCCTGATCTCTCAGGCATCCTCTTTTCCAGCTGTTGGATCTCACAGCTTATGGACTACCTTGGAGTTAAAAAGATGTGTGATTTGATTAAATTTCTTGAGAAAGGTTTTTCTTGAGTAAGGGGACATGCTACGTGTTACAGAAAAGAAACCATTTTATAAGAATTTTATTGAGCAAGTACTATGTACTATGTACCATGAAGGGGGTTTAGAAAAATAGAAAGGGACATATCTTGTGGATTCTGCTGAGCAAGAACTGCTGATCGTCCAGGAAATAAAAATAGGCATGAATTCTAGGATGCTAACAGACATAAACTGAAGTGAGGGGCGTCGTCTTTATTAAGTATCTTTTTTGACAGTCTTCCTTGCCATCCTTCATTTAATAAAATACAAAACTACAGCTACATTTTGCTTAACCTTCTCAAGCTTGGTTATTTGATTTTAAAAAATTGAACTATTGTTCTTATTTTATCTTTTAACTTTAAAAACAGTGTAGGCCAGGTGTGTTGGTGCAAGCCTATAGTACAAGCATTTTGGGAGGTGGAGAGGAGAGAGGATCACTTGAGTCCAGAAGTTCCAGACCAGCCTGGGTAACATAGCAAGAACTTGTCTCTACAAAAAAATTAAAAAAATATTAGCCAGGCATGGTGGTGTGCACCTGTAGTCCCAGCTACTTGGGAGACTGAGGTGGAAGGATCACCTGAGACCAGAAGGATGAGGCTGTGGTGAGCAGTGATTGTGCCATTGCACTCCAGCCTGGGTGACAGAGTGAAACCCTGACTCAACAAAATAAATAAAATAAATTAATTAAAAAATAAAATTAAAAAAGTGTCCAATTTTTCCAAGTCTGAGAAATCGTACCAATCTTTAGTCTGTACTTTAAAAATTTTTAGGATTAGAAATATTTATTTATGTAATTCTTGCTCATGGTAAAAATGTAAAAAGCATTAAAGAGTTTATAGTGAAAAGCAAGTTTACTTCCTACTGTGTACCTCACATTTCTTGAAGGCAGCCACTGCTACCAGCTACCCCTCCACTTCAGGGGTATTCCATGAGTAGACATGTTGGGCATTTCATTCTTCATTTTTCTTCCAGCTTCTTCCTCTCCATTTATTAGATCGGTTGTTCTCAAGTTTTATTGTGTAGAACAAACAAAATCCCACAACACCAGGGGGAACTTGTTAGAAATGCAGATTCCCTAATCCTTTCCCCAGAGATTCTGATTCGGTGGGTCTGGGTGGGTTCAAGGAACCTGTATTCGTAAGCAGGTGGTTCTGAAGGAGGTAGAGCATGGACCCTGCTCTGGGACACTGTTTTCGAAAATAATTTGGGTCTCACTGTATTTGGGGACTAAACTGGTTGAGTCATAGGAATCTATCATAGTGCCCTGTCTACCTTTCCAGTCTTTGACCTTTACCAGGCTGCCTTCCATTTGGTCTCCATGGTGATGCACTGAGGTCTTCCACATGCACCTAGTCTAAGCATCTTGGTTTGCTCCATTGCCTCTCACTGACTGCTCCATTGCTGAGCTGCAGTGTGAGTGGCTGGAATGAGAAAACTCAATTTGTTTGCTTTCTTCCTCCACCTGTATGATCACAGTTAACATCAGTTTTCTTGTATCTCTGAGGCATAAGTAGCAGTCACAAAACGGTAGACTTTTGAGAGATAACAGTAACTTTGATGTCTCAGCCAGTATGTAGATGGAGAGACTGAGACTGAGAGAAATTAAAACATTTGCCGGCCGGGCTCGGTGGCTCAGCCTGTAATCCCGCGCTTTGGGAGGCCAAAGTGAGTGGATTGCCTGAGCCCGCGAGTTCGAGACCCACCTGGCCAACTTGGCTAGAGCTCATCTCTACAATAAAAAATAAAAAAATTAGCCGGGTGTAGTAGCACGCCTGTAGTTCCAGCTACTCGGAAGGCTGAGGTGGAAGGATCGCCGGAGCCCAGCAGGTCGAGGTTGCGGTGGCCGGGAGCGGCCACTACACTCCAGTCTGGGTGACAGAGTGAGACTCCAACTCAAAAAAAAAAGAAAAGAAATTTGCCCAAGGTCACAACATGAATTAGTGGCAGAGCTGACTAGAAACCTGGTTTACTGGTTTTACATCTAGTTCTAATTCTCCTTTCTCCTTTTGGTGGCAGGTAAAATCTCAGCATCCCTGAAAATTATTCAGACAGTTTCTGTTCCCCAAGCCACTTACCATGTTGGAAGATGTCCTTCTGTGCCCTGTCTACTCCCACCTCCCCTGGGCCACATAGTCCCAGTCCATTGTCGCGCTCAGTATAGTGATCGTGTGAATTATTTCTGCATTCTTGAACATGGCAAAACATATCTACTTGAACCTCAGGTCACCAAATATCAAGCAATTTTGAACTGAAAGGGTTGTGGCTACTTTAAGAACTCACAATTCTTATTTTCAGCTTCCTCAAACAAAGGCCCAAGAACAGTCCTCATTACTTTTCAGAGGCTGGGGGAGGGTTGAGGTCACGCAAAGGTTGCTTGGTTTACGGTCTCATCCTGTCTCCCTTCTCCTATTGACAAGTCATCAGGATGGTTTATAGATTACTGCCTCACTTTAAGGCCTATTTGCTGATGTTTTGAGACATTTATCCAATCTCAAGAAACTCAAGGGACCTGATTTCAACTTTAAATTATATATTATCCATATCTGGGATGGAATGGGCAATTTTAATGGGAAAACCCTATCAATCAGGCCAGGGAATGGGAAAGCCTTTTATATATTATGTTGAAATCATCTCTATTAATTTAAAATTTTTACAATTCGTATAGACTTAATATTTTAAGCCAAATGTGATTCTAAACAATCCCCCCTTCCAACTTGTATTCTTCTCTTATTTTTAACCTTTCGTGAAATATTAACTTACGGTAGAATGCGTCGATAATGTCCCCAGAGCTCAGCCAGGAGAAATACCAAAATGTCCTTGGGGAGCTTGTCTGTCTTGATGAGAATGAAGATTCTAGGGAAAAAGGCTTAGTTCCTGAAATAATTGTAGCAACTTTAGAGAGAAAATTAAGTATCTGTTGAAAGGTACATTTAGTAGAATAGCGACATTCCCACATTTCACAAATTCAGATTTTATATTCGGGAAAAGGACATTTACTGAGGATTTTAGATACAAATGGTGAGAAATTAGTTAGTATTTTTAGGCCTTTAAGCACATATAATTTTGTATTTATGTAATTAGAGTTGTTGGTGAATCCCTGTAATATCACAACTAACTTAGCTGCAGTCTTTTGAACTGGTCTTGACATTAAATCTGATGATAGCTGTAGGCATGAAGACAGTGGAACTCTTTTTATCTATTGTAACATGTAGCCAGAAAATTGGCTTCCCTCCAAGTGTGGGATATGAAATGATGCTATATTGTTTATGTGCGTTATTCTTAGACTTCTGCATTCACGGGAAAAGGTTGTCGAAGGTTATATCAGCTGTGCAGTGAGGCAGGGCCGGCACATCCAGGCACATTCAAGGCAGAAAACCTGCTGTACACATCTGCTGTTCTAACCCCATGCATTTGTGCTTATAATTTTTAAGGACCAAAACTGTACTTTGTTATTTTCAGTCCACTTACTTTCTCTTGCGGATGATGGTCATTATTCTGATATTTTGTTTCATATATTCCCCCAATCAAAATGGATGTTAATTTTCCATCCATACTTCACCCCCACCACATGATCAGGCTGGGCTCCATTTGCATTTAGTTCTCTTGGGAGAGTTAATAATTTTATTTTCAAAAGGTCACTTGCTGACACATAACCTATAAAATAGTTAGCTACCCAAGATTCTTTTCACCCGTTCCTCAAATGCTCAGTTTAGTTTTGGTCTTTTAAATTCACTGCTGAAAATCAGTTGCCTCTAGGAATTTCAATATTACATTACAGCATAACAAACTATCCAATATCACTAATGGCCTATTTAGGAATGAAATGCTTTTTTTTTCCCCCCTGGTTTTAAGCAATTTCTAATTTTGACAGGAATCAGGCACCATCTACAAGGATAGAGTTAATAGCTCCCTAAAGGGACAAAGCACTAGCCAGGTCATAAAAAATCATGCATGCCTTGCTTTTTTAGCCATAAGGCAAGAGGAAAACAAATACATCCACTTTCCCTGTACGTTACCTTTGTGGTCTGAAGATGCTTGAAAAATTACAGTCATTATATTATTTTTAAAATTATTTTTACAGGGTTTCTGATTTTTATTCATATTTAGATCTTTTTATCTATCATCTGTATATCTGATATTTATCTATTTATATCCTTTCCCCAGTAATTTACTCTCTAAGACGTAAAACTCACATCCAAAACAGAAAGCAAGTTCTGGAATGAATACAATGCACCATTTGAGAATTGGCCATGTGAAGCTATTATCTGAAAACTCCAGGCAAAAGAACCCGTTGGTGAGGGAAGAAATTACTCAACATATTTATTTTGGCTGCTCACATCGATCAGATTTGTGGGATAATAGCTTTAATTCCTTGGGATAAAACACACCAATCCTCCCCTACTTCTGGATTGTGAATGTACCCCGGTTTGACTAAGACAAAATCGATCTCAACGCAAATGCATTTGCTTTGTCCTTGTAAACGGTGCTTGGCTAATGAGCACCTCAGGGATGCATGGGAGCACACAGGGCCGTCAAGGAAGAAAGAGGGGTGGGTGGGATAAGGGCAGGGCGTGTGACCCCACCCAGAAACCAGATGACAAGAAGAAATTAGGAAAATGTCTCAGCCTTAGAAGCGAGGCGCAAAAGGATGGATGGAATTGGTCTTCAGGTGGGAGGAGAGAAAATGGCACAGAAGCGTTCAATGCTCTCCCTCTGAGGCTGGGGGCAGAGCGAGGGGCATGGAAGATTAGGTGGCCACAGGGAAGCCCCTTGGACTCAGACCCAAAGCCTTCACCCGTACCCAAGCAGATTTGGAAACCACTTAATTTTATTTTTTTGAATCTTTTTTTTTTTTCTATCGCCTAGGTTGGAGTGCAGTGGCACGCACACAGCCACTGCAGCCTTGACCTGCCGGGCTCAGGCGATCCTTCCACCTCAGTCTTTCAAGTAGCTGGAACTACAAGCATGCGTCACCGCACCCTGTTATTTTGTCTTTATTGTAGAGTCGAGGTTTGGCCAACTTGCCCAGGCTGGTTTCGAACTCCTAGGCTCGGGCAAGCCTCTGGGATTACAGGCATGAACCACCACTCCCAGCTAAATTTTCTTTTTTTTTGAGTTGGAGTCTCACTCTGTTGCCCAGATTGGAGTGCAGTGGCCGCTCCCGGCCACCGCAGCCTTGACCTGCTGGGCTCCGGCGATCCTTCCGCCTCAGCCTTCCAAGTAGCCAGAATTACAGGCATGCACTACCATGCCCGGCTGATTTTTTGATTTATTGTAGAGATGAGGTCTCGCTGCCCAGGCGGGTCTCGAACCCGCAGACTCAGGCAATCCCCTCACCTCAGCCTCCCAAAGGCGTGGGATTACAGGCTGAGCCACCGAGCCCGGCTCTAAATTTTCTTAAGAGGAAAGAAACTCGTGTTTGTTGAGCTCTTCCTAATGGGCCAGGCCTTCCACAGATGCCATCTCATTTAATTCTGCCCGGCATCCCTATGAACAGAATTGTCATCATGGTAGCCAACATCTTTCTCACGCTTAGTGTGTGCCTGGCAGAGTGTTAAGTGCTCATTTTGTACGGCCTCTTCCTAACAGCCGTTTATTATTGAGGAAACAGACTCGAAGATGGCGGTAATCTACTCAAGGAATTTAAATCCAAATATGTTTGGATCCAGGAGCTGGGATTTAAATCCAAATGTGTTTGATCTAAAGCCCAGACTTTCTCGTATACTGTGGTGCTTCCTCAGTGAGTGCAAAACTGATGGAGGTGAATGGACAGCCAGCTGTCTAAGTGTTAAATTTGTGACAAGTTGTATCTGTTGGGTCAACTGAGTACCTGCCGTTTACCTGGACAGGTCAGGTCTTTCCCTAAATCCCTCACCCTGAAGAAAAGGTAATAATAGTCAAAAGAAGTTTTCACAGTGAGGATTTCCATAACTTATGGAGGAGCAAGAGCAAGAAGTGAAAATATTCGGCTACATCCTCATCGCTAGGTTAACATCTGATGATAAATAAACAAACACAAGAACAAAAGACTCCAGATTGTTAACTCTTTGAGTGGCAGTGAAGAAAGGAATCTAGGAGAATACAGGAAGCCTCAATTGGATAGTAATTCGGAAACTTATTTCATTCAGCATCCCACACTGCCTCTGGGCTTTATAACCACCACATAATGGTGAGTCTCATTCTGCTTCATAACCGTCTCCAAATGTGAGGAGAGGCCTGGTCCTCCAGAGGGGAGGTCTTCTGGGAGAATGTCTTTCTATTGCCCTTACAGGTGGATTGACCCCAGCCTCCACAGGCGACTGCAGCAGTATTTGGAGTTCTGGCTTGGGGGGAGGGAAGGTCTAAGAAGCCAAAAACCAGCGGATCAGTAGCTATAGCAACAGAGTTCTCCTCTCCCAGCACAGAGGCCCATGGGATTAAGAAAAACTTTCATCACTGGATTTCCTTGCTTGTAATGATCCAGGATGTGGTTGTGGTGTGTCCGAGTGTGATTATTTTGAAATTTGAGGTCTTATTCCCAACTACCACCAAGAATTCTCAGTGGGTGGCATTGCCTGGGCTCTTTCAGTCTTAGATGGGAGAAGAAGTAGGCTGAGAAAGAAGCTTTTGTGTCTCCAGCATAGCATTTTATGATTAAATTATGATCTTTATAAATGAACCATGGACAGTATCATTAAGCTGTATTATCTAATGGCTTTCAGCTAGGATTTTGTGATGTGCTATTAAAAAAACCCATATATCAAGTCTATAAAATGAACTTGTTAAATTCTGAGCTCCAAACAACATTTGTCCTTCAAAATGCCTTAAACTTCATGCTATACTTTAAATTTATGATAAAGATTTTATCTGATATGTTAGAAAGATGAGTGAGTGGTAGATGAGTTAAGACTTCTAGTGATTTGAGCTTTAATTCAAATTAATTTCCCAAACTTTAAGCTCTACCTAATGCCCAGTCTGCCACATGAAGCAGAAAACTAGAGTCCTCTGGAGGATTATTTAAATTTAAGGAGTTTCAACATCTCTTTAGAGAGAGCACATAAGAAGTGCACATCAAAACCCATTTTGACTAGGCACTGTGACTCATGCCTGTAATTCCAACACTTTGGGCGGCCAAAGTGGAAGGATCGCTTGAGACCAGGTGTTCAAGACCAGCTCAGGCAGTACAGCCAGACCTCATCACTATTAAGAAAAAAAAAAAGACAACAAAACAAAGCAAAATAAACCCCCCAAAAAACATAATCCCATTTCAAAGTGGATTTTGAAAACCCCAAACACTCTAAAACACACCTGGCAACCATGCAAGAAAATAAAGCTTCAATTCAGAAATAATTAGGGTTGAAAATAAACACATTCTGGTTAAAGTAAATAGATATGTTGGCAGAGGAGGGGAGTGAACTGATATCCAGCTATTAAAGGTGTTCATGAAAAGCTGGCAGGTAGGACTGTGCCCGTGAAACCAGGCCAGACTTTAGGTTAATAACCAGAGATCGTCTGTTGTGGCATAATTTTTTGATTAGGATTCAAAAGTGGAGCAAAAATTTATGTTGGAGGACAAAAGAGAAACCAGCCTCTAGAATTATCTATGTGGGAAAATGCCAGGTACTGTGCCTTTGACAATAATAGGAATTTTCTGTTCTGCCACTTTCAAAGTTAATTTTCTTCTTCTCCTGAAGCCAGTAGGAATTACAAAAACCTTTTATATCAGATTTGCAAATACCCATAAATTACCCACCCCTACTTTTTTCTTTATCAGCTTGCCCTTTGACAGGCGGCACACAGTAAAATGAATAAATTCAGCACATTTTCCTGTTCACCAAGCATAAATTATTACTAAGTGTGGTGAGAGGCCATTTGAAAGGCTGTTTTATTTGAGAGAGGGAGCCTTCTTTTATCTATAAATGATTCTGTTTGAAATCAAAGTAGATATTGTCTTATCTTTGTGACCTCAGGAAACTGAAGTATGATGACATATTTCCATTCTAAAGAGGGCGGTGAGAGGATTCAGGCATAAGCTGAATAAACTCTGCTAATCTATTCCTGTTGTCGGCTCAGATTCCCAGTCTTTGAAATACTAGGTGAATTACCATAGCATTAGCGTGTGATATGACACCACTGCATCTTATCTGATGAGTGTGTTATAAACAGCAGGCTTCAGCTCTGGGTGGAGATTGGACTTGTGGACGAACTCGGAGATCCCTTCCAAGTGAAATGCATTACGTGTCTCTCATACCATGGCCCTTTAGTAATGGGTGGTTGCTGTGTGATTTCTGCTGGCCTTTCAGCTCTCGTGCATGGAGTCACGAACTCTCTCAAAGGGGCTCTGTGATTCTCACACCTGAAAGGGTTGTGGCAATTTGATGAAGTATCAGTTTGAAGTAGCACTGACAAATTGTGTCTATCAAATGATTATAGCGTTTATTCAATGACAAGCAGCATGGAAATTCATAAGTCGTTTTCATGCAGTAGCACAGCTATTCAGTCATCATCAGCCTGGTGCTTTCCACATAATAAATTGGGCGTTGAACCACGAAGTTGGCATTTAGCATTCACGTTTTATGTTGTACCGCTCACCATTTTGCTATGTTCCTGATTGATTTTTCTTTCTATTTATTTATTTATTTCATTTCGGAGGAGTGCAATGATTTCAGGATCAATGACTTCTGAAAATGAACGTTTTTAATAAAGCAGCTCCGGACTGGGACTTCTAAATCTTCAGGCACTGGCACTAAAGAAAAGAGACTGAACACTTTGAACCTTGTGTGGTGGTAAGGCGGAAAGTAACACTGATCAAAACATCTTGGCTCTGAGCAGGGCTGACTCATCACCTTGATCTCCGATTCCAAAGGAAGCCGTGCTTGGGGGTGGGGTGGGGGAGACTGAATCACCGGCCCAGGCGGCACGTGCGTGAGGTTGAACAGCGAGACAACTGCTCCACAAGCCGTGTTGGTTGTTCTCTCCGTGAAGTGAAAAGCATGTGAAAATTATTCATCCTCATATGTTAGGTCTTAAAATAGTCTGCACTGTTGATCCATTTATAAGAAACGTGCAGCCAGTTTTCTGAGCCCACCTGGGTGAAAGCTCAAACGACGGAGAACCCTGTGTGGTAGAAACATATGTGAAGTACACTTTGGGGTCAGCTCTGACTATCTGACCTCTCCTGCCTGGAAATAATCTCTTTGTGCACATGATGTTTGCTCCTGAAATACATCTTGTGGAAGCCACCCCGTGACCCTTGTAACCTCTCACCTCTGTTGCTGTCATGACCCTTAAAGGGCATGGAGGGGTTCAGGTTCCTTAGTTGCAAGCAACAGAAGCCAATTCTAGGTAATAACATGGGATTACTGGAAGGGGACCCAGAATCAGTCAGAGGGTGGGCAATGGGGCTTGGGAATAGGTAGGAGAGCTGGGTATCTCTGGATGGACAGGAAACAGGAAACACAGCACTTTCTTCACAGCAGGCTGAGTCAACTGTAGCCATGGATGACGTCTAACCATTCCTTCGGACCTTGCATTGCTGGTTCAGAGTGTCCAAATGACACTCTCTGTCCCTAGATGTGCTGGGGCGAGAAGAAGAAAAACCTGATCCCGTGGTTTCTAGACCCCTGGAATTACCATCCCTCTAATACCACACATGGTGGGAAGAGGTGATTACCAAGAACAACACCGGAGGGCCATCGGGAAAGGATGCTGGGTGACAGATGTCTATGATGAGGCGTTTTTCCTTCTCCAACCCTCATCTCGCCAACTCATTTCAATTCAATTAAACAGAGATGTACTAAATATTGACTCTGCACAAGACACTGTTAGGTATGGGAAGTGCTGCTAGTCTTATTGCGTTTGGTGGGGCTACGCACCCAAGGCTTTTCACTGAGGAGAGGAGATGAAGGATTTCACCTCTGGCATGCATCCCGGCATTGTCTTCTGAGATGATCTGAAGCTGCCGTAGAGCTGTGGACCACGTGAAACCTTTACTGCCTTCTATACTTCCCATCTGCACCACTCCCTGGTGTTCTTTCTCCTTCTAAGGCACACTACTCTCTCTGCTTGCCCTTGTGTCTTAGCCTTACTCTTAGCAATATCATGAAAGTGCTAGGTAGAAGCAGGCATGAGGGATTTTATTGGGGTGCTGGAAATATTCTAAAAATGGATTGTGGTGATGGCTGCACAACTCTGTAAACTGACGAAAAGCCAGTACATTTTACATTTAAAACCGATGCATTTTATGGCATGGAAACGATACCTCAACTAAGTCATTTTTTTAAAAGGTGTCAGGTGATACTTAAGAGGCTAGAAAGGGCAGTCATTTCGTTGGAAAAGCCTTTCAGAAGGGAAGAAGTAACAGCATGGTGGAGTGATGGAAGGAGTGTGGGAGTGTTATGCATGTATGTATGTATGCATGTGTTTTGCCTTTTTTGTAGAGACGAGGTCTCGCTATGCTGCTCAAGCCGGCCTTGAACTCCTGGGCTCAAGCAATCTTCCCACCTCAACCTCCCAAAGCGCTAGGATTATAGACATGAGCCACCACACTTGGCCCAAGGAGTGTTTGACAGCTAGCCCAAGGCACCCATGGTACTGGGGTTGCAGGATCCAAAGCTCGCGGTTGGTTGGGGAGCGGCCCAACTAGTGACTACCTGGTGATCTGTCATCACTCTGCTTTGGGAACCTTGGGGCTCAGTGATTGTTTTCAGGGGCTACCCAGATGCTGGTTCATGAGCTGAGACTGGAACATCTTGCGCTACAGAAGCTTCCCTGAGGAAGGTGGAGAGCAAGAGATGTGGACTATTCCTGGGGAGGGAGGACTGTTGTTCTGTGTCCTCCCCTCCCCTCCCAAATGCCCCTCCTTCGTTTCTGGAAATTCACTTGGTAGAAGTAGATAAGTGGAGACGCGGCCTGCCTCCCATCCCTGCTCCCAAAGCTTCCAGCCTCTGAAATGTATTGGAAGAGAAGGAATGATGAAACACCTTGTATAATTAGAAGATTTGTTCCAAGAATCTTAAATCCTGGTGATCTCTCTGCCCTAACCTACTGTCCCCTTCTTCAAATGTTTCATGGCCCACGACCATTCTGTTAGTAGGGTTCTGTTTCGGCAGACAGCCTCATGCTAAAAAGCCTGCCATAATCGTCAATGCTTATTATATCCAGTCTTAATAACTCCTTTGGGGATTCCCTCAACTGTCTTCATCTTAACTCTGTGTTCTCTCTTGGTACCCTTAGCACTGGCTTCTCAACCTGTGCTGGGTTTTCCTTCTTTTCCCTTCTGCCACGTACCACCCTCATTGTCATACTGTTCCTGTTCTATCGTGATGTCCCTTTTCCCCCTATTTATGCTGGCTCAAGTGCCATTTCCTCTAAAGCCCTTATCCCACCACATTCTTCCATTTCTCTAAACCCAACAATGATTATAATCTGCATCCTGCCTTTGAACTTGGTTATTCTATTAGTCTGTATTTTTCTTTTTTTCCTTTTTTTTCTTTTTAAGTCTTGTGCAAATGTGGTATCCTGATCTACAAAGGTAGAAGCTCTTTCTTTTTCTTCAGAATCTCCCACAATATCTACAGTTGTGTTGGAACCTTAGAAAGACCCTGCTAGTCTCTGTTGTGATTTGCGGGTGGGGAATATTTATTGACCCTGCTTCCCAAATATGTATGTATTGGAGTCAACCCTTCCTGGCTGCTTCTCCACCCTCCCACTTGACCCTTGGGTGTATGAATGGCTAATGCAAAGGATCAACGCTTGACAACCCCTGTGGAAAATTACAAAAGAATGGTCTGTATTACTCAGCCGAGAATGTATATATGCCCCTCAATAAAAGAAAAGGAAAAAGGGGCACCACCCTTTCTCTTCTCCTTGGCCGCCCCACTGACCAGTAGAAAGGACCACCTCCTTCGTGCTGTCTACAGGAACTTCCTATCTTGATTCCAGGGACTGGGGGAGACAGGCATTTCCATTTTCTGCTCTAGCCTTTCTAACTGCAACTAGGGGCTAATGAGATAGCCCTTTTCCCATCAGTCTATCTGCTCTCAATTTGGAGCAGGAGATATGAAGCCAAACCACATTCTCCAATCCAGCTGTTTCCAGAAAGCCTAAACTCTGGACAGGAGGGTATTTAGGTGGTTGTTTAGTCTTAAGGAAGGCTGATACTTGGACCCTTGTTCCGATGTCTGTGTTGGCGTGTTCACTCTTTTGGCCACAGCAGTGGAGAGGAAGATGAGTGAGAATTAGTGTGGGGAACACGACCTGGGAAACCCCTAACATGAGAAAAATAAAAACATTTCATTAACCAGATGGTTGTGTAGTTTTAGTCACAAATATCCTATGGTCTTAAGTAGGAATGCCTAGGTGGGCATCAGGGTGTTGTGTGTGTGTGTGTGTGTGTGTGTGTGTGTGTGTGCGTGTGCGTGTGCGTGTGCGTTAGAAAGTTCTCTTCCTCAACTTCCTCTGTGAGCTCAGCAGCGACCTTTTGGCCCAGCTACTGGCCTGCTAGTTAAATGCAACCACTGAACAATCACTTTACAGATTTCCTCTTATGAAAAATGGAGTGTGGCCACCAGGGAATCCATGGGTCCTCATGGCTGTCCAGAGCCGCAAGGGGGTGAGATTCCCCAATAGGCCATCAGAACTTCCAGACCCTAAAGCCTACACTGACTTTGGAAGGACCTTGTCAATTTGAGCAAGACCCGCTACAAGACATTTCCGACTTTTACTTGGCTCCCTCCAAAAAATAGGCCCACCTCAGGCACTACTGAACTCTCACCTATCCAGTGTCAGAGCTGACGTTCGCAACATCTTCCACGCCCTGCCTTTCCCCAGAAACAACTGATGGTGAAATGTCAGCTGCCTAGTACTGAACGGAAGTAGACTCAAGTCAGTTAGCATTCTTTTCAGAGGCGAAGGATGCGTATACCTCCACTCACATAAATATATCCCCAAGCTGGTGTTGCCTGAGGGTCGCCCGCCCTTCCACGCCCCCTCCCACACCCAACCCTTCAAAATAGGGCTGGTTATGTCTCTCGCTCAGTGGGTTCGTGTCTCCTGCTAATTCTCTCTTCTCCTGGAAACTCTCTACCCTTCTCTCTTTCCGGTGACAGGGATCGCTCTGGAGTCCCGTGAGGCCCTCCCGAGCGCTGCTCCCCAGCCCAGACGGTTCTGTGAGTACAAGAGACGGAGCGTGCAGGTCGGAGAGAGGACCTCAGGGCGCCTTTTTGACCCCCAAGGGGCGGGTTTATTGCGAAAGCTCGCGGGGCAGGGCGGGAGGGGACAGGCTCTGGCGGGCGGAGTCGGCGGCCTCCGCGCGGCCCTCGCCGTCCCCGCCCGGCGTGGTCTCGCCGACCTCGCCGAGGTCCCCGCCGTCCCCAGCGCGGGCGTCAGCCGCCAGGCGCTTCTGCTCGGGACGGGCCTCCCCCGAGCCCCGCGGCCGAGCACCCTGGCCCTCCGCCCTGTCCTCGAGGGCGCCCCGCGCCGCGGGGCGGGCCCTGGCCCTCGGCTCCGCCGCCCGCCGCAGCTCCTCGGCCATCCGGGTCAGACCGCGCTTCATGGCGTAGGCGTCCTCCCCGTCCGCGTAGTACCTGGGCTCCACCTCGCTGACCTGGAAGCCGAGGGCGTGGGCGTAGAGGCGCAGGGCGGCCCGGTTGCTCTTGCGGACGTGCAGCGAGACGAACCCGGCCCCGAAGTTCTCGACCATGGCCCGCGAGGCCTGGTCCATCAGCTTCTGGGCCAGGCCGAGGCGCCGGTGCGAGCGCTTCACCGCCAGGGAGGTGATGTGTCCGTGCGGCGCGTCCCCGGGGTCCTCCTCCATCTTGGCCAGGACGTAGCCCACCACCTTCCCGTCCTCGTCCTCCGCGACGTAGGACAGCTGGGGCCAGGAGAGGCCGTGGTACAAGTAGTACTTCATCTGGTAGTTCTCGGGCAGGCAGAGCAGGTTGCAGTGCTGCATGTGGAGCAGGTCCTCCGGCCGCGCCCTGCGGATGTTCATAACGGCCGCGGCGCGCGCGGGCCCGCGGGTCGTGCGCGCCGACGTGCACGTGCGCGCCGACGTGCACGTGCGCTCGGCGGCCGCGGCGCTCCCCGCTCGCGGGGCGCCCCTCGCCGGGCTCTGCGGCCTCCTGGTGTGGTGGCCGGAAGTTCAGTCCGAGAGCCCGCCCAGAGCCACTTCCGGTGAGCGTTCAAGAGGGTCTTTGTTTGCAAGCTCGAGCCCGGACCTCGGTCGACCACCGACGCAGCGGAGTCCACCCAGAGGCCCCGACTTCCTTAAGCAGGCGCCTTTTATGTTTTTACACGAAGGGAGGAGGAGTTTGGGGGGGGGCTTTCCAGTCTTGTTACCAGTTAATTGGGTAGTAACCTCTGGGGGTCAGCTCCATCGTGGAGGATCGGCTAGCTTGACTCGGGCTGACCTTGGCCCACCAGCTGGGGAAGTTGCAGAGACGTCTGGAAACTTTAGGTGATTTTCCCCCGGCACCTGATTGGTGGTTGCTAAGGGGAAAGTGGGTCGAGGGAAGGGGTTGAAGCTTGAACTGGAGCTTTGCGGTTTTTCCCATCACTGAAACTTTAAACAGCTGCAGGTTAGGTTTTAAAGCAGAAAACTAAAATGGCTGTGCTATTGTCCGCAAGCCGATTACATATTTATTGGGTTATAGCATGCGCTTAACCTAAGTTTATGGTATGCTCTATTACGGTTCTCTCACTGGCCGGTTTGGGGTTGCTTTTTATGAAGAAGGCGCCGTGGTGGCAGCAGAAGCGTCACCCCCGCGGGAAGAATACCCTGGAAGTCCGCGTGGTCTTGAGGACGCCCGTGCTCAGCCACGCCTTCTGTTTTCCTGCTACCGAGTGCACCCTCTCCCCTCGGTGCCTTTCTCCCGGGGTGGCGAATGAGCTTTGAAATCGCTGGGATTCGGAAGGAGCAGCAGAATGAAAGAGGCTCCGTTTGAAACGGGGAGGGTGAGCCCGCTTGCTGTCTCTCCAGCCTCCTGCGTGGGCTCGGCGGCGACCTTTTGGCTCGGCTCCTGGCCTGCCAGTTCAATGCAACCACGGAACAATCACTTGCCAGCATCTCCACCTTATTAAAAACGGAGTGTGGCCACCAGGGAGTCCCGCGCAAAGGTGATAAAAGAGCACCTAGTAAAAACTTTAAAACGTGTGCGCGCACATTCCAGGACTGGGAGGTAGAGCGATCTTTAACCTCCACTAACCCTTAAGGCTAGAATTCAAAAGCCAGGGAGGGAAGAAATGAAACTATCGCTACAAATGGGAATCAGGGGACACTTTCCAACCCTAGTCTTTTTTTCTCCCCCAAATTGTTTCCTAAATGACGAACAGTGATGCTAAATATATTGCTTATGCCCAATTTATATTTCTGTACTTCTAGATGTGGGCACTAGTTGTATAAATTAGCTTAAAAAAGTAAACATTTGGGCATTTAATAACAAAACCATGTATTCTAATTTTAAGTAATGAATTAAGCATTGCGTGCAGAAAAGTGGGTGTTGTCACCTTCTACAGCCTTGGATGACATATATCTTATGGCAGGGCACAATTTATCTGTCACTATCCTCACCTGCTAATAAAGAAAAACATAAGAAATACACTTTCTGGAAACCTCCTGACCTGTCTTCTTGCTACTTTTCTGTAGCTTTTCCTTAGGTAAACTCAAAAGGGATCAGGCTTTCAGTTTAATGACCAAAACACACAGGTATTCCACCATTTTGACGTATAAGTGACTTTATAGCTATCACTCGGCTATCTTTTATACATGTTCACATTTTCCACAGGAAGAGAAATGCCAGTTCCCTTCATAGGGTGAGATGGTTGGTGCTATGTTTATTAGATTCTGTTTCTCAATGTGAGAAGAATTAGAAAGAGGGCGACACAGAGGGTGTTGAATTACCCACTCATAGGTCCAGCTGCAACAGAACAGCTGGGAGTCAGATTCCAGAAGCCAGATTCTCTTTAATCTGGCAGGATGTGGAGAGAGCCTAGAACCAGCAGGCAGTAGAGCCAGCTCACTCTGCCTCTTCTGCTAACAACTTGTCACTGTAGACAAGATACGACACGCTTTGATCCCTCATCTGTAAAATGGGTGTTACAAAAAACCTGGAATTTATCTATAAAGAATTGTGTATTTACATGTTTGAACTTCAGTTACTTTCAAAGTACTCTCTGTTTGATGCAATACACCTGTCAAGATGCTTTTTTCCACTGCTCAAAACATTTTTTGAACTCATTAGTTTTGATACCTTTTAGTGCTTCTGCCGTTTTTTGTTTCACTTCTTCCACGTGGACAAAACATTTCCCTTTGAGGACTTTTTTCATCTAGGGAAACAAAACCAAGTCACTTAGGGTGAGACTGAGTGAACAGGAAGGATGGGGTGCGGGAGGCATGCCCTTTTTGTGTCAAAAACTGTTGAACACTAAGGCGTAGTGTGGGCAGGTGTGTTGCCACAACTCAGGATGTTTCTTCTGCAGTTCAGCCTCTCACAACCATGATAGCTGGTATAACTAATGTGGATGGGCTCCTAGAACACTTACCTACCAGGGGAAGCCTGTTCTATAAGGAAGCCCACCCTCCAAAAAATAAAAAAGAGAATTCTGGTTTTTTGGGGGGGTCTCCCGTGTGTGTGTGTGTGTGTGTGTATGGTGGGGGGGAGCCTAGATAATCTCTAATCTCTGAGTTTTCACACTGATTATTTGATTATGGCATCAGAACCATATGAAAGGTCCTCCCAGGATTTGCTATTTCACTGCCTTCTGTACCAAAAGCACTCAGGATACAAGGCAACCTGGTCTAAATCAGTGATAAAAATGATAACTTATTTTGGGAGTGCTTTCTATGTAGGCTTCAAACAAATGTAACTAGAAGAAAGATCCCTACCCTTTTCTGCTCAGAGGATAAGGAAGAGGATGCTCCTTGCCCTCAAAAGTAGGTTGTGCCCCTATGAATTATACTCTCATAAAGGCAAGGGATTGTGTGGAGTCTTGTTCACCATAGTATTCTGAATGCCTAGCAAAGTGCCTCTAGACAGTGAAAACATATCTGTTGAATGAATGAATAAATGAAACCTTTAGCAGGGTTTATGTATGGCGAAGAATTTTTAGAGAGATAGCTGGCTTTCGGATGGGTCAGTTTCTGATCCCAGGAAAGCTCAATGAAACACAATTTGTAAGTGGGCCTGAGAACTAGGGAAGAAAGAATAAAGGAAATAAGTTAACACTGCTCTGAAAAATAATACGGGTCTGCCTTAATTGTGAGATAAGACCGAGTTAGGAACACGTATCTCTTCTTCATCTTTTGTTTAGAGTGTTAGTATTTCCGAGAATGCTGGACAGCAGGGACAGGTGTGTCTTCAGCTCACCTCCTGAAGGTGACTAAATCAGGGAGCCCATGCCCATGCTGTGTTCTGCCGCAGGACTGTGTCCAAGCCCCAACACACCCCACTGGACAAGGAGTTCCAAGGGCACTGTGATGTATTACCCTGGAGGCTCCTGGTCCTGATTCCAGACTGAATATCTCAGACATGGGCATTGTGCTGCTGCCGAGGAGGAAGACCCCGCAAGTAGAGAATGGGGTTTCTCAAAAGTTAGCCAGAGAGGAGAACAGGTTAGAAGGAAGTTGCCCTTGGAGACACAAGGACAGGAGAGCAAGATTAGCATCTGGGATTTTCTGGGATGGCCTTTATGAAGGATTTAACTTCTGGGATATTTTTCTTCTGGAAATGAAAAAAAAAAAGATATTTAGTGCAGTATTTAAAAACTTCCTTTTCTTTCGGTTGAAATTTCCTTAATTATTTTAACCTTTCAGGAGATTTTGATATTCCCACTTCTCTTGCCATTTCAGGAGCTTAAAGGGATTAGGAAGGAATATAAATGGGTGTTTTTATTAGAGAGGCCTGTCATATTTACTTTTTTTTTTTTTGTCAAAGGAAGTAGACTCTTACAAACTCACCTTTGGTACCCAAGAGAGCCCCAGGGAGGTCAAATCAATACGGCTGAGTCGTGGCGTCCCAAACCACCTAGGTTGACTGTCATGATGATAGTACTACTTTTTCAAAATGAATGCCTATAAATGAGACTCACCAAATTTTTGAGCACTTAACATTTTCATCGTGTCATTAATAGTATAGATATGGAAAAAAGCAGCTTGACTTTTGCAAGGACCATGTTAGCTCAAGTAGTTTGTGTTACTGTAGGACCATTATTTGCCCAGACAACCCTGAATGCCTCTTTGGCCATATCGGTTATTCAGTTGGATGAGCGTGATCAGCAATGAAGGCAGATCAAACATTTGTTTTCATTATAAAGGAAATATCTTAGAAGATAAATTTTCTGGCGTGTCTTTCTCTTTTTACCTACAAATCATTACATATGAGGGGGACTCGTCAAAAACAGGCATTATCTTTGGGAGGGCGGGCCCCTGGCACTAAAGGCTTCCCTCACTAGGTTGATGTTCTAGGAATCCGTCAGCATCAGTGTACCAGCCAGTGTTGTCGTGAGAGTCTTTGTTACGGAAGAAATGTCCCAAGTTGCGGCAAACAGGTGACTGGTTCTACCACCGTGGCAATGCACCTGTCCCACCGTGCTTAGTGTTCAGCAGTTTTTGACTCAAAATGACAATACCCCTGTGCCCCACACTCCCTATTCACCTGATCTTGCCCAAGAGACTTGTTTTTGCTTCCTTGGATGAAAAAAGTCCTCAAAGGGAAATGTTTTGCCCATATGGAAGAGGTGAAACAAAAAACGGCAGAAGCACTAAAAGGCATCAAAACGAATGAGTTCAAAAACTGTTCTGAGTGGTGGAAAAAGCATCTTGATCGATGTAGTGCATCAAACAGAGAGTACTTTGAGGGTGACTGATGTTTAAACATGTAAGAATAAATATATAATTTTTTAATGAATAAATTCTGGTTTTGGAGGGTCGCCTCTGGTAGTGGTGAGTTCCATGATCACTACTGCTTACCCACAGGTCATGACAACTTGGAAAGGATAAGCGTCCTGTCTAGAAAACTCTACTCTTGCCTGGTAAACCAAAGACCACACGATGCTGGAAATTTGTAAAAACCATTCTTCTGTAATTACTGAGCCAGAAGTTGTTTGAATTGGAAAAGCAGTTTAAGTTGTTTCTTCAATTTTAATGCTGTTGTTATTAAGATAACTTTTTATTCTTTTAGAAGACAATACAGCCACATCTCAATAGCTTAATTTTTTTTAGTAGGAGTCTCACTCTGTCACCCACGCTTGAGTGCAGTGGTACTGTCACAACCACTGCAGCCTCAGCCTGCTGGGCTCAGGCGATCCTTCTACCTCAGCCTTCCAGTAGCCAGAACCACAGGCGCACACCACCATGCTTGGCTAACTTTTTGATTTTGATTTATTGTAGAGACGAGGTCTCACCAAGTTGCCCAGGCTGGTCTCGATGCTGGTCTCAATCCTTGGGCTCAGGGAATCCTCTCACCTCCGTCTTCCAAAGTGCTGGGATTACAGGTGTGAACCACCATGCCTGGGTTTAAATACATTTCTTTAAAAGGATGAGTGACCACATTTTGTTTATATTTACAAGGAACAGTAGCTGCCCAGGCCCCTGTAAAGCCAGGGGTCCATTCATTGAGAAATAGAAAACAGAAAATGATGCTACTTTGCTTGGAGAACGTCCCCAGGTTGATGGTTCCAGAGAGGTTTTATCTCTCCAATGAATATAATATTAAAATTAGGTGGGTTCAAGAGGTTTTATTTTTGCAGTATTTGAACGATATCTGCATGGACATCTGCAAATGCCAATCATATGACTTCTGTGGGCACAGTGGATTGTTTGTGCTCACACATATGCTGACAGCATTTGTTTTATGCACCTGCTTCTTCTCCAGTTGCAGTTTGCGCCGAACTTTTGATTTTGCTTTAATGTGCAGGCGTTTGCTGAAGTGTAACCACTCAGAGAGCATCTGGGTTCAGATGGGTTTTAAAACGGAATCCACATTTTAACAGTTTCTCACCTCTCTATCTAGATGGGAAGAAAACGAATACATCACAGTAACCAATATTAATAGTTCTTTCACATTCCAAAGTGCTTACATTGGCTTCTTGGTTATAATCCTCAATTTGCAGTTTGGCTCCCTGCTTTGTCTCTGATTCCCACGGGCCTTACGATAATGCTTACCATTTGCATAGCCCTCTTAAAGCCTCTTTCAATTGTTAATTAATTCATAAGGTGTTCTTTCACCATCCCCATTTAGTGCATAAGTAAGCAAACTGGGCCAAATAGAGGTTAAATGACCAGGCCAGGGCCATATGGGGTTTGGCTAAGTCCTTTCATTCATTTTTTGAATTTTCAGAAAGGAAGATTCATTTTGGGGGTTTTTTTTTTTGAGTCGGAGCCTCACTCTGTTGCCCAGACTGGAGTGCAGTGGTACCATCGCAGCTCGCCACAGCCTCAGGTGATCCTTCTGCTTTAGCACCCCGAATAGGTGGGACTATGGGTACATGCCACCCTGCCCAGATTTTTTGATTTTTGTAGAGATGAGGTCTTTCTATGTTGCCCAGGCTGGTCTCAAATTCCTGGGATCAAGCAATTCTGCTTTCACCTCCCAAAGTGCTGGAATTACAGGCTCGAGTCAGCGTGCCCAACTGAAAGACACATCTTAACTCCAGGGTTCTCCAAAATTTGCAACTTCAGTATCACAGTATAGGGTCAGTTCATGAATTTGGACAGCCAGGGGAAATATTTGCTCTTTGTGCTAGGTTTTCAAGTGGAAATAAAATGCTGTGGCTTCTTAAGATCTTGGCACTCTCCATGGCCTACAGCCTTGGGCCAAGCCTGAGTATAGGGGTGTACGCTCTAGCCTTTTCTTAAGGAGAAACTATTTTTTGATGTCTTTTGAAGTCTGAGAATTATTGCCCAGGAATGCAATATTGCCCTGGATAGTGCAAATCAAAGACATAAGATAGGAAAAGCTTTTTTTATCGAGCGCCTGAAGAAATTGTGCTTTTTCTGCCTCTTGCCACACTTGGGATCTGCAGGGCACCGTCAGCACCCAGTATACCACAGGACTTCAACCCAGACCTGCTTAGAAGACTATTACCCTGAGCGCAGAATAGTATCTGAGCTGGGAAGACAGGCGGCTGCTATGGAAAAAGAGCAAAAAAGATGGAAAACGGAGGGCAGGCTGAGGCGGTGTCCCTCTGAGGAGCCGGGCTGCGGAGACGAGGCAAGACGCCAGAGCGCACTCATCGCTTCTGAGATGGCCACTAGGCTTCCTTTCCCCAAGTGCCTTGAAAGCAACAAAATGAGATGTCAGTTTCCCCGGGCTGCCATAGTAATGACCACAAACCCGGGGCTCCCAACAACAGAACCATATTCTTTCACAGTTCTGGAGGCATGAGGTTCAAAATCAGGATGTCAGCAGTGTTGGTTCCCTCTGATGGCTCGGAGGAGAAACTGTTCCTTGCCTTCCTCTCTCTCACGGCCGTCTGTTCTCTGGGTCTCTCTATGTGTCTTGGATTTCCTCCTCCTTTCTTCTACAGGGACACTAGTCATTGTGTTTAGGATGTCCCCTAAATCCAGCATGACCTCACCTCTCTTAACCTTAGTTACATCTGCAGAGATTCTGTTTCCAGATGAGGTCTCTTCACAGGTACCAGGGATGAGAACTTGGATGGTGTCTTTTTAGAGACACGATTCAGCCCATCTCAGATGTCGTCCCTCAAACCATGGGTCTGGGGAGAAGCTGAAACAGTCTCCAGACACAGTACCCTTGGGTTGCAGAGACTGTCAAGGAGTGTTTTGGAGGCAGAGGTGACAGGTGCTTTCTTCTGCTTCTCTTTGATACTGTCTGACCCATCCAGCTCTATGCCCAACTAGAGGGAGGAAATGCTTGGCAGCCCCAAGAGTCCCCACTGCATCGTTGACCATGGGAGAAGGTGCTGCCTCTCTGGAGGGCGGAGACAGCTTTCATGCCGCCAGCCCGCAGGCAGACATTTCCCCTTCCTCCTGGCCCTGACCCTGACAATGGTGCCTTAGGTATCTGGGAGAGAAGGGTAATGCTATAATATGGACCTTGTAGGTGGGAGATTTCTCTGCCCAAGATAACACATAGGAGACCAATCTGGGCACTCTAGAAGTGTCTTGGTGCTGAACTGACCCTCCTGTTCTCTCTCGAAACACCCTGAATCTTCTCTTTGGGAGTTTCCATAATCTTCCCACTCACCCAAGTTAGTAACCTGACACATCATCCTGGGATTTTTCCTGTCTCACCCCTTACATCTAATCAGTCCTTGGGTCATGTGATCCCCCTGCTTTATATTTCCAGATCCATCCTTTTCATCCACTTTTTCATCCTCATCAGCGCTGTCTCCATCACTCTCTTCTAAATGATTAACCTTGCTGCTTATCTGGTTTGTGTTATTCCAATGAATCCTTCCTTCCAAAACATCCACTTCTTGACTGTGATACGGATGCTTCTACCTACTTTCAGGCACTCTCTTGCTTGAAATCTTCTGCCAGCCTCCTTGGCCAGGTTAATGCCCAAACTCTTTAGCAGGTTCTGAGGTTTTCTATGATCCGATCCCTGGCAGATCTTACTGGGCTGCTGAACCTGCTGTCAGTGGTGCAGACGTGACTTCTGCAAAGGACCTCAGTGTGGCACAATCCTGAGGTGGGTGCTCCAGCAGAGTAGAAGACCCTCCCACCCAGTCCAGTGCTTACGGAACCCGCATACCCAGACACTGCCAAACAATCTGCAAGACTACTAGAAGTGACTTCTTAAATACAGGGCATGGATATTCTGTGGTCTGTTGGCTTTTTAAAAGCTTATCCGGCCATTACTTTGTTAAACTCTGGGATTTTCTGGCAGCTCTTTGAGCTATGGCCGCCATGTTTTCTTAGCTTTGGCCCCTTCCTCTACCTTGGGGAGGTGAATCTCCCCTATTTCTCTTGTCTATTTCCTTTTTTTTAAAAAATAAAACCTATCCTGTTTCGTCTTCCCTGGAAACCTCATCTCCCAGACTCTAGACCCTGTACTGTGTTGGGTTTCCTGCTTGGCAGTAAAAAATCTTTTCCCCTAAGTATTCAAACATTGGTTCTTTAATCTTTACTTTTTTTTTTTTTTTTTTGAGTTGGAGTCTCACTCTGTCGCCCAGACTGGAGTGCAGTGGCCGCTCTCGGCCACCGCAGCCTCGACCTGCTGGGCTCCGGCGATCCTTCCGCCTCAGCCTTCCAAGGAGCTGGAACTACAGGCACGCCCTACCACGCCTGGCTAATTTTTTGATTTATTGTAGAGGTGAAGTCTCACCAAGTTGCCTAGGCGGGTCTCGAACCCGCAGGCTAACCTTTACTTTTTAAAATACCTATTTATGTCTAAAGTATCATATTTCCCTAATTTTCCTGAAGTTCCCTGTGTTCTAACTATTCAAAACTTAGAATTCCCTGAACACCCATGCTTTCATTCCTGTGTGCATTTGCCCACGTTTTTCCCTCTTCTGGGAACACCAGATTCCCCGTGCGCACCTGACTATCCTTCAAGCTTGTGTTAGGTTTTCTGACTCCCTCAGGTGGGGCTGGGAGCTCCTTGTTAGAGATTCCCAGGGCTGTCTGATAAACCTGATGGTTGAACTCAGCACACCTATCCAACCCAGAGCTCAGCTTTTAAAACCATGGGTCAACATCCCGTTAGTGGGTGGCAAAGTCAATTAAAAAAAAATGAACTAGAATAGAAAATAAACAGAGTACAATGCAAAAGCACAGAAGGGTGATATGTGGACTTTTTTTTTGTTTTGAGTTGGAGTTTCACTGTCACTCAGGCTGGAGTGCAGTCATATGATCATGGCTACCCCAGTCTCAACCTCCTGGACTCAGGTGAGCCTTCTGCCTCAGCCTTCCAAGTAGGAACTACAGGCACGCGCCACCAAACCCGGCTAATTTTTTGACTTCTTGTAGAGACGAGGTCTTACCAAGTTGCCCAGGCTGGTGTTGAACCCTGGGCTCAGTCAGTGCTCTTGCCTCAGCCTCCCAAAATGCTGGAATTACAGGTATGAGCCCCCGTGCCCGGCCGGTATGTGTATTTTTATTGCTGCTGGTGTTGCTGCTGGATGTGTGTGTGTGTGTGTGTGTGTGTGTGTGTGTGTGTGTGTGTGTTGGGTTTGGGGTATTTGTTATTATGAGTAATGGGCACTAGACTGTGAGCAAGTTGAGTGCCAGGATCTTACCTCAATCATCTTTGTATGCCTGGGGCTCAGCCCAGGGTTGGCAGAGAGTTGACAGTCAGCAAATGTTGAGTGAATGAAAGAACCAGTGCAAATGTGAAAATCCTGTAAAAGGTTCTCAGCACATTCTCAGAAGGCCAAGAAGAGAAAGGGCACAACCCTGAGGACTGCACAACCCTTTTGCTAACGCTGCCCATGTTTGCAAATAGTCAAAGCCAGAGGCTTGGAGTAAGGAATGCCTGTGTCTTCTGCAGGTATGGACTTAGAGTCAGCTCATATTTCGTTAGTGTCTACCTCTGTGCCCCAGGCTGTCTTATTTAGTCTTACAAAAATGCTGCAGTTGTGATATTCCTTTTTCAGTTGGTGAAACAGGCTCGGAGAGGGTTAAATGTTGCTTCAAGCTAAGACTGTGCTTGAATATGCATCTTTGATTCAGTTAGGTGAGTGTTCTGTTTTGTTTCTGAGTCAGAGTCTCACTCTGTCACCCAGGCTGGAGTGCAATGGCATGATCACAGCTCACTGCAACCTTGACCTTCTGGGTGCAGGCAATCCTCCCACCTCAGCCTCCTGAGCATCTGGGACTACAATCACGTACCACCACACCCAGCTAATTTTTGTATTGTTTGTAGAGACGAGGTCTCACAATCTTGCCCGGGCCACGTTCATTCTTTTAGGTAGAAAGGTGTACAAGTCAGGAGTGTGGCAGCTTCTGGAGGGCTGCAGAGGAGTGTTGGGAAGGACCAGGGCAGCACGGGCCACATGCTTGGTGGTGGCACGGAGCCACGCAGAGAAGAAAAACATGAACCCACGTTGGTGACAAAGACTTGTAAGGCTTGTGAAGAAGTGATTCGAGGAGGTGCATCAAAGGTCCATTAACCCCAAAGCAGAAGACACAGCTCTCTGAGTGTGACAGGGAGTATTTGTCATGCAGTTTTACTGTCACGGATGGGAGCCATCAGCTGCTGTTGTGCGCTGTGTGCACATTAACCACACAATCGTGGAGACTGATTTGGGAGCCTAGTTCCTGCATCCCTCCCCTGTCTGCCTTCACCTGCCTGCCGCTCCTCCCTCACCCCACCTCACTGCTTGCTCACCCCCACCCCCGGGCCACCTCCCACTTCCATCTGGATGCCCAGGAGCAGATGTGGACAGAGCCATGTGTTCCCTTGCTCTGACTAATGCCGCCTGCCTATAGATGGGCTCAAGTTGGATTGGAATCGGTCGGTATTGTTATTATCATTAAGTCAGATAATGGTGATGGTTATTGATATGCCCAGTGCAAGCCTCTTTGTTTATTAGGAGTCCTGCATGCGATGAAAGGAACACGTTGAAAGACAAATGAAAGTATTTATATTTCTCTGAAATGGGCAAGTACAAGACCTTGTTCTTGGCTCTGTCCTGTTGGACGTTCGTCAGGATCTTGGGCAGAGACTTAAAAGCTCTGCTGATCAGAACTGCTGTTGGCACAGTGCTGGGCAGGATAGTGAATAGGCTAGGTAAGAAAAGCAGATTTTAAAAAGATTGTGACAAGTGGAACAAAAATAGCCAAAATCAACAAAAAACGTAATAAGAAACAAAGTCTTGTACTTGGGGTAAATGAAAATCGGCATCATAAATATACTGGGTAAAAGGAAGAGATGCTTTTTTGTAGGAGTTCTAATGAAAATAAGCCAGGGCTTTTAGTGGATGAGGGTCCCTACGTGAGTTCACCAAAAAGGGGATGTGAGTTGGGCTGTGTGCCTAGAGACCCGGTGTCTATCCCACCGGGCCCCACACGGAGCCAACCATGTCTGCAGGTCTCAAGAGCCTGTTGCAGTTAAGATAAAAACAAAGACGTGTTATTGATCGATGGAAAATTCTTTTGTCACATATCTCTTCAAAAATTATCAGGGCCGGGCTCGGTGGCTCAGCCTGTAATCCCACGCTTTGGGAGGCCGAGGTGAGTGGGTTGCCCGAGCCCACGGGTTCGAGACCTGCCTGGGCAACTTGGTGAGACCTCACCTCTATAATAAATCAAAAAATTAGACAGGTGTGGTAGCGCACACCTGTAGTTCCAGCTACTCGGAAGGCTGAGGCGGAAGGATCGCCAGAGCCCAGCAGGTCGAGGCTGCAGTGGCCGGGAGCGGCCATTGCACTCCAGTCTGGGCAACAGAGTGAGACTCCAACTCAAAAAAAAAAAAACCCCAAAACAAACAAACAAACAAACAAACAAAAATTATCAGAATAACAAGTGCTAATGCAGCCAATGAAACATTACAGCTGTATTTTAAAAATATATATATTCTGTCTTCCAACATCCTCCAAACTGGGTAACTCATATTAACAGTGTGGTGTGTGTCCTTCCACGCTGTTATTCATACTGAAACAGACATCGCAAAACAAATACACGTGCAGGTAAGATTTCTGTGAGGATATTTTGCTTTTCACTAAGTGACTCCCGCAAAATTTGTTACTCTGCAACTTTCCTTTTTCCTTTAAGGACGCATCCCTGTTACCTCTCCAGGTTAATATATAGAGGTTGGAGGTACTTTTAAAATGCTTGATATCCCATAACATGGGTGTGCTAGCCTTTATTCATCCCTTATCAATGTCACATTTAAGAGGGATATTGGCAAAGAGTAGAGGGGACGACTTTCCGCTGCAGGATGGTGGAAGATGGTGCCAGAAGCCACAATCTGGAAAGAATGATTGGCGTGACCAGAGACTTTTAATTGGGAGAATGAAAGGTGGGTAGGAGAAGAAAGGGTTGGTTGGGCTCATTAATTATTTAATTTAATTTAATTAATTTATTTATTTTGAGTTGGGGTCTCACTCTGTCACCCAGGCTGGAGGGCAGTGGCCGCTCCCGGCCTCCGCAGCCTCGACCTGCCGGGCTCCGGCGATCCTCCTGCCTCAGCGCTCCGAGTAGCTGGAACTACAGGCGCGCGCTACCACGCCCGGCTGATTTTTGATTTATTGTGGAGATGAGGTCTTGCCAAGTTGCCCAGGCGGGTCTCGAACCCGCGGGCTCAGGCCATCCACTCACTTATTAATTATTTTATTTTTCTTTATTTCAGTGGCCATAGGAGGTACAAATAGTTTTTGGTTACATCGTTGCATTGTGTCGTGGCGAAGAAGTCTGGCTTTAAGTGTACCCACCACTACTACCTGTGCACATGGTACCCAGCAGGTGAGTTTTCATCCTTCTACCTCTCCCCCTGCCCTTTCTGAGTTTCCAGTGTCCATTATACTATTCTCCCTGCTTTTGCAGATCCTTCGTTAGGGCTCATTCATTAATATTGGAGTGTGGCTCGGGGTAGGTTGAACAAGTTAGTGATTCTGTGGTTTGCGTTTGGTTCTCTGTCAGGACAAGGCTAGGGCTTGGGAAGGGGAGAGGGCGAAGACTCTGCTTCTTTCGGTTGTTGGAAGGATGTGCCAAACAGCAGCTTTAGGGTTACCCACCCCATCCCCAGAGAGCTGGCAGGCTCGGAACAACTTCCCCACTAAGCACATTATAAAAACATTAGGCGAAATAATAAAAATAATGATGTTAGAAAGAAAAATTGTTGTGGAGACCAAACAAACCCAGACCTACGGCCGAGGCAGGCATCAGCCGGGATGCTGTCAGCATGCTTAGGAGAAATTCGATTTCGATGAATTTCATTGTCAGTGTAACCGGGGCATGAATCACCCTCCTCTGCCTTTTCTCATCATTTTAATACCACTGATTTAGGGAACATGGCATTAGACAGATAAAGAGGTCCACAAACAGCATCAGCCAGGAGCCCCCTGGGCCCCGAGGCAGCCCTGGCCTCAGCCAGGAGGCAGTTTTGTGCTGTTATGGGCCTATAAATCTACAGGCAGCTCAACCCCTCTCCCCACCCCGTGGGATCCGAAGCCGTCAACTCTAGGAGCAGAGCGGTCCCCCTTTCTGCTCCCGACCTCTCCCTCACCCCCACAGATGACCTGACCTGGGGTGAGAAACCAGTTGCCTCACTTAGAAGCAAGAGTTCTAGAGAAGGCGGGGCCTGGCAATGCCAGTGCTGCAGAAAGTCAGATCTCATGACTTCCAGGGTTGATGTCCCTGATCCTGAATGTTCTCTCTCCAGGTGGCCAGGAAAAGCCACCTGCTCTGGCAGAGGCACAGAGGTGCAGTGCCAGTGTCAGATCTGGGGGTGGCATCAGGGGAGACGCTTTTAAGTCTGGTGTCTAGGGAATCCCTAATGGTCCTGAAACCACGCTCCATTTTTATTTTTTAATGAGCATGTGTATTTGATCCTTTGCCAAGTGCCAGGCACGGTGCCAAGCCCTTCGTGTGGATAATCTTGGTCCATCTTCCTAGCCTCTGGGAGGTACTGCCTTAGGAACATTTTGCACATGCGGAGACTGAGGCTCAAGGAGATGACGCTACCGGCCCAGGTCACTCGACTGGCCAGGAGCAGGGCCAGGGCTTGAACTTGGGTCTGCCGACTCCAGCATTTACGCCCTTTCCAGCAACAGTTGGTTGATGCCATGTGGTCGTGAGAGGGATCTAGGGAGAAAGTCGGCCTTCCTGAAGCCCATGCTTCCTCTCATCTGATTATAAATCCCACCCATTTCATACATTCCTGTTCCAAATGCTCAACCCACCCTCATTTATCCATCGTGTACATTATAACCCTCAAGATTGCTTAGGAGGTAGGGAACCTATTTTATTAATACTGGCGCTCCAGGCTATTGCCACTCACCCAGGTAATGGAAACAGGAAATGGAAATTAGAATTAAGAAAAATCCACAGAGCCCCGAGGCTGGCTGTTTCATGGTGGCGTTTTTTAGATAACAGGACCCACTGATTTATTTTTTTCCTTCTTGGAGAGGCAGTGAAGAACAGTGGTTGGGAATTTTAAACATGGTTTCAGGAGTTGAATGACTTGCGTTCAAGTCATGGTGCTACCTATGACTTTGGGCAAGTTACTTAACCTTGTATAAACTAGGGATAATAATAAGAGCAAATGGAATCTTTTATATAGAGTTGTTAGCGCTCTACTTTGCACAAAGTAGGTGTCCAGCACACATCATCTATTATGTTGCCTTAGGTAGACAGGTGACACTATGACACCGCCATTGTCACTACAGCACTTGAAGTTGTTTTTCCTGTATTGGGAACATCTTTTAGTCAATCTGTTTCTGCTCTTAAAACTGGTATCTTTGGGGGAATTGTCTGGAAACTGCATGGCCTGGGTAGAGAGAGGCATTTCCAGTAGAAAATCATCCCAGGTTCAGCGGTCAAGGGCGCCTGATACCCAGTACTGGTTCTGCCAGTCACCCCTGGGTCCTTTGTGCAATTATTCCATTCCTCTGAGTAGTGAATGAAGGATCACAACGGCCATCTTGCCTAGTCATCGTCTGTCTGTGATGAAGTCACAAATATAAATAGTAGAAGGGTGTTTGGCCTCCAGATGACGCATAGTGGTCATCAGTCCCCTTCTGGCATGGCCTAACCACCAGGCTTCCCAGACCAGATCCTTGGTGAGTGTCTTCCAGACTTCTTCAAGCCTGTCTTGGCTTTATTGAGGAAGACACTACATCCTAAGGCACTCAGTTGAACCCCCAGACTAAACTGAGCTCAAAGAGAGAAAAGTCTGGTCATTAGAAGGGAGTTCAATCAATAAGCAAGACTAAAACTAGGCAGAGGAAATCCTTTCATTAAGTATTTAAATATCTTTTTAGACTGAGTTTACACAGAGATCATAGAGGATTACTTATTACTCATTTCAATTTCACAAATATATGTCCAGCTGGTTTCTTTCTCTGACTGCTCCTTCTGACTTTTGGGGGATGGGGATTTGAGGCCAGGGGGTGGGGACCCTCGCACTGCCCCGTCCTGCCATAGATAGGGATGTCCATGCTCTGGCTGGCCAGTCCCCCAGCCCAGAGTCCTCCTCTGAAAATGGGAAATTCGGGGTAGATGTTCCGAAGACCCTTTCTGATCACCAGGATCCCAGGGGTCATTTTTTCCCCTCTTCTGAAGACTCTCCTAGGATGCTACTCCTCTTGAGAACTTCTCTGACACCCCCTACCTCCATACCCAGAGATTTTCCACTCCTTTCCAGGAGCCCCGCATTATTTGAGATATACTTCTTTCAAGCATTTGCAGAACTTCACTGGACCTTTATGGTTTCCCTACAGCCAGTGCAAACCTCAAAAGAAGGAAGTGCATTCATATGTAGTCCTGAACGTCTAGCATCCAGCTTATTGGCGAGCACATAGTTGGTGTTGACTTATGCGGAAAGAATGAATGTGTGAAGAAACAATAAACAAAGTACTTTAATCCACTATAGTCCACCTATCCTCACCCATAACATAATAAAAGTATCTCATGGGGTTTTATGAGAACGAAATGAGGTAACCCATTGTGAGTGTTTAGCGCTGTACACACACAGTCACCACTCAGTATATATTAATCATCATTTTGTAATATTATCAACATTCCAATTCCAATATTTGTGTTCTCGTTTAATTTTTTATTTTATTTTATTTTACTTTGTGAGTCGGGATCTCACTCTGTCACCCAAGCCGGAGGGCAGTGGCACGGTCACGGGTCACCACAGCCTCCATCTTCTGGGCTCAGGTGATCCTCCCGCCTCAGCCTCCTGAGTACCTGGGACTCTAGGTGCACATCACCAGGCCTGGCTCATTTTAAAATTTCTGTGAAGATGCGGTCTCACCAAGTTACCTAGGCTGGTCTTGGACTCCTGGGCTCAAACAATCCTCTTGCCTCAACCTCCCAGAGTGCTGAATTAGAGGTGCGAGCCACCTCACCTGGCTGTATCCTCATTTTATAAACAGAGATCCTGAGATACAGAGAAAACGGGCTTGACCTCAAGATACCCCAAAGGGCCAAGTACAGGCCCATGAAAAAGGTTAACATTTTCATTTCCTGTTAGGATTTAAAAATATGGTACTTATGAGGTTTCTGCCAGAGGGCCTGTGGATTTAGACTTTGCAGACCTGTGTTTAAGCAGGTGGAGCTTGGCGGGGGCTCAGGTGAAAGGAGGGTGCAGAGGGATTGTCTTCGTCAGGTGCTCTTCTGAGGAGGAAGAACTGAAAAGTACTCTGCTATCACTCACTGCCTTGGCTTCCTTGTACAAAGCTTTGAGCCTGAGGCTCAGGAAAACAGAGCAGGAGAAGATATTCAGGAGGGAAATTATTTTACATGAAAGTAATATTTGTCAGATATCACAGTGTGCAAGAAATATATACTTCTTAAAAGAGAAGGCGAAGGCTCTTGTCTCTGGAAATGTAAAAATGTAAAGAACATTCTAGATGAAGAATACACGGCAGGAGGCATGAGAAGTCTCAGGACAGAATCATTCTTGTGAATGTTAGCACAGAAACCCAACCAGCTGAGGGCATAGTCTACACTCAGGAAACCTCTGGAAAATCTCACTGGATCACAGCTATGAGCTGAGAGTTGTTGCTGCTAGGTGGATACTGCGGTTTCTGTTGGTGTAAATCTTATGTCTTTTTGATTGCATCTAATTTTTAATAAGCATATAATCACTGATTTTTATGGTTTTATTATTTTAATATAAGTTTCCAAAAAGGCAAGTTCAAGTAACAAAAAATCCTGAACACTTTCAGCTAGAGGGTGTTTAGGAATAATTAAATATATAGTAAGTAAAGTTTTTGATGAAAGTATTATTTTCTCTCCTTCCGTCCTCCTTTCTTTATTTTATTCCATAAAGACTGGCATAGGTTTAGCAAGTATCCACATAACCCTTTCTCACTTTATCTGCTTCATTCATCCCTTATATGTTTTTATTATAATATGAGCACCAAGATTTTTCTTGCTTGCTTTCTTTTAAGCATCCTTTTGTGGATGTTCAGGGACATGCATGGTTAAAGAATGCTTTGAATGGCTGTTTGTGGGGGCTCACGCCTGTAATCCTAGCACTTTGGGAGACCCAGGTGGGAAGATTACCTGAGCCTAGGAGTTTGAGACCAGCCTACGCAACATAGTGAGACCTCATCACTACAAACAAACAAAAATTAACTAGGTGTGGTGGCATGTGCCTGTAGTCCCAACTACTTGGAGGCTGAGGAGGGAGAATTGCTTGAGCCCAGAAGTTCAAGGCTGTGGTGAGCTGTGATCATGCCACTGTACTCCAGTCTAGGCCACAGAGTGAAACCCCAACTCAAAAAAAAGAAAAAAAAGAACTCAATGCTTTGGGATTCCTAAATGCAGATTATGGCTTTGGCGAGAGACTTCTTTCCCCAGTACCATAGATTCCTAATTTCCACTAGTGACATGCAGGAGGAATGAACCAACTCACACCCCAGTGTAGATGCCTGGGTCACTTCGTGCATGCTCTGTGGAAGGACTCCTCCTTCCCTGTCCTCAGCCACGGCTTGGCACTCCTCAGGCAAGGAAGCAGTGACTTGGGAGACCAGCAGGTGGCACATGGGACCCAGAAACATACTCTTTGGCCCAGGACAAAGAAATTGAGGAGGAAAGATTTCGTGCAAGGTCAGTTGGCTGACTTCCTCCTTGTTGGCGTGTCGAATGCTGCCCATGAGGACTACAAAAACCTGCATGGACTGCAGGACCTCGGTCATTGAAAGGGAGAAGGGCATGGCCAGGGTGACCCTGACAAATGAGAACATCTCAGTCATCCTTTTAACCTCTCTGGGTCCTCTCCCTAAACTCTTGCCGCATAGGAGGGTTGTAAGCTGAAGGACAGAGAGTTGGTAAAGCAACATGCTTGGTGGGAAGAGGTCAGCACTGGTAGCTGTTAAAATATTTCTGGTTGGGTTGAACATAACCCATGGTGTTATTATTTAGGTGTTTTTGACATGGCCGTCAAGTGTTTCTGATTCAGTAATCTGTTCATTTTTTTCAACCAGTGAATATATTCGTACTCTTTACCTGGCCCAGGGCATAAGGACACGGAGGTGTGTAAGACCCAGCTTCAACTCTTTAGTAAAACAAGCAACTCACTTTGGTAAAATCAATAGGAGAGTGAGAGATGAGTTTATAGAAAAATCAACAACTTAGCCTGATAACCAACATACTGGGCAGAGTAGGTAGGTGTTGGGATGATAGTTTGGCTGGTGGAGAGCATGAGAGAAAAAAAGACCGTGGTTATTTATAAACCAGAATTATTTCTAATATTAAAATAATCGTTATACTTACACGTCCTTTTCAACACTACTTATTTATCTGGGTCGACTGCGTGACTTTATTTGATAGAAAGCAATACTTTGAGGGTAAACTAGCCACTGTTAAAAAAATGTAGTATATGAAGGATTATCTTTACAGAGAACAATGCTCAGCTATTCCCTGTGTCAAGAACACAAGAGGAGAGAATCTTTAACCAGAGCAAGGAAATATAAAGGATTTTTTTTGGTACTGAGAACAGTTTATCCCTGGTGTGTTATCCCCAGGAAATGTTGGGATTGTTTTAGTTGAAGGCCTTTCAGAAAGCAGAGATTACTATCTCTCTGGACTAATTGAGATGCGAGTCTCTCAGGGAAAAGGAATACCCAAGAGTGATTTTTAAAGGCCCTGAACATATTTATGATTAACAGAATCTGTATCAGGTCTACTAGAGAAAAGCAGACTCAGTTACTGATTTTCAAATAAACAAAGGCCTATTAGCTAGAGAGAAACTTTGAAATAAAAGAGGGAACTAAAGGAAGAAATCTATCTTAGGAGGAAGGGCCATTTTAGTTCTAAAGATTGTGGGGGGTGTTCTTGGGGTAAGTCATGAGACACTATGGAATCTCCCTAGTTTGGAGGGGCATAGGTATTGAGGACAATGTCAATATTTTCCTGCTGGCGGAGTTGGGTAGAATGTCAACAAGTTCACCTCTAAGACCCTCTGGAAACTTCTCACTGGTGGGTAGACCTCATTTCTAAGTTGGCAAAGGCGGTGAACTACTCTATGAAGGCTTTGACATCTAGGCTTTGACAGTCTCACCACAGACTGAAATTTCATGCATCCAGCTCCAGGTGATGTTGCTAAGTGGAAATGGACCACATTTCTCCTCTGACTTTGCCAGCCTAAACCTAAAGTGGTAGAAAATATCTCAGACGTTTTTATAATGCAGTGTGGATTTTAGTCAGAGAGCAGAGGAAAGAATTGCTCAGGATCCAAGGATCATGAAGCAAGTTTTAGTAACTACTCCACCACTATGGGAGATTTCTAATAAAGACTCAAGGCAGAGAAATTGGTATCTAAATTCTAACATTCACCACCCCTCTGTTCTGAAAAAAATCATATCTACAAAGATCAGTGGCCAAATGGAGAACTAACCATTGATTATCCGGGCAAGTTCCCAGTGACATTGCCATCCCACTGTCCCGTGCACGATGTCTTTGGTTAAATTGTGTCATAGCACGTGGCTTGAGCTTAAGGCCATGGGGAGCAGGAAAACTTTTTTTCTATCAGGGAAGGTCCTGACCTGATTTCCACACAAGAGTTTAGAAGAGGAGGAAGTGGACAAGGAGACCTGGGCCTGCTCTTGAAAGGCAGCCCTTCCTCAGTTGGCTATGGCGAGTCTAAGACACGGTGCTTACAGCTGCCCATTGCTGTTCAGTGCCGTGCCCTTCCCCTGCAGAGGTCAGGCTCTGGACAGCAGGTTAGCCGTGCAAATGTGCATGCAGCGGGGTGTGGAAGTGAGGGCTATGTGTGCAAGGGAAGGGAGAAGCAAGGGATGAAAAGAAAGTCCTCCCAGCCAATGCTCTCCTCGACATTCCTGCTGCCACTTACATAACCCACAGCGCTGTCCATCTGACTGATCTGACCATTAGCCAATAATAGCTTCATTTTAGCAGCCTTAAATGAAAATGAAAACTCTAGATGCAGAATTTGAAACACTTATCCCTGATTTTCTTTGCTGAGTTTTAAGATTCTTAAGTTGGATCCAATTTCAGATAAGGGCTGAGGCTGAGAGTAGGTTCAGAAGTCATAATGCCCCTTTCTATTTCAGCACAGGACATCTCCTTCCCAAGCATGGCTCAGAAAAGCACACGTCAACGTGATGGGAAATAGAGAAACCCTACGGGCTAGGACCAAGGGAGAAGTGCGGGCTAAGCCTTCTGTCTCAACATTACCTTGACTGTCGATAGCAAAAACACATTTGGAAAGGCAAACAAGGTTTGTGTCAGGCATGCCTCAATCAGCCGAACCATCAAACTTCAGTCTTGCCTGTGATTATGGCATTCAATCATCAGGGGAGAGATTCATCTAACAACAGATTGACAAGAAAAGGAAAATAAAGAAAAGCAGTCCAGGGAAACTAACTGTGTCTCTGTGAAGACGACAGCTTCCTCTTGCTGGGTCATGGTGTCTTTTTGCGGGTCTAGACACACTGTAGCAGGTGCCGGGCCAGCAACACCACCCCCACCATCATTATCGGAACTCTCAACACCTGAACATCAGACAGTAATCAGTAAGTGCCTCTATTAGGATTGATGGTTGCAGAAAAAAAAAGTCCAGAAGTAAACAAAGTCACCTGGAAGAAAACCAAAGATGGGGTTTGCTGTGACTGACCTACGCTTCCTGAGTTTTCTGGACAGGTGTACCAGTGTCTGGGACATCCCAGCTTCAGCAGCAGTTCTGGGCACTTGGGTCTCCAGGAGCTGGAGGGCTGGCCTTTTCTGAAAGCAGTTACACAAGTGTCAGCCTTCCCTCTGTCCCCTATCCCCACTGTATGGCTATCCCTGTGCCTCAGCTGGCCTCCTGTCCCTCTCTGGCCTGCCTGGTCTCTCTGCCTCTTGCCTCTGACCTGTTTGATCACACACATACCAGCTTCCACCTGAACATTTTTGTCCCAGCAGGCATTGTAGCCTCATAACCATCGTAATCAGCTTACTCTCTATCTCTCCGTTGGGCTTTGGGTTTTTTCTTCTAGAATAATTTCCTTAGAGTTTTCTGTGAACTTGTTAAAAATGCAGTTTCCTAAATTGCTCAGTGAGAGTATCTGGCATATGGGCCTGGGAATTAGCATTTTACCAAGTCCTCTGGGGGATCTGAAGGCGCACAGAAACAGAAAAACCTAGGCTTGGGGCATAGCTGTGGTTCCCCCAGAGTTCTGCGTTCTGTAATTCAGGCTGCACCACAGGTATTGGCCATGCGTTCTGGAGTGGAAGGGCTATTCCCCCAGCCACGAACCTGTTATACACCTTCCGGGGAGACGAACTGTTTCTGGAGAGAAATATTTCTTATGACTTTGACTATTGTTTTTCTCCTTGGCAGTAGCTCTGAGTGTCTCTCTCCTCCCAAGCACACGCCTCGTAACCATAGCTAACATTTACTGAACACTTGCTCTCTGCCAGGCAATGCATTAAAGGCTTTTCACGTGCCAGCTTAATCTTTGCGTAGAACAACTCTATGGAATAGCTATTATCAACATGCCCATTTTACAGATGAAGGGGCAAGCTTAGAAAGGTTAAGTACTTGCTCAGGGTAACACAGTTAGGGAGTTGTGGCACTGGGGTTAGCTTAACTCCAAATTTGTTCTATTCCCTCTCCTGGAGGATCTGCATCATAAATACTGAGCAGATGGAATCGTGGAATCCTGTCATTTAAAAAAGTGACTTTAAGCCTCTTCACTGCTAAAGATTCCTTTTGTTATTTATCCTCACTGCCATTTATTAGTGCATATTCTGATGGCTTTCTAATCTGAATGATGATATGGAATATCTAACTTTCAGGGACTTTTTGAAATATTGAAAATAATTTATGAGCATCTACTATTTCCTTGGAGTCCCTGGAGCTTGGAAACCTAATTACCACCCTTATTTCACAAATGAGGAAGCAGAAATCCAGGGAGGATTGTTGCTTGCTAGTTATGGAATCAGGAACAGATCTAAGGTTTCCTCCTTCCTATCCAGGGGCTTGTTATCTAACATCATGCTAAGCCAATCAAGCAGTCATTCACATTGCCACTGAACACTTACTATATGCCTGGTAGGCAAGATGATGTGGCAGATACAGAAACATTGCCACTCTAACTTCTGTATTCAATAATTTTACAGTCTATTTGGGGAAACAAGGTTTAGACATAAAAGGCATTGCATAAAATCACAAGATAGCATGTTTCTAAAGCAGTGTTCTCATCCTTGGCTGTGCATCAGAATCACCCAGGGAGATTTCCAAAGCTCCAGAAGTTTCCAGAATAAGGATCTTCATAGGTGGAAGCCCATGCATGTATATATTTTTTTAAATACCCCAGCCAGGGTTGAGGACCACAGTTGCAAAGCAACACATTTTGCAATAGTGACCTCAAATGTCCTAGGTGTAAAGGTAAGATCAAGGCGGGCTAGAACGGTCAGAGGAACTCTGAGAAATCATGAGACGTTGGATTGGATGGAAAGGATTTGGCAAGCAGAAGAGGGTGAAGGGAAACCACGGGAGGAAGCCCAGAAGGAGTCAGGGCTTGAGAAGGGAGAGGGGAGCCAGCGGAGTTGGTGAGCGGCTGGTTCCAACTGGAAGGGTTCTGGAGGTAGGGGTCAGAGTAGGGGGGTAAAGTCAAAGTAAGGGGTCTCCAAAATCAGTCAGAGGAGCTTGTTTTTGAAAATGGAACTGCTCCGCCTGGGCAACTTGGTGAAACCTCATCTCTACAATAAAAAAAAAAAAAAAATTAGACGGGTGTGGTAGCACACGCCTGTAATTCCAGCTACTTGGAAGGCTGAGGCGGAAGGATTGCCGGAGCCCCAGAAGCTCGAGGCTGCGGTGGCTGGGAGCGGCCACTGCACTCCAGTCTGGGCGACAGAGGGAGACTCCAACTCAAAAAAAAAAAAAAAAAAAAAAATTGAACTGCTCTCAATTTCTGGAATAAAGATCTTGTATAACTGACTTGCAGCATTAACCAATCAGGGAAGCATTTTCTTTCTTTTTTATTTTGTTTTTTAACAGAGACAGAGTCTCGCTATGTTGCTCAAGTTGGTCTTGAACTCCTGGCCTCAACTGATCCTGCTACCTCGGCTTCCCTAAGTGCTGGAACTATAGGAATGAGCTACCATGTCCGGCCCGAAACACTTTCTTTCAAGTGTCCAAGATATCCAGAAGAACTTGTGGAAGTCTTCACTCTCTCTAGAAGAAGGGAAGTACTGGATTCTCAGATGAGAGTCTGGAGCTGGGAGGATGGACTTGGGAGGAAACAGGAAGCAGCGCGACTGCTCCACCTGGCACGTGGCAGCTGCAGGGCCCCAAAGCTGTGGGTGGGAAGGAGCAAGAGCCAGGTGAAGGGAAAGCAAAGGGTGGCTCCTTTGGGCTGCACAGGGCAGGTCTCTGCTCGGGGTGAGTGACCAGGGGAGCACCCAGGAGGCATTTCAACCCCCATGGCCTGGGAGGAGCTGCCCGGGCCTTCCTGTGCGTAGAGTTGTAACTCCTTTCAGCTCCCGCAGGGGGCCCTCCCTCGAAGTGGGGCGTGGCTTGGAGTCAGCTGAGGCCATAGCACCAGCAGGTGTGTGGATTCTCTGGGAAGCACGAATGTTTTCCTGGGGTCCCAGTGCAGTGCTGGAAACGAGGGGACTGCAGGCCACGAGGAATTAAGGGAGATGCTCCAGATATTGGCCTATCTTTGGAACCAGATGGAGAAATGTCCGGGGGCTGAGATTTATTGCTTTCCACCCTGAGCATGTCCATCGGCTGGCGGTTGAGAAAAACTGTGGAAGAGAGTAGGTTTACAGAGGAGGTTCGGCAGCGGCGTGGAACCTAGAGTGAGGGTGCTGAGACAAACCTGGATGCTGTGAAGTGATGAGGGCCTGGGTGAGGCAGAAGGCAGCGAGAATGCAGATGCAGGGTTAGAACTCCAGCTATTATATTTTCGCCCAGAAAGTGCCTCGGAACAGCCCTAATGAGGCACGGAGTTGTGCACAAAACTAGCGTAAGGATACGTGGGTCTACTAAAGCTTTAATACATTTGTTCAGAATTTCTGAACCCCACTGGCTTAGAGGTCCGTAGGATTTGATGGAGACCCAAGATTAAGGTTCCCTAGGGGCTGGATCAGAAGCTCTCAGAACAAGGGTGGGCCAACAGGGGCACTCGCCAAGGTCATTCCCAGGACAAGTTCCCCGTGTTGGGAAACACTGATGCCACAGGCAAGAGGGGAGAACGCCTTCTTCAGAGGAGGATTTACCAGGATGCCAGTCAAGTTCAAATTTTAGGGTCCTCACTTGAACAAGTTTCCTCCAAGGCCTTATACTTCATTTTCTCTTTATATTTTTGTTTAGTTTTTTCATAAAGAGATCTCGGACACTACACAAGGCTCACGCCTCCTTCCCCAAATCCTGAATCTGCCTCCAATCACTCATACAGCAACTCTCCCTCTGCTCTCATACCTCAAAACAAGTTTTTGTTATCCCACGACTATTTGGCATTCTTTGTTGCTACTGAGAAATCAGCTATTGGCCAATTGGGAGCCCCTAGAGTTCGTGCAATGTTTGTGTCATTGTTTTGTTGCTTGCATTTTAGATTTTTTTTTTTTTTTTGGTCTTTTATGGTTTTCAGTTTTATGATGGGTATGTGGGTGTGAATTTCCTTTTATCCTACGTGGGACTTACTGGGCTTTGTCAATCAACAAATCAATATCTCTCATCAATTCTGGGAATTTCTCAGTCATGTCTTCAAATATTGCTTCTGCTACATGATTTCTCAATTTTCTTTTATAAACTCTCATTAAATGTATGTCAGATCTTCTACCTTTTTTGTTGTTTTTTAATAGCACAATAGCTGGTCCTTATTTTGCATGTGTTTCTTTTTTCTGTGCTCATTTTAGACTAGGGCTCAGTAAACTACTGCCTTGGGGCCAGATCCGTCCCACTGCCTGCTTTTGAAACTAGAGTTCTACCAAAACACAGCCACACCGCTTTGTTCATATACTATCTGGAGCTGTTTGCAAGCTCTAGTGCCAGAGTTGAGTAGTTGTGACTGCGACCATGTGTCCCACAAGCCTAAAATATTTACTATCTGACCTTTCACAGGAAATATTTGCTGTTCTTGTATAGACAAGTTCTTATCTTCCAGTTCACAAATTCTCTCTTCATTGTCTTTATTCTACTCTTAAAATTGTCCACAGTGTTGTTCATATTGGCTATTGCATTTTTTATTTCAAATGTACATGTATAAATCTGGCCGGTCATTTTTGACAATTTCCTGTCCTGATGATGTTCTGAAGCTTTTAAAAAGTGTTTTTAGGCTGGGTTCGGTGGCTCAGCCTGTGATCCCAGCACTTTGGAAGGCCTAGGCGAGTGGATTGTCTGAGCCTATGGGTTTGAGACCAGCCCGGGCAACTTGATGAGACCTCGTCTCTACAATAAATAAAAAATTAGCTGGGCATGTTAGTGCACATCTGTAGTTCCGGCTACTTGGAAGGCTGAGGCAGAAGGATTACAGGAGCCCAGCAGGTCAACACTGGAGTGGCCATGAGTATGCCACTGCACTCCAGCCTGGGTGACAGAGTGAGACTCCAATTAAAAAAAAAAAGTTAGTATTTAAACATAAATTCCATAGTTTTGAGAGACTGAATATGCATACTTTCTGATATGTCTAATATCTGTAGTCTTTACAGGTCTGTTTCTGCAGTCTGACTTTTGTGTGCATATTTTATTTTTACTTTATTATTTTAATTGTGCTCATTGTTCTTGAAAAAGTTATCTGTGGAAGTTCTTTGAGGTCTGGGATAAAAATTGTTTCTCTAAGTAGGATTTGCTTGTGTTCTGCCTGGTACCTTAACCAAATTATTTGAGATTCTCTGGACCACCCAAGCTGCAAATCATGTCTGGACTGGTTCACAGCCACAATGTCTCAGAAATAGGTTCATTTCTTATTCTTCCTGTTGCTAAAAAGATTGATGCTGTATTGGAGAAACTCTGTACTACACTGTGCAATCTTCAATTGCAGCGACCAAGTTCTTTTCACCATTAAGTTTCTGCCACCCAGCACAGCAAATGGCCTAACATTTGTTGAATTAATAGATTCTGCTGATTGTGCTAAATCATTCTCAAATCTGTCTTTTCTCCCTTTTCCCATTCTCATGATCCTGGCCAGGCCCTCATGCTTATCTGGACTATTGCAATGTAACCTCCTACTTGAGTAGCCCTCAGCTGAGGGTGTCAAAAAATACGTATGTTTTAAAAAATATAGGGTGAGGTGAAGACATCTCTAATTTCAAATATTCCACCGATGACTCTTTCTTTTTGAATCAGAGTCTCACGCTGTCACCCAGGCTGGAGTGCAGTAGCACGCTCATGGCCACCCCAACCTCCTGGGCTCAGGCAGTCCTTCCGCTTCAGCTTTCCAAGTAGATGCACCACCACATCTGGCTAATTTTTCTTGACTTATTGCAGAGATGAGGTCTGCCAAGTTGCCCAGGTTGGTCTTGAACTCCTGAGCTCAGTCAGTCCTCTCGCCTCCACCTCCCAAAGTGCTGGAATTACAGGTGTGAGCCCCCACGCCCAGCTCCACAAATGATTGTGATATGTATTCTACGCCAACTTGTCTTCAGTTTTGTTCTTCTTAAGTTCGCTCTCCCTACACCTAACACGCAAATCCGACTACTCCACTCTCCTACAAAAACCCCACAGTGGCTCTCTATTGTCAATGGCACAAAATCCAAGTTGGTTAGCTTGGTTTACAGGGGCTCCATCCCCTGCCTTGTTCCTTATGCTTTGGTGGCCGTCAACTTGTGCATTACCATCTTGTCACATATCGTCATCTTGTCTTCCATGTCTGGCTTCTGCTCAAGCTAGTCTCTGTGCCTGCAGTCACCTTTATGTCCTTCCCTGCTGACTTTCTTTTTTTTGTCTTGTTGGGCCCAACTCAGCTCCAAGAAGCCCCCCCAGACCCAAAGGCTGGGTTTAGTGTTCCTCCTGCCTGGTGTTCTGTTTAATCAATTATATAAATGAACAGCATCTGTTACATAGAAAGTATAACCTCCCACTAGAGTGTGAGTTTCTTAAGGGACTTGAGTTACTCATCTTTGTTAGCCTAGCACAGTGCTCAGGACATAGTAAGAGTAAAATGATATTTATTGCTCAGAGTACAATACAGACTTATTGTATATTTACTGAACCGATCAAAACTATCTGGGTTTGCCCTTTAAAATCAGGTGCATGGGATATTTGGAGACATGAGCAATGATACCTCTGGTGCTCTTTAAATTCACAAGATTTGTGATTTTATTCTTCGACTAAAGTCAGTTTTTTTCAGTTATGTTAGAGAGAAGATGAGATATAACTTGGGGGTTAAAAAATAAATCCCAGCTGAAACAGAAAACGGAATGATTTCCAAGCGAAGAGGGAGAAACGAAACTATTAAGAATCCAGCGCCTGCAGTCCCGTGGATGAGTCTTGTGTAGTGGTTGATTTCCCTGCACAGGCACTTGGATAAGGAAGACTTATTCTTTCTGTGGAAGTCTGGGTCTCTTTCCCATCCCTCAGTCCTGTCTGCCATCTTACCCAAGCCTCCCAGGGAGATGATGAATGTAAAATCTTCCCTCTTGAAAGAGGCAGTACTAGAGAAACATCCAGGAATGACAGACTTGTGTGTGGGTGGCAGAAGAAGCAGGGAGGGCATGGAAGATTGCTAGATAGACCTGCTCACTGGGATGGAGAAGCTGGGATGTTCCTCCAGTATGAAGCAGGGTATCACCTAGCTTCTTGGTCTCCTCCAATCCCTACTTTCTCTTATAACCCATGGGCTTCATCTAGCCATCCCCAAACTCATCCCAGATGACCAATAGGATCAAGTCTTACAAAATTTTGCTGGATGGGAACTGAAGGATCAGAGCTGGCCATGTCGTAGTTGGCTGCCAGGGACTTCTTGCCCAGAAGTTGGGGCTGTAACCTCATGCTGGTCCCCAGAGTTCGCATCACCTTGACTTCTTCCTTGGTTTACGGCATTCACATCCTTCTAACCCAGATCAGTGTCAGAGTCGCAGACCTTGGGACAAAATGGAATCCAAAGTCTATTCGGTTTCATGCATCAGCAGGTACTTAATAAATGCCAGTGGATACGGTTAATAATCATGAAATGGAGAAAAGTATGTGTTTGGCACTGTCTGGAATAGACGTACTCTCCCCCCTCTGCTAGAAAATTGCAATGGTAATAATGCAAGGATTCCCAGAGAGAAAACAAAGAGATAGCATCTCACTCAGGAAGCTGCAGACTGAAAGGCACTGAGTGAGGACAGCTGCTACAGAACTCCATGACCTCTGCAAAACCTGCTGCCCTCTGAAGGAGATGACAGCCAGACGTCAGCCTGAACACCATGGTAAGCTCAGTTTGGCAGGAGAGGAAAGGGGATGGAAGAAAGAGCGTCCTTGGCAAAAAATGGTCTGACACATGGATGAATAAGCAAAGGCTTTTGTGGGCAGAACTGCTCTTCCACACAGATTCCTTTGTATTCCTGGAAATGGCTGGACACTCAGCTGAAAGACAAAAAGCCTCCTTTCTAACACGACCCATCACTTTAGATCCGTCTACAACTGGTAAGATCCCATTGGCATAAAGTAGTGAGGGAGGGCCTGATAACAGAAAGCCTGAGTTCAAGTAAGTGTGCCATCTACGATTGTGTGATTTTTGTGTGTTTTTTTGAGTCAGAGTTTCACTCTGTCGCCTAGGCTGGAGTGCAGTGGCACGCTCACGGCCACCGCAGCCTTGACCAGCTGGGCCCACGCGATCCTTCTCCCTCAGCCTTCCAAGTGGCTGGAACTACAGGCATGCACCACCATGCCCAGCTAATTTTTCGATTTATCATAGAGATGAGGTCTCGCCATGTTGCCCAGACTGGTCTCAGGCTCGTGGACTTAGGCAATCCTCTCAGCTCAGCTTCCCAAAGTGCTGGAATTGCGGGCATGAGCCACTGTGCCCGTCTTGATTGTGTGATTTTTTTAAGCAAGACACTTAACCTGTCTGAAATTAGCTTTCTTTTGGGTTAAATGTAGATAAGAGCTGGGTGTGGTGGCTCACCCCTGTAATCCCAGCACTTTTGGAGGTTAAGGTGGAAGGATTGGTTGAGCCCAGGAGTTCAAGACTAGCCTTGGCGACATAGTGAGACCTCGTCTCTACAAAAACAAAAAATAAAAAAATTAGTGGGGCATGGTGGCACATACTTGTAGTACCACCTAATTGGGAGACTGAGGTGGACTGCCTGAGCCCAAGAGGTTGAAGCTGCGGTGAGCTGTGATCATGCCACTGCATTCCAGTCTGAGCAAGTGTGAGACCCTGACTCAAAAAAAAAAAAAAAGTAGATAAGAGCAACATTTCTAGTTATGATAATTTCACTAATGTATGTGAAGGTGTATCTTGCCTCTTGATGACCATGCAGTTTAGAACATTCTGTCTTTGAATGGGCCGAGGAATAGAGTGTGCAGACACTACTGCTAACGAGTAAAGCTGCTTCCAAAGCCCACCCCCTACTGCAAGAACATGCTAATCAATCTAGATTTATGCAGACTGGTGTCAGGGTCTGCATTCATTAGCCAATTTCAATAATTTTATATCTTAAAATAATTATGGCATTTGCAGTACGGTTTTCTAACACATACAAGGTCTAAAGCAAAATGCCCCCAAAGACAACCATGTGCAATCATTGCCTTTATTTTACATTTTTAATGAATCTCCCTGTTCCCAGAGCTCTGTTGCTGTTCCCAGCAGCCTGGGTTCTGTTCTGCGTAGCTTCATGGTCACAGAGGGCAACCTGCCTATTTTGTTGTCTGCACATGTGTTTTAACTTCATTGGAAGACAGAGGACATGAAGCTACCTTCTCTTCGAATTACCAACCACATGCATCTTGTTGTAAAAAGCCCTACCTATGATACAATCGAAGTGTTGTCTCTTGACGAAAGCCAGCAGTGCAACTTTTGCCCTGTTTGCTTGCAGTGGATTTAGGGGCTCGGAGGAACACCCCTTCTCTGAATCCACAGTTTCTACTCTGCTCTCCATATTCAGAAAAACAATATTAGAAGGAAAAGAAAAGGCCAAATAGCCCTGGCTTTGTCCAGATCGAACAATCCCATTTCTCAAGGCAATCCCAGGGGTCAGAGTGATTCAATAAAGATTGCACGTAATTCCACTGGTGAAGAATTTGGCAACAAATAGGGAACATATAATGCATTTGAGGGACCTAGGATCGCATCCCATCATTTTTGTTGAGACTGTCACTGCCTTAGGACTTGCTCATCCCAAGCTGTATCAAATCAGAGCCTACAATAACACCGTTAGGCCAGGAAGGCAAGTATTACTCCTAACGTGGCCCACAAGACCTCTGCATCTTCTACCGTGCTTCACTTTGCCCACTCTGCTTTCTAGGTTCTAGCCACACTCACCTTCTTTCTGTTTCTTGAATATATCACTCTGGCTCCTGCCACAGGGCCTTTGCACTGGCTGTTCTCTCTGTGGAATACTCTTCCCCTGGGTCTTCCAATGACAGGCTGCTCACCATACAGCTATTAACGGAAATGCTTCCTACTCAAAGAAATCTCTGGCCACTCTAAAGAAGCACTGCCCTCTCCCTAACCCTACCGCAACACAAGCTTCTCTATTCCCTTATCTTTTTATTTTCTTTGAAGGCCTTATCATTCTCTGGAGCAACTTCTTTATTTGTTCATTGCCTCTGTTCCCCTGTTGAATGTAAAGACCATAAGGGAAGGGACTTTGTCTAGTTCACTGCTGTGCTGGACGAGGACCTGGCGCAGAGTAGATGTTAAAAAACAAAACAAAGAAAAACCCCAAATCAAAGCAAAACAAAACAAAACAAAATAATCTCCAAATGGACTTTTGAGTCCATTTCATTTTGGCCAATGAGGAAACCAAGATCATGAAGATTAGGTGACTTGCTGGGATCTAATTAGGACAAAACTGTGGCATTTCTTTATTCTGAGACCTATGCTTTTCTCTCTAGCCCAGGAAGTTTATTACCTGCCTGTTGGCTAATCCAGGATTCATGTGTTTTCCTTCGGTCAGGATACAGGAGGTTGAGAACTCTTATCTTCACAGAGAGGCGACATGTATCAGATCAATCCAGAGGCACGAACAGTCACCCTGTTGAGACGTGTGTGTGTAAGGACTTAACTAGGGCTCAGTAGTGCTGTTTTGCCTTATTTTCCTGAGATTTGGGGGTTTGGGTTCCCTTCTAGAGTGTACTAATTTTGTGAAGCTGCCTGAAGGGACAGAAACAGACAAACCCCAGCTTGGCGCTGAGCAGGCCGTTTACTGCTGGGTGTTCTAGGACGAGTCTATTGACCTCTCTGTGAAATAAGGATAGCTTAAGCTTTTCCATGGCTTCCCTGAGTTGAATATACTGAAACGCATAAAACCTCAAGCCCAGGACCTGGAGTACAGGGCACATTCAGTGCGTGCTTCGATGTTTCTCTTCCTCCAGTTTTGATTGAAGCCTCTTTTTTTAGGATGGGGCCGAGTTTCTCTCTCTCTCTCCTCCCTCCCCACCACACTCAAGTGGTCATAATGCCCTGAGACTTGATTTACTATAAACACAAGTGGTTCATTGATATTTGGTGACGAACGAATGATGACAGGAAGGAGGGGCGTCTCTGGGGTGACTACAATGTCTACGTGAGGTATTTATTATGCTGCAGTGGAATTGTAGATATGACATGGGGGCAAAAAGTCACTAAAACATGTGACTGCCTCAGGCAAGTCATGGCAGGTAGACAGCACTGCACGCCGCCAACTCTGACCTTGTGCCTGTGGCTCTCAGCACAGAGAAGGCCAGTCAAGACACTCCAGAGGCTCCACCATCAGGCTCAGTAGAGAGGGCAAAGCTAACACAGTGTTAAAGAGATGGAAGGAGAATGATAGCGATTCTGGAGGTGAATTCCAATTCCAGGTCCTTCAAGCCAAGATTCTCTTCAGTTCTCTTCATATACCCTGGTGCTAGTAAGCATGGTATATTTGGAATATAGTTTCCACAGGAGAATGCTGAAGTTCCAGGATAAGAAAAGAGACTATTTAAGAAAATAATGTGGCTGGGCACAGCGGCTCACGCCTGTCATCCCAGCACTTTGGGAGGCCGAGGTGAGAGGATTGCCTGAGCCCACGGGCTCGAGACCAGCCCAGGCAACTTGGCGAAACCTCGTCTCTGCAATAAATCAAAAGTTAGCCGGGCATGGTAGCGCACACCTGTAGTTCCAGCTACTTGGAAGGCTGAGACAGAAGGATCGCTGGAGCCCAGCAGGTTGATGCCAGGGTAGCTGTGAGCGTGCCACTGCACTCCAGCCTGGGTGACAGAGTGAGACTTCAACTCAAGAAAAAGAGGATTTAAAAATAAAATAAAACAAAAAATTAAAAAAAATAATGATCCTTTCCTCCATGAAAGAGCTTGATAACATTAACATGACATGAACTCAGTAGGCGTGATAGGTAGAGGCGAACCCATACCTGGGCTTCCAATCGGCTGTGAGAATAACACCTGCTTACTCTTAGAGTCATGGAAAGAATCATCATGGGAAAGTGTTTGTTAAACTCCAAGTCACCCTATGAATACTGGGTGTTTTCAGGATGATGACTGGGCTGTGAGGAGAGAGGGCTCAGGGAAGATGTCAGAACAAAGTAGGCTTCCAAAGCTTGGTCCTACCTTGGTGTCTGGCTCTCAGAGCTCAGTTACTGACTCAGCTGTAAATAAACCCCAGGATGCAGCAGCTCAGCTCTATTCCCTCCCTGAAAATATCAGCAAGGGATTGGATGGAAACAAACCATGCAGTAAAAATGTGCCCAAGAGGAAAAGAGACTTGTTGTACACTTGGAAAGGCCTCTAAACAGCACTTCTCGGAGGTAAAGCTGTTAAAAATATATGTGTAAAATACACGGAATCCAACAGCAGAGAATCTTTGGAGCACTGGTATAAGCCCTTTTCCTTATCAACAAACACGGTCTATGATGAAAGTGTATACTTGACAAGGTAGAAATCAGAGCCAAGAACGAAAACCTGCTCAGTTAACCAAGGAAGACAACAGCCTCTGTACTGGTTCAAGCTATGCTCCTTGATAGTGGCAGGTAGAGATATGAAAATAAAGAAAATCAATCAGGAGGGTATGCTCTGCAGGTGCAAATTTTGTGAGAGAGAATCTGTAATTCTGGGAGAGATGATTGTAAGTGCCCCAGACACTGCCGCGCCACACATCACATGGCTTGACGTCTTCATTTACCAAATCAACCCTCTCCTCATTTCCTCTGCGTCTCCTGCTCTTGGGCTTAATTCTTTTGGCGGACATGCTTATTCTCTTTACTAACAGGCAGCCTGTATTACATCATCCGGTTCTCCGTGATTCCTTTCACACGATGAGATATATTTGAGCAAATTCCGCTGGGACTTGTTTTTCAACTCCACGATGCCTGGCTCAGCGAGGCAGTGAGAATGCCATGCAAAATACGGCAAGGTGATTGGAGTGCAGCCCAGACGGCATGACGACCTCAACATTCATACCCTCCTTCGTGTGAGCTGGTAGCTGTAAGACATCCATATGCTATGATTTGTGCTTCCACCCAAGATGAATAAAGAATGAATGGGGGTGGGGGGAATAAGAATTCATTAGAATTGTTCATTAATTTCAAAGGATTGATTGATGTGGCTACCTTGCATTCAACTGATCCTTACAGCCATCAACATAGGAGTTCATTATCAAGAAAGCAGAGCTGGGGGTGAAAAAAAAAAAGAGAATGGGTTCTCAGTCTGGGCACTGTGTATATTTTGGGATGGGTAATTCTTGGCTGCAGGGGGCTGTCTTTGGCATTGTGGGGCATTCAGCAGCATATCTGGCCTCTCCCGACTAGATGCAAGTAGCACCTTTTCCCTAAGCTGTGACAATAAAAAAAATCACTCCAGACATTACCATATGTCCCCTGGGAAGCAAAATTATCCCCAGCTGGGGACCTCTGCAGTACGATGAAAAACAGATAATTCAGGGTCCCTCTTTATGTCTCATGTCATCCCTTTCCCAGTGACCTACTTGACAGGAGCTTGTTGTAAAGCTACAATACGAACGTGATATTTAGACGTCAGGCTGAAGTGAGTTGGTAGTTTAAGAGAATAAACAGTGTGACACGTCTTCAAATCATCGTGACTTAACCATGTCCTGCCAAACGTGAGGATGTCTCCCCTGGCTCTGAACATTCAGGGGAAGAAAGAGAACTTGCTGGGAGCTCAGCCACTGCTTCGCATGGAGGGGTTTTCAGCTGTTTCTTAAGAAAACTGACCTTTAAAAATAATTTCTCTTCCAAGATTTTTTTTTCCTTCTCGAATTAGTCGTTGCCTTTCACTGCAGCAAAATGGCACTAATGGATCTTTGAAATGTAATACAAGATAATGTTTCCAACTCTCTGAAGTTTAATAATAGCCCTATGAAATGATTTAGAAATAGGATTTGAGAGGAGAAAGGGTTTTATTTTTGTTTGTTTTAAAATTTTTCTCTGCTATTTTATGTGAAGGACACCTGAATAAGGTTACAGAACTTTGCACATACTTAGCAATGTGTCAACCCAAACCAACTAATCTACAGGAACCAGACAGCGGGAAAAAGGCTTATACTGGATTCATGGAAATGACTCCCAGATTTTCCACTTTTACTTCTATAAACAGACACATCGTACCTGGCACACCGAGGTTTTCAAAGTACCCTTCTTGAATAAATGATTCTTTATAGTGCTATCATAAATTGTCCCTCCTTTTCACATCAGCAGACTCACAAAAATCTGTACTGACCTGTAATATCTGCACCAACTTTGTTACCTTCTCTTAAGTTAGGAGTTGGCAAACAATAGGCACCTAAAAACTATTGATTGAATGGTATTAAACAAAACACAAGCAGCTACTCTGACCACCACCACCACCACCAGCAGCCTCTCCATCAGTACAAAGGACTTTCATGTGTGTTTTTTTTACAAAAACCTTGTGCTATAGAGGATAGAAAAAAGATGTTTATGCTTATTTTACAAATGAAGAAGCTGCCACTCATGGAGGCATGATAATTTGCCTGTATTCATAGGCAAGTAAGTGTTTAAGCTGGAATGTATTAACTTAAACGGCACTGTTCAAAGAGAGATACCAGGTCTCTCTTTTGTTGTAGGTTTAAAATAGCTTATCAGACTTTCTCTACCCTGAATACATTCCTTAAGACCATTTCATACTCTTTCCTCCAATGTTCTATCCAGCAAAGAAGCTTATAATTATTAATTTAACTAGACCGACACTTCCAAGAGAACAGAAAACCATTCCTAGCTTGTTTGCTAGCACAGAGCCTGGCACATAGAACTCACTCAATAAAAATTTGTTAAATAAATTTGTTGAAATAATTTGTGTATTTAAAGAACCCTAGACACTTTGGTATACAGAAAGAGGTAGCTCAGAGATCAGATACAAATATTCCAGGCCCTGAGAGGCATAGTACTCACACTTCATGAGTGTGAATAGATATGGTGACCTGGCTCAGGCGTCTGTCTTTAGTGAATTTAATTAGCACAGGTTGGTCCTTCTGAGTTGCGTTTGCTTCATCACTGACAAATGTATTCGTCCAGTCTGTAGAGGTGAGGACAGATCATGGACCTTAGTGCATTAAAGAACGAAGCATCGTTAATATTTCTTCCCTTTTAAATTCACATGTGCACCTTAAGATGCAGATGCAGATTGAAGTTGTGTGTGTGTGTGTGTGTGTGTGTGTGTGTGTGTGTATCCCCCATCCTCCCATCCCAACCCCCTTACCTCTGCTTTGGAGCCAAGTGGCTGGAAACCCTTGGCGTTCCTGGGAGTGGAACATTATCTCCAAAGCAGGCAAAGCTCTCTGAGGCTGATACCCGCTCCCCTCCTCCATGCCTCCCTGCTTCCTGGGTGGATGATGGAAGTCAGGGCCTCCTTCCCAAGGAAGACTGCCTCCACGCACAGAGAGAGAGAGAAATGAGAGCAAATGCAGCTCACGAGGTTGCAAGCCAGACAGGAAGAGGGGGAAGAAGACCATCGACTGCCCTCTAAAGGCACCCCTGCCCAAGTTTCTCCATTCCTGGCTTGGGCTAGAAAGTAATGGTGGTGTCCTTCCTCTCGCGATCTTGTCCCTTGCCTCAGTCCTCCTTTCCCAGCATCTAAGGAACAGCGTCTTCTGTGGCCTATAGGATCCGTGCCATCTGCCTTGCCCAGATAGCCGGGAGCCCATGCCACCTATATCTGTAGGCTGGGCATGGTGGCTCCCAACTGTAATCCCAGCACTTTGGGAGGCTGAGGTGAGAGGATTGCTTGAGCCAGGAGTTCGAGACCAGCTCAGGCAATATCTCTGTAATAATAATAATAATAATAAAGTTTAAAATGTAAAATAAAACAAAGTTGTGTGGTTCCTTTAAAAAGAGCTACAAGGTTGTGTAGTCCCTAGCCATAGGCAATTTTACCCCTCCCCTAGAGGACATTTGACAATGTCTGGAGACAGTTTTGGTTGTCACAGCTGGGGCAGGGGGTATGCTACTAGCATAGATGGGTGGAGACCAAGAATGCTGGTCAACATCTTAGGGCGCACAGGCCACCTCCCCGTGAAATGTACAGCAAGGGAAGACATAAAGGCAGGCCCATGGAAAGTACAGTCTCTAGTTTTGCCGAATGGAGTCTTTTCAGGGTTGAGAAGGTCAAACAGCTCTCATCTGAAGGCCTGTGGTTTATACTGAGTTCACAAGGCCTGGGGCCAGCAAGCACAGGGCATCTGGGGCTTGTTCTCTGTGGTTGAGCCAGGGTCTGTGGCAAAGTGCCTGGTACGTGGCACGCTTCATAAATATTTGCTGAATTAAGTACTTTAATTGGAACTATGGTGCCTATGATAGGAAGCTGTTAATTAGTTGGTAAGCAGAGGACAAGGAAGAACGATGTCAAGAAATGCAAAAGCGGGGCACAGCCAAGAGGTCAGTTAGGCTTCAGAACTTCCTGGGATTGGCTGTCTGGAGAGAAGCCAAGTGTCTGGAGTGTCAGCCACCCGAGGCTGTGTGGTAGAGGCCACAAGGTCCACAGACCCGGCTCTGGGCATTCCCCTCCGCCCCTTCTGTGAGCCTCTAACACCAAAGGGTCTTCCTTCAGTGGCTCTTGAGGTGCTTGGAGGGGCTTCATCGGGGCTTCAGGAGCCAAGCTCCCAAGGTCGAAGCTCGGGTCTCTGCTGGGCCTTTCTTGCTGTTCTGGGTTCTCTCCCTCTTCAGACCTTGTACTCACTTTTCCTTTTGTTTCGAGTTGGAGTCTCACTCCGTCACCCAGGCTGGAGTGCGGTGGCCCGCTCCGGACCACCGCAGCCTCGACCTGCTGGCCTCCGGCGATCCTTCCGCCTCAGCCTTCCGAGTAACTGGAACTACAGGCACGCGCCACCGTGCCAGGCTAATTTTTGATTGATTGTAGACACGTGGTCTCGCCAAGTTGCCCAGGCGGGTCTCGAACTCCTGAGCTCAGGCAATCCTCTCGCCTCAGCCTCCCAAAGTGCCGGGATTACAGGCGTGAGCCACCAGGCCTGACTGCAAAGCTCTTTCTACTCTGGCCCTACTCTGCCTTCCTCCCCTGTATTTTCTCCTGGCCATGACCCTTTCACCCCTCCCGCTTCTTGTTCTGCTTCTCCATGCACATCTGGAGCTTCAGCCAAGCTAGACTGTTTGCGTTTTCATGAAAGAGCCCATGCTGTCCGTCCTCGGTGCTGTTGCCTCAGGGCAGAAAAACAGTGTTATCCACTGGCCCCCACATTGCCTTGATGTTAGCTAACCTGGGTCCTATGCATTTCTCCTTTCACTGCTAATTTTTCAGGGTCCTTCTGCTCCCATAAGTATGCAAATCACTCAACACGAATGGAGTCAAAAATCCCCAAATAGATACCTACCTCCTATCTACGGCTTGCATAGGAAATGTTTGTGAATTAGAGAGATAGTGCTGTCTGTGAAGTGCTTTAATCTTCCCAGACTGAACTACATTCCTTCAAAGCATTATTCAGATTTCACATTGGCTTCCACATGTGCTTAGCATCGCAAGGAAGACCTGACCTGCTGAAAGCAGGGCCTCGGTGCTCTGCTGAACTGTGGCTGGAGGTAAGATAGATTGCCAAGGTGATGAAAATGCTCTTGAGCTTGTCATTTACTTTAATTAATTAATTAATTAATTTTTTTGAGTCCGAGTCTTACTCTGTCGCTCAGGCCGGAGTGCAGTGGCGCGACCATGGCTCACTACAGCCTTAACCTCCTGGGCTCAGGCAATACTTCACCTCAGCTTCCTGAGTAGCTGGGTTTACCGGTGCGTGCCACCATGCCTGGCTAATTTAAAACAATTTTTTTGGAGATGAGGTCTCGGTATGTTATGTTGCCCATGCTGGTTTCAAACTCCCGGAGACAGCAATCCTCTCGCCTCAGCCACCCAGAGTGCTAGGATTACAGGGGTGAGCCACTGTGCCCGGCCTATCATTTTCTTTAGATATAAGTTTTCAGTTGAATCAAAGGTCACCTGTCCTATGTCAGGTACATTTTTGCCTTCAGGAGGTGGAGACTTTGATGGTGCTCATGAAACCCTGATTTTATGAGGGTTTCGATTAGGTATGGTCATCACCAGTGTTCATATAGAAATGTATTTCTTTTGAATGTGAAGAAATACATCTGGAAATTTCAGTCTTCAAAAAGAAAGTGAGATGGGTAGAAGGTGGGAAGCTTTGCAATATGGTTAAGAGTTTGGATGGCCTTGTTCATCAGATCCAAGAACAATGCAAATGCAATAAATACACCTCAAAGATAAAAGCGTGATTGAAAGGAAATTTTGCTTCCCATATGTAACACTTGCTCTGTGGCCCCACAACCTGGAGTTAAAAAAAAAAAAAAAAAAAAAAAAGGAGAAGGAGGAGAGTTTCCATAATAGCAATAAAAACAATATTCTTTTTCCTCTAACACCCATCAGCTAATATGGAGCTTTCAAAACCTTTTGAAGTTCCTTTTCCCAATTCCCCTCCCACTTCTGGGAGTTTCTGGGTTTATTTCATGCACATTATGAGCCAGGGGTTTTCAGCCTCTGTGTTGGGTTTTCTGTTTCCCCCTTGGCCTGTTGTGGGACAGCAGAGGCCTGCCACAGCAGGGGATGCCTGCCCATGTGGGCACAGGGCCACCAGACCTCAGACTGAGGCCACAGATGCTTACCTAAAGTCTTTACCTGCTGTGGCTAAGAGGCCTTGGCCCCTCTAAGCTGCACCAGATTTCAGGCTGCAGAGCTGGATAGAATCTTTCCCCAGTGTAGGAATTCCTCAAGCTCTAGGATAATAAAATAACACTTCTTGTGTACCTAAACACCGAAGAGATTTTTTGTTTGTTTGTTTGCTTGTTTTGTTTGGGGTTTGAAAACAAGCCTTTCATTTCAATCCCCTTGTCAGAAGATTCAGAATGAGCTTTGCAACAGATGCCTTACTGCAATACTAAAATGTTCAGCATCTGCTCTCTATCGGGCGTTGTTTTTGAACCAAACTTTTATACCTTCACTCTTTCTTTCCTTGGATGAATTCTTTCCCAGGAGGCAGTGAGCCTTTTTATGCAAATAGATGCGCAGTAGGTTAGCTCCACCAGACACATCTTAGTGATGGGCTGTGCAGGGTTTAGGCCTAAGATGGGAGTCTTATACAAACAGAAGATGGCAATCTATGAATCTTTTAGTCCCAGACTCAGACACAGTGTAGGCTGAAGACATCAAGTCATAAGGCTTGTTATTTTATTTTTTATTTTTGTTTGAGACAGGATTTCACTCTGTCACTCAGGCTGGAGTGCAATGGCACAATCACCACTCACTGCAGCCTCAAATTCCTGGGCTCAGGCAATTCTTCCTCCTCAGTCTCCTGAGTGCCAGGACTATACAGATGCATGCCACCATGCCTGGCTAATTGTTTGATTTTGTTTTTCTTTTGTAGAGACAGGTTCTTGCTATGTAGCTCAGGCTTTTCTAGAACTCCAGGGCTCAAGCAATCCACCCATCTGTACCTCCTAAAGTGCTGGGATTACAGGTGTGAGTCACTGCACCTGGTCATGCTTATTAGTTTTATTCAGAAAGTATTTGATAGGAACAGGACCCCCCCCCACTAAAGTTCACAAACCAGCAGGTGATGCCGTGATCACTGAAGGCACCTAGAACTCTTGGGAGCCAGACCTTGACTACCGTAGGGTCCAGAAGCCGCACTCTCACAGCTGTATGGTTTCCTTTCTGCTTTTAACAATCTCCTCTCCCTCCTTCTCTGTTTACATGTGGCCCAAAATGACCAGTAGCCCAGGCCAGTGGTCAATGTATTTTCCATAGGTCCATCCAGCTAAATACAGCCCCTGTCAATTCTAATTCTTGCGGAAGAGAATATGATTAGGCACCAGCTGGCCATTAGAATGGTTGATTTTAGTTTGAATGCTCACCCTGCTCGAATCAGCAGTTCCTGGGGGTATGTCATGAATATAAACATTGCTTTCTCCCCCCACAACAAGGGTTTTGAGAATGAAGCTGTGGGAGGCACAGGTACCCCCAAATATGGTTACGATGCTGTGGAGGGGAAGGGCTTGCACTGCAAATCTCTTTGAATTCCCTAACGTCTTACCCCCTGATGCTCAGTAAAGGATTGTAGGAAGAATTTTGAGTAAAAAGGTCCCTGTGGTCTTAGACGTCAGGATCCAGGTGGAAATCGACTGTGTTATGAACTAGTTTTGCTGTCCTAAAAGATAATGACCTACCCCTGAGCCAGAAGCCTGAAAACCTTCCAAATGATGAACTTAAAAAAGAATAAGGTAGCTAAGGGTATATATCCCACTCCTGTCAATACTGGGTCAACAGATTTTCAGGAGAAATCTTCTAATCCTTCTGGATAGAGCCTCTTTCTCGTGAGGGCTTAGGCACGGGAGGAATAAATAACACTGAGAAAGTTTGGGTTCCCTTCAGCTGATTCTGCAGCTTCACTGCTTCTTAAAAGCCGCTGTGATTAACAGCTCTGAAATGTTTTTAATGAGCGCTTCAGTCTGGGCTTACAAATCCTTGAAAGAGTTAAGATTTCACCCAGGAGGTTGCGGAACTGCATTAGCATGTGTGCTTATTACTGCTTGAACATTCAGCAGCAGGCCTGCGTCTTCAGCGGGGTGGGGTGTGTGTGGGGGGGGTGTGGGGCGGTGGGGGTGGCTGGCGGCTGTTAGGTGCAGAGGGGCTTGGAGATCTTTGGGCGGATCAGAGCACCTGGATGGCAGCTCTGAGAACTGCAGTGAGCTCCATGGATCCCAGTCAGGAAGAGGGACCCCCACGGATTCATAATGAGGGCGTTGAGAATCCCGCAGTGGGCTGATGCAGGAGGCAGAAGTGATGGGCACCCAGGTAGGGGGTAGGCGGTGGGCCAGGAAGGTGCTTTCACCCCTTGGCAGATTATTAAGTTAGTTTTCCGGAGGGAAGCGTCCGCTTTGATTTTCAAACAACAGTCCCTGTGCAGCAGCATTTAATTAATTTACTTCACAAACACATTGTGTTTGCCATGTGCCAGAATCCTGTTTTAAGTCGTTTGTAAATACTGTCTCATTTAATCCTCATAACTCACCTGTGAGGTAGGTAAAGTTATGCTTATTTTGCAGACGGTGAATGACACCAAGACTCTTAGTGGCTGAGTATCATGCTGAGGTCACACGGCTGGTCAGTGGTGGAGCTGGGATTTGAATGCAGGTAGTCCGGCTCTGGGGTCTGTGCTTTTCAACTCTGCCGTGCACAGTGATTCACGTTGAATCACTAATACCTTCCTCAGGCTAAATTTATCATACGACTTTTCGGTGTCTGCCAGAATGAAAGGGAGTGGGTGAGTGGATGGAAGCACACAAGCAATGGGTCTTGATTGGAGGAGACGCAGGAAGGGAGAGGGGAAAGCGCCATACAGAAAGTTAGGTGAAGAGGGCTGGGTGCAGTGCTCATGTCTGTAATCCCAGCAGAGAGGATCACTGGAGCCCAGGAGTTCGAGACCAGCCTGAGTAACACAGCAAGAACTCGTCTGTACCAAAAAAAAAAAAAATTAGCCAGGCATGATGGTGCACCACAGTGGTTCTAGCTACTCAGGAGGCTGAGGTGGGAGGGTCACCCGAGTCCAGCAAGTTGAGGCTGCATTGAGCCATGATCATGCCACTGCACTCCAGCCTGACTCAAAACAACAACAACAACAACAACAAAAAGGCGAAGAGACATTCCAGAAGGAGAATTGAGGAGTGCTAAAGACAAGAGTTGTTCACCTCACAGTTTTACTATGGACAAGCTCCTTGACCCCTAACATTTTCACAGCAAAGTTGGGTGCCTGTAGAGAGAGCCCATTCAAAATAAAAGCTCAGCAAACGTTGCTGGATTACCTACCATTCGTCTGTTGTTCTCTACAGTGGACTGTAGTGCTTGTCTAATATAATGTGTCATGAGATACAAGCATATATTTATTCTCCTTGTGCATGTCCTGGTATCCTTTGCTCTTCCTTCAGTTGGTGAGACTTGCTACAGAGAAAAGAGAGAGAAAGAAAATACATCTGAGTTTCAAGAGTCAAGGCATTTTTGAACAGCATTATTAACATAAAATAAATCATACATATTTAAAGTACACAGTTTGGACATATGTATACACTCATGAAACCATCACCACAATGAAGAGAATAAACATTATTAAATTTTTCTTTGTGCCTTTTATAATTCCTCTTTCCTCCCTCTCGCCCTGCCTTGTGTTTCTAGACAGCTCCTCGTCTGCTTTTTATCAGTTTAGATTAGTTTGCATGTCTTCTAGAATTTTATACAAATGGAATCATATAGTACTTACTCTTTCTGTTTGGCTTTTTTCACTCAGCATAATTATTTTGAGATTCTTCCAAGTTATTGTATCAAGAGCTTATTCCTTTTTATTGCTGAGTAGTATTGACTCTGACTAGAATACGGATTGTTTGTCCATTCACCTATTGATAAACATTTGGGTTGTTTCCAGGTTTTGGCTGTTATAAACAAGGCTTCTACGAATAGTTGTGTACAAGTCTTTTGTATGTTTTCTTTTCTACTGGGTGAATAACTAGTCGTAGAGTGACTGAGTCATGTACTAGGTGCATGTTTAATTATTTAAGCAACTGCTAAACTGTTTTCCAAGGAATTTGTACTATTTACATTCCCACCAGAAATGTATGAGAGTTCCAACTGTTCCACATTCTTGCCAACAGTTGGTATGGTCAATCTTAATTGCTGACATTATAATTGGTGTGTAGTGTTATCTAATTATGATTTTAATCTGCATTTTCCTAGTGACTAGTGGTGAGGAGCATTTTTCATGTGTTTACTTGCCATCTGTATATCTTTTTTGGTGATGTGTCTGTTCAAACCTTTTGCCCATTGGAAAAAAATTTGTTTAGAGTCAGGCACAGTGGTGTATGCCTATAATCTCAGCTACTTGGGAGGCTGGGGTTGGAGGGTTGCTTGAGACCAGGAGTCCAAGATCAGCCTGGTGAACATAAGGAGACCCATCTCTATCAAAAAAAGAAAAAAGTCTCTGGGTGCAGTGGCACACACCTGGGTGCAGTGGCACACACCTCCCAGCTACCCTGGAGGCTGAGGTGGGAGGATCCCTTGAGCCTAGGAGTCTGAGACTATAGTGAGATATGATCAGGTCACTGTACTCCATCCACCCTGGGTGACAGAGCAAGACCTTATCTCTTAAAAAAAAATGAGTATTGAGAATTCTTCAAATATTCTAGATAACAGTTTTTATCATCTATGTAACTAGCAAATATGAAAATCTCAGTTTGTGACTTAGTTTATTTTTTTGCCCTTAAAAGTGTCTTTTGAAGAGCAGAAATTCTTAATTCTAATGAAATTCTGAATGTCAATACTTTCTTTCTTGGATAACTTTTAGTATTGTATCTAAGAAATCTTCGCCCAACCCAAGGTTACAGAGACTTTCTCCTGTGTTTTATTCTGAGTTTAATAATTTTAGGTTTTTCATTTAGGTCTTTGGTCCTTTCTGAGTGAGTTTCTGAATGTAGTAAAAAGGTATAAAGTTCAATTGTTTTTCTATGGCTATGCAGTCGTTCAATTACCATTTGTTGAAAAGACTATTCTTTCTCTACTGCTTGCCCTTGTCAAAAATTAGTTGTCCCTGTGCAGTAAGCCTATTCAGTTCCACTGATCTACAGTAATATCCCCTCATCTGTAAGGGATACTTCCGAGACCTCCAGTGGATGCCTGAAACCATAGGCAGTCCCAAACCCTATGTATAGTTGTGTTTTCTTAATCCAATAATTGAGAAAGCTACTAAATGACTAATGGGCAGGTAGTTTATACAGTATAGATACACTGGACAAAGGAATGATTCACACCCAGGCAGGACAGAGCAGTATGATGGGAGACTTCATCACATTACTCAGAACACATGATTTAAAACTTGCAAGTTGTTTTGTTTTGTTTTTTGAGTCAGAGTCTCACTCCACTGCCCAGGCTGGAGTGCAGTGTCACAGTCACGGCTCACCACAGCCTCGACCTCCTATGCTTAGGTAATCCTTCCGTCTTAGCCTCCTAAGTAGCTGGGACCATAGGCACATACCACCATGCCCAGCTAATTTTTATTTTTTGTAGAAATGGGGTCTCACCATGTTGTCCAGGCTGGTTTTGAACTCCTGGCCTCAAGCAAACCTCCTGCCTTGGCCTCCCAAATTGTTGAGATTACAGGCAGGAGTCACTGTGTCTGGCCTATACTTTTTTAGTTTTGTTGTCGTTGTTGTTTGTTATTGTGCTTTCATATGAGTCTTAGAATAAACTTGTCAATTTCTACAAAAAGTTTTCTGGGTTTTTTTATTGGCATTGCATTGAATCTGTTGATTAATTTAAGAAAAATAGACATCTTAAATGAGTATTCTAACTCATGAACAAGGTGACTATATCCCATCTTAAAAGTGTTCTTAATTACTGAACAGTGTTTTATATATATATATATGTTTTACTTCAATTTATTATAAAGATGTAGGGCACAAGTCAAGATTAGGTATACAAGTAGCCTATGAGCAGGTGAAGTTTGAGCCTCCAACTGGTCCTCACTTCTCCTGGTTTCGAATTGGGTCTACTTAGTGGTGTTATGTGACGCCCCTTCCCCTGGCGGTGTCCCACTACTGCCACTCCCTCTCCTGTAGTAATATGCAGAATTTCACACATTTTGCCAGATTTATCTCACAGTGTGTCATATTTTAATGCTTTTGTAAATGGTATTTTTAAAAATTTCAATTTCTGATGTTTGTTGTCACTCTGTAGAAATACAATTAAGTTTTGTATATTGATCTTGCATCCTGCAACTTTCTTAAGTTCATTTATTAGATGTCTACATAATCATGTCATTTGTGAGTAAAGACAGTTTGAGTTTTTCTTTCCAGCTGAGTACCTTTTACTTCCTTTTCTTGACTTTTTGCACTATCTAGAATTGCTAATGAAATGTTTAGGAATAAAAATATTCATAATATGCTCTTAATATATCTTTTTAATACCTGTAGAATCTGTAGTGATGTCACCTTTTTCATTCTTAATATTGGCAATTTGTGTCTTCTTTCTTTCCTGATCAGTTTGACTAGAGATTTATCTGTATTATTGATAAGTCACTTGCTTGTGACTTATTTATTTTTCTCTTCTGTTTTCTATTTTATGGATGTCTGTACTCTTATATGCTTTCTTCTATTTACTCTGAGCTTTATTTGTTCTTTTTTTTATTGTGTCTAAGGGTAAAAGCTGAGATTACTGATTTGAGACCTTTCAGCTTTTCTGATATAGGTGATAAGTACTATAAATTTCCTTCTAAGTACTGTTTACCTATATCCTTTAAAGTTTGATACATTGTGTTTTCATGTTCACTCAAAATATACTTTATCTTTGGAATTATTTTGACCCATGAGTTATTAAGAAGTATGTTATTTAGTTTTCAAAAAATATTTTAGAATTTTCCAGAGTTATTTCTGTATTCCACTGTGGTCAGAGAACATTCTTTGTGTGGGTTGAATAATTTTAAACTTATTGAGACTTGTATGGTTCAGGATAGAGTCCATCTTTGTGAGTGTTCCTAGTGCACTTGAATAAAAAGTGTGTATTCTCCGGTTTTTGAATAGAGTGTTCTATAAATGACACTTAGTTCTAGTTGATTGATAGTATTGTTCAAATCTTCTATATCACTTCTGCTTTTCTACGTAATTGTTTTATCAACTAGTGACAGAGAGGTAGTGAAGTCTTCATCTATAATCATATATTTGTGCATATCTCTTTGAGTTCTGTCAGCTTTGCTTCATGCATATTACAGGTATAAACATTTTGATATACTCCCTTTATCATTATTCTATATCCCTCTTTTATCCCTGCTAATATTCTTTGCTCTGAAATTTACTTTATCTGCTATTACGATAACCATATCAACTTTCTTTTGATTGGTGTTGGTGTGGTACATTTTTTACATTCTTTTATTTATAACCTATTTACATCTTTATTTAGAAAGTGGCTCTCTTGTAGGCAGCCAAGACTTAGGACTTGCTTTTTTAACTAATATATGAATCTCTGCATTTTAATTATGGCTTTTAAATTATTTACATTTTGCATGATTATTGATACATTTGTGTTTAAATCTATATGATCTTGCTATTTGTTTTCTATTTGTCCCATCTAGTCTTTGTTCCCTTTCCCCTCTTTTTCTGCCTTTTTGATAGAATATTATATATTTTGAGTCAGGGTCTCTCTCTGTCACCCAGGCTGCACAATCATGGCTCACCACAGCCTCAACCTCTTGGGCTTAGGTGATCCTTCCACCTCCTCCCGAGTAGCTGGGACTACAGAGGTGCACCACCACACCTGGCTAGAGTTTTGATTTTTTTGTTGTTGATTTTTTTGAGTTTTTGATTTCTGACTTATATTGCCTGGGCTGGTCTTGAACTCCTAGGTTTAAGCAATCCTCCTGCCTTGACCTCCAAAATTACAAGCATGAACCACCATACTCAGTCTGATTGACTATATTTTATGATTCCATTTGTTCCTTTTTGCTGTTTTATTAGCAATTACTAATAGTTTTTTGTGTTGTTTTAGTGGTTGCTTTAGAGTTTGTAGTATACATTTTCAACTTACCACAACCTGTCTTCAGGTGACAGTATACCATTTACATATTGCATAAGAGTGTTATAGCCATTTATTTCAGATTTCCTGTCATAGCCTTTTTGCTATTGTTTTCATGCATTTTACTTCTACATGTTATAAACTTCACAATAAATTATTGTGTTTCCTTTTACTGATAAACTATCTTTTAAGGACAGTTAACTAATAAGTGAAAAGTCTTTTGTATATACTCTCATAGTTTTATATTTACCCACATTTGTGCATATTCTTTTGTTTAGATTCAGATTTCTGTTTGGTATTTTCCTTCTGCCTGAAAGACTTACTATTTCTTGTAGTGTAGGTCTGCTTGTGATAAAGTTTTTCAGCTTTTGTTCTTCTGAAAAAAAAGTCTTTATTTCACTAGCTTTTTGAAAGATGTTTTTATACATAGTATAAAATTCTATGTTGACAGGTTTCGGGGTTTTGTTTTGTTTTTTTCTTTAAGTGTTTAGAAATATTGTCTCTAGTTTGCTTTGTTTCTAATCAGACATCTGTTGTCATCTTTGTCTTTGTTTTTATTACATAGTGTGTCTTTTTTCTCTGACTGACTTTAAGATTTTATGTCTTTTTCTTGTTTACTAGTATTAAGAAACTCAGTCATGATGTGCTTGGGTGTCATTTTCTTGTGTTTCCTGAACTTGGGGTTTGTTGAGCTTCTTGGATCTGTGGTATTATAGTTTCATCAAAATTAGATAGTTTTTGCCAATTATTTCATCAAATACTTTTTCTGTCTCTCCCATTCTCTCTTCTCCTTTGGGGACTCCAAGTTCATGTATACTGGGATGCTTGAACTTTTCCCATAGGTCTCTGATACTTGCTTCATTTTTTTTCCACTCTTTTTTCTCTCTGTGTTTCACATTTGAATAGGTTTTATTACCGCATTTTCAAGTTTGCTAAGCTTTTAGTCTGCAATGGATAATCTTCCATTAATCTTGCCCAGTGTATTTTGAATCTCAAACATTATAGTTTTAATCATTAGAATTATTACCTTGTCTTTTTTAATATATCTTGTCTGTCTCTGCTTAACTTGTTTAATCTTTCTTCTAGGTTCCTGCACATATGGAATTCTGTTATAACAATGTTTAATATCCTTATGTACTAACGTAATACCCTTATGTTTTATTACTGAATTGCTTTAGATTGTTATTTTTTCTTTCATTATGGGTTATATTTTTCTGTTTGCTTGCTTGCCTAATAATTTTTTATTAGATGCCAGACATCGTGAATTTTATCTTATTTAGATGCTGGGTATGTTTTTATTTCCTTAAGTGTTAATTAATTTTGTTCTAGGATGTTGTTGAGTTACTCAAAAAAGCATAAAACCTTTTGAATATTGCTTTTTAGCTTCATTAGGTGGGACCAAAGCTGCCTAATATGACTAATTTTTCCCCACCATTTAGGTAAAACCTTTCTGAGTACTTTAACCAAGCCCCATAAACTATCAGGTTTTTTTTTGCCTCCAGCTGGTGGGAACAGGAATTATTCCTAATTAACCTGTGGGGATTGTTTTTGTGCATCCTTTGACTGACTCTGTCCCTAGCCTCATGTAGTTCCTCACACACACTGATCAGTGTACAGCTCAAGTCTTGAGGGGGCTTCTTCATATCTTCGAGTTCTTACTCTGTGAAGCACTCTCCTCTGCAACACTCTGCCCTGGGAATTCTAACCTTTGGCATTTCTGAATTCCCAGATTCGTTTCCTCAAATCCCTGAAGTTTCTGGGCTCATCTTCGATCTCCCTGCACCCGTGCGTTGCAGCATGGGAACTCTCCAAGCGGTAAGCTAGGAAACTTGTAGAAGTCTCCTCATCGTGTCTCACATCTCAGGGGCTGCTTTACCTTTTCGTTGATGTCCAGTGTCTTAGAAACCATGTTTCATAAATTCTGTCTCACTTTTCAGTTGTTTCAGGAAGGGAAGTAGATCTGTTTCTATTATTCCCCCTTGGTCCAAAGTGAAAGTTCAAGAGCCAAGGCTTTCTGTTTAAAAGAGCCTGAGTTTTTGACTTTCAAGTTTTAAGCCAGGAAAGATTCAGGGAGTTAAGTATGGATTTGAAAATGTGCTTGATTGTGTGAGTCAGTTTTCCTTTCCTTAATACATTAAGAATCCCTGTACGGAAGGGAGGAGGATCATTAGAGGGGAGGAAAAGTATGATTGGCTCTAAAAAGATGGCTTGCTCCTTGGCCCTGCCCCTTAGAACTGTCTCCCGTTATACAGGGGAAGAGTCCACACTATAGAAACCTTAGCTTCGGGGATCCAAGAGCAGAGCCAGCCTGTGTGTCTTTTCCCGGGGGGAACCCAAGGAGGTGTAAGCCTCATGGATCGCCCCACAGACCAGCAGTGGAGACCCTCTGTGGAGTGTTATGGGCTGAAGGTGTGGGTCCCCTCAAAATTCGCATGTTGAAGCTACACCCCTCAGCGTGACTGTATTTGGAGACGAGGCCTCTCAGGGAGCAGTTAAGGTTAAATGAGGTCATAAGGGCGAGACCCTGATCTGGCGGGATTAGTGTCCTCATCCAAAGAGACACCAGAGTGTTCACGTTCTTCTCCCCCCCTCCCCTCCCTCCCCCTCCCTCCCCCCTGCTCCTCCTCCTCCTTCTTCTCCCCTATCTCCCCTCCCCCTCCTTTCCTCTCCTTTTCTGTCTCTCTCTGTCTTCCATATGTCACAGAGGAAAGACCACAGGAGGGAGGATGCAGAGAGAAGCCGAAAGCCAGGAAGAGAGTCCTCACCAGGAATCCAGTTTGCCGACACCTTGACCTGCAACTTCTAGTCTCTACTACTGTGAGAAAAGAAATTGCCACTCAATCTACGGTATTTTGTCACGGTAGCCTAAGCAGACTAAGACAAGTGTGTAGACAGACCAACTTGTGACCACTTTGCAGAGTTTTCTCTTACCCAGAATGGTATAGGTAGAAAATATTGACCACACATCCAAGAGAGGTTTTGGTGTAGCTGAGAGAAATTCGAACCTGGAGGAGTCTCATAGTTTGGGCCAGGCCAGTAACAACCGTGAAGACCATAATTGCATAGAGTCCTGATAAGAGACAATGTCCCTCGTGGAATCTAGCAGTGATAACAGCTAAAAACTAATTGTCCTTTTTCTATGTCTTGTTCCTACAATGTCCACTATAACATAAATGACATGCCAGGGATAGGGTGAGAGTTAAGATGAAGAGGGCATGATGGGGAAGCCCTGAATTGACTGGGATTAAGTGTCAGAAATAGATATTTGAAATAGAAGCTAACTTGAGTTTTATGCAAATAGCATCATTCTTTTTTTTGTGCCTGAGTTTGTGTCCTAACACTTTTACCCATCACACATTTACTCTCTGGCTAAGTTCCCACAGTAGGGAAATCACAGGGCTTGTTGGGGTTTGATTGCAGTGACTGGCTTGGAGAAGATTGTTGAAACGTATGTCAGAAGACCTTTACAGCATGTATTTTCTCTACCAAATAAAGTAAGTTATAACTGAAAACTATAAGTGATTCTTTGACAGAAATGTGTGAGTGTATCCTTTGTGAAAGTTAATTCCTGCAGGGTAACAAAGTTAGACTGAGAGGGTTCACTTCCCATGTGCCAATGTCCCAGAGTCTTTAATTCGAATTCAGGCATTGTGTTACAGATCTTTGCCTTTTCTTCTAAATAGCAGAAATGATGAATGTGAAATCCGAATAATGAGAATCTTCATATGTTTACTAGTGAATCCTGTGTCTTTCAAAGTACTCATCCTGAGGCGTTATACTCCTATTTCAAAGATGATATGCCTGCTCAAAACATTTGTAGAATTCCTCTGCTGGAATTATTTTCAGAGATTTCAGCATATTCTGCTAAATCTTCACATTAATGACTTATCTTTATTCTTTGAGCAAAGATTTCATTTTTTCTGGTAGTAGCCAAAATCATTTAGAGCTATCTAATTAATAAAGAGGGGAGTCAAACTGGGTAATACCATCTGTGGCCAAAAATGAAGACTAAAAAGAAATTAGACTGATTTTTCTCGGTAAATATAAGAAAGCTAATAGATTACCTATCTTTCTATTTATTGATCTCTATCTCTCTCTCTATCTCTATCTATCATCTGTCATCTATCTACCTACCTATCTAGGGTCTCGCTCTGTTGCCCAGGCTAGAGTGCAATGGCATGATCCCAGCTTACAGCAGCCTCAACCTCCTGGGCTCAGATGATCCTTCCAGTAGTTGGGACTACAGGCATGTGCCACCATACCTGGCCAATTTTTTGTAGAGGCGAGATCTCGCTATGTTGTCTAGGCTGGTCTCAAATTCCTGGGCTCAAGCAGTCCTCCTTCCTTGGCCTCCCAAAGTGCTGGGGTTACAAGCAGGAGCCACTGAGCCCAGCGGGAAACGAATAAATACTTAAAACAATTTTTTAAAAAAAATTTAAACTGTGGAAATCCTCTCTGGAATCAACTGCTCTGGTGAAGGCCTATGTCCCTCCTCTCCTACCATCCTGCATTCGTCAGATGCCCTTGAGGCTGCACACAAGAATGCGGTCAGAAAACCATTCTTGAAATGATAGCAGGTGAGAAATATAACTTTAAAAAATACATCTTAAAAGATACAGCGTTCTCAGGCAGTTCATTTATAGACATTTCTAACAGTAGATGACTATTATCAAAGACTTTTCTGAATCAGAAGATGCAGGATACAGGGTGTGACTTCAAAGTACTAAATGAGTTGCTCTCTGCCACCAGACTAGACAGAGGACTTTCAAGATGGCCGTCCAGAAAGGTGAAACTCGCATGCTTTACTTGCTCTCCTGCTAAGGCAGTCTGCTAATCCTCACTGTTCCTCTTTTCATGCCCCTCCATTCCTGTCACTTAACACTAGGCCCAATACCACACTCTGGGACCAGTATGCACCCTTTGCCCCAAGCACTTATGACGGGCTTAGCACTGATTCGGTTCTGCTCCTGATCCCACTAACTTAGACAACCCATTGCCCCTGTGACCAAGTCTAGGCCAGGTCAGATGAGGGTCAGTTTTCTGCCCTCCAGTTGCAGTCTCCTTATGATGCTTGTCCCTGCATGGACCTTGTTTTGTCTGCTTGGCCTCAATTTTTGTAGATTTTAAACTCATTTTGGAACATGAACTCTGATATTGAATTGACCTCTCCAAAGTCTGAACTCTAACCGATGGTTTCACATTTGTTTTTCCACCATAAAAACCTTTTGATAAAACTCAGCCTGTAATCCTGTGCCTTTGGGAGGCTGAGGTGAGTGGATTGCCTGAGCCCGCGGGTCCGAGACCCGCCTGGACAGTGAGACCTCATCTCTACAATAAATCAAAAAATCAGCCGGGCGTGGTAGCGCATGCCTGTAATTCTGACTACTTTGAAGGCTGAGGCGGAAGGATCGCGGAGCCCAGCAGGTCGAGGCTGTGGTGGCTGGGAGCGGCCACTGCACTCCAGTCTGGGCAACAGAGTGAGACTCCAACTCAAAAAAAACCCCCAAAAACAAACAAACAAACAAAAATCTTGTAAGGTGAAAATGGAGCTATTATAGCTGGAAAAAGAGTGAGGATTCTCATCTGTACGGCTTCTTGCCCGGTGTAGAGTTAGCACTCAGCAAATGCTAACCAATGAATAATAAGGACAGCAGTGACTGTAATGACAACCATTAAAAAACTCAATTCAAGAACAGGTGCAGTGGCTCATGCCTGTAATACCAACACAAGGCAGGAGCATTGCTTGAGCGTAGGAGTTGGATACCAGCCTGGACAACACAGTGAGGCCATGTCTACAAAAAATAAAAAAATTAGCTGGACATGGCAACGTGCACCTATAGCCACAGCGACTCAGAAGGCTAAGGCAGAAGGATTGCTTGAGCCCAGGAGTCAAGGCTGAACCATGATAGTCCGTTGCTATTAGACCACTAGGCAAAATGTATGAAGACAGTTCACCAAAAAGTAGGTACAAGTGACTCCACAACATATGAAAAGGAGCTCAATCTCATTTAAACAAAAAGAGGTCAAGATAAAGTTACAATGACATTGTTTTCCACCCGTCACACTGGCAAAATTTTTTAAAATGACAGTACACTTCAATAGTACACTCTGTCGTTTTGGGGTGGATCGGAGGCACTATTGTATTGTTATTATAACTTCTGTGGAAGGTAATTTGCAATATTTACTAATATTTTTAAAAGCCCACCCTTTGATCCAGCAGTATGTTTTTAAATATTTATGACAGATATGCTTCTAGTAAATGGCTTATTTATTGCAGTGTTGTTTGTATTAGCTCAAGATTGAAAATAACATACATTTTATTCATTCATTTATTTATATTTATTCATTTATTATGCTCGAGTTGTGCTATACATTGAGGATTTGCTATATAAGTAAATTGCATGCAGGCAAGGTTTGGGCTTCTAGCGAGCCCTTTCTCCTCCTGGTATTGAACGGGATATCCAATGGGTAGTTGTTTATCTTGTATACTCTGTTTCCCTCCCCTCATTAGCAGTGTCAGTGTCCATTGTTCCCACCTTTGTGCTCATGTGCCCAGTGTTTAGGACCTGCTTCTGAGGGAGAACACGTGGTATTCGGTTTTTGTGTCTGTGACAGTTCAATTAGAAAGATGATCTCCAGCTGCATCCTTGTGGCTGCAAAGGACATGATTTTGTTCTTTAGGGTTGTGTAATATTTTATTGTGTATATGTACATTTTGTTTATCCAGTCCATGTTCATTGGGTATCTGGGTTGATTCCATGTTCTTACTATTGTGTATAGTGCTACAATGAACATACATGTGCAGGTATCTTTTTGGCAGAGTGATTTATGTTCCTCTGGGTATATTCCCAGAAGTGGGATTGCTGGATCTTTTTTTTTTTTTTTTTTTTCGAGTTGTAGTCTCACTCCGTTGCCCAGACTGGAGTGCAGTGGCCACTCCCGGCCACCGTAGCCTCTACCCGCTGGGCTCCGGGGATCCTTCCGCCTCAGCCTTCCGAGTAGCCGGAATTACAGGCACGCGCTACCACGCCCGGCTGATTTTTTTTTTTTTTTTTTTTTTTTTTTTGTAGAGATGAGGTCTCACTGCCCAGGCGGGTCTTGAACCTGCGGGATCAGGCAATCCACTCACCTCAGCCTCCCAAAGGCTTGGGATTACAGGCTGAGCCACCGAGCCCGGCTGATTGCTGGATCTTATAGCAGCTCAATTTTTAGTTCTTTGAGAAAACACCCCATTGCTTTCCGTAAAGACTGAACTGGCTTACTTTCCCACTAACAGTGTAGAAGTGTTTTCTTTTCTCCATAGCCTTTTCTTTGTAGCCCCACCAACACCTGTTGTTTTTGACTTTTTAGTGATAGCCTTTCTTACCGGTTTTAGGCAGTATCTCACCATACTTTTGATGTGCATTTCTCTGATGATTAGTGAAGCTGAGTATTTTTTCATAGCTCTTTGGCTGCTTGTATGTCTTGCTTTGGGAAATGTCCTTTGCCCACTTTTTAATGGGGTTATTTGGTTTTTCCCTGTCAATTCATTTGAGTTCCTTGTAGATCCTGGATGTCAGATCTTTGTCTAGTGCATAGCTTACAAATATTTTTTCCCCTTTCTATGAGTTGTCTCTTTACTCTCTTGATGGTTTCTTTTGCTGTGTAAAAGCTTTTTCGTTTGATAAAATCCCACCTGTCAATCTTAGCTTTTGCTGCATTTGCTTTGGAGGACTTGGCAATGAATTCATTGCCTACTCCAATGTCCAAGAAGGTATTCCCTAAGTGTTCTTCTATGATTTTTATAATTTGAGGTTTCACATTGAAGTTCTTGATCCATTTTGAGTTAATTTTTATATATAGTAATAGGGGTCTAGTTTCATTCTTCTGAATGTGGTTAGCCAGTTTTTCCAGCACCATTTGCTAGATGATTTCCTTTCCCTAATGTTTGTTTTTTTGTTGACCTTGTCAAAGATGAGTTGGTTGAAGGTCCATGGTTTTATTTCAGATTCTCTGTCCTGTTCCATTGGTCTGTGTGTCTATTTTTGTATCAGTAACATGTTGTCTTGGTTACCGTAGCCTTGTAGTAAAGTTTGAAGCCTGGAACTGTGATGCCTCCAGTTTTGTTCTTCTTGCTGAGGATTGCTTTAGCTATTCAGACTCTCTCACTATTTTTTTTTTTTTTTTTTTTTTTTGCTTCCCTATGAATTTCTGTATTGTCTTCTCTAGGTCTGTGAAAAATGATGCTGGAAATCTGATAGAGAGTACACTGAATCTGTAGATTGCCTTGGTTGGAATGGATGTCTGGATAGCATTGCTTCTTCCAATCCATGAACATGAAAAGTTCTTTTGTTTGTGTCGTCCTTGATTTCTCTGAGCAGTGTGTTTTAGTTCTCATTGTTACGGTCTTTCATATGTTTGGTTAGATGGATGCTGAGGTTTTTTTATTTTTTGTGTGGTTATTGTGAAAGGGATTGTATTTTTTATTTGGTTTTCAGCCTGCTTGTTGTTGGTGTATAGACATGCATCTGTTTTTTGTCTATTGATTTTGTATCCTGAGACTTTACCAAAGTCATTTATCAGTGCAAGGAGGTTTTTCACAGAGTCTTTAGGATCTTCTAGGTAAAGAATCATATCAAATGCAAAGACAGGTAATTTAACTCTCTCTTTTCCTATTTGGATATCCCAAATTTCTTTCCCTTGCCTGATTGCTTTAGCTAGGACCTCTAGTACTACATTAAATAGGAGGCATAAGAGTGGGCATCCTTGTCTTGTTCCAGTTCTTAGGGGAATGCTTTCAGCTTCTGCTTATTAAATATGATGTTGGCTTCAGGTTTTCTTACATGGCTTTACTGTTTAAAGGAATATTTTTTCAATGCCTAGGTATTTGTGAGTTTTTATTAAGAAGGGATATTGGATTTTATCAAATGCTTTTTCTGTGTTTAATGAGATAGTCATGTGGTTCTTGATTTTACACCTGTTTCTGTGATGGATTATGTTTATTGATTTACATATGTTGAACCAGTCTTGCATCCCAGAATGAAGCCCACTAATTGTGATGGATGACCTCTGAAATGTGCTGTTGAATGTAAACTGCTTGACTCTTGTTGAGAATTTTTGCATCCATGTTTATCAGAAAAATTAGCCTGAGGCTTTCTTTTTTTGTTTATTCTTTGCCAGTTTGGGGTATCAAGATGATACTGGCTTCATAAAAAGAGCTAGGGATAATTTCTTCCTTTTCTATTACCTAAAATACTCAACAAGATTGGTATCAGCTCTTCCTTGTGTGTCTTGTAGAATTCAGCTGAGAAACCGTCTGACCCAAGGCTTGTCTTTTTTTTGGTGGGGCAATTTCTTATTACTGAGTTGATTTTTACTTGTTTGTTTAAGGTTTCATTTTTCTCCTGTTTCATTCTTGGGAGGTCATGTGATGACAGAAATTCTTCCAATTCTTCTAGATTTTCTAGTTTATTCATACACAGATGTTTGTCATATTCTTTAATAATCATTTGTATTTCTTCAGGGTCAGTTGTAGCATTGCCTTTTTCATTTCTAGTTGCATTTATCTCCTCTCTTTCTCATCAATTTAGCCAGGGGTCTGTCAATCACATTTATCCTTTCAAATAACCAATTTTTCATCTTTTTGACCCTTTGTATGATTTTTTTCATCTCTATTTCATTTAGTTGTGAGTTTATTTTCATGATTTCCATTTTTCTACTAATTCTTGAGTTGGATTGCTCTTATCTTTCCAGTTCCCTTATGTGTGACTATTTACCTGAGATCCTTCTATTTTCTTGATATGTGTGTGCAGTGTTATAAACTTCCCTCTCACACTGCTCCCATGATATCTCAGAGCTTTTCATGTGTTGTGTCTTTGTTTTCATTTGTTTCCAGGAATCTTTTTATTTCTGCCTTGATTTCTGTGTTAACCCAAAAGTCAATCAGAAGAATATCGTTTAGTTTTTATGTATTTGTGTGTTTTGGAGGATTCTTGTTGGAGACAATGTTTATTTTTATTCCACTGTGGTCTGAGAAGAGGCTTGTTATGATTTTGATCTTTTGAAATTTGTTTATGTTTGATTTATGTCTGAGTATGTGACCGATCTTTGAGTATGTTTCATGTGCTGATGAGAGGAATGTACATTCTGTGGTTGTTGGGTGAAGTGTTCTGCAGATGTCTATTAGGTCCAACAGATCGAGTTTGAGTTAAGGTTCCAGATTTCCTTGACAGTTTTTTGCCTCAAAGATTGGTCTAAGGCTGTTAGTGGGGTATTAGAGACATAGGCTTTATTCTTATCTCCTTCTTAAGGGCTGTATTATTATCTCAGATGTTGTAAATAAATGGGTTGTTCCAATTGACTGCCAGCCAAGAGGTGGTGCTTGCAGGAGACGGTGGTGGTGGATTGCAGGAGAGCTGTGGGGGTGGCTGTGGGTATTTTTGTTTCCTCAGGGAAGTGATGATCTAAGTGATGACTGGGGCTATGGAAGCTCCCAAACTTCCTCAATTCCTGGGCTTTCAAGCGGTGTTAGGGAAGGAAAGCTGGTCAGGGGAGGTTAGGTCAGACTGGACTGCTCTCCAACTCCCCACTGGGCACACAAATGGCTGCCACAGTGGAAAACAGGTTCCCTGGCCTCAGTGGCCATGCTGCAGGAATGGTGGAGCCATCTCTGTCATACAGAAGAGTTCACAAGGGGGAGAGGGTTGCTGGGGTGGTAGGTTGTCCCCCCTCCAATCACACCTCTCTTCTCTTGTCAGTGCTCCTCTTGTCTAAAGCTATCAGTGCTCAGAACGCAAAAGTTTCACTCAGCAGCAAGGTTTTTCCTGTGGGGTTGGGTCTGACTGCTCTGCATGCCACCTCTCCACCTGTACGCACTCAGGGGACTCAGAAGGAGGGATGGGCCCCCCGACTACTGTGGCAGTGCTGCAGGAATGGCAGAGCCATCTGTTGCGCAGAACAGTTCACACGGGGAAAGGGACTACCAGGATGATAGGGCTCCTCCTGGCTCCCTTTCCCTAGTGATTGGCTGGCTGTGTTCAGAAGGCAAAAGTTCATTCAGCAGCAGTCTCCACTGCAGATTGCCCAAATAGGAACTGCCAGCGGTAGTGAAATTTACCCCTGGAGCAAGTGAAGGCAGCTGGGGTTTCTGGTCTGAGAGCTGGCCGCTGAGCGCAGCCTCCAGAGATCAGGTTCTTCCAGGATGGTTTGGCCGTAGGCGTTCAGAGGTGGAATGGGCTCTCAGCTCCACATGGGCTCTGGCAGTACGCAGCTGTGCCATATGCAGGCTGCTTCCTGTGTGGGGCTGGAGTCTTGTGGGGCTCGAGGGACCCTCCCAGTCTTTGACAAGAGAGAATGCTGATTTCCTAATTTCCCACACTCACCATTTCCCCACATCAAGAGACTGCTCTCTGTTTCTGATGTGACCAGGGTGGGAAGAGGGCTTTTTGGCTCCAAAACAGTCAATCCGTTCTCTCTCCTCCCTGCTTTCTGTGGGTCCCACCGTTCCCCTGTGAGTTGCGGGAGTGTCCTCCATTTCAATTTTCTTCAACTGCTAGAGGTCTCTGACTGCTGGGGCTGTCTTCCGCGGTCTGCTCTTTGAGAGAGGTGCCTGTCAGCTGCTTCCAGATGGCCATCTTGTCCCTCCCTCACAACCTAAATTTTTATCCATGAAGGACTAATCCAATGAAATCCAGTAGTCATACGATGGAATGTTCTGCAGTGGTTAAAAAAGAACATATTGATATAGAAGTTTCTCTGAAGCAGGGGTAACATACCCCCAGGCTGCGGATCAGTGCTGGTCCATGGCCTGTTAGGAACCAGGAACCACACAGCAGGAGAGTAGCCAGCGAGCCAGCTCCATTTCTGTCAGATCAGTGGAGGCATTAGATTCTCATAGGAGCTGGAACCCTATTGTGAGCTGCACATGCCAGAGGTCTAGGTTGTGTGCTCTTTATGAGAACTTAATGCTTGATGATCTCCTCCTACCACCAATCTGTGGAAAAATTGACTTCCACAAAACGGGTCCCTGATGCCAAAAAGTCTGAGGAGAGCTGCTCCAAAGTATACTGTTAAATGAAAAAAGCAAGGTTTGGAACATCTCGTATCATATATTACCATTAATGTTTAAAAAAATCCACTTTTGGCTGGGGGCAGTGCCTCATGCCGATCATCCCAGCACTTCGGAAGGCTGAGGAAAGAGGATTACTTGAGCCCAGGAGCTTGAGACAAGTCTGGGCCACACAGCAAGACCTCATCTCTACAGCGGGGCCTGCCTGTAGTCCCAGCTACTTGGCAGGCTGAGGCAGAAGGATTGCCTGAGCCCAGGAGATCAAGGCTGTGGTGAGCTGTGATTGTGCTACCGCACTGCAGTCTGGATGACAGAGTGAGACTCCAACTCAAAAGAAAAAAAATCCACTTTTACATATTTGTCTATATTTGAAAATGCTTGGCATATATCTAGAAGTAACACATAGTGGCAGTGGTTGCCTTTGAGACTGGGTGACTGGGGGACAGAGATGTAGAGAGACTTACTTTTACTTATACGTCATTTTGTAGTTCTTGAATTTTGTACTGGACATGATGACCTAGTTATAAAAATTTCACTGAAACACATATCAAAGTAAAAAAAGTGTACAAACTTATTTAAAACAGGTTAAAAAATGGATAGAGAATTTAATAAAATATATTACTTCCAAATAATAAATAGCAAGTAAATTGTCCCAAATAGGAAGTTTTTGAATAGTCTGCACAGATTTAGAGGTAAAAGAGATGAATCTTACAAACCTCTCATAGATGAAATTTTCACAGTAGTCTATTTCTTCCCAACCAAAATCCCCTAGGGAAATCAGCTGAATACCGAATACTGTAATTTTATTTTTCATTTCCTTGTGTAAAAACACCCTAGGAGCTTTGCTGCAAAAAAGGAATTCCCTGGGATTTTAAACCAGCATGGTTTAGAAAAGTCTTAACTTCAAAGTTAGGTTCCCTATGTACCTGTCCATGGGTGGCACCTTTCAAAATGAAATAATTGGAATTCAGTGGAAGTAGCAGCAGCCACATCTGTGGTTTGGTGTTGGAACAGGCAGGAAATGTGGTCTGACACCCAGCAGCACAAAGCTGTTACAGAGAGCATTGTCAATTGAGTGTGTCCTTGATCAATCTGAAATGATTTTAACATTGAATCTAATATGTATATGCTTTGAGACTAAGTATGAGGAATGATCTCGCAAAGTTCTCACCGGGGGTTGGGGAGACACCCTTCCTGCAATGCTATCAGGATGAGAACAGTGTCTGCCACTGCCCACTAACCTTCTCTCCAAAAAAAAAAAATCCCTATGACCACGATGTGGAGAGTGGTGAGTGACCTTCTTAAAGGATTCCACTTCTTGCAGAGTTCTCTCCCTTCCATCCTGGCTGTGGGGGTCATGTCACCCTTGTTTACATGGTAAAATTGAGCGCCTCAACTGCATTGCTTGTCAGTCTACCACTTTAGCCTTCCTTGTTATTTTAGTCCTGATACCTTTTCTGATCTCACATAATCCCCCTAATAATAATACTCTTAGTTCAGAAAGGGTCACACCTTGAAGTCTAATTACCTTCATTAAGAAGAAACATCAGAAAGATGTGTTGACATTCAGTCAAGAGCAAGAATGTCAGAGGAGCTGGGGCAGAGGCCGAAGACCCACTTTGCTGTGTCTCCTGTTTCACTGTGATGAGCCCTGGCTGAGCATTGCCAAATCATCTGCACACGTCAGCTCGTCTCAGGTGCTAGACTTGACCTGGATGCAACAGCTGGCCTGTTTCTGAAGTGCCTGGCACCCTCTGTGACTTAGTGCATTCTTACCGATTAACTCTGTTTTTAACTAATTGACCTTTCTTAAAAATGGCCACAGTTAAATTTCAAGTTCTGGAGGGAAATGGTAACAGAGTTTTATTTCCAGCAAGAGCCAGCACTTCAATTTTCAAAGGCTCGCTTCATCTTCTACCCTTTACTAAGTTTTTGCTCAGTTCATTAGTAAATTTTCTTAGAGGAAATGAAATGGGGGAAGGAATGAAAGAAACTTGCGTTTGTCAAAACAGTTCTTTTGAAGGATTTTGTCTGCAACTGCTGACTTGTGAGAGGTTTGAGATGAACTCTGGATTTAATTGATTTGAGCTGTATATTTCCCTGACCGCGGTAAATGACCAAGAATTGATTCTGGGTGGTAACAAAGCTGTATACTACCAACACTTGAGTGTCCTTTGTGGATGAGGCAAGGCATGCTAATACTGAAGCACAAAACAGATTCTTGTCCTTTTACTTGCTGTGGTCGGCTCTGAATGCACGCACTGAGTGGGAAGGAGGTTACAGGGTGGCCAACTGCCTCACGGTTTCCTCCCCACCCCCCGAGGCTTCTGAGTCCCACTGCAACTGCATGGGCGGTCACTAGTGCGCCTGGAATTTGCATCATCAGATTCAAGGATAGACAGACACACCTTCTGATATTCATGCCCGTGTGTGTGAAGCACCTGTACTGATACCTGGCTTGTCAGTGGTGAGTGGTACCACGGAGGACACGGGGCAGACACTGAGTCGATTTTGAGGAAGATGTGTTAGCTGTTGATCAACGGCCCCTTTGCCCTTTGTGGGCCCTCTGAGACCACTTGATTGCCATGAACTATCTCTGGCTTCTTTTCTTTTCTTTTCTTTTTGAGTTGGAGTCTCACTCTTGTTGCCCAGTCTGGAGTGCAGTGGCATGCTCATGGCCACCGCAGCCTTGACCTGCTGGACTCAGGTGGTCCCTCCGCCTCAGCCTTCCAAGTAGCTGGAACTACAGATGTACACCACCATGCCCGGCTATCTGGCTTCTTTTCTTTCTTATATCAGGGGCTCACCTACATCTTTTGCCACTAGGTTATGTTTCACTGTGCAAAACTACCATTTTTTTTTTTTTTTGAGTTGGAGTCTCACTCTGTCGCCCAGACTGGAGTGCAGTGGCCGCTCCCGGCCACCGCAGCCTCGACCTGCTGGCTCTGGCGATCCTTCCGCCTCAGCCTTCCAAGTAGCTGGAACTACAGGCGCGCACTACCACCCCGGCTAATTTTTTTGATTTATTGTAGAGATGAGGTCTCGCTGCCCAGGCGGGTCTCGAACCCGCGGGCTCAGGCAGTCCACTCACCTCAGCCTCCCAAAGGCGCGGGATTATAGGCTGAGCCACCGAGCCCGGCTTAAAACTACCATTTTCTAGCAACAGCTTGAATTGTCCTAGAAAAGCATATCCTGCTTGCTGGTCTCCAAATGGTGGTTTCCTTTGGACACTCCACTATTTCTTTTGTTAATTATTGCAGGCTCCTCCCTCTTTACCTCCTGACTTGTCTTTCTAGTCGAGACCAATATCGAAACGTTTGGTTTCTTAAAATATTTAGCCAGCAAATATTTTTTCTTACAGCAAATCACAGTCTCGTTCCATGGTTCAAAATGGAATTTAGTCATTCCTTGCCTTCAAAGCGTGACATGGTCTCAAGCTCTTTATATCTGTGCCTGTGGCACCTTCCAACTCCCCAGGACTCCTCCCAACTCCTTCATTTGTCATCTCCACATGTAGAAGGTATAATTTTCATCATTCTCACTTATAACCTCGAGGAGTTTTCCAATTAGCAGTATGAGCTCTCCCTAGATCCCCACTTCCTCAGCCTCTTCATAAATGTCCTAAAAACCCAACTAGCATCAGAAGTTGGCAGCACCTGTGTGTCCTTGCCCCGTAAAACCATCTTCATTTGCCGGCTAAATATTTTAATATTTTACCACTTCAAACATGACACCTTTCTTGAGTTCACATTGACACTCATTATCATGAGCCTGGAATGGAAGGCAGTGGGTTTGTGGAGGCTTCAAGTAGAGAAGAGTGCTAGCTTTTTCCATGTTCATACAGAACAGGATGAAACTGAAGCGGCTATGTAGATATTTTAGTCCCACTAGAATTTTTGCTCCATTACACAACAACTTTAGGAAGTCAAAATTTCAAATTTGAGAAAGAAGCAGGAATTTTGTCATGTGATGCACATTGTCCACCTTCTGCAGAATGATTGTTTCAGTTAATTTGTGACATTTTCTATCTTTCTTTCATTCTTTTGTTTGTTCTTTTATTCTCTCTCTGTTGCCCAGACTGGAGTGCAGTGGCACGATCATAGCTCACCGCCACCTCCAACTCCTGGGCTCAAACGATTCTCTTACGTCAGCCTCCTGAGTAGCTGGGACTACAAGTAGGTGCCACCATCCCAGGCTAATTTTTTATTTTATTTTTTTTATAGAAAATAGTCTTTCCTTTGAAAAGGTGCACAGATAACACAGAGAGATCCAGATCTTTTTCAAAGGTACAAAGATTGGGGCAATATGAGGGATGGTACGAAGATGAGAAGTAAAATTTACGCTACACGTCCAAAGCCCCAAATAGAAGAACCATAGATATGTCTTATATAGCAGTGAGTATATGTGTGTAGGTGTGTGTAGGTGGTACATACACATGCATAAACATGCACACACACAGGGGGACTCGTGACTCCAAAGTAATGTAGCAGATTGTCAGACGTGGTTCTTGGAAGCGTTCTTGTTACATTAATATCTTGGCCTCTACGCATGTGAATTTCATGCATCTAAGTATACATGTGCCCACACACATGAGCTCACAATATAAGATCCAAAGTGCTAACTGACATTAGAAATATTGCAGTTAAATGATGAAAAGCGAGCATTGAGGTTTGTGTTGTATATGTTTACAACAAGATTTGGAATTCAGGGACCTGCTGTTTTCACAGTCGCAGCCGTTCTCTGCACAGCCTGTTTGGAAATGTTACAGTCCCTGAGAGACCGGCTCCCTCATGAATAGGCAATTAGATGCCTCCTCCCTCCAGGCTGCGAGAGATGCTGCTTCCCTCCTGGAATTTTCTCCACTTTTAGCAAACGTGTGCTCAACTTGTAAATGTAGTTTCCAGTGCTGGTAAGAATATTTTTTGTTTTGAATAACAATCGTGTTCTTTCCGACAGCGTGAGGTCCTCTGCTGAGTAGCAAGGAGCCCCCCCTTGCCCCCTCCCTGGAATCCGGCATCGTCTCGCGGCGACAGGCAGCAGCGCCTGTCTCAGAATCTTCTTCATAAACACTGCGCGGCACAACCGTCTCCTGAAGTACGTAGTCAACGTAATTGTTCTCACATCAAAAAGAAGAGGAAAACAAGGGCGCCGCCCTGCCCAGTCCGTTTCACGGCATCGTGGGGAGCCGCGACGCAGGCTGCCCGGGCCCCTGGTTCTCCCTCTCCCGAGTTGGCTGCTGAACCCTGCTAGGTCTCAGTTTCTCCATTTGAACAGCGGACTTCGTTTGATTGTTGGGTGGACTGAATGAGGTAATCCATACAAATTCTTAGAACGCTACCTGGTGCTGTAAGCTCTCAATAACCAGTGCTGCCTCTGCTCTTTTGGAAGGTAGATTTCATAGGAAATGGGTCTTCTACCTACACATTCTAATATAAATGTAAGCATAAACACCTTTTAGAGCATATAGTTATATTTTTTTCTCCAGATTTCGGCCTGACCTCTTTTTTCTAGCCAATGCTTTTTTTTTTTTTTAGATCAGAATTGAGCCCATTATAAAAATATCCCATTAGTGTCAGAACCTTAGCCTTCCTTAAAAACCCTTTCCCAGCTCCCTATCATCTGTAGGAAATAAATCCAAATTCCTTAGTAAGATGTAAAAGACTGTTTGCAATATGGCTACCAACAACATCACAATTTCATCCCATGAGACACATTCCAGATGTATCTTGTGTTGCAGCAATACTGAACTGGCCATGGTCCGGCTACACCAACTGCATTACTTCATGTCCCTGGGCCTTTGCAAATGCAAATACATGAAACACTGTCTGCCACTCTTGACTTTCTGGGACAGCTCTGCCTGGCTCTACCTCTGCGTGTCTTCTCTCACACTCGTGTTCCCCCATGGCCCCCAAGGTATTGCCTCCGCCCTCCGTGCCTTGTCCACAGTTTCAGTCTTGTAAATATCACCTGGTGCCGCAATGCATTTGTTTACAAGTATGTCTCCCCCGTTTGGTAATGAACTGGGTCTTATTTATTTTTGTGCTCTAGCACTGAACAAACAGCACAGACCCAGTGACTCAAAAAATTGTTTGTTTACAGTTAAATTGAAATAGGGAGCCAATATGTATATTATTATTATTATTATTATTTGATTTGTAGTTTCACTCTTTCATCCAGGCTAGAGTGCAGTGGCAAAATAAAGACTCACCACAGACTTGATCTCTGGGGCTCAGGTGATCCTTTTGCCTCAGCCTTCCAAGTAGCTGGGACTACAGGCATGTGCCATCACACCTGGCTAATTTTTTTATGTTTTGTAGAGACAGGGTCTCACTATGTTGCCCAGGCTGGTCTCAAACTCCTAGGCTCAAGCAATTCTCTTACCTCGGCTTCCCAAAGTGCTGGGATTACAGGCATGAGCCACTGGTCAATATTTATATTATTGAAACTGGCACTGCAGAGGTTTTAAAAAAAATTTCTTTGTAATAATGGTCAGCTATTATATTCAAAATATTTTGCAGAATAAGGCCCATTTATATAAATGAAGAGTGGTTGAAGCAACAGCAAGCCTGGAGTTTTTAGGATTAATTTTGTTTGATTCAACAAGTTCTGCTCTGAGTGCTAGGATAAATAATGAAGATGAAACAAGATACTTTCTGTTTCCTCAAGGAGCGTTCACTCTAGATGGGGATAAAACAAATAATTAGAAGTAGAGCAAAATTCATTCCCTCGGAGGTAAACAAAGAGAGCTCTGGAGGTTTGAAGGATAGATCAGCTCAATGCAACTGGGGATAAGGAAGAGGTGCTGGGTGGACGTGACAGTGCTCGAGAGTGACCTTGTTGTGCTAGGCAGAGAAAAGCAAGCACATTCCAGGCAGAAAGTACAGTGGGTGTAAAAATCTAGAGCTGACTAACAGGATCTATTTGGTGACCAGCAACCATCTATCGGGTTCCGTCTTTTGCTCCATGTGCAGATGTGTGGCAGAAAAGGCTGAAAAGCAAGTTTGTGGACATTTTGCAAAAGGTCCCGAGTCCCAGAATGAGGAAATTTGACTTAAAATCTAGTGAGCACTGGGGAGCCATCAATATTTTTGAGCAATATTTATCGATTTATATATATATTTTTGAGTAATATTTCTATAAATAGAAGAATGCGCAAGGAAACTTGGATTACTAGCATATATGTACTGCACTGGAGAAGGAGAACTTCACGGCAGGGATTTGAGAGAGGAGACCACTGGATAAGTGTAAATGGGAGGTGCTAGCAGCAGAATATAGTATTCGAGAGACCTTGTGGAATTGAAACAGAGAACATGGCGGTCATTTTGATGTGAGGATGAGTAAGAAGAAAGAGTCCCATGTGATGTTCAGGTGTAAAGCCTGGTGATAAAGGAAGTCATGGAACCATTAAGAGAATTTGAGAAATCAAGCAGAGAATTTGAGAAATCAAGTCATATTGTTGGGAATATTGCAAATTTGGTAGGGACCATGTTGAGTTTACCGGTTTTCAAGTAGATCTGAAACGTAGGAGAGAGGTCAGAGTTAGAGCTGCATACTTCTAAGGATCACTGACATCGGGGAATAGATATTGTATCGAGGAAAGGAAGGACTTTAGCTAAAACCTTAGATGACACCTACATTTAAGAAATTAGGCCGGGCTCGGTGGCTCAGCCTGTAATCCCAGCACTTTGGGAGGCCGAGGCGAGTGGATTGCCTGAACCTGCAGGTTGGAGACCCACCCGGGCAACCTGGCGAGACTTCATCTCTACAGTAAATAAAAAATTAGCTGGGTGTGCTAGTGTGCTCCTTTAGTTCCAGCTACTTGGAAGGCTGAGGCAGAAGGATCGCCGGAGCCCAGCAGGTCGAGGTTGCGGTGGCTGGGAGTATGCCCCTGCACTCCAGACTGGGCAACAGAGTGAGACTCCAACTCAAAAAAAAAAAAAAAAAAAGGTCAATAAAGGAGAACAATGTAGTGATAGAACCAGTATAGATAGTGCAATCTCATGGAATTCTAAGAAAAGGTTTTGAGAAGGAGGAACTATTCCTGGAAAAAAATGTAGGTTCACTCATTACTTGACATAGTATAAACATTTATGTGAACTTCCATAGCTCTTTGGAGTTCATATTTCTTTGTAATGATTTATTTATACATCTGTCTTTCCTACCAGACTGGGAGTTCCTCCAAGGTAGAAACATGTCTTACTTGTGTTTTTCCAGCACTTAGCAGAATACCTGGAATATAGCTAGGGCTCAATGATTGTTGAATGACTGTGTAAACAAAGCAACAGGGAAGATGCTCATTGTATTTGAGAAAGAGGTATAGTTCTTGAAATAAAGGAATGAATGTCTGAATAATTTTATGCTCTTGAGAGAGGAAGAGAGGTTTATGAAAAGGTAATTCAAAATTGAACACTTGGAAAAATTCTGAATCCTCCACTATGGCATGAAATTCATCATCTAAATTCTCATAGATTAAAGCTGCTTGATTTGTGAGGAATGCAGTGAAATTATCTAGGAAGTAAAGACTTCTATAACATTCCAGCTGCTTGAATTCAACTGGCCACATGATTAATGACATTGCTAGGCACATTCAGGGCCTTTCATTTCCCAAGCACTTTATAAACATTGAATAATCTCACAATACCCTTGTGAGATATTATCATGTTCATTTTCCATATGGTTAACTGAGCCAGAGAGGTTAAGTGACTCGCTCAAAGGCCACACTGGAAGTCAATGACATAAAACGTTCAGAACGAAGGAATTCCCAGGTTTCATACCTCACTGGAGATTGCTGAACTGAATCTCACTCCGTATCCTGCTAAGAAGCCTGACTGGCAGGCCAGTGCTGTCACAGATTATGCTTTACAGCTGAGATAAGGGAGGATTAGCATGCTGTCTCTAGCAGGTCAGGGACGGCCCCTGGAAAGAACAAAAACTATTGGCTCTGCAGGACCATGCGATATAAGACATGCCTGGACAAAGAAGAGCAGAAACAGACATGGGTGAATTATACGTGGGTGAATTACCTCTGTGGATTTCCAAAGACTTTTCCCAAGATAGGAACCTGGGTGGGGATAGAGAAAGGCAAGCTTAGCAAGTCAATGGGTGAGCATCTTAAATCTGAACATTGATGCCCTCTTGCTTTCCTTATAAATTTTTGTGCTATTCCTTACCATCGAGTTTTGATTTTAATTGTCTTTTCACACTTCTCCTATCTTCACAGGGCTAGTGCCCTGGGAGCAGACCTCAACCTCAGCTATCTTGCCTCTCTGATGTGTACCATGCAGCTTCCCAGCAGTCCTTGGCAGGATTGCACCTCAGTTACCTGCAGCAGGAACTTGTTTGGTAACAAATACTCTCCCTGTATTGACTTTTCTTTCTTTCCCTGTCTCACTTTCCCACTCTCTTAGTAGAGCGACCTTGGCTTACTGTCCAAATAAACCACTTGCACCCAAAAGCCTATCTCAGGCTCTACTTCTGGGCCGGCCTAACTTAAAGCCATTATAAGAGTTACATGAGTATCAAAGAATAAGGAGGCTTTGAAGTCCTGATAATAATCGTGTGTACCTATCACTCTTTACAAAGCACTTTCATATTCACTTTCTCATGAGAGTCTTAGAATCACTGGTGAGTTAGGATTCTATTATTATTACCCCTATTTCATGTGGAAGATACTGAAGCTCAGTGGAGCCAATGCTAGAAAGTGGTGCCTCTGGCCTTTAATTCAGGCCTGTGTCTCCAAATCCCCACCTGTTTCCACCTCCTCGCTGTATCCTCAGTTGATGCTAGACAAGAAGACTTGGACTATGACTTAGGAGGCTTCTGCAAAATGTAGACTCCATGTGTAACTGAATAGTTATTTAATCTCTACTTATATGCTAGATTTTATTGAAATATGTTAACTGTCTATCCGTTTGAGAACCTTGATTAGCCGTCATTGTGTTTGAGCCTCAATTTTTCGTCTTCAAATGGAAACCAACACTTGACCATTTTGCAGTATTGTTTTGAGGTTTAAATACATATAAAGGACTTAGCACCTATTATGTGCTCAATAAATGTATCCTGCCTTCTAGGCGCTATGTAATTTGGGATCAGGCTCTAAATGTCAGGTAAACTAGACGTTTAGACCTTAGTTATATCTTGATTCTTTTCAGAGAAATGCTAAACATCATCAAAATCAGTTGTCCTTCAAACATTTTTATGGGTTTTTTTTATAATTTTTGTCTTTTTCAAATTATAGTTTCCTAGAGTTGGAAGAAACCTTAAAATTTAGAGATGCTGAAATCTCAGCTATAGTCTCTCTGACAGATGGTCACCCAGGCTCTGCTGTCTTGTGTCTTATAATGATATCACTGTCACACAAGTGAACTCATTTCATTGTTGAAAAGTTCTGATTATTTTACATTTCTTTCATTTATTGAGCCAAAATGACTTTCTTATCATTTCTTTCTTCTTATTCTGAGTAACATCTCTGGAAGTTAACAGAACCAGTTTAACACCATGTCTTGGCTTGGGCCTCTTTCTACATGAAAAAATTCTGTAAGTCCGTCATCTTTTCTTGTGTTAGGATCTGTGTAATTTTGCTCTGTAGAAGTGGCTGTTCAGAACCAGTTCTTATTTTTCCACAGAGGTTCTCCTTATAGGTGATGTTTCCATTTCTCGATAGTAATCTCAGCACTCATGACATCTTTTAGTAGATAGGCTTATTCTTTTATAGTTATCATTTCTCCTTAGGTCTCTTTTGAAACCATGAGTGTGTTCGTTTATCCTTGACTGTGAGTTTTCACAAATCGTTGGATTTCTTCTTAGTTCTTGTTCATTTCCTCTCTTGTGGTTTTAAGATTACATGTATTTTTTGAACCCCTATTCAGTTTGAGATTTGCTTTTTGCCTTTGAGGCTCACCTTTCGGCTCTTGTTTTTCCTTCTTGCAGTTGTAGTTGTGGGAACTGATTTGTTAGGAGGTACTAAGCTCTCTTATCTCCATATTTCTGCCCTAGATATCTTCCCTGTAGACAGTTTTTAGCCTTGTCCCTCTTTTTATTTTTATTTTTTGAGTTGGAGTCTCACTCGGTCGCCCAGACTGGAGCGCAGCGGCCGCTCCCGGCTACCGCCGCCTCGACCCGCTGGGCTCCGGCGATCCTTCCGCCTCAGCCTTCCGAGTAGCTGGAACTACAGGTGCGCGCTACCACACCCGGCTAATTTTCTGGTTTATTGTAGAGATGCGGTCTCGCCAAGTTGCCCAGGCGGGTCTCGAACCCGCGGGCTCAGGCAGTCCCCTCACCTCAGCCTCCCAAGGCGCGGGATGACAGGCTGAGCCCCCGAGCCCGGCTTGTCCCTCTTTCTCAATCATCCCCCCCAATCTTCTTTCTCCAGCCTCTCCAGAATGCAAAGAATGTGGATCTTTGATTCTAGCAAACGTGTATTTTAACTCGAGCTCCACCACTGTACCACTGTATTAGTTTTCTGAAACAACTTACTACAAACTGGGTGGCTTTAAACAGCAGAAATTTGTTTTCTACAGTTTGGGAGGCCGGAAGTTTGAAATTTCAGTAGCAGCAGGGCTGCACTTTGTCTAGAGGCTCTAGGAGGGCATTTAGTATGTTCCTTGCTCTTCCATCTTCTGAGAGCTATTGGCATTCCTTGGCTCTGACACCATCTCTCACTGCTCTGTCTTCATATCACCTTTTCCTCTGTACATGTGGTCTCAGTTTCCCTCTGCCTCTCTCTTACATGGACAACTGTGCTGACCTGGTTGCCCACCATGATATACTAGGAATGTTATCTCATCTCAAGGTCCCTAACTTAATCACATCTGCAAAGGGCCTTTTATGAATAAAGGAACTTTTCTCTCTCTTTTTTAGATTAAAAAATATAGTTTATTTAGAAAGAAAATGAGAGAGAGAGAGAGAGAGAGGAGACAGAGGAGAGAGAGGAGATTTGCCTCCCTAAGGTAGGGGAGAAGGCCAAAGCCGGAAAACATGGCAGTGACCACAGTTCCAAGAGTACATGGCCATGCCAGAGTCTAGTAAGGCAATGGCTCGAATAAAGGAACTTTCATAGGTTATAGAATTAGAAACTGATACCTTTGATGAACTCCATTCAGTCCACTTCAGCCTTCTAGTATTACTACAGTTTTAAGCAAGTGTGTGAGCCTTGGTTATTCATCCATAAATGGGAACCAACAATGACATTTTCCAGCATTGTTTTTAGGTTTAAATATATATATAGGGTTCAGCACATATTAGGTGCTCAATAAATTTATCCTGCCTTCTGGGCACAGTTTCTAGGTGTGTAATTCAGGATCCGGCTCTTTATCTTTCCTAATTTTAGTTTTCTGAATCTTTATACTTAGGGATTAAAATATTTATCTCACAACATCTTTGGGAAGATCAAATGAGATAACATGTGAAAGTGCTTTGCCAACCGTAGACTACTATGAAATTGTAAGTTGCAGTCATCTCACCATTAATATTAGTTTATGTTCAAGTGCAGCCAAGTATAAGTCTCAGATATTCTTCCAGTGAGCTGCATTCCAGCTAGCTCTCTTCCAGTCTATATTTGTTGAATTTATGTTTTGGAAACCAAATATGGGATTTTATATCCTATTAAATTTAATCTTGTTGGTCTTGGCCCAGCATCCCGTCTGTCAAGTACACTTGGAGTTTATATTCAAGAGTTATTTATGTTATCCCCAGGGCTCTGGAGCTGTTGCTGGCAGGCTCACATTAGACTGTAATGTATTCAAAGAAGTGTCAGAGTTCTACGTTTCCCCCCAATTGCCACCCCCACCTCACCTCCTCCTCACCTCCTGACTTTCCTCAATTTTAGAAAGACATAGAAACTCCCAATTTAATTTTATTTTGGACTGAAGATGCACATTAGAGCACTAACTGCTCCCACTTCACCGGAATTTGCTAAGAGTTGATGGCTTTATATAAAGGGCTTGAAATTAAAAAACAAAAACCCCACATATATACATATCCAGAGACAAAGCAATCAGAAAATGGTCTTTCTTTTTCCTAAAGGAAGACCAGATAGGTCTTTGCTAATGCCAGATGTTTGAATTCTAAAACAATTCATAAACACACACACACACACACACACACACACACACAGACATACACACACACACACAGACACACACACACACACACACACCCTTCATCGTGTACTTAACATGTCATGGGTCTGTAATGTTTTAAAGCTCCTATTTGTTTTAACATTTTATTAAAATAATGTTTGTATAGCTTCATTTCCTTTCAGTATCTTCCTTCTAATGACCATACGTACACACTACACACATTCACATGCAAAACAGACACACACACACATAAACACAAGCAGAACCTATTAAATCCGGTGTCCTCAGCAAGGAGGAATTTATGACTCAGGAGAGAACTGCTAAAACTCCCATCACATGGAAACAGACACTGTAGTGCTTCAGTCTGACCTGAGGGTCTGGAAGCATTACAGTTTATTAGGCAAAGCATTTATGATACCCTCATTTACAGAGATGTTTCCATCAGAGCAATACCAAAACGTCCTCTGAACCAAGAAAATGGGAATAACTGTGAGCTTGTCAATCTTTGTTCTTTCAAATATAGCATTTCACAATTTTTGTTATCTATTGCAGAACCTTAGAGAGGCTCAAGTTGATGAATATCTTTCAGTTCCTGTTAAGATCAAGCAGTCTGTACCTTGTCAACCATTATATTCATGAAGAGCAATAGATCACCTTTGAAACCTTTGAGAATAAGTAATATGGTGACTAGATAAAGGTTATTGTGCAGCAGTTGAACATTTAATAGAATCTGCTGGCAATTTAAAATAATATGGCTTTATATGCTCAACTTTTTCCCCCCAGAAACATAGACTGAGGTTGAGGATACATTTGCAGAGTTGTAATTACTGCACTTGAAATTGATGTGAATATGCATGCATATGAAAGGAAAATGAGAGATGTTTTTCCCCCAGGAGAGAACCATTTTTTCCCATCACTACGTTTAGACTAAATAAACAAGGATACTGTTTCCTCAAACTTCATGCCATACCCTGTCCCAGCTAGTAATACATTCATTCAAATTTAGTTTTAAAGACAGACCTCCAATCAGCAATCCCAGTCAAGGTATTATTTCAATAAAAAGATTTTTTGAAGGGTGGTTGATTAAAAAATAAGTTAGAAAATATAAAGAATTAGGATAGTTAAAAAAAAAATCCCCATGAGATTTAGAAATGACATGTTTAAGGGCAAAAAAAAAAAAAAGAAAAGAAAAGAAGAAAATTAAATATTCAATGTTCAAGTATTCCATGAATACAAAATTCTTAAAGATATTAACAATTAATATGACTTTATTCTTTATTTCTTCCTTGGACCAATCAGTTTTCCTCCATAAATGATCATAAGAGAATTATCACTTCCACAGATCATCTTAAGGCAGAGACTTGGTTTTTAGGGGCAGGGAGGAAAATAATCTAAAAAATATTGCTTACTAGTCCTTGAAATTTTATACTTTATATTTATGTTTTTCAGTTGAGTCTTTTTCATCTGAGTCATCCCCATAGCCTCAGTAAAAGCAGATTTACCTGGAAATGTCAGTACTCATTGAGCCAGGAGTTCTCAGACTTCAGTATGCAGTTGAAGCACTTGGTGATGGAGAGGCTTGGCTTCGGCCTCAGAAATTCTGATTTGGTGTGTCTGGAGTGGGCTTCAGGGATCTGCTTTTCTTTTTTCTTTCTTTTTAAAAATAATGTCTTTTTTTAAGAGCATTTTTTGGTTCACACCAATAGAGAAGAAGGCACAGAGATTTCCTATATATGAGAGAGGACCACCCCAAAATAGGAATTTATTGATAAAAAGTTGTGTATTTATTCTTACATGTGTAAACTTCAGTCACCTTCAAAGCACTCTCTATTTGATGCAGTACACCTATTGGGACGCTTTTTTCACTGCTCAAAACAGTTTTGAACTCATCAATTTTGATGCCTTGTGGTGCTTTTGCCATTTGTGTGTGTGTGTGTGTGTGTGTGTGTGTGTGTGTGTGTGTGTGTGTGTGTGGCTTGCATTGTTTTTCTTTTTCTTTTTTAAAAAATATGTGGGGTACAGTTCAGGGTTAGGTAGCTTTTGCCATTTTTTGTTTCGCCTCTTTCACATTGACAAAACATTTCCCTTGAGGACTTTTTCATGTGGGGAAACAAAAAAGTCACACAGAGAGAGATCAGGTAAACAGGAAGGTTTGGGGCACAGGGGTCAAGCCATTTTTGGTCAAAAACTGAGCACTCAGCACAGTGTGGGCAGGTGCACTGTATAGTTATCCATCGTGAAATGGGTAAATGTGTTGAAAGAATTAAAAAAAAAAACTGATGATACTAATGGGTCCCTATAACACTTAGCTAGTGGGAGAAACCCTGTACTACGAGGGACCGACCCTCCAAAAAATAATTCCGGTTGTTTTGGGGTCCTTCCACTTACTGCCTGCCCAGACATATGTATGGCCCCTTCCATTACCAACATTCCCCCATTTGTACATTTTTACAGTTCATGTACCCACACGGACACATTATTATCACCATAGTTTACATTAGGGTTCACTCTGGTTGTACATGCTGTGGCTTTGGACACACGTGTATGTGTCCACTAGCATAGTATCATACAAAATCGCTTTACGGACCTAAAAATCCTCTGTTAAGAAGATCTTCAGGTGAGTTCCTGCCCTTGACTTCCAGGCCACAGTCACAAGCGTATTTTTTGGAAAGGAAATAAAGAAGCAGAGAAGTAGGGCAGGTATAGCAAAGAACAGGCCGTAGGAAGCAACAGGAGGAACCTGGCGAGTGTGGAGTGAATTTAGGGCACATAAGGCAACACTTGAGGGCCCTGGAAAACAGTGACATGCTATTCCACCAAAGTCTTATAAAGGCTATGCAAATTATGCACGGACATGAAACTTAAGTGAAACAATTTATTAATTAAAAAGATAAGGGAGGGTATGGGTACTCCCTTACTCCCCGCTCCAATCCTACACACACACACACACACACACACACACACACACACACACACACACACACACACACTGGGTGAGGCTATTCTTAAGTATCCTATCTGTATGATACCTAATATCCTGCTGAAAGTGAAGAAAATAATAAAACTGGTTACTTGAAATTAGACAGACAATTCGTTTAACTCCTTATACCCCTCAAAAGTTTATAGATTTCAACCTTTTTTACCACTGATTTTTGTTCAAACTTCATTGCAGTTGACCACAGGCAACAGATTGCTCAAATATTGACATACCCAAAGAGACATTTTTTCCTCTGGTTGAGTCTTTTACAGTGGGGGTGAGTGAGGAGAAGTAGGCATTTCTGAGCTCCTGAACTCAATTTATCCAGAACGTCTTTAATTTTACCTTCTTTACTTAAAATTCTGTAACTTTAAAAAGTGTGAAGGCCCATCTAAATCATGGGGAGTGGGAAACTGCACATCTTTCTTTCTACAAAAATAATAATTGCCAAAGAAATAAGCTTTATTGTAGAATATTCAGAAGTAAACAACAAAGAAAATAAATATCAGGCATAAAAGAGATAATTCCTGTTAGACTTCTGACATGTTTCCTTTTAGTCTTTTTGCTTGTCTCAGCGCATGTATTACATATATTTTAAAAACAACAGGGCATCATATTGTACTGCCATTTTTAGAACTTACTTTTCCCAGTTAACAATATTTTGTGAGCATTTTATTATATTAATACATGTTTTATGCATGATTTGTAATGGCTAAATTAATTTCCCAGGCTCTGGATGTAACATAATTTATTTAACCATTTTTCTTTCTCTAGCTATTTAGGTGGTATTTAGTTGGTATATTTCTCCATATTGTAAGTAATGCTCCAATTAACAAGGTGAGACACATATCTTTGTGTACATCTCTGATTATCCCTCAGGACAAATTCCTAGAAATGAATTTCTGCAACAAAGGTCATTATGCAAAACTTTAATGCTTTAAAAGCATATTGTCAGATTGCCTTCCAGAAATAATGTTGCAATTTACACTCACACCAGCAGTGTGTGAGTGACTATTTCCCTGAACCATTGCAGGGAGTTTTTATTTTAAGACATCTTTGCCAGTTCTTACTTTTTCATTTACGATGATCACAATTAATGCAATAAAATGGTATCTTTTAAAACAAATTCATCGTTTCCTAACACACATTGCCCTTGATAATCAAATATAAAATGTAGTTGACTCTTGGTTTATCCACTAGACTGGTGGTTGACAAACTTTTTCTGGAAAGGAGTAGATAGCAGATATTTTACCCTTGGAGGGCCATATGGTTTCTGTTGCAACTATTCAACTCAGCTGTTGTAGTGCCAAAGCAGCCATAGACAATACAAAAATGAATGAGCATGGCGGTGGTCCAATAAAACTTCATTTTCCAAAACAGGCATAGGGTGGAGTTTGGCACATGGGTCATAGTTTGCTGGCCTCTGTTTTAGGCATGATGAAAACTCATGATGTGTCAGCTACTGTTGTAGATGCTAGAGCCTAGAATCTAGTGGGAGAGAGACTCTGGCGAGCAGAAATGATAAGAGAGTGTGACAAATACTATGACAAACAGATGCCCAAGTGCTGAAGGAATCAAAGAATGGGGCAGAGCCAAGTCTCAAAGAGCAGGTAGGGGTTATTCAAGTAAAAATAGGAAATGGGGAGTGAAAAGTGGTGTGTGAGGCGTCCAAGGAAAATAGCATGTGCACATACCCAGAAAAATGAGGACAAATTCCAGAAACTACAGGCGAGTAGAACCCAGGCAGTGTGGTAGGATTCTCGAGAGAAACCAAAGCAGTCTATCTATTTATCTGTCTCTATCTCTCTATCTCTCTCTCTATCTCTATCTCTATCTCTCTATCTCTCTATCTCTATCTCTATTCTATCTATCTATATCTAGCATAAGAAATTTGCTCATGCAGTTATGGAGGCTGAAAAGTCCCGTAATCTGTTGTCTGCAAACTGGAGACCAAGATGAGCCAGCGGTATAGTTCCAGGACAAGTCTGAAGGCCTGGAAACCAACAGCACCAATAGTGTAAGTACCAATTTGAGGGCAGGAGAAGACCAGTACACTAGCACAGCAGGCAGGCAGAAAGAGTGAATTCTTTCTGACTCCACCTTTTTGTTCTGCGCCGTTTCTCAGTGGGTTGGACGATACCCGTTCACACTGAGGAGGGCGATATTGACTCAGTCTATTCAAATGCTAATTTCATCCAGAACTATCCTCATAGACATAACTGGAAATACTGTGTAACCAAATATCTGAGTATTCGTGATCTAGTCAAGTTGACATGTAAAATTAACCATCACAAGTAGAAAATTAGTGGAAGACAAAGCTGAAGAGCTGGGAGGGTAAGATTGTGGAGGGTGCTGTAGCCACACCATGGGTTTGCATTTGTCTTGAAGGTGTTGAAGATGCACGGGCTGATTCTAAGCCAGGAAATGACATCATAAGATTTCAGTTAAAAATATCTTTCAGCTGGAAGGCAAATGCAGGTCTACAAACAGAAACATCTGGCTTTGCCCAACCCCAGTAGCCAAGGGGCAACCCCACCAAGCCTCAGTGCTCTGCTGAAGGAGTCCCCAGACTGGGAAGCAAGTAAACATCCATGAATATCTTTGGGGCATAGCCTCTGGCTCTGCTCCTCCTGAGTGGCTCAGCAGTGACCCCAGAGACCTTGCCCAAATGCAGAGTCCTAACAAGCAATACCACCTGGGAACCCAGGTCGCAGCCATACCTGACTACAGATTCCAAACACAATACCACCCAGTCAGGAAAGGCAGCCCACAACCCTGTCTGATCAGTGGCAATCGCAGAGCTTAGCCCCAGCTCCACCTGACTTCAGAGTCTAGCCAGTGGTCTCTCTAAACTGTGGAGCATAGTCAGTCATTCTAGTCGACTTCACAATACAGGTCAACCTAGAAAACCAAAAGAAAGGTCTGCCTGCCTGAGGTCGCCACCAGCTGGCCCATTTAATATCCCAGGCTAGACTAAATAGCAAAAGTCTACCACCATCAAATAATACCTTCAAAGGGCTAAAGAGGTGGCCATTTCCTCAAATGTGCAGAAACCAATGCAAGGGCACAAGTATTATTTAAAACCAGGGTAATAACTACCAAAAGAAACTAAAAATGCCTTTCAATAATGAACCCTGAAGAAATTGAGATCTATACAATGATTGACAAAGAACTCAGAATAATCTCCTTAATTCTTTAGGGAATTACAAGAAAATACATACAGGAAAATTAAATTAAATTTATAAAACAACTCATAAGCAAAATGAGAAGTATGACAAAAAAACATCAACATCCAGATAGTAAAACAACAACAAAACACATAGAAATCCTGGAGATAAAGAATACAATAACCAAACTGAAAAATTAAAAAACAAATTTCAAAAGCAACTTCATCAGACAGAAGAAAGATTCAGTGAGATCAAAGACAGAGATAAGACATTTGAAATTATCCAGCTAGAGAAACAAAAAGAAAAAAATAAAGCTTATGGGAATTTTGGAACACCATCAAGAGAAATAATCTTCATATAATTGAAGAAGAAGAAGATTGAGAAAAGTCCCAGACAGCATGTTGAAAAGTAATAGCTGAAAGTTTTCCCAATCTGGGACAGGATGACAACATCCAGGAACAGAAAACTCAAAGAATTCCAAAAAATTTCAACCCAAAGAAGAGTTCTACCAAGTCACATTATAATAAAACTAAGACCAAGAAATAATTATGAATGCAGCAAGAGTTAAGAAACATCATATTCAAAAGAGTCCCAATACAGCTGTCAGCGTTTTCTTAGCAGGCAGTTCGCCCCAAAGACAGAGTAGGATGACACAGACAAAATTAAATAACTACCAATCAAGAATATTTTATCTGGTATAACTGTCCTTCAAAAATGAGGAATAAGATATTTCCTGAGAAATAAAGGCTAAAAAAATTTATCACCACTAGATCTGCCTTACAGAAGTTATGTGAAGTTCTATAAGCTGCAATGAAGGACTGCTAATAGTATAAAACATGTGAAAGTTAAAACTCAATGGTGTAAGCAATATATAGTCATATTCAGAATAATACTGTAAGGGTGGAATGTAGAGAAATTTAATCGCTACAACTATAAAAATAACTATAGCTACTAAATTGTTAAGACTTACAAATTTTAAAAGGCTGTAAAATTTGACATATTACATAGATGAAGTGGGGGGTGAAAGCATGGAGTTTTTGTATGCAATTAAAGTCTAGTTATCAGATTAAAATAGCCTGTTATAATTGTTTTATTTAGCTTTGTTGTAACTAAAAAGCAAAAAGTCATAGTAATGCTGATATTTGCATAAAATATAAAGAGAAAAAATTCAAACCATACCACCATAGAAAACCTTCAAACCACGAAGGAAGCCAGCAAGAGAGGAAGAAAGATACAAAGAATCTATAAATAATCAAAAAACAAATGATAAAATGTCAATAGCAAGTCTTATCTATCAATAATTACTTTGAATGTAAATGGATTAAATTCTGCAGTCAAAAGGCATAGAGAGCCTGAATGGATCTAAAAACAAACAAAAAACCAAAAACAAATAACAACAACAAAAAATTCTCAAAAAACCCAAACAAACAAAAAAATGAAAATTGAGCTATATGCTTCCTGCAAGAGACTCATGTTACTTGTAAGGGCACACATAAACTGAAAGTGGGAATGGGGAAGAGATACTCTACACAAATGGAAACCAAAGAAGGACAAGGGCAGCTATATTTATATCAGTAAAAATAGATTCTAAAAAGTCAAAAACTGTAAAAAGAGGTAAAAAATATCATTATATAATGATAAAGTGGGCAATTCATCAAGATGACAAAACAATTGTAAATATGGCATCTGACAGTTAGGTTCATGAACTCATCATAGAGTAAGTGCTGCACACCACATTGCCGAATAGCACTGTGGTCACCTTTGTAGTACTCCCCTTGGGAAGCTATGCTCTGATGCCAGCACCTCGTCCACCTGTCAAAGCAATTTTGGAACTCTTTTTCTGGAATGGCCATCAGAGCTGTCATCATATTACTCTTGATGTCCTGAATGTCATCAAAATGTCTTCCTTTCAATATTTCCTTTATCTTCAGGTAAAGAAAAAAGTCACTAGGGGCCAGAGCAGGTGAGTAGGGAGGTGCTCCAATACAGTTATTTGTTTACTGGCTAAAAACTCTCTCAAAGAAAGTGCTGGGTAAGCCAGTGCATTGTTGTGATGCAAGAGCTCCTTCAGGACCATTTTTGCATACCTTTCTCATGCCAAGATTTTCTGTCTCTCTATTGTGCCTCATAGTCAGCCAACAATTTTGACATACAATTGGATGAATTTTTGCAATGTTTTTGTCAGTTCTACTCATCACTGACCATCCTAACCTCTCTTCATCAGTAATGCTTTCTCTCCCCTCAGAAAAACATTTAATCCATTTGTATATTGCCATTTTCTTCATGGTGTTATCCCCATAAACTTGGACTAACATATCCCTAATTTCACTTCCGCTCTTGCCAAGTTTAATAAGAAATGTAATGTTTGTTTGTTGCTCTAATTCAAACTCTGACATTCTCACAATGACAGCTTTGATGGTCATTCCAGAAAGAGTTTGAAAATGGTTTTGATGGATAAACTAGGTGCTGGCATCAGTGCCTAGCCTCCCGGAGTACTTTGAAGATGGCCATAGTGATATTCAGCAATGTGTTATGTAGCACTTTTTCTAGCATGAGCTTGAGAACTTAATTTTCATACCATATATATATATATGTTTATATATATATTAACATCAGAGTATTTAAATATACAAAGCAATTACTACATAATCCAAAAGAGACATAGACTGTAATACAATAATTATAGGTGATCTCAGTACCTCACTTTCAACAATGGACAGATCATCTATTAGTAAGAAAACATGGACTTGAATTATAGTCTAGACTAAATGAATCTAATAGATATATAAAGAACATTCCATCCAACAGCAACAGAATGCACATCTTTTTTCTCAAGCAAACATGGATCATTGTCTAGGCTAGACCATATATTAGGCCACGAAACAAATCTTAGTAAGTTTAAGAAGATTGGAATCATATCAAGTACCTCTTCCTATCACAATGGCATGAAACTGTAAATCATTAATAGGAGAACTCTTGGAAAAATCACAAATATGTTAATATTAAGCAACATGTTCCTAAACAACCAGTGGGTAGCATCAGAAATCAAAAAGAAAAATTTTAAATATCTAAGGGAAAAAATGGAAACATAATATACCAAAACTAAAGCAGGAAAAGAAAAGTCCTAAAAGGAAAGTGTATAGCAATAGACACCAATATCAAGAGAGAAGAAAGATATCAAATAATCTAATGTCAAGCCTCAAGAAAATGGAAAAAGAAGAAATAAGCCCAAAATTAGCAGAAGGAAGGAAATAGCAATCAGAGCAGAAATGAATAAAACAGATTAGAAAAACAATAGAAATAATTAACAAAGCTGAGTTGATTTTTTAAAAAGATACATAAGATTGACAAACCCCTTAGACTAATTAGAAAATAAACAGAGAATATGCAAATAACTAAAATCAGAAATGAAAGGGGAGTCACTGTAACAAATGCCACAGAAATACAAAGGATCATAAGAAATTACTATGAATAGCCATATGCCAACAAACTGGATAAACTAGATGAAGAAATTCCTTGACCCATACAGCCTATCAAGACTGAATCATGAAGAAACAGAAAATCTAAATGGACTAATGATGAGTAAGAAGATTGACTCACTAATAAAGTTTTCCATCAAAGAAAAATAGTCCTCGACTTTTTCAGAAAGAATTAAAAACACACCAGCACAAAAAACCATCAAACCACAAAGGAAGACAAGAGAGGATGGAAGAAACAGAGACTCTACCGACAACCAGAAAACAAATGACAAAATGTCAATAGCAAGTCCTTACCAATCAATAATTACTTTGAATGTAAATGAGTTAAATTTTCCAGTCCAAGATCATGGAGTGCCTGAATGGCTTAAAACAAAACAAAGCAAAGCAAAACAAACAAAAAACAAGAACCAACTATATGCTTCCTGCAAGAGACACATGTTACTCCCAAGGACAAACATAAACTGAAAGTGAAGGGATGGGACAAGATACCCCACACAAGTGGAAACCTAAGAAGCGCAGGGGATGCGATATTTATATCAGTGAAAATAGATGATAAAAAGTCAAAAGGTGGTTACAGAGTGGTGAAAGTAAGGAGGCTGCGCCCAGCTCCTGCTCTCAGGGTCATTGGAGTACATTGAGCTTCATAGAGACAGCCCCAGGGCAGGTGGTCTGCTGACCCAGACCAGCGCTGGGTCACTCTGTGCTGTGCTGAAGACAAATAACTAAACACGGGCAAAGGAGATCTCAAGAAGCCGAGAGGCAAAATGTCATCATCTGCAATCTTTGTGCAAACTTGCTGGGAGGAGCACAAGAAGCAGCACCCAGAGGCTTCTGTCAACTTCTCAGAGTTTTCTAAGTGCTCAGAGAGATAGAAGACCATGTCTGCTAAAGAGAAGGGAAAATTTGAAGACACTAGCAAAGGGGGACAAGGCCCATTATGAAAGAGGAATGAAAAGCTGTATCCCTCCTAAAGGGGAAACAAAAAGGAAATTCAAGGATCCCAACACACCCAAGAGGCCTCCCTTGGCCCTTTTCTGGTTCTGTTCCGAGTGTCACCCCGAATCAAAGGAGAGCATCCCAGCCTATCCACTGGTGACGGCGCGAAGAATCTGGAAGGGAAGTGGAATAACACTGCTGCAGGTGACAAGCAGCCTCATGAGAAGACCATGAAGCTGAAGGAGAAATAGGAAAAGGATATTGCTGCGTACCGGGCTAACGACAAGACTGATGTGCGAGAAAGGGAGTTGTCACAGCTGAAAAGAGCAAGAAAAAGAAGGAAGGGCAGGAGGATGAGGAAGAGAAAGAAGACGAAGAAGATGAAGATGTAGAAGATGATGAATAAGTTGGTTCTAGCGCAAGTTTATTTTTTCCTTATCCAAAAAGTCTTTAACCCCCCCATACAAAACTCACTTCTTTTAAAGAAAGAAATTGAAATGTAAGACTGTGTAATATTTGTTTTTGAACTGTACGTTGTCTTTTTTTTTTTTTTTTTGGCATAGGTGACACACTTCCAAATGTGTCTTTAGATAGCCCTGTCCTGGCGGCCACTAACCTTTCATGGTACAGTACGGGGATTGTAAATCGACGTAGAAATTTAAAGCAGGTTCTTGTTGGGGCACAGCACAAATTAGTTGTATATGGAGATGGTAGTTTTTCTCATCTCATGTTAGGCCTTTGTCAGAAATACAGTTGGCAAATATCTTTTCCCGGTCCATGGGCTGTCTCCCTGCTCTCTTGATGGTTTCTTTGGCTTTGCAGAAGCTTGTTAGTTTGATGAGATCCTGCTTGTCTATCTTATTTCTTTTTTTTTTTTTTTTTTGAGTTGGAGTCTCACTCTGTCGCCCAGACTGGAGTGCAGTGGCCACTCCCGGCCACCGCGCCTCGACCTGCTGGGCTCCGGCGATCCTTCCGCCTCAGCCTTCTGAGTAGCTGGAATTACAGGCATGCGCTACCACGCCCGGCTGATTTTTTGATTTATTGTAGAGATGAGGTCTCGCTGCCCAGGCGGGTCTCGAACCCACGGGCTCAGGCAATTCACTCATCTCAGCCTCCCAAAGGCACGGGATTACAGGCTGAGCCACCGAGCCCGGCTGTTCTATCTTATTTCTTATGGCATGGGCACTTGGGGTTTTGATCAGGAATTGGTTGCCAGTTCCAATTTCCATAAGGGTGTCTCTTGCATTTTCTAAGGTTCTTATAGTTTGAGTTTTACATTTAGGTCTTTGGTCCATTTACAATTCACCTGGAGAATATTCTACTAAGTGAAATAAGCCAGGCACAGAAAGACAAATACTGTATGATTTCACTTATTTGTGGTTATCAAAGTCTAAGTGGCTGGGGGAGAAAACAGGAAGTTGTTGGTCAAAAGGTATGAAGATTCAGTTAAATAGGAAGAATACATTTTGAGATCTACTGTATGGTAGGGCGTCTATAGACAATAGTAATGTGTATTCCCAAACAACAAAGAGAGTAAATTGAAGATGACCTACCACAACTTGATTCAATTATTCCAGATTGTATACAGATATCCAAATATCACACTATACCTCATAATTGTATAAAGTCATACTTTTTCCATTAAAATAATATTAATTAGAAATTTTTTGTAATTGTACTATAGTCATATAAGAGATGAACATTAGGGAAAGCTAGATGAATACAGGAACTCTGTACCGATTTTGCAACTTCTTTGTAAGTCTAAAATTACTTCAAAATTCAAAGTTAAAAATATTCTGTGTCAGCAGTGTGGAGGAAGAAGTAGAGAAGTAGGCTGGAGAGGGGTATTGCGGTAATCTAGGGTGAGAAGGGTCTGAAGGCAGCCCACAGCTCTGGGCCTGGAGTCATGAGGGTGGATGAGAAAAATTTAGGAGTGAGAAAAGGCCGGATGTGACTGACTGGATGGGGTTGGAGGTGGAGCAGTCACAGGAAAGAGGTTCGTGTGAAGTGATAACATTCCTCTTGTAGTAGGAGAAAGAAGGCTCATTTTGAACCAGATGTGAGATAAGACCAAATGTTTGGGAATGCTTGAAGACACAGAATGACTCTCTTCTAGCGAAATGATAAGAATTTCATGTGAAATACACCTTAGTCTCTAAGCCTCTATTGAAAGGGAAAACAGCACTGCTGCTTCTTTCAAGACCAGAGGAGGTGGCCAGGGCTGTTAATGTGAGCGCCACGGATATGTGTGAGCTAGGAAGGGTGTGGAAGTTACTAGACCCTATAGGAACTCACGAATAGTTAGATATGTGACGTTTCATGCAACTCTAAGTGCTTCTTTGAAAATGGTTGAATTTTTATAGTAGCCTGAAGAAAGATTCATGAAGTAAGAGCTGTGTAAAACTCCTGTCTCAGAGTGTTAGTTCTCAGTGATTCTTAGCCCTGGGTAAAATCCTTTAATGGTTTTTTTTTCTTTAGCATTTGATCAAGTGCAGTGACCCTAAAAATATCAGCTAGATTGAATAGAGAATTACTCTTCCTCAAGGAAGAAATCTAGCAATATACCTTACAAAGTCATTGCTTGGGGATTATTTTTTTCTCCTTGAATCTGTGACTGGCCACATGATGGTAAAATAATTGGCTGACTGTTAAATATTTAGATGTTTTGTTCCATATGATATTCCAAACTAGTTTATTTTACAGGTTGAATTTACTGAATTAATCAATTATATTACTGCCATCCAATTATTTTGCTGTCAACCACTCTAAAACTGTGAACATCTCCAATAACAATAATTCCTTTGAAATTTTTGATGCAAGTTGTCTTTTAAAGGGTTTCTCAGAGCAGATAAAAATCCAAAAACATATTAAAAATGTCAATCCTATATTTCACATTATATCATTGGGTATATTTTTCAAATGATGTAGGAGGTTAGAGGAAAATCACTTCGGAAGCTATTGTTTCACAAATCTTAAACTTGGTAATAGGAGGGACACGCAGCCAATTAAGAATGCTTTCTGAATGCATAGGACTGCAGATGCTATGAGGAAAGTAAGAGAAAAAGAGAAAAAAGAAGAAATCAAAACGAAAGAAAGCATAGTCCTGGCCCTCCAGGACTTACAAAAAATAAGATGAAAGCATAGGCGTCTACCTTATCTGTCTATAGGAGAAGAAAAACAGAACTTTGATTTCAGGATCAAGGGAAACACAAATTGAACATTTTGAAAGTGTGCGTTTAAATGCTAAATAGGAACATATTTAGAAGCATCCACCATAATAACACCTTCTTGTTTTCTGAGATGCGAAGAAGATGATAAAATGCAATCACCAAGTGTCAGTCGGATGAAGAAGCCTCCAGGAAAGCTGCAGCCAACCAATGAGACTGGATTTCTCAATCTTGCTCCGGAAATGCCTGATCCAGGTAATGACTTTGGTTCACTACCCAGGCATTGGAATAAGGAGCAATGGAAATTAATCTAATGGATAACAGAGCTGCTTGAATTTTAAAATCAGAAATGTCTACATTTCCATCTCCTAAATCATGGGCTTAAGGGAGACACTTCCTAGGCAGTCATACTGACAACTGGAGTGTTGAAACCTGTGTTGTCCTTTTCCTAAGCTTTAGAATGCAACTTGTGTGAAAGACTAACACATAAACTGGACCCAAACAGGCCAGGATGATTGTTGTCCTCTCTTTCCTCATTTTCTAGTCTCCCCCAAAAAGGTATAGTCTGCTTCTGGGTAGAAAAAAAGAAGTTTTCTGACAGGCCATCATAGAATGAACAGTAGGTTTTAATCTTAGTAGACTAAGGGTAGCTTTTGTTGTACACTTTTGACTATTTAACCGGAAGGCTTTCGAAAGGAAAACATTCAGAAGAACCCCCAGTGAGTCAGCAAAGACTTTGAAAAGATTGTGTATATTTTCTAAAGCATATTTTTCAAAAAGTCATGTACAGGGGAGACGTGTAGAACGTGTACCCACAAGAGCTAAATTTAAGGAGCGTGCGTACAGTGAGCACATGCACAGCATATGGATGTAACTGACGGGAGAGGGCCTGGCCTCCATTCAAGACACCACTCACAGCAGATGCGCCGCCATAAATTCGAGCTACACAAGTCACATCCTTGCTGGACAGGTTCCAGTCAGTTGTCTTCAAATCTAAGTATGGTTGATGGACCCTAGAACGCCAGCTTTCATTTTGCTTGGAGGGAAGAGAAATTCCTGCATGAAAAAGCCAAACTGCCCACATCCCAGACAAATAAATACTCATTCATTCCTAACCCTTGAGAGACACTGGCAAGCAAAATCCCTGGAAACTTTCATTTCAGCTTTTTTGTCTAACAGATTTTGCCCAGTGTCTGTCATCTGATTTCAACAGTGCAGCAAATTTGATAGAATTACCAAATATTCTAGGAATAAGTAATATGTCTCAAGCAGATTAAAAGACTCTGAGTGTAACGTCAGAGTAACCTTACTACTTTTCCTCTTATGGCAAAAAAGGCTGCTTTTATTTATTTGCTGGTGGGGGTTCACTTAAAATTGTGACATACAGGCTAAAACACTTTTAATATATTTGCTAAATATGGAAATATTTTGCAGTCCAACATCTTCCAACTCAAGATATTTGAATCACCTCTATATGGACCTAAAGGTGCACGGGTTTATTAGAGTTCTCTGTGGACTGACTCATCAATTGAAGGCTTTTATGGTATAAGGTGTAGGGTTCAGCCAGACCAGCCACTGGCAAGATGTATCATCCCCGACAAATCATATCGAGGGTCGTCTTTGGTCCTTGCTGGACGGGTAGAGCAGATGTTGAAAGGAGGAGACTGCTTTGCAAAATTCCTTTGACAAATAATTTGATAACTTTGGCAGAATTGAATCTGCTAATTTGATTCTTAGAATTCTAGGTGGTGGAACAGTACCAGATGCCTCACAAAATATTAGCATCCATGTTTAACTGCTCTTCACCACATCCTGTTCACTCCTCTTTGGGAGCTTCATATTAAATTAGATGCAGCTGCTGAATGAATGATTTCTTTCATGTTCCTATTTAGTATGAAAACAATAGCAAAAATAAACATTCAATTTCCCAACTTTTAGGAATTCTTCCTTTGGTTTTCACATTTTTTTTTTTAAATGGGAGAGGGATGGTTTGATCAGGGTGCTGTTTTAGAGACCATCTGACTAAAGAGAGACAAAAATTCCCTGGAGAACTATTCATTTTACCTCCGGCAAAGCTCACTAAATGTGCCCAATGTGCTCATTTCAAAAATTATAAAATATAATATGTAAGTATATTATTACGCATATATACACAATAATGTATATGTATGTTTTTCTCTAATTCTGACAAGTTGGAATCGTGTACTTAGTTCATTTGATGCGCTTTAGTGAACAGGACACTGATCCTACTTTGTTTAATTTCCATTGCTCCTCATTTGTTGGCTACGAGGTTTCAAAAGGGAAGGAAAAGCACTTGGAAAAAAATGGAAGGTTTATCTCTGGTCTGTATTACAGCTTCTGACATATTTTCAGATGCCCACCAGTAATGTTAGAGAAACTGTTGAAATGATCTTTGTGTAACAGCCATAATGAAGATTTTTCCACAGAGAGCTTGGGAGTGTACCTGGCACATGTGTCATTACCTGAGTTATTTCCGGTTGATCATCGGAGAAGTTTAATTGTCCTTTCTCTCTTTCTCATTCTCACCTTCCATCTGAGGTTTCTTTTCTTTTGTCACAGACTTGCAAGTTGCAAAGAATTGCTGTTTTTCAGTTCCCTGCGGTAAAGTAATGGAAAAGAAGTCCACTCTCTTTGTGTCATTGGGGATAACTTATTTTGGAGTTTGTTTCCTGAGTTACATTTGCCTGTAGATATAAAGTGATCCGAAGGGCAAACCAGAAAGGAAAAGCACGAAATAGGTTCTTTGTCTGGGGCCTTTTAAATCTCTGCAGTCATTAATACTTTATCGACTACCTGTAGAATAAGAAATGTCTGGGTTGGCTGGTTTTAGCAAAAAAGTTTCTTTTCCCTTCAGCCTGGTCTCAGTGGAGCTGCCATTTCCTGTTGACTGAGAGACAGGATGGAGTGCCAGATTGTCATTTAGTTAAACTCTATGGAAATGAGACAAGGAAATCTGACCATGGCTACATCTTTGTATCCAGCAAAGGAACACAGGACAATCCAGGCAAGCTTCTACCGGTCTAGGAGGACAGACTGTTGCTAGGTTTGCAAGAAGTATTAGGCTGGCAAAGCGGGAGTCCCAGGAACACAGAGCTGACAAAACTCATGCATTCATTTATTAGGCCTTTCATTATGCCAGAATTGAAGCTCTTCCTTTGAGGAGGTTGTCCTGAAGACAACTGACTAGCTTTCATCATTAAGAATAGGTAAACAGAAAAACAGACCCACCAGCCACCAGAGGAATGACCAACCACAAATCTCAAAAGTCTAGTGCAACTCCAGCTGTTTTCCCGACCTCTGCTTTTGTGCATGTACACTCACACCCTTGCACTCCTTTATCAGCCTTGGTTTTACAATTCTAAATCACTTTCTTTTGTTGGTGTTGTTTATTTTGGTTTTTTTTTGAGTTGGAGTCTCACTCTGTCGCCCAGACTGGAGTGCAGTGGCCGCTCCCGGCCACCGCAGCCTCGACCTGCTGGGCTCCGGCGATCCTTTCGCCTCAGCCTTCCGAGTAGCTGGAACTACAGGCACGCGCCACCACGCCCGGCTAATTTTTTTTTTTTATTTATTGTAGAGATGAGGTCTCACCAACTTGCCCAGGCGGGTCTCGAACCCGCGGGCTCAGGCAATCCACTCACCTCAGCCTCCCAAAGGCACGGGATTACAGGCTGAGCCACCGAGCCCGGCCTAAATCACTTTGTATATGACTTAGAGAAAAGAGAAATGAGTCTCTCTCTCTCTTCGGTTCTTAATACTTAAATTGCCTAGTTTAAATGAAATTATTTTAAAAGCTAAATTTATTTAGAGTAGCAATAGCAACTTTTGAAAATGTGGAAAGTATCTTTTCAAGTCCTACAAAAGCATATTTTACACGTCAGTTTTGCAGATATATATATTTTAAATGTTTGAACTCCCCAAAACATTTTTGTTAGTCTTTTCACATTTACTCCTCACAGGAGCCATGTGTAGAACAGTGTGGACCTGACCGTGACGTGTACCTAGCCCTGAAGGTGTATAATGTGGTTCTAGTTATGGGTTAGACCTTAAATCTCCAGAAGTCATCATGCTCAGAGTCCAATTTCTTTCAGGTCTCAGGCCTATGGCTTCATGACAATTTGTCAGACTGCTGGTGTCGTATTGATTAATTAGTTATATTCTTAGGAACTTTTCAACTAACAGCAAATGTAAACTTATTAGATAGCTGGATGGGATAGGAATACTCAGCCTGTTGCCCAAGTTTCAGTTTAGCACTTCATTTTGCAAACTCTTTTACACTGCTATTTTTATAATTATTTCTCACAACGGTTCTGTGAGATAGGCTAACAACATTGTCCGGAAGCTGTCTAGGTTTTAGAAAGGGTACATGATGTGTCCCAAGACAGTGGCAGGGCCAAGATTAGAATTCACAGTTCTTGGGGCTCAGGCAGCCACGCCTTGCCACCATCTGATGTGTCCGCCCCCTTCTTTTAATTATATTAAGTTTCAGTGCCATTGTAGAGTAACAGATTTAGATGAAATAACACTGTTTAGGCTGGGCATGGTGGCTCATGCCTGTAATCTCAGCTTCGGGAGGCTGAAGTGGGAGGATCACTTGAGGCCAGGACTTTGAGACTAGCCTGGTCAACATGGTGAGACCCCCATCTCTACAAAAAAATAAAAAAAATTGATCAGGTGTGATGATTCACACCTTGCCCCAGCTACTCGGGAGGCTGAAGCTGGAGGATTGCTTGAGCCCAGAAGGTCAAGGCTGCCGTGAGCTGTGATTACATTCCAGACTGGGTGACAGAGTGAGACCCTGTCTTTAAAACTAAAATAAAAGGAAAAACGAAATAACGTTGTTAAAATGGAAGTGAAGTCCATGTCCATCAAGGCAGAGTCTGGCATTCACTGGACTGAGTGATGGCTCTTAAGGGGCTGGTGCTTCTTTTTCTTTGGAGAGCCCTAGAGAAATGGTTCCCTGTCAAGCTGTTTCTAGTCCTCTTCTGAGTCAGACTGTTTGAACTAGAAGATTATTTAGTTCAACTTCTTGTTTTGCAAATAAGGAACGCCAGATTCAGAGAGATCAAGAGATTTGCCCAGGGCCTCAAGACAACATTGGGTCAGTATCAGGCGAAGAACCCCAGTCTCCTTCAGCACTCCATGCCCCGGTATGTGCTGTTTCTCATGGCTTCAGAGCCACTTTTCACGGAGTTAGAAAGTGAATGGAGGCAGTGGTCAGTGTCCACAAGCTGTGAGTTTATGATGTTTTCTGGTTTAAATGAAGCCTAGAGTTTGACATAGCTTATAGGTACAAGATGAGATTCAAGTAAAAGAGCGGATGAGTAGTGTTTTCTATTTCATAAAGTAATATTACTTGCTGTGTAACTAGAACGATGTTTTAAAAACCCAGAATGAAATGGAAACTTCAAATTGTTTCTGTCGATAGCTAAACCAAACTAATTATCTAGGAGTCAAATAGAACTTTGTGGTCTGAATGAGACAGATATTAATTTGTTATTTAAATAAATTCGATTTCTTCATTACAATTGTTAGTGTGTAAAAATGTTGGGTGAGAAGGCCCAAGTTAGGAAAAAATAAGCCAACGCACTGCGCTCTCGGAAAGATATTTGAGAATCAGGGCTTCTCACATGCCAGTCATTCACATACAAGGGCCACCATTTTTACCATGTCTGTGTGTTTCCATTGAATGGATTTTTAAATACAAGTAAATGTATAGAAAAAAGTATAAAACTATAAAAAAGGAAAACCAGTATTGTTTTCCATAATCGATTAAGATACATTTGTAACGATAACATTTTTTTAAAGTTTATTGACATCCCTCTTAGAGCCATCTCATATATGACTAGCAATGTGTGTACTGTGTCTCGAGGGTCTGTCTAGGTCGGCAGTTATCAATGTTATTTAGAGGGAGGAAGAGAAGACTCGGGAACCATTTACACACTTAACAATTATTGAGCTCTCCAAAGAGGTTAAGGTGATCTGTTAATATTGGATGTATTAGAATTTAAAATTAAGAAGTGTTTAAAATATGTATGAATTTATTTAAAATTAATAATAAGCCGGGCTCGGTGGCTCAGCCTGTAATCCCGTGCCTTTGGGAGGCTGACGTGAGTGGATTGCCTGAGCCCGCGGGTTCGAGACCCGCCTGGGCAAGTTGGTGAGACCTCATCTCTACAATAAATCAAAAAATCAGCCGGGCGTGGTAGCGCATGCCTGTAATTCCAGCTACTTGGAAGGCTGAGGCGGAAGGATCGCCGGAGCCCAGCAGGCGAGGCTGCGGTGGCCGGGAGCGGCCACTGCACTCCAGGCTGGGTGACAGAGTGAGACTCCAACTCAAAAAAAAAAAATTAATAATAAACCCATTATGTGATAACAAACCTCGCTTCCCAACCTTAATAAACATCACCGAAAACAACCCCCTTCTAATCAATCCCATTAAACGCCTAGCCCTAGGCAGCATTTTCACAGGATTTCTCATCTCAAATTCTATCCCTCCCATAACAACCCCACAAATAACCATACCCTTATACTTTAAATTAACTATGTTTTCCAGAGAAAAATAGGTATATTGAGAATAGTAGCATTGCTGTATATTTTTGTAAATTAGTGTCCCGCTTAATGGAAGAGAGTTGAAATCTTATACCTGTGTCTACATTCAATATGTTGTGAGGTGTTGTTTTGGTTGAAGTATTTGAAGAAGATCTGCCTTTACATAGATATGTAATTGGAAAAGAAGTGTCTTTTAATAGTCTTAGACAATTATAGATATTCTTCTTTTTTGAAAATTTTTTTAAAAATTTTTTTGAGTTGAAGTCTCACTCTGTCGCCCAGACTGGAGCGCAGTGGCCGCTCCCGGCCACCGCAGCCTCGACCTGCTGGGCTCCGGCGATCCTTCCGCCTCAGCCTTCCAAGTAGCTGGAACTACAGGCGTGTGCTACCACACTCAGCTAATTTTTTTTTTTTTCGACTTATTGTAGAGATGAGGTCTCGCCAAGTTGCCCAGGTGGGTCTCAAACCCAAGGGCTCAGGCAATCCACTCACCTCAGCCTCCCAAAGCACGTGATTACAGGCTGAGCCACCGAGCCCGGCTTAGATATTCTTCTTATCACAACAAACTCAACAAGGTATAAAATATAAATCAAATCAATTAACTTTTATTTTAAAATCTATTGGTCTATCTTGTACTTTGAATGGATCTTTTTTACCCACGCATGATTGTGTAAAAGCACTGTTTCACTGAGTTATGCAGATCTTTCAAATTTTCACCCCCCCCCAAAATCACATTTTTAATATCACCACTGGCTATATCAGGAAAGTATTTAAGCATTGAAAAATCTGTTAAGCTCATGATAGCAGATACAAGTTTTTTAAAATTCTAAGTTTTGCCTGAAAGCTCCAATTTTATTATGACGACAATACTAAAAAATATAGTTTTTTTTGTTGAGAGGCCCTCTTAGTTCATTTTTAAGAAAATGCCATTAAATACCAAAGTCTCAATAATCACAGTTTGCAAGTCAAACTTTCTCAAGTCACCATCTGTAAGTCTTACCAGTAAACTGGTACTCCATGAAAAGGGTGACGAGGTCAGCATGCAACTCAACCACACAGTGCTTTTTCTTGTTACAACCATCATACTTTTGGTATGAAGCAGAAGTATTTTATGCGTGCACCTCATTGCATCATACAAAATATTAAAAATACATGTATTCAAGGGTTGAAATGTAATAAGATCAATAACTGTGCTTCATCAAGGACATTCTTAAGCAAAATTGGGGCCTTTTCCCCCCTTTTTCCTGCAAGTGAATGGTGTTGAAGAATACAATGACTACATGAAGCTTGGTGCCACTGCTTTGATTTGTGCTGAGGAACCAGTGGCTTTACCCATTGCTTTAACACCATAAGTGCAATAGTCAACCCTCCTAAAAAGGTGAATGATATCTTGGTATTATTGTGAAAATAGTTTTGATCTCACAAATGTCCTCAAAGGTTCTTGTTGACCTTTACAAGTCTGTGGCCACACTTGAAACCTGCAGATCTAGGCCAGTTTGTAACATTAAGAGAAAGGGTAAGGACTTTCATGTTTATTAAGTACCTTATAAATATTGTGTTATGGCCTCCCAGAATTCATACAAGGCAGTCTCAACCCCCAGAATGTAACCGTATCTGGAGACAGGGTTTTTAAAAAAGTACTCAAGTTAAAGTCAGCCGCTAGAGTGGGGCTTTAATCCGATATGACTAGTGTCCTTATAAAAAGAGGAAAAGGCCAGAACACAGGTATAAAATGGAAAACCATATAAAAAAGCAGCAAGCCAAGGAGAATTGCCTCAGAGGACTCCAATCCTGCTGGCACCTTGATCTTGGACTTCAGCCTCCAAAACTGCAATAGATACATTTCTGTTAAGTCACCCAGCCTGTGGGATTTTGTTATGGCAACCATGGCAAACTAATACTTACTCTATTTAGTCTTCATAAAAACTTTGAAGTAATATTGTCATCCTCATTTTATGGAGGAAGGAGCAAAGCTCAGAGAAGATGCGTGGTTGCCCAAGTTCGTGCGGCTAGAGAAAAAACAGCCAAAATTCAAATCCAGGCGTGACCACAAAGCAGGAGTTCCCAGAGCCAGTGCCTGAGTGAGCCCATATAGAAACCAAGATCCCAGTGCTCTGTCTATGAGGTCAGGTCGCCCTGTAAAAGGGAAGATGTTATTTCTTGCTAATGAGGCTAATAAATAGGAAACCTAACTTGTAATAAATCATTTCTACTAACAGTACAATGTAAATATTACTGTAATTAATAATTTTGTGAAAATGTATCTCTGCTGTATAGACACTGCAGTTGTCTTTTAAAAACCAAATAATGACAAATAGGCAGAAATCTGCGTGAGTCAAACACAGAATTTTATTACAATTACAAAAAGCAACCACAACCTTCTTCCTCTAATAAACACACCTGGAGAAGCTAATACCAAACAACCTAAAGAAGTGATTCAATGACCTAACACCTTTTGCTTTAACTTGTGGCTTCTGTCTGTCCTGCAATTTGCTATAGATTGGCAGGTCGGAAGGGACACTGGTTCAGCAGCTTGCTGTGCGTGGGGGAATGGCTTCTTTCTCCACTTGGTGTCTTGGAGGACCCCTCAGGAGGTGTGGCTGAAAGGTTCAGCATCAAAAGACTTTTAACACCCAGATTTTCTCCTGAATCTCTCTCAGATCCAGCAATAGTGAAGCAATTATGTGTTCCGCTGTAATAAATTGAATCAAAGTGAAACCGGTACTCCCTTCCTTCTAGCGAGCAGAGTGTATAACGGTTTAGACAGATGAGGACGGCAGTGCCCCAGTCAGAGGGATGGGTGCTCCATCTTTTGGTAGAGAGCAACTCTGTTTTCCCTGTGGACTTTCCATTTGCATTAGAGATTTGATTGCCAAAGAGTCTACGCATTATTGGTGAACTTCTAATCTTTTACCTGCTAAGTACCAAGCCCAGCATTAGACTCCAGAGGTTTCAGGATGAACAGGACATGGATTTTGTTCCTAAAGAACTTTTACTGTCTCTGTTAGCTTATTTGAATTCAGAATACTGTTGCCTTATTAGCCTGTTTTGTTTCGTTCAGGGTACTTGTCAATTTCAGATGTTGTCTTGTTTATTTATTAATATACCTGTCCATTTCTCCAACCAAATGAAGCGCGGCAGAGGCATGCATCATGTCTGCTTTGCTCATCGCTGTGTTGTCAGAGCTGGAATAGTGCCTGACACACTGTAGACATCCCTAAAGAATGAATAATCTATAGCTAACTAATGTTGGCAGTGTGCTGATGAGGTGTGAGCAGTTTGAGAACATTATGTCTTTTTTTTCTCTAAGGACACAAATTACAATGACTGAGTTCGAAGAACGGACACTAGCTCACTCTGTACCCTTGTATTTTATCAGAGGGAATTTTGGAATATCTGTTAAAACCCATCTGAAGCTGCAGTGTCCTCATAGCTAGAGTGATTTCCACAAATTCTCCATGGAGCAAACTGCTTTTCCAAGAATCTCTTTGTACCACTCCCTTGAGTTAAAAAAGTAGAAAACATTTTCACGTGGATGAACCATCCAAAACTCTTCCTAACCCAGTGTCCAAAAACATAGACTGCAGCATTCTTACCTCGAATGACACAGAATTTAAACTTGCCAAGTGACTCTCAACAAAAACCTCACTGGAGAGTATCTTTACCATTTTGAGAAATTTTGCATTCAGAATTAGCTCCTACCTTGCACATCACTTCTGCAGCAAAACGTCCATATCTTGAGTCACCTTCTCTGTGTCCTGAATCACCTTTTCTGTGCCCATTGAGGAGTGTACATCTCCTTATGGTTTTTGACATTGGAGTAAGGAAATACACTGGTGATGGGGAACGTAATTATGTACCCTTGGCTGTTTGATTTATGCTCTTGATTCTGCACATAGAGCATGCCACATGTACATGCATGCACGTGTGCATGTGTGTGGGTGTGAGTGGAGGGGAGCGGGTCGCCCTTAGCAGAATGAGATCCTGTAGTTTTTCTGCACTGGACATTTTCTGCATTTGGCTAATCCAGATGGAAAGAATACAATGCATCCTTTCTGGTTTTGACTGCTGAGAATGTTACAGTGACTTTCATTATTTATATCCCTTTTTTGGGGACTATTAAGCATGTCAAATTTGGTGTTGTTAAGAGGCACTCATAGAAAGTTTTTTTTTTTTTTAAGGTTTCTGTGTGTAAGATTCTTCCATTGCCAAGTCATATAAAAAATTTCCTGAGTTTCAGTGTTGACAGATGGTGCTGCTGTGCAGTATAAGCAGCAATGTTCTCACGAGACTATTGATTTTGTTTGTGAAATATAAATCCCTAAACAGTGACGAATGGACTGGTGAGAAGTGCTTCTTTAATAATTCAATAATTTCATTAAATGATCTGGTCCTAAGTGAAAGAGAGGTGGTGAGAGACTTGGCTGCAGACTGGGTTTAAGTTTCATAAATATATATATATATATATATGTACATATATATATATATATACATATATATATATATATGTACATATATATATATATGTAAAGACTGTGGGTCACTTTTGTTCATGTTTATCTATTTTGTTTGCTTCAAGATAAAGTGAAGTCTTTCAGCACATGAATTCCAAGAAATAGGGCAAATGACATCAGATTCCTTCACATGTCTCATAGCAGCCATTTTAAGCTCAGTCTGCCCAAATTCAAGGCAATGGTTTGGTTCATTTGCTTGTTAGGTAGCCTTGAAGACTGATTTATTTTGCCTGCTGCTATTTAGCTATGTCTTTTCTTAGCAGATTCCCATCTCAATGGAGCATAGTAAGTTTGTAGGGAGTAGAAACCAAGGTGATTCCAACACAGCTAAGAGGGGCATGTTACCCAGAGTCTTCTTTTAATGTGCCAGAAACAACAACCAACAAGGACTCCCAAGAAACAAATAGACGACCTGAAATGAAATTGCAGAAACTCCTGGAAACACAACTAGAAGTAGGTCAAGTGTATCTTTGTGTATTTGTTGTTCATGTAAGACAAAGTCCTATCAAGTTCAATTGATTTTCTTTTACTTGCTTTACTTTAGAAAAGGTTTCAAAACATCAGCAAATTCCTGTATTATGTTTGCTCTTACAAGGAGGTTATAAACCTAATGTTTTGTGTATTTAATTTGTTATCTTAATCAGGGACTCCAATATTTTCAAAGCGATGTTAAAGTAATACAATTAACCGTCACAGAGAACACGTATACAATTTGTTTTGGGGGGGCAAGGCTTAGAAATAACAACCTGATATGCTAATGGATTCTAATGGGCAGTAGCTATTAATTAAATAAATAACCCATTAGCCTGAGAAGTGAAGCGTCCGTACCAGGACGGTCTACTACCATTGTTGAAGGATGGTAATTAACTTACAGTTTTTAGCAGCGGCACAGATATTTGTATTTGGTTTTGCAGCTATTTGTGTCCGCTATGCCAAATTAATTAAATTAAACCAGCAACTTAAAAAAAAATCTCTATAGTGTGCGCAGTGCTGTGCTAAGCACTTGGATATAAAAGAAAAAAGTAGACAACATGATCTAGATTCTCAGGGACAACATAGTATAGTTGGGAGGGCAAGACATCAGTGCATTTAAATTACAGTGGTTGCACATGTTGATGTATTAGGAATGTTTTGAGGTATTACGTCATCAATTCTTTCCTACTTTCATCACTGTCCATCATGACTTACTAACATTTGTCGAGGAAAAATAATGCTGGGCTAGGGTCTGGGGATACCAAGAAGGTACAGCAAATCCTAGCCTCCGCACAGGAAGCCTGTGATTTAATTTGGAAGGTTGATTGCTAAATGGAATCTTTGCCAAAGCAGAAAGTCCCACAAATGGGATTGGGAGAGAGATCTGAGCAAGTTCATGGAGAAGGAGAACTGGAACTTGACATGCAGGTAGAATACGACTGAACAGATGAGGGGGTGGTGATGTCTCAGGTGCGGACAATGGCTGGAGGAGCCAGCTTCATGGTGGGGTGTTGGGAGTGAGACTGGAAAACAGATTTACGTAACTGGGACCACATTGTGTGGGTCCTGGGGTCCGAGGAATTTGGACTCAGCTATCCCTAGGCGAGGGGCAGAATCAAAGCGGTCATAGGAAGACTGATCAGATTAGAGGTTGGCAGGGAGAATTGTGGTAGAGAGCAGGGGTTAGCCGTAGCAAGACTGGCCTTGGCAAGGGGATAAGAGATGAGCATGCTTTCCTCAGCCGGGTCACAGCCTTCTTACGGGAAAGCGCAGCGCCTTGCTTTTCCTTTGTTTGCTTGCTTCTCCTATACCTCCAGTCTGTAATGTATAATGCGATATAGCAACACCTTGTAGAGTCACTAACTTATGAGACTATCTAATGACAGATGCTGACCTCTGCCACTGATAACTGTATTTGGCTTCCTGGAACAAGAGTGTCTCATGAATAAAACAAGGTAGAGAAATCTAAGGAGATTCGAGCAGAGGTCACCCTATAGTAAGGTGATAAATTTTGTGACTGTTAGCGAGGCCTAGGCTAGTCTCAAGCAATCATTATTGAATTACCTGGTGATAACAACGGGAGGTGAACAACATATGCATTCCAAGCACAATGCAAATGCAGATTACTAGCTTCCTGGAGATCTGATCAAATAAAACTTAGGTTTTAATTAAACTGTGACCAAATTAATTAAAAGTTACTTTATTGTGTGGTAGATAATTATCAACTAGAATGTTATTTATTTTGCTTCAGCACCCTGATTTCTTTATCTTCCTCTTCTGAAAATGTGAAAATCCTTTGTCTTTTAGTTCAGTCACGGGCAAAAAAAAAAAAAAAAAGTTAGCAGAATGTATTAAATATTAATTTAAGCAAGATCAGGGAAGCCTGGATTTTCCTTTCTCTAGCTATTTTTTAAGTTCTCAAGATAAGTTTCCCTGTGGCACATATATTTTTTTCATGAACTTTTAATAAAATATGGTAACAATAGCAACTAGTAATGTTAATGATGATAATGATACCTGTCATTTCTCTCCATTCTCAGGATCATTTTGTGCTGTGTTCGCAACTGAATCATAGCTGTCTGTGCTACAGGACTGTCCCTGGGTTTTATTTATCTTGTTCAGCAAACAAAGAAACCTTTTAATTCAATTGGTTTCTTGGCTGATTTGTCTCTCAGTGTGATTAATCAGTGGGAACTAGGGGCCCAATTCACGTTTCCACTTAAGTCGATTGAAATGTTGAGTGCAGTTGTGGTTATTTAGGAGATAAAGCGAGGTCACTGACGAACAATCATTTCTTCTTGTTTTTGTCCTTTAACTTTATTTTCCCCAGCAGGCTTTCTGGTAACTGATTCTCTTGCTTCTGGAAGCCTACAGCGAGTGGGAAAGGTAGGTAGCAATTTCTCTTCGGTAGACAGTTTCCATTCATTTTGTTATTTCTCATCAACAGCTGATGTATACTCGAAGGAGATCAAAGTGTAGGTAAATGATCAGCAATTTGTCTCACTTCATATCTGATGCTTTCCAAAAAGCACTCCGTGGGCAATATCTAACAGAAGTTTAATGGAAGTCTAAAGCTGGAAGAAAATTTGGGGGCTGTGCCGTTTCCCCCCAAGCTCTTCCCCCACCCCCATCCAGTATCGTATAGGCACTGCTATTTCTCTTCTCAAGGTGTCCAGACAGGACAATTCTGCAGCAGCTTTTAGGAAATCCATTTCAATGTTGATATCCCTCATGGCCAACGGAGAAGTAATTTGGCTCATATATAATCTGGTTCCCCCTCCTCAGTGTTGAAAGCCCTTAATGACCGGTGTCTTCTCCCCCTGCAGGGCTGAGGGTATTCTGTCAAAACGCCATGATGGATTAAGCGCTTGGTGACCTTCTATGACTTTTTGCGGGGCAAGGAGAGCAGAAGGAAAGGGTGGTGAAGAGGCTGGGGGATACTCCTATTTGCCACACTACCATCCTGGCAGCAGGAGGAAGATTCCCAGAGGAAAAACTGAATGAGACACTCCCTTCTGCTTCCCCTCCTCTCCTGCCAAGGCCCCTCCCTCTGGAAAGCAGTAGCCAACACTCGGAAAAGAGGGGCAGCCCTGGTAGCCAGGGATTACGTTCCCCACTTTGAAAGGCTGACAGAAGGAGAAACTATTCAGGAGCAGAAGGAGACTTTCTGTCCTCTGTGCTCGGGAGTTGTTGTTTACAGGATTCCTGCAAGTTTAATGAAAGGGAAACTGACCCTCTTGCACATAATACTGCCTTTGACATGTGGTACAAGTTTGAGTGCTTTTAGTGTTAAATATTTGTGTGCATTTTTCATACTTGATTTGAGTTCTCCCCACAAAACAGTTAAAAAGTGAAAAGCCTTCACTATATTTCAAGGGACTTGGTTAGAGGCTGTGACAATTGTGTCAAGGCTTTGCCTACTTGGAAACTTCTCAGATAAAGCCAGTATCTCTTCATTGTACAGGAGCATTGTTTAAACTACCCCGTATAACAAAAACGACTTTCCGTTTGCCCAGAAGTAACCTCAGAATTATAGATGGGGGCAGCTTGCAGACAACCCTGTGGCCAGAGTTACAATGGATTTTTAACACCTGTATCTAAAAGAAACACATTACCAAATTATATTTTAAATAATAAAGCTTAAACAGTCTATATTTGTGCTACCCCCCCCCATTGGCGTTTCTATCAAGAGTTACCCTGACTAGAATGTGCTGTGTGTCCTGTCTCCCCGTGTGGGTTGAAAGCCAGATCACATCATTCTTTCCAATCCCCAACACCTGGCACGGTGTCTGGAAATGCATAGACACTGGTGAAACAACTGTGGGATGAATGAATAAACATAGATATTGTTTTTTTTTTCTAACAGGGTTTTCTGAAAGACTGGTTGATTCTTCTTTATACAAGTTTTGCTCTACTGGCTTCTTGGAGGAAAAAAATGAAAGTATAGGTTTTACACTGGGCACAGTGGCTCATGTCTGTAATCCCAGCACTTTAAGAGGCCGAGGCAAGGGAATTACCTGAGCCCAATGGTTTGAGACCAGCCTGGGCAATGTGGCAAGAACTCATCTCTACAATAAATCAAAAAATGAACCCAGCATGGTGGCACACGCCTGTAATTCCAGCTACTTGGAAGGCTGAGGTGGAACGATCGCCTGAGCCCAGGAGATTGAGGCTATGGTAGCTGTGATTGTGTACTCCAGCCTGGGCATCAGAGTGAGACTCCAACTCCAAAGAAAAAAGGAAAAGGAAGTGCAGGTTTTAGTTTTCTGATGAAGGCCATAGCAATTTATGAATGCAGAAAGGCAAAGAGGAAGGTAGGGTAGGAAGTGGACAAAAACACTGAATCTGGCTGGGCTCGGTGGCTTAGCCTATAATCCCAGCACTTTGAGAGGCCAAGTTGAGTGGATTGCCTGAGCCTGCGCGTTCGAAACCAATCCGGGCAACTTGGTGAACCCTTGTCTCTACAATAAATCAAAAATTAGCTGGGCGTGGTAGCTTGTACCTGTAGTTCCAGCTGCTTGGAAGGATCGCTGGAGCCCAGCATGCTGATGCTGGGATGGCCATGAGTATGCTACTGTACTCCAACCTGGGTAACAGAAGTGAGACTCCACGGAGTTTTTTGAACTTTTACACAGGTTGGTTTCTGCTGGGCTCTGGCTGACACAGATTTTGGGTGGGTAGCTGAGTGAGGGTCTGAAAAGAAGTTCATCTCGTTGTTTAGTGCGCAGAAAGCTGGAGGTATGAGGTACAAAGTCAAACCAAGGGGAAAATGCAAATGAAAGACGTGATTCCTTGAGCACACTCTATAGCTCTTCATTTCTCCGCCAGCTTAGACTTGCAGCAGTTTTCTCTCTGGACCAATATGTCATTTATTTTGGTTCTACTAAGTCACACACCACTGGAATGTGATTGGTATTCTTACCAGCCAAGAACCATCTGCTCTTTTCTAGACAACAGCTATTCTGTCCTGGCCCTCACCACTTCTTGCTTCTTTCCATTTTCTCATATATTTTCAATTGTATGCATTCTTTTCTCTGTGAATAAGAGTCAGTAAGTGACTGAAGAATTATCTCTTCGGATACATTTTTTTCCTCAGGCATTGGAATTTTAAATTGTTGTTTGTTCCTTTTCAGAGTTTTGATCTTCTGTATATAAAATAAAATGTTTATCTGTAACATTGGCAAAGGGAAAGGCAGTGTTCCGGAAAAGCTTCTCTCTATTCCTTAGATAAATCATGAGTCACTGTTTAACTGGTGACCATTTAATGTCATAATATTGCCTCTATTTCTCAAAAATTAGGTAGCAAAGGTAAATAGTTTCCAAAGCGATAGATAACTGATCAAGAAGACAAATGGATTTTGCCGTATATTTACCCCTGCTCTGCTCTGCGTGTGGCTGACAGGCTCCTCAGTGATACTCAAGGCAGGTTCAGGTAGAACTTCAAAGGTGCAAACTCATTTCCTGGCTGATGCTGTTTACCTGGCACGTGTGGCTTTCACACCCATCTTGAAACTTCATTTCTCATCTATTTATCCACGTGATTTAAAGGAAACTTTGCCAGACTTCAAGTAAGGGGGTGCAGTTTAAGATCCACTTCCAGGGCAAGATACCAACCTCTTGGAACCTGAGCTTCTTCGTCTGGAAGATGCAGTGAATGACACCTACACTGCCAAGGTGTTAGGAAGATGAACTGAGACCGCATACGAAACACCTCAGAATTAGCTGCCATTCAATATATGTTGGTGGAATTTTAATCTGCAATTACTAAAGCAAAGTCCAGAAACGAGATAATGAATCTGGATAACTCATCCTTCGATTAACTATTTGTGTTCTTCCCATGAAGAGAAAAGCTCAGGGATTCAGTTATCTTCATAATTATTCAATTCTTTTCTGCATCTTCTAAACAAGCTTAGAATTTTCTGAGCAATCATACTCTTTCTGTAGGTGATTGCTTCCAGGGATGAAAGGGTTAAGGAATTTCCTGTTTCATTTTGCTAAAAAAAAAAAAAAAAAAAAAAAGATTTTTAATGGCACTACTAGAAGAGACAGAAGCTAATGAAACACGTCAGCCTCACATCAAAATAAACTTGCTGTTATTATCCAACATTCTTTGGGTTTATTAAGATGTTATGAATTTAGTTAGCAGGATTTCCATCACCCCTCACTCTGTAGTGACCAAAGCATTAAACGCTCATGAAAACCACATATTAATCAACCTGCTCTTCTGGTTTCCAGTAATTGAGTTTCCCAGATGAAACAGTGTATCAACCTTAACCCTGTTCTATTCAATTAGAGCTTTTCTTTTACTAGCCAGAACCATTAATGCCATTTTGTTATGAGTGTTCATGCTTATGCTGTCAATCATAAAAATAATTACAATTGTTTTAACTAGACATCCTTTAGTTTTCAGATTTTTTAAAGTCTTTGTGCCCTAATAATTCTTAGAGTCATCTAAGGTCTTATGCAATCTTTTCATTGAGCATTTTCATCTTGATGTATAGATTTGCTATTCACTTATTAGTGATCAAAGGTGACATAAAAATATTCCCACCCTCTAGCATTCATGATCTATAATATATCCTCAGTCTTCCCAGGCTTCAAACAAGTTCTCCTTTGGCTTCATTTTATTACATTATCAATTTTAGGTGTCATAATTCATTGAAATTAAATTCATTTGGTTAAAATCAATAAAATATCATACAGTTGCTGTCAAATTTTGTTTTAAAATGACATCTTTTATATAAAAAATATAAGTGGTATATTTTAAATCTTTGCTTTTTCCCATATTTATTATGAAATATCTGTTGAGGTCCTATTCTTGAAGGGTCTCAAAAGGAAAAATAACAGCACACTTAAACGAAGTAATTGAGAGTTTTAAGCCGGGCTCGGTGGCTCAGCCTGTAATCCCACGCCTTTGGGAGGCTGAGGTGAGTGGATTGCCTGAGCCTGAGGGTTCGAGACCCGCCTGGGCAGTGAGACCTCATCTCTACAATCAAAAACTCAGCCGGGCATGGTAGCGCATGCCTGTAATTCTGGCTTCTTGGAAGGCTGAGGCGGAAGGATCACCGGAGCCCAGCAGGTCGAGGCTGCGGTGGCCGGGAGCGGCCACTGCACTCCAGTCTGGGCGACAGAGTGAGACTCCAACTCAAAAAAAAAAAAAAAAAAGAAAGAGTTTTAATAAATAAACGACTTAAAAAGGCGCACGCAGTCTTGAGGGAAACAAAATGGTATGGGAATGCATTCCAGAGCTAGCCATCGCCCATCTCAGGCACGGAGCAAGGAGCAGGAGCAGTCACTAGACCCCGAAGAGAGGGTGGACTGACAGGAGCTGTGTCGTTGTTGGAGGATATAGACAATCTAAGGTGACCTTGCAGTAAAGGAGTTGGGGGAATAGACCCCTCAAACTCATTCTCCTTCTGCTCTTCCATCTTCTACTGCGAGTTCCCATGGACCAACCCCAATAGAGGCTGGAAGCAAGCGTGCCTTTTGATGCCGTTCAGACAGGTCAGTCTTGTGTGGCACAAAGCAGGGCAGGGAATGACAGAACACGTCTCTGAAGGGGCAAAGGGCCAATGTCAGGCACTACATCCATGGGTGTCAAACACTTTCACTTTGTGATTCTTTTTTATTTTTGAGTTGGAGTGTCACTCTGTTGCCTGGGATGGAGTAAATATAGTGGCACGATCAGAGCTCACAACAGCCTTGACCTCCTGTGTTCAAGTGAGCTTTCCTCCTCAGCCTCTCGAGTAGCTGGGACTTCAGTTGTGCACCACCATGTCCGGCTATTTTTTTTTTTTTGGTAAAGATGAGGTCTCACTTTGTTGCTCAGGCTGATCTCAAACTCCTAGGCTCAAGCAATCCTCCTGCCTCAGCCTCCAAAGTGCTGGGATTATAGGGATGAGCTACCACATCTGGCCAATCCTATTCATTTTAATTGAACAAACATTACTGAGATATCTATTAGATGAGAGCCACTTTAATGGGTCCTCAAGACATAAAAATAAATAAGCAGAACTGGACCAGGGTGAGGCCAGCAAAGGGCATACTTGCATGAGCCTCAGAGCATCTCCTCAAATTCTGCACTGAGTTTCTTCACTTGCCACTTGCCTCACCCTATTTCAGTCCTATAAGACTCCATCCTTGCCTTCAAGGACTTTTCAATGTAGTCAGACAAACATGAACAAAAAGAAACATCACAAAAAGGTCCAATTAAAAGCCTAAATGCCTGACCCATATATCTCTATGATGGAATTTAGCATGGCTCCTCTGAAGGCAGGGCCAGTCTTTGCTTTCCGGAAGAGAAGGGAAGAATACCATATGGGCAGGTTCAGGAATATGAAAGGACTCTCTGGAATGCAGCAGTAATGCTCCTATCCAATTGGTGAGCAAGGTTTGTGAGAGAATTAGTAAGGGTATCCACTCCTACCCTGCTACCTTCTAAAACCTCAACCTGTGTTTAAAGGCCAAGTGAAGAGAAGTCGGAATAAAACAAGTAATTAGAACATCGCTTTGGTTGTCACCCACTTGTTACTAGGTGAGAGGTAGAAGAAATGTTTTAGTGACAATGGGGCAGCCAGTCCTGTAACCAGAGCCAAAAGGCATTAAGGCTACAGCAACCGAGGCAATGAGTCCCCTGATGCTGAAATAAATGGTGTCAGCCATGAAGATATAGGGCTTTAGACCAACTAAAGACATTAGAAGTTCATTTGTTTGCACTGCACTTGTGACTGGTTAAAACCAAAAGTGAATGCAAAGCTTTGATTACTGGCAGAATCACTGTCTTCATCTGCTCCCTCCCCTGTCCCTCAATCTCTTTTGACCTTGATCTCAGCTGCTTTAAAGAGAAAGAAGAGTGGAGACTGGGCCATGGCTTCCCTGTCTCCAAGGTAACTGAAGGCCTTATACACCCGTCTAAGTATCTTGGGAAACAATGGGGGAAAAAGGACCTCAAACTTTAAGTTTTATTGGACATAGGCAACCCACCCACAAAGTCCCAGTTGATAGGGATTGGGTTGGGTATACAGTAGGTAAGGAAAGCTAATGTGACACTTGGGGCCAATTCAATGGACTGTTCTTGTTGCTTCTACATACAAATCTGTAGTATGGATTGAGGTTTTATATTCTTATGCTTCCCTGTACCATAAAGAGTCTCATGTATAAAAGTGTTAGAGGGATAAACTACCCTGACATTTGCCATCTGTGGATGAGGTGGTATTTAGCATACTTCTATGTGCTGATGTCCAAGTTTTTCACTGCATGGATGATATCTTTTTGGTAAGCAAGTCAAAAGTTTGAGTCCTGACTGTGGTATTGTCATAGCTGTCAGCAAGGGCCTGCTCACTGAGTAAAGGTTTTTGGCCAAGAATAGATTCACAATGTTCAGTCTCTCCATAAGTCAAGGAAAAATGACTGTCTCGAGCCAACCACCACCACCAAGAAGACCCAACACCTCACTGGACTTTTTGGGTATTAGCGGCAGTATATGCCTCAGTTGGACATTTTTCTTGGTCCTTTAGATGAGCTAACTTGAAAATCAGCAGCTCGTAAGTGAGGCTCAAAGAAAAAAAAAGTCACCACCATCACCAAGTCTGCCATTGTCGCTTGGCGCTACAAGTCTCTATGACTGATGATTTTGCATGTTGGAACTTCTGGTGAAGAGAGGCAGCCTTTCTCTGGAAGTGTTCCTTGGTATTTTGGATCTTCGGGGTGTGCTTCACTGACATGGCTACCAAGCATACTCTTTTTGTAAAGTAGGTATTAGCTTGCTTTCTGACTCTTGTCAAAATTGAATGCCTGATTCATGGAGACCTGATGACTTTCTACTCTGACTTTCTCATTGTGGAATAGGTCAACTCGGACTCAACCACTAACAAAGTTGGAAGGCCTGGTAAGCCTCCTTTGTTAAATACAAGTGGCCTAGCCCCAGCAGCATTTTGGCTTTGCATGAAAAAGTGGCAGCTTATCCTCTGGGGGAAACTTTATCCCCTGCCCTACCACCTGAAGCAAAGCCACGGGCAAAATTGTGCCTCAATTCACAGAGATTCCTCTTGATCAGAAGTTAGCAAACTACAGCCTACAGGCTAGCTACCTGTTTTTGTAAACAGAGTTTCACTGGAACACAGTTATGCCCATTTATTTATGTATTGTCTGCTTTTTGTGCTACTAAGAGAGAGCTGGGAAGTTGTAATACAGATCACACATCCCATAAGCCTAAAATACTTAACTATCTGTCCCTTTAAGAAAAAGTTTGCAAAAATAACAGTTGCTGGAGAGGGTGTGGCAAAAAGGGAACACTTTTTTTTTTTTTTTTTTTTTTGAGTTGGAGTCTCACTCGGTTGCCCAGACTGGAGTGCAGTGGCCGCTTCCGGCCACCGCAGCCTCGCCTGCTGCTCGCAAACCTTCCGCCTCAGCCTTCCAAGTAGCCGGAATTACAGGCATGCGCTACCACGCCCGGCTGATTTTTTTGATTTATTGTAGAGATGAGGTCTCGCTGCCAGGCGGGTCTCGAACCCGCGGGTTCAGGCAATCCACTCACCTCAGCCTCCCAAAGGCGCGGGATTACAGGCTGGGCCACCGAGCCCGGCTTGGGAACACTTCTACACTGTTGGTGGGAGTGCAAACTAGTGCAACCTTGTGGAAAACAGTGTGGCGATTCTTAAAAGCCCTAAATATCGACCTCCCATATGACCCTGCAATCCCCCTGCTGGGAATATACCCTGAAGAACTCAAATCACTCTATAGGAAAGCTACCTGCACACATATGTTTACCGCAGCATTGTTCACAATAGCAAGAACCTGGAAGCAACCATGCTGTCCATCAAAAGAGGACTGGATTAAAAAATGTGGTACATATACACGATAGAATACTACGCAGCCATAAAAAAGAACAAAATCATGAATTTCGCAGCCACCTGGATGGAACTAGAGTCTATAATACTGAGTGACCTCTCACAGAAACCAAGATCTGAGTATCACGTGTTCTCACTCCTATAGTGGACCTTGAACACCCAACATCATACTATAAGGAAATGACTGACAGTGGTGGGAAACTATGAGGTGGGAGGGGAAGGGAGATGGGATTAATGGTTAAATATCTGTCTGGGGATGGGGAGACACCTGTTATCAACAGGGGTGCCTGAACTACTTGTATACCTAACCCTTAACTGTATCATAACAAAAAATATTGATTAAAAAAAAAAAAGAAAAAGTTTGCTGATCCCTGCTACGGATGTGTGTGGGCCTGGTTTACTTGTGGATCAGCAAGGCTAAAACCCAACAGTGTCCGCTGGGCTGTGGCAGTTATTCAGCTATGAAGAGGCAAAATGGATGTGGTTGGTGTTACTGATGGAATAGAATTCAAGGCCTGCTTATAGCTCTGCCTAATACTCCCCTTGATGAAGTCTTGTGTTGTTACTGACTCTTGGGGGTGTTGCCAATGGCCTAGCTACTTGATCTGTCACTGGGAAAACCAAAGACCAAGATGAAAGACATCCCGCTTTATTTATTTGTTTACTTTATTCTTTGTTTTAGAGTTGTGGGGTACGTGTCAGGATTGGCTACACACGGAAATTGCATGCAGATGAGGCTGGGCTTCCAGCGAGCCCTCTCTCCTCTTGTGGTGGACACGGCATCCAATGGGTGGTTGTGTAACCCATCCTTTCTCCACATTAGCCGTGCGCCTCATCAGGTGTTCCATCCTCGTGGCCGTGTGTGCCCAGTGTCTAGTACACACTTATGAGTGAGGACATACAGTATTAATTTAGTGTTTCGGTTTCTGTGATAAGTCATTTAGAATGATGGTCTTCAGCTACTTCCATGTTGCTGCAAAGGACATGATTTTTTCTTCTTCTTTATGGCTGCGTAGTATTCCATTGTATATATGTGCCATATTTTATGAACGGGCATCTGGCTGGTCCACGTTTTGTTGTTGTGAATAGTGCAGCAAAGAACATACGTGTGCAGGTGTCTTTTTGGTAGAGTGGATTATGTTCTTCTGGGTATATTTTCAGAAGTGGGATTGTTGGATCTTATGATAGTCCAAGTTTTGGTTCGTTGAGAAAAAGTCACACTGTTTTTCACGAAAGTTGAACTAGTTTACATTCCCACCAACGGTGTAAAAGTATTCCCTTTCTTCTGCAGCCTTGCCGATGTCTGTTGTTTTTTGACTTTTTTTTTTTGAGTCGGAGTCTCACTCTGTCGCCCAGACTGGAGTGCAGTGGCATGCTCACAGTCACCCCAGCGTCGACCTGCTGGGCTCAGGCGATCTTTCTGCCTCATCCTTCTAAGTAGCCGGAACTACAGGAGCCTGCTACCACACCAAGTGTGCTTGGAAGGCTGAGGCGGAAGGATCGCTGGAGCCCAGCAGGTCGAGGCTGCGGTGGCCGGCAGCGGCCACTGCACTCCAGTCTGGGCGGCGGAGTGAGACTCCAACTCGAAAAAAAAAAAAAAGATTCTGTGACTGCCACCGCATGTTAGATTTGTGAAATCTATAAACGAGGGGGGGGGGGGACCCCAAAACTTGATATTAATTTATAAATAGTTGTGTATTTATTCTTACATGTTTAAACTTCAGTCACCTTCAAAGTACTCTGTGTTTCGTGCAATACATCTATCAAGATGCTTTTTCCACGGCTCAAAACAGATTCTGAACTCTTCCATTTTGATGCTTTTCAGTGCTTCTGCCGCTTTTCGTTTCATGTCTTCCGCATCAACAAAACGTTTCCCTTTGAGGACTTTTTTCATCTGTGGAAACAAAAACAAGTTGTTCAGGGTGAGAGCAGGTAAATAGGGAGGGTGGGCTGTAGAAGTCATGCCGTTTTTTTGGTCAAAAACTGCTGAACACTCAGCATGGTGTGGGCTCATAAATCACCCATCATGAAGTGGGCAAGTGTTTTGAAATAATCTTAAAAAAAAAAATTCACTGAAGCCAAACACAGCCTCTCACAACAATTCTAGCTAGTACACGGATGCTGGTGGGTTCCTAAAACACTTACCTATCAGGGGAAGCCTGTACTACAAGGGACCTGCCCTTCAAAAAATAATTTCTGTTTTTTTTTTTTTTTTAAGTTGGAGTCTCACTCTGTCGCCCAGACTGGAGTGCAGTGGCCGCTCCCGGCCACCGCAGCCTCGACCTGCTGGGCTCCAGCGATCCTCCTGCCTCAGCCTTCCAAGTAGCCGGAATTACAGGCATGTGCTACCACACCCGGCTGATTTTTTGATTTATTGTAGAGATGAGGTCTTGCTGCCCAGGCGGGTCTCGAACCCGCGGGCTCAGGCAATCCGCTCACCTCAGCCTAATTTCTGTTTTTTTGAGGGTCCCCTTGTAAGCTGGCCTATTTGTCTCATTGTGCAGGCAGCCACATTGCATGAGCTTAGCTTCCATGCACTGGTGATTGATGTACTACATTACATCTTTGACCTCTCTGTTGGGGCTATTAATGGTGCTTCACTGCTACGGAGATACTTTTTCAGGTTGCAGTGTTGCCATTGCAGTCTGATCAACTGATTCCAACTACACTGTTATGGCTCTTGAAATTAATATACATAACCTATTTGGCGACCCAGACTATTTGCAGTCTGACAGGGATGCACCTTTTATCACAAGATCTAGTCAACAATGGGTTAATAATAACCAAGTTATCCAGTGGTCTCTCCACACTTTGTACTGTTCACAGGCTTCTGGTATTGTTGAGTATTGGAATGGTCTCTTCAAAAATTAACTCAAAAAGATTTCTGACTGTTACCCCCCCAAGATATGTGCTTGTCCAAATACAAAGAACCTGTGAATGCCATCTTATTTGGGAAAAGGGTCTTTGCAGATGCAATTAAATTCAGCATCTTGAGATGAGGTGTTTTGGATTGTTCAGGTCTTAAATTTAATGCCAAGCGCCCTATAACAGACAGAGAAGAGAAGAAACACGCAAGGAAGAAGACCATGTGAAAATGGAGATAGAGAATGGAGTTCTGCAGCCATAAGACAAAGAATGCATGGAGCCACCAGAAGCTGGAAGAAGCAGAGAATAATTCTTCTCTAGAGCCTTTGGAAGAAGTATGTCCCTATCACACCTTGATTTTGGCTTCCAGAACTGTGAGAAAATAAATTTCTGTTGTTTTAAGTCAGCCAGTTTGTGAAAATGTGTTACCGTAGCCTTAGCAGGCTAATGTCACCTTCCTGACTCTTCCTAGTCCCCACTCCTTATTAAGACAGTTAGTCACTAAATGTGGTTGTCCCCAGACTTGGCTGCCATCCACTCTTGGGCACTTCTTGGGTAATGACTGATGAAAAGATGGTAACTGTGTGGCTCTATTTTGAAATTTTGGGTTCTATCTTGACCATTTCTGGGCTTGATGCTTCTTTTGTTCCCTAGTGGCTAACCTAGTTGGTAGACTCTCTGGGTGGCAGCCTGGCCGAAAGGTGGCCTAAGGGCATTCAAGCTCAATTCTGTTTCAGCCACCTGGATTCTCTTGTTGGATAGACATGGTCCTGGATCATTAGGACAATGAAGTTTGAGTATGCTAAACACCAGGTATCCCTGTTGAGGGGTGAGGGATGGCTCACGGGCCAAGTAGGGAACATTATAGATCTCTGTAAGTTTACAAAAGTGCCCTTTTCTTTTGCACGTGATCCTTATCAGATGAGAGACCTGAGATGATTAGAGAAAAAATAATGTTTTAGTTATTGAAATGGGATACACTGATTTTGAGACACTGGTAGAAAAGCAACAGCCCAGCACCTGGGGAAGGAATACGTTAGACCCTGAGGGTGCAGAGAAAGGGGGAATTAATAATCTTTGTCTTTCAGAACAACCTCCCACCCCAGCCTTTATCATGAAGAAAAACACCTGGTCTATTTCTCTCAAACTGTTGCAATCATCTTTCTTCTAGATAATTTCAGCCACTATTTGATCATCATTCCTTTCACCAGAAACAGTAGGAGATGGCCCCAGCTCTTGTACTTCCTCTGCAAAAGTGTCACCTCTCACCTCTAGATGTCTTTCCTACCTCTATTCTTGGTCATGTCATAAAGCAGATGAATTCCACTTGGCTGGCAATTTGGAAAACCAGAAGAGTTGGACTAGAAACTAAGACTAGTGTAAGTTATTCCAACTGAACTGGACACCCTAAGATCTGCCAGCTGGCCAAGAGGCCACATAGGAGGCAATGTGAACTGTGCTCCTGACTGGTGGAGGAAGCCAGCAATAATGTGTGTCTGTCTCTGGAAAATACAGTGATTTACACCTTATGGGTGGTCCTAAGAGACATTTGACTATTTGAAGAAATACTGTTTTGACCCTGGAAGGCATTAAAGTCAACCTCAACTCACTGCCATGGTTGCTAAGAGTTGCCCTAAGCCCCTTCCCTGTGGGCCATGGTGAAGTCTGTGCAATTGTTAATGCATTCTGTTATACTAGGACTAGTGTTTCAGGCCAAGTACAAATGTAAATATGAAAATTTAAAACTATTTGACTTTCTAATGTATAAGATCTTGATGTCTTAGAGGATTTTTTAGGAGGACCATAGGGGAATATGATTAAGGATTATACTGCAGGTTGGCCTTATCTTTCTTTTTGGAGTCTTTTTGATAATTGTCTTAATTAAATACTGTATGGGACAAATTGAATGAATTTGATTCCACAGCTTTTGTTGCTGAGATTGTTCAGAGCGGCTGATGGAGTGGTATACTCATGGGAGAATTCACCAGAAGCTAAAATGGTGTTGAAATGAGAGTTGGATGTTTTGGGGAGATAATCATTAAGGTTCTCTCAAGTTTCTGCATGTTTTTTAAGCAAAGGTACTAACTACCCTTTTGTTCTTGGAAGATAAAGCTAGTATCTCTCTCTGGTGCAGAGGATAGGCTTGATTACTGTCCAGTGTAATCTCGATAGTGTCTCCCTCCAGAGAAATGGTTGGATAGGTTTGCTTACTATCTAATATAAGAGATTCGATTTTCCTAAACTCTAGGTTCCTCAGCTGTGACAAAATGCACTATGTGTGCACTATCTGGGTCACACCTTTCACCCCTAGAACTTGGGTAGCAACAAGTGCTAATACTAACATAAAACTCATGCCACTTGTGCTGTGAGTAATAAGGTTCTTTGTTTCTGACCCAGGAGTCTTGTATCTTTTGTCAGCAAGCCAAGTTCTTAGCTTGCAAGTAGGGCAAAAATCTCAGATTCTTCACAGTTCTTGACACTGGGAAAATATTCAATAGGAAAACAGCGATGAGTGGATGGCAAAGAGGAAAGCATTAGACCAGAAGGTCAGGGAAAGACTTTTGGTGAGAGGTTACATTTAAATGCAGAGTAGGATCATAAGAAGGAACCAGAAGGCAAGGCAGAAGCAAATATTAATGCCAATTCCCATGAGCCTGGAATGTTTGAGGAAAAGCAGGATAGCCAGTGTGACCTAAGGACAGTGAGTAAAAAGGACAGAGAGAAGAAATGAGCCTGGAGAGAAGACTCGTTGCCAGCCATGTGGAGCACAGTGGGCTCTGATAAAGTAGGTTGCTCTTGCTAGGATCTTGGCAACTGAGTCCAGTCTTTTAACAAATTAATAACACTGAACTCTATTTCAGACTTGTTCTCCAGTCCCTTCATCTTGTGGTCAGATGCAAATCTGCCCATAACACTCCCCTGCTAAAATTCCTCTTTGGTTGCTCAATGCACATAGGACAAAGTGCAGATACCTCTGTGTGGCATACAAGGCCCTTCCTGATGGGGCCAGTCCCCATCGCTTGCACAAGGCCTATGATCCACCCCAAAACTTTATTGCACCAAGCATTTCTCATCTGTATGCTTTCAGTATGTTTCCTTCTGTGTATGGGCAGAATACCCTTTCATCATTCTTCCTCCTCTGGGCTTCCTGAAAAGTTCACACTCGACCTTCAAGGCCCAACTCAGAGACCTTCTTGGTGAAGCTTTCTCTAACAACCTCAAGCAGATGAGGGGGTTCCTTCCTTTGGACACCCACTGTGCTGTGTACTCACCTTTGTTACAGCACCCATTACCCTGCATGGATGTTACTGGTTTATGGATCCATATCCTTCATGAGACTGAGCTCGCTGACAGTAGGAACTATGTCACGTACCCACTAATTATCAGCCCCTAGGAAAATGTTTACCACATAGCAGGTGTTGGGTGAACACATTTGATAAATGAATAAATCATGTTCCAAGATCTCAGTTTATTTTTATCACAAAACACTGCTTTTTTCTTGAAATTACAATCTAACAGCATGAATGTTCTTATTTATTTATTTAGAGTCAGAGTCTTACTCTGTCACCGAGGCTGGAGTGCAATGGCACACTCAGGCTAACATGGCCTTGACCTTCTGGGCTTAGGAGATGCTTCCACCTCAGCCTTTCAAGTAGCTGGAACTACAGGTGCACACCACCATGCCTGGCTGATTTTTTAATTTATTGTAGAGAGGAGGACTTCCCATGTTGCCCAGGCTGACTTCCCATGTTGCCCAGGCTGGTCTTGACCCCCTGGGCTCAGGCAATCCTCTCATTTCAAACTTCCAGGGTGCTGAGGTTACAGACGTAAGCCACTGTGCCCGGCAATGAATATTCTTTTAAAATTAATGTATTGGGGTGTATTACTCCTGGGCTCAAGTGATTCTCTTGCCTCATTGTTCCAAGTAGCTGCTACTATAGGAATACACCATCATGCCTGGCTAATTACAATTTTTTATTATATAGGCAAGGTCTTCCTGTGTTGCCCAGACTGATCTCCGTCTCTGGGCATTTTAAAATTAGGTTGTTTACCTTTAATTACTGAGTTCTGAGAGTTCTTTAGATAATATGAATCCAAGGTCTTTTTCAGGTATGGTTTTGTGAGTAGTTCCTCCTAGTCCAACAGCACCAACTTTGTACATTCTTTTCTTTTCTTTTTTTGAGTTGGAGTCTCACTCCGTCACCCAGACTGGAGTGCAATGGCACGCTCCCGGCCACCGCAGCCTCGACCCGCTGGGCTCCGGCGATCCTTCCGCCTCAGCCTTCCAAGTAGCCGGAACTACAGGTGCGCACTACCACACCCGGCTAATTTTTGATTTATTGCAGAGATGAGGTCTCGCCAAGTTGCCCAGGTGGGTCTCAAACCCACGGACTCAGGCAGTTCACTCACCTCAGCCTCCCAAAACGTGGGATTACAGGCTGCGCCACCGAGCCCGGCTTGTACATTATTTTCATTTCAAACAGCTCACCTCTAATAAACCATGTTTTGCTTAGTTCAAGACTACTGCTGTTCTTTCAAGGTTCATGTCATATTCTTTTGAAGAACTTGAAAGAGTATTGCACACACTTTTCTTTCTATTGTTCACTTAATGCACTGGTGTTTGCTAACGTCTATCCACCGAAACACTTTGACCAGTCACGTACCTGTGGTACTGAATGTCTCTTAAATTTTCTGTGTTTTCAGATCCTTGACTTGACTTGTCATCACAAGAAGGTGAAGGTCACCTTAGCTCTGTATAGCAAGGACTTCCATACCCCAGTGTCACTATCCCTTTTCTCCTGTTCGATCAGAAGAGGCGATGTGCCTTGCTAAAATATATTTCCCAGCCTCCCCGCAACTGGGTGTGGCCATGCAATTGATCCTGGACTGTAAGTTGTCAATTCCTGTGGGAAATACAGGGAGAGAAAGAAAAAGATAATACTTTTTTTTTTTTGGTAGTTTTTTAAATTTTAGGCTTAAGACAAATGCCAGTGGTCATCTTTATTTATTTAAAGATTAATTGGGCATTATAAAGTTATTCGCTTTCCCCTTTCCCTTCCCTTTTCTCTTTCTCCTCCTTTTCTTTTATCTCCATTTGTTAAGGTTCTCCGGAAACAGAACCAATATGATTGACATAGATATACAGAGATTTGTTATGAGGGATTGACTCACGTGATTCTGGAGGCTGAGCAGTCCCACAATCTGCCATCAACAAACGAAGGCCCAGGAAAATCAGTGGTGTAATTTTACCTGAAGGTGGAAGGCCTGAGAACCAGGGGGGCCAATGACGTAAGACCCAGTCTGAGTCTGAAGGGTGAGAACCAGGAGCTCCTATGTCTGAAGGCAGGAGAAGACAGATGCTCAGCTTGAGCAGAGAAAATTCACCCTTCCTCCGCCTTTTTATTCTGTTTGGTGTTATCAATGTATTAAATGATGACCACCCACATTGGGAAGGGCCCTCTGTTTTACTCAATCTGGCAAGTCAAATGTTAATGCCTTCCAGAAAAACCCTCACAGACACACCCAGAAATGATGTTTTACCAGCTATCCAGACATCCTAGAACCCAGTCAAGTTGACACATACGATTTACCTTCACACTCTGCTACCTTTCCTTTTTTTCCCTTTTCTTCTCTCTCCCTTACCTTCACATCTCTTTCCCTTCTCCAGAATAACAGCTTTATATCTTCCGTTTAAATTTATAATTATAATAAAAGCTAGACTAGCGTTGGTCACCTAGTCTAAGTGACTTGAAAGTGAAGGTGAGACAGCAGGGTACAGTTTTGTTTTGATGCAGGGTCTTCTTTAAACTTCCCTTTTAGGCTCTTTAATGTATCTTGTCTGGCACTTGACTTCATTTGCTTTAAATAATCTGCTGTTTCGTGGTTCTGACTTTCCATTGCCTCCTACACATCTGTTTGGATTGATATTCTGCTGTTCGTCATGCAAGCACGATTTCACTTTGAAAATGATTTCCTTTTGATGGATGCTCTGGTTGTTCAGGCAAGCATGGTCTTGCGTTTTTAACATTCTCTACAGCTCGTCTTAGCACTCCAATTGTCACCCCTCAGGGTCTCAGTCATTCACTCATGCCAGCTCTGGACTTCTTTGTAATTAAACGCCAAAAATGCTGTATTCCTTGGATTAATCTAGATCAGGGCTTGGCAAACCACAGCTGGTGGGCCAAATCTGGCTCTAGCTTGTTTCTGCATGGCCTGTGAGCTAAGATTGGCTTTTTCACATTTATTATGTGTTGTAAAAGCAAGTAAGCAAACAAACAACAACGACAACAAAAAGATGCATGATAGAAACCGTACGCAGCCCACAAAGCCTAAAATATTTACTATGTGTCTCTTTATTGAAGAGGTTTGCCTAAGCCTGACTTGTATTAATAAAATTAAATCAGCCGCATGTACTTTCAATTTAGAGATTCATTTTGGTATAATTTGATTGTAAGAATGAGCTATGTAGACTACACAAAATCTGCTTTATGGAGATCTCAGGGAAGATCTCAAAAGACAGTTAGTAAAGCAGCTGAAACTGAGATTCGGTGAGAGGCTGTTATGATTGAAATGAGACAAACTAGACAGACATACTAGACAAACGATGGTTACAAACAGCCCCAAATTGGAAATAACAAGGACCAGTGTTCCAAATTCTATGAAAACCGAGCTACTTCTTATTTGACTTTCTCTCTAGCAAGCTGCAGGGAAGTCGCACCCAGGATTTATTTATCCGATAACAGGCAACGATGTGCTTAAGAGAAGTCAGAAAAGGTTAGCTCGTATGAAATAACCCTTTCACTCATTCATACCGTTCATGATTCATATTGCTCATTATACGGCAGAAAGGGACAAACCTTAGTTATTAGCCTTATATGTTACGACACTTGCAATCAGCTTGAACACAATACCAGTTATTGTTACAATGAAAGAGCTTTGACCATGTTGCCCCTCTGATCCACCCTCTCATTCAGCCTTTCCTCTCACTCTACCCGTCACATAGTCCTCACCTTAGGCCATCTACTCTCTCACGTGCCTTCACACAGGTTTGTCTCCACCTGGAACACCCTCCTCCTCACTCTGTCGAAATCCTGCTTATCCTTCAAGCTCCCACTTTACCAGGCAACCCTCCCAGATCCTTCAGTCCTGGGTTTTTCCTCTGAACTCACAGCAGTCCCAGTGGCCCCTGGCCAGTTTTTAGGCTTGTTTCTTGGCCTGGAGATGCGCCACCATGCAGAGAGTATACATTCAACTTGTATACCAAATATGTCACAGAACTGGGGTTTTGACTTCCGGTGAGCATTTTCCAACCCAAGGCCCCCAGCAAGACAGCAACCTTCCTCAAGGTTTGCCTGGACCGGTGGAGAGTTTTCTTGGCTCTTTTTACCCAGAGCTGGCAATGCTTCACAGCTCTGACCTGCAGGTCCAGGGCCTAGCTAGGTTTCCAGCCTCACGTGGAGCTCAGGCTGAACTTCCTACCCTGAAAGTCCTGAGGGCTTCCATCCCATTCAAACCCCCGTCAGCTGCTGCTCCTTCATACTGCCACTGCACACTGCACACTGCTCTGACTTTGGCTTCCGTCTTTGTTTCTGCTTCCTGCATTTTTATTATTCCGTGCTTGGCTTGTAGCAGAATTCTATTATGTTGTTGTCTTATTTTATCCAGCATTTCTGTGTTTTGGAAATTGGGTGTACAGACGGCGACACAGGGAAGGAACCTGCTCTTGTCAGCTCCTTCTGCTCAGTTGCCTTTTGGTCCTAGGACAGTACACAGTTGTTTAATTACGGACGTTGTCACAATTATTTATTCCATTTAAGCTGAGTAAATAGAAGATCCTGATTATACTTCTTATATAGTATCACTACTCCTCTCACATCTAGAGAAGTTTCCGCACAAGCTTACTTCTGAATTTCTCCACCTAAAGAAACAGATCTTGGTGAGGAGAGCTTAAATTGCCAGCGATGACTAGCAGAAAGGCGCACGCCAAGGGAGATTTCAAACTAATAAAAATATAGGCAACTTCCAGTGGACTGGGCAGATAGCATTTTGCCACAATGCAGATAAGCAGGAATTAATTCACTGAGTGGCACAGTCAACCCTATGCCAAACAGTGTTTACATTTACATTAGTATTTAGCATTCTGAACGCCACACTTTGAGCACTTTTCATATAACTAAAATGACTGCTATAACTAGTCAAATGAAAATGATTTATAAATGAAAATGATTTAAAAACACCTTGCATTTTAAAGGCCAAATCTGATTTTACAGGTCAGTGGACTAGCTTCATGCAATTTCTATCAAGTTCACCATGGAAGAATAACACAGGACAGATGATTAGAAAACATTTATATCAGGGCATTGTTTCATTTGTAAATATGGATCTACAAAAAATTAACGCAACTTGACCAATTACTTGGTAATGCTTGTCTTTTAGTTACCTAAACCATGTATATAATTTATACACGCACATCAAAACGTATATATATGTAATGCATATATATGTTGAATTTTGTGACTTGAGATAACAAGTATCCTCCTTCTCCCAGAGTGAATCCTTGAACTCATTCCTGTAATATGCATGACGGGGAAGACACTGAGTTGCATCTTTTTGACAGACATCGTGTGCTTATTGTCACATTTTCATGAGAACAGATACCGAATACTGTGTCATATCAGCAATGTGTATAAACGTGGAGCAAAAGGCCAAGGCATGACGAAGGGATCCCTTCTTTTCTTCTGTTTCATAGAGTCGTAGGGTTGTACAGTTACACGGAGACTCAGGTAGTGAAGCGCCAGTCTCTCTTTTTGACACCCAGAAAATCAGGCTCAGGAAGAGTGAGATGACATGCGCAGGATCACATGGCTAGAAGCAGGGTTGCAGCTGGAACCCAGGCCTTTTCTTACCCAGCTCCTCAGAAGCACCTTCATCATCAGGATAACTTGAAGAGCTTCATGTCACAGCCCTTGAAGATAATAGGCTCTTTTGGAATAAAGGCCTACCTGATGGGATAATATGCAGTGCTTATGCGTGTATGGTTTGTTACAGAAGGAAGCAGACGTGTAGCTGGTATATATATATATTCCTTTTAGCTTCTGATTCTAAACCATCTGAACGTTTCTCAACACTCTGTAATGTAAGGAATTGCAACTTGTGTCTCCTATTTTGTGCAGTGACTATAGTAATTAGATATTATCTATATGGACAGTCTGAGAATTGTGATAGGAAGCTAAAGAGGAACAGGACAATGAAAAGAGAAAGATATTCAATTTTCTTGAGTACATTTTGATGTATAATGTGGAAAAACAGAGTGGGCATTTTAAGGGACAACTGGGATCCTGGCCGCCTGTGTGGTCAGTACTGCACTTTTTTCCAGATTGGCAGATACATAGACTCTGCATATGACATTATTGTTATTGTTTAATGCTTAGCATAGTCCTCTGCTTGGGAAGGATTCACAGAACCCTTGTTTGTTGATTGACTAATTCTTCATATCACAGAACTGCCCTGTTGTAAGAAGTTGGTCAAGTCTTTATTCTACGTTTGAGCAAATAAACGAGACTGGGGGTATAGCTTTAGACTCACTAGTTGCAAAGAATATTCCAGATACTTTCTGCAGTTCTAATATTGATCTAGGAGTGTTCTTAAGACATTACTATGGCAACAGTCCCTGTTCAGTGGGGGAAAGCAATGTATTATCTATGCAAAGAAAGGACTGAAAAAAGAGTATTTCAGATGCTGTCTTTTTACACCCTGCAGATAGATGTGCCTTGACCTCTCAGTATTGTTTTTCCTGAGGATAGCATCTGAAAAAGAAAATGTGTGGAGATTTCTTGACTGACTCTGGAAGTTATCATCAATTCAAATACTGTGTCACAGAAAACAGCATCTTGGTGATTTAAGATTTTCCACAAAAATGAATACTTTAATCATACTTGAAGTCAATTCGGTTTATCATTTGAGAACACTATGAAAAAAAGAAGATAATATCTTCAGCCAGTAAGCCGAAAATCGCATCACAGGATGCAGTACAAAGACATGGCTGTAGGTGTTCATAAATTTGTTCACATGGCATTTACTGAACAAATATTTATTGAGCACAGTCTATGAGAATAAAGAATACTAGATGTCAATTTCATCAGCAAGAGTTACTAGAGCTTGTTGATGCTTTTCAAACATTTACGACCAGATGTTTCTTTCATTATTATCAACTCAGGCCTCCACCAAGCATGATCTAACTCTTTTCATTTCTTTCTCCCTCCCCCACAGAATTTAGAAGTGGTAGGTAACTTATCTACTGTGTATTAACTTTGGTTCAAAAAAGGAAAGCTAAGGAAACGAGGCTGTCTATATAGCAAAAATATAGCATACAGTGTAAGTCGGGCATTTTCCAGAATTTGTTTCATGTTGACGGCCAAACATGACAGAATACTTGTATAAAGGTATGTATAGATGTGATAATATGCACATATATAGGTTTATGAATCATGCTTATGCATACCTACACATATATGAATTATATGAATTCACTAGGTAAGTAGATTATTCAAATTATGTTATTTATTACTCACATATGCATCAATGACGAGCAGCATCAGCATCACCTGGGAGCTTGTTAGAAATGAAGAATCTCAGGCCCCACCCCAAATCGACCAAATCAAAGTTTGCCTTTTAACAAGATCCCCAGGTGATTCACAGGCAATTAAAGTTTGAGAGGCATTGTTATAACAGATTTTAACCAGCCAAGTGAATAAAGAGTTGCAACAATTATGTAAGGGGAAAAAAATCTGTTTCGATAGTCCATATGGTTTTTTTAAAAAAGTGATTATCTTGGGGGGTAGAGGAGGAATGGACGGGATGTTGAATTATCTGCCTAATCCTCAGATTTTGTGGGCATTGCCAGGATGCCTGTTCAGCAGTGATTTCTCAAGTCTCTTGAATCCCCACTGAATTAGGAGAGGCAAAGTACTGCTCATCATTCAAAGATACATTATTTATTATCCAAACAACAACAGAAATTGAAAAATTAAAAAGAAAATCCTAATTCTCACAAAGTGGCTTTTTCATTTCAATGCCCTGCCAGCCTCTGCATATTCACACGTACTGTTTACATAGTTGTATTTGTACATTGATTCATTTTGTCCAAGCTGTGGGATAAGCAGGGACAAAGCTGTGGAGGTTAGATGGAAAGAATGGGATGCCTGAAGATTTTGTATTCATTCTTTTTTGTATAGTGCTATGTTGAGTTCGTTGTAATCATAATTAGTGACAACAATCCCAGCTATAATCAAGCATCCTAATTATGATTTGTAATGACTGTACCACATCCCATGTGGTACAGTTGCTGTACAACTGTTATTTAATCATCGTTCTATTATATGGATATTCAGATAGTTTTCATGTTTTGTCATTATAAACAGTGCAGTGTTAAACATCTTCATACAATAATTTAATCCATCAGATTCATTTCCATAGCATAAATTGCCAATAATGGAATTCTTGAATTTAAGAATATGTAATATTTTACATAGTACACATATCATATATAAAAATACATGGATAAGTTGTTTTAGAAAAGGTCTGTACCAGCTGGGAGTGGTGGCTCACACCTGTAATCCCAGCACTTTGGGAGGTGGAGGCAAGAGGATTGGTGAGCTCAGGAGTTTGAGACCAGTCTGGGCAACTTGGTGAGACCTCGTCTCTACAATAAATAAAATAAGTAGCTGGGCGTGGTGGCATGTGCCTGTAGTTCCAGCTACTCGTAAGGCTGAGGTGAAAGGATCACCTTAGCCCAGCAGGACAAGGCTGCGGTGGCTGTGAGTGTGCTATTGCCCTCCAGCCTGGGAAAAAAAGAAAAGGTTTATACCAGTTTATTTTGAATCCTACATTGTTAGAGAATTCTGATTTTACCGCATCTTGCTAGCAATATAAATAATTATTTCTAAATTTTTATTAATCAGCATCTAGCTCATGCTTTCTCCACAATGAAACATAACGAGAGCTATAATTCAAATGAACTTTCTTTAGTTTTCTTAAAGCAAAATTTCCCGTCACTTGGTTTTCTATGACTCAAGCCATAAGCGGGCAGCAGGTGTATTAAAACATAGTGCTCCATGACCTTCTGATCAAGCCCCATGGTCACTCCCACCATGAACAGCTGAGGAAACATTTGGGCAGGCTTAGACTCATTATTTTTCCTACTTCAGTTCTCTTTTTTTAAAAGAAAAAATTTTAAGCTTAAAATTTGCAGGACAGAGACAATACCCTGTATGACATTATAAGGCTGCATCCAGTACATGTCATTATACATTTGTCCAAACCCATAGAATGTCACCACCAAGGTGAGCCCTGATGTAAGCTATGACCTTGGGTGATTATGAGATGTCAGTGTGGTGGGCTCCTTGATGGTAACCAATGTCTCACTCTGGTGCCGAGTTGTTGATAGTGGGGGAAGCTATGTGTTTGTGGGGTTGGAGGATTGATGGGAAATCTGTGTACCTTCTGCTCAATTTTGCTGTGAATCTAAACTTGAAAATTAATATACTTTAAAAAATCAGTCTTAGGCTTATAGGAAAATTGAGCAAAAGGTCCAAAGAGTTTCCATAGGCTCTCTCAAGCCCACCCAACCTCCCAGTTTCTCCTATTACTAACATCTTGCGTCAGTGTGGTACAAGTGCTATAAATGTGAGCCAGTATTCACACATTACCATTAACTAAAGTCCATAGTTTACATTAATTTTCACTCCATACTTGACATGTCTATGGGTCTTGACAAAAACTCTTAATCACATGCATCCATTACAGTATCATACGGAATAATTTCACTGCTCTGAAAATCCCCTGTGCTCTATGTACCCGTCCTTCCCTTCTCTCCTTCCCCAGAGCCCCTAGCAATCACTGATTTTTACTCTGTCCACAATTTTGCCTTTTTCAGAATGTCGTGTAGTTGTTGTAATTATATAATATGTAGCCTTCTCAGATTGGCTTTCTTTACTCAGCAAGTTTCCCCCATTATTCAATTAACTATTAAATATTCTCATGATTTAATAGCTAATTTATTTTTATTGCTGAATAATATCCCATTGTATGAATTTATCCCAGTTTCTTTATCTGTTTATCTATATTGATTGCTTTCAAGTTTTATCAATTATGAATAAACTGTCGTAAACATTTGTGTGCAGCTTTTTGTTTAAACGTGAATTTTCAACTCATGTGAGGAAATACTAAGGACTACAACTACCAGATCATATGGTAAGAGTACAAGGTAGAACCCCGAAAAACCTGAAATTATTTTTTGGAGGGTGGATCCCTTGTAGTACAGGCTTCCTAGCTAGGTAGGTGTTCTAGGAATCCATCGGCATCAGTGTACTAGCCAGCGTTGTTGTGAGAGGCTGTGTTCGACGTCAGTGAATTTTTTGTTTCTTGGAGATTCTTTCAAACATTTGCACATTTCATGATGGGTGGTTTATGAGGACGTCTACCTACACCATGCTGAGTATTCAGCAGTTTTTGACCAATAACTCCATGACTCTTGCGACCTACCCTCCCTATTCACCTGATCTCACCCTGCGAGATTTGTTTGTTTGTTTCCCAGATGAAAAAAGTCCTCAGAAGGAAACGTTTTACCCATGTGGAAGAGGTGAACCAAAAAAGGCAGAAGCACTAAAAGGCATCAAAATGGACGAGTTCAAAACCTGTTTTGAGCAGTGGAAAAAGCATCTCGATAGTTGTATTGCATTAAACAGAGTACTTTGAGAGTGACTGAAGTTTAAATATGTCAGAATAAATACCCAGTTTTTTATAGATAAATTCCTTTTTCTTTTGGGTCCCCCTTATACATTTATTTTTGTAAATATTGTCCAAAGTGGTCATGCCATTTTGCATTTTCACCAGCAATGAATGAGGGTTCCTCTTGCTCTACATCCTCACCAGCATTTGATTTTTCAGGGTTTTTGAAATTTAGGTACATAGTGGTATATTATTGCTGTTTTAATTTGCAGTTTCTTAATGACATATGGTGTTCAGGATCTTTCCATATGCTTATTTGCCATCTGTATGTCTCCTTTGAAGAGGTGTCTGTTCAGAACTTTTGCCCATTTTTTAATTGAGTTGTTGGCTTTATTATTGTTGAGTTTTAAGAATTTTTTTGTTGAATTCTTTGGATGTCAATCCTTTACCAGATATGTGTTTTGCAAATATTTTCTTCCAGTCTGTGGCTTGTCTTTTCATGTTCTTAATAGTATCATTTGCAGAGAAGTTTTAAAAATTTAATAAAGTCCAACTTATCCATTGTTTTTTTCTCATGGACATGCTTTTGGTATTGTATCTAATAAATCATCACCAGACCCAAGATTCCTTAAATTTTCTCCCATACTATCTTCTAGGAGTTTTATAGTTTTGCATTTTACGTTTATGTCTATCATTCATTTTGAGTTAACTTTTGTGAAACCAAATGTTCCAGTACCATTTGTTGAAAAGAATATCCTTTCTGAAAGGAAGTACCTATAGAAACCTAGAATAAACTTAGTTTGCTCTTAGTTTAGTCTTTTTGCCTCAGCATAACCATTTTTGCTTAGACTTTACCCCTGACACGCTTTGAATCTAGCACAGGTTAGACATAGATAAATTTCCAATAGGCAGGTTTAGGAAACATTCAGGCATTCTACTTCAGGCCAAGTGGCAGCCTACCCCACCCCCTCGGCTAATCTCCATCAGATGCAAGACAAGGACAGAGCCATAGAAATAATAACAGGCCACCTTTTGGTCAAGGAGTTTGTGGATTACAAATTCTAACAAAGTCTTTTGCAGGAAACCCCCTTCCCTTGTCTCTTCCCATCTAGCCCACCACCTGAGGGCATGGGATGCTAATATCCAGCGACCTCAAGATCTAAGACTCATGTGATGAACCCATCCATCTGCCTGCTTGTCCATCATCTGATGTCAGTACCTGCACTTACCTGCCCTTTCGTGATGACGTGGAGCAGACCACCACCCAATCATCTTAATGACCTTCCCCCATCAGAGGAAAAGGTTAAAACAACTCAATCAAGAGCAGCCATTGCCAGGCTATTATTGCCATTGCCAGGCAATCACTGTCATTGCATTACTAGACTTGGTGTGGCCGTGTGCTCTTTGAGCTATGACTGTTGCCCTGTTTCCTGGCTTTGACGCTTCCCTACCTTGGGGAGGTGAATCTCCTCTTTCTTTCTCAATCTCTCTCACTCTAATTTACTTTTAAATAAAGTATGTTTTCTAATCTAACTTTTGTGCAATTCTTTGCATCTTTCATGCAGCAACAGATCACACACCAAACACACCCACGTTGTGTTTCTGTTTCAAATTTCAATTTGTCATTGCTGGTATATAAGAAAGTAATTTATTTTATATATTAACTTTGTATCCTGTAACTTTCTTATAATGACTTGAGTTTTAGGGTTTTGTTGTTGATTCCTTAGAATTTTCTACATTGACAATAGTTATGGTATGGATAGGGTAAGGGTGGATGGATGGATGAATGGATGGGTGTAGCACTGCTGGAGCCAGCGTGCCAGAGGTATGCACTGGCAACCAGAGATCTGAGTAATGTAAAGATTTGCAACACACAAAGAGGTGAAAAAAGAAAAGATTTATTTAAGAAAGGAATAGGAAGCTGGCCTACACTCTAGATGAGTGTGACCCTGTAGCCCCGAGCCCTGGCTTAAAGCCTTTCCCTTGGCGGTGTTGCAATCAGGTCGACGTGACTGCCGTGACTTCCTTATTGACCACCTGTGAATGTCCTGGAGATCTTGTGACACAGAGACCTGCTAATGTCTGTCCATATTATCACAGCCCCTAGAGAAGGGTTTGACAAGGATTCTAGTGCTCCTGTACATTCCTGAACAACATTCCTTAGAGCTAATGGAGGATGCACTTCCCCTTATCTCCTATACATTCCTAGTGGGTAGCTTTAGGAGATCCTTGACTTCCCTGTAGATAGCGCCTAATCTACTGGAAGATCGAATCCCCACCTGCTCCCCCTTCTGAGTGGTCAAAAGTCTGCAATCTGCATAACTTTTGTAATCATAAGTTTTCGTGACTTGTACAATCCTTGCCCAATGCATGATGTCTTAGGCCTGGTAAACGTGCTTTACTCTAGGCAAGCTTGATTGTCACTTCTGCTGGGCCCTACTGATAAAAGCTGTGAGATACCTCTGATGCCTGGCACCAGGAAGTCTGGACAGAAAACCCTGAGGGGGATCCTGGTCACCATGCACCTAGTATCCAGTGGATTGATACTGGTCATGCTTAAGAAGTCTTGGTCTCTAAAAAAGACAAATTACAATAGGCCAGTACATGTCATGCTTAAGGAGTCTGTGTTTCTGAAAAGACAAAGTCGGCAAAGTTCATCTTTACCTAAAGTATGCATTTCTCCCAAACATAGTTTCTACTTCTTCCTCATCGTGTCAGGATTTAAGAACAAGATTTTAAAAATGGCTTCTCGCTCTTGTTCTGTCCTTTCAACAATCATGTCATTTACAAACAAAGACAGTTTTATTTCTTTCTTCCCAATCTATGTACTTTTTACTTGACTTATTGCATTAGCTAGGACTTCTCAGCATACTTCCAAATAAAACATGGGTCAAAGAAGAAGTCTCAAGGGAAATTCAGAAATATTTTTAACTAAATGAAGATGGAAATACAACTTATCAAACTTTGTGGGATATAGAGAAAACAATGCTTACAGGGATGTTAAATAGGAGTGGAAAGAACGAGCATCCTTGCCTGGTTACTATCTGATTTTAGGGGTAGATATTGCTTCTCACTATTAAGTATGACATTAGCTATAGAGTTTTTGTAGATGTTCTGTATCAAGCTGAGGCATTTCCCCCTTTATTCCAAGTTTGTTGAGTGTTTTAAAAAAAATGAGTATTGGATTTTGTCAAATTTTTTTTCTGCTTTTGTTGATAAAATCATATAGTTTTTCTTCTTTAACCTGTTGATGTGGTAAATAAAATTAATTGACTTTTTAATGTTAAACTAGTCTTGTATACCTGAAATAAATCCTACTTGCTCATGATGTGTAATTATTAATAGACATTGTTGAATTTTATAGGATAATATTCTGTTGAGAATTTTTACTTCTGCATTCATGAGAGATGCTGGTTTTCCTTTCTTGCAATGTCTTTGTCCAGTTTTAGTATTGTAGGAATGCTGGTTTCATAAGAACGAGTTAGGAGATATTGTCTCTACTACTAATTCTGGAAGGGATTGCAGAGAATTGGTATAATTTCCTCCTAAGTTTTTGGTTGAATTTACCAGTGAACACATCTGGGCCTGGCACTTTTTGTTTGGGTAGGCTATTAATTATTAATTTTATTTCTTTAATGGATATAGTCCTATTTGGATTGCTTGTTGTCTGTCTCCCTATTTGGGTTTTGGTAGATTATATCTTTCAAAAACTTGGTCCATTTCATCTTAATGTGGGTATAGAGTTGTTCTTAATATTCCTTTATTATCCTTTTCCTGTCCATAGGATCAGTAATAATGGCCTGTCTTTCATTTCTGATATTAATAATGTGTGTATTTTCTCTTTCTTTTGTGGTTAACCTGGTTATAGGTTTATAAATTTTATTGATTTTTTTCAGAAAGTCAGCTTTTAGTCTTGTTGATTTTCTATTTTCAATTTCATTGATTTCTATTTAATTTTTAAATATTTATTTTCTTCTGCTTACTTTAGGCTTAATTTGCTCTTCTTTGTCTAGTTTAAGGTACAAATTTAGGTTATTGATTCTAGATCTTTATTTTTTTCTAGTATACACATTCAATTCTGCAAACTTCCCTCCAAGCATTGTTTTGTCTATATCTCACAAATTTTGATAAGTTGTATTTTCATCTTCATTTAGTTAAAAATATTTCTAAATTTCCCTTGAGACTACTTCTTTGACCCATGTGTTATTTGGAAGTATGCTGTTTAACATTCAAATATTTGAGTGAATTTCCAGCTATCATTCTTGTATTAATTTCAAGTTTAATTCAATTATGGTGTATGAATATGGTCTGCATAATTTCTATTTTTTTTTTTTTTTTCTTTGAGTTGAGTCTCACTTCATCGCCCAGGCTGGAGTGAAGTGGCATGCTCACAGCCACCCCAGCATCGACCTCCTGGGCTCTCATGATCCTTTTGCCTCAGCCTTCCAAGTAGCCAGATCTACAGGTGTGCGCTACCATGCCTGGCTAATTTGTTTATGTATTTATGTGTCTATTGTAGAGACGAGGTCTCACCATGTTGCCTAGACTGGTCTCGAACCCACGGGCTCAGGCAATCTTGCCTTGGCCTCCCAAAGTGCTGGAATTACAGACTTGAGCCACTGCTTCCAGTCAATTACTATTTTTTAATATCTGTGAAGGTGTGTATTATGGCTTAGAATGTTTTTTATCTTGATAAATATTCCAGTTAAGCTTGAGAAAATATGTACTCTGTTGTTGTTGGATGGAGTTATTCTACAAATGTCAATTAGGTCTAGTTTGTTGATAGTGTTATTCAAACCAAGTATATCTTTACTTATCTTCTGCTTGCCTGATCTCTCAATTACTTGAAAGAGGGGTGTTGAAGTGCCCAATTGTAATTGTGAATTTGTCTATTTATGCTTTCAGTTATATCAATTTCTTCTTCATATTTTGACATTCTGTTAAGTCCATACATTTTTAGGATTGTTATGTCTTCTTGGATATATATGCTACTTACCAAGTCAACAGTAATTTTCTAAGATTAACCTTAAAAAGCAAATAAAAGATGAGTTTTCATCTATAAACTCAAAACAGTATTCACAAATCCATCAACTGTATTCTTCAGATAAAAAAAAGAAATGTCCCACCATTTGTGTCAACTAGTCTCATGTTTGGTATGAACAATGTCTTGTGAAACACTTGGCAAAAAAGGATAATGTCCCTACCATGTTACATAATGCTCATACAAGTTCCACAGAGGGTAGAGACTCATGCCATTGGGATGCTTTATTTAGAAAATGAGTCATCTTTATTAAATTAATTATTAACTTAAAACTCAGGTAAGTATACATGATTCACTTTTTTATAGTACTTGGAATTGATTATCACACAGTACCTGCATAAAGGTCTGTCACCAGATCTACCAGCCGCCACAAACTTGAGAACGTCATCTAATGCTTGTAAATAATATCTAATAATGATGTATATTGGTCACTTCCTCCTAAGCCCTTGGGTCCTGAAAGGAAACTACTCTACCTACTAGTATATGAATGATAAACATTCAGAGAAAAAGTTCTAGTCACCAAATCAAAAGGGATATTTGGAATGTAGGAAATGTAGACTCAGAGCAATGGCAAGCTTGACCCTCAAGATAAAATTTCAGTCTTATTTGTGAGATCTAATCTCATCATTGCACTGTAATATAAAGTTGAACTAACTCCTTATTCATGATGCACAGTTGGAGCTTCATGCATATCTGAACATCTTAGATTTGTATTTAGGGAATAAGAGCACAGGGAAGGAGTTTACTATATCCAATACAATGAGAACTCATAATGAGACTTTGACTTCTGCCAAAGAGATTGGTTTTACCCTGCCACCTTTAGCAACTTGCCCTCCTCTTCCTCTGCCCTCCACCCTCACTTACCAAGTAGGGAAAAAAAGTATGAAATAATAGTTTGCAAAACACTGACCATCAGGTAATTAAGTATAGTGATCACTCAGAGATAGTGCAGGGAGGATAAAACCAGAAAGGACTTGGTAGAGTTTCTGAGCTGAAGGGATGGAGCTGATATTACCTAATGATAAACAGGTTGATCCACCAGATACAGCAATCTTAAATGTGCATGCACCAAATAACAGAGTTGGAAAATACGTGAAGTAGAAACTGATAAAACTGAGAGAAGAAATTGATAGTTTAAAATTATAATTCGAGACATCAACATCACTCTGTCAGCAATAGATAGAACAACTAGACAAAAGCAATCAGCAAAGATATGGAAGAACCTAATGGCACCATCGACTAATAGCATTTGATTGGCATTTATGGAACGTGTCACCCAACAACAGAAGAATACAGACTCTTCCCAACATCAGTGGAGCATATACCAAGATTGACCATATCTTGGGCCATAAATAAAACCTCAACACATTTAAAATAACTGAGATCATACTAAACATGCTCTCTGACTGTAATGAAATCAAAGTAGAACTCAATAGCAGAGAAAAAACAGGAAAATCTCCAAACACATGGAAACTAAACTATACTGTTATAAATAATTCGTGAGTCAAAGAAGTCTCAAAGGAAATAAAAAATAATTTGAACTAATTAAAAATAATGCACATATCGAAATTTGAAGGACACGCCTTAAGTAGTGCTGAGAGGATTATCTGTAGCACCAAATGCTTATATTAAAAAGGAGAGCAAGTCTCAAGTCAATAATCTAAGCTCCCACTTAGATTAAGAAGAGAAAAAGAAGAGAAAAATAAACCCAAAATGAGCAGAAGGAAAGAGATAATAAGAATGAGTAAAACTCAAAGAAATTGAAAACAGAAAATAAAGAAAACTCATGAAAGAAAAAGCTCACTCTCTGAAAAGATAACTACAATAACAAATCTCTAGCAAGCCTGGCCAAGAAAAAAAGAAAGAAGATACAAATTCTTAATATCAAGATTAAAAATGAGATGTCACTACTGATGTCATAGATATCAAAAACATAGTTGGGGAATACTACAGAACTCTACACCTATAAAATTGACAGCTTAGATAAAATAGATCAATTCCTCAAAAAGCACAAATGTTTACTGCTTACCAATAATAATAAGTAACTTGAATAACTCTATAACTATTTAGGAAATTGAATTTATAATTAAAAATTCCCCCCAAAGACATATATAGGCCCAGATGTTTTCACTGCAAAATTCTACTGGAGGAATATAGTTGACTGTCTGTGGATTCTGCATCTGCAAATTCAACCCACAGATCAAAAATATTTTTTAAAATAAAAAATAACAATATAATAACAAAAATAATACAAATGAAAATACAGTATAACAATTTTTATATAGCATTTATATTAGGTATTGTAAGTAATCTAGAGATACCTTAATGTATACAGGAGGATATACATAGATTATATGCAAGTACTGTGCCATTTTATATAAGAGACTTGAGCATCCTTGGAGTTTGGTATTCACGAGTGTATGTGTGTGTGTGTGTGTGTGTGTGTGTGTGTGTGTGTGTGTGTGTATCCTGGAACCAGTCCCTCTTGGAACTAAAGAATGACTGTACTTCTCTTTTTTAAAAATTTTTTTATTGAACTTCTCAACTCATTCTATGAGGCCTTCTTTGTCTTGATACTTAAAACAGACATGGTATAAAACACACCAAAAAAAAAAAAAACCCCACAAACAAAACAAAAAAAACTACAGACCCATATCCCTCATAAATAAGGATGCTAAACTCCTTCTCAATATATTAACAAATAGAATTCAACAATATATAAAAAGAATTACATACTATAATCAAGTAGAGCTTATTCCAGGCATGCAAGGTTGGTTCAATATTCACAAATTAGTCATTGTAATTCATCATATTATTAGTCTAAGAGTGAAAAATCACATGGTCATTTCAGTTGACACAGAAATGATATTTGAGAAAATTCAATACCCATTCATGATTTTTTTTAAATCACAGAGAAATATGAATGGGGAAACTTCCTAATCTGGTTAAAGAACATCTGTAAAAAACTTACAGCTAACATTACACTTAATGTTGAAAGAACAAATTTTTTTGCCAAAGTCAAACCTAGCATTAGAAGTATTAGCTAGTGCAGTAAGGTAGGAAAAGGAAATAAAAGGCATACAAATTGGAAAGAAAGAATTAAAACTGTCTCTATTTACATATGACATGATTGTGTAGAAAATTCCAAGTAATCTGCACAAAAACTCCTAGAAATAATAAGTGAGTTTAGCAAGCACCTAAGATAGAAGAGAACCATAGAAAAATGAATTGTGTTTCTAAATATGAGCAACGAATGCATGAAAACTTATATTTATTTATTTATTTATTGTAGCTCCAAGAAAACCTCAATTTCAAACACTATATTATTTAAAATCACTCAACAATGTAAATATTTAAGTGTAAATCTAACAAAACTTGTAAAAGACATGATAATAGCTACAAAACATGGAATAAATGAATCAAAGGTGACCTAAAGAATGAAAATACATACCAAGTCCATGATTAGAAGAGTCACATAGTAAAAATGTCATTTTTTTCAAATTGATAAACAGGCTTAACGCAATTCCTATCAAAATTCCAGCAAGATATCATATAGGTAAAGATAGATTATTCTAATTTTCACATGAAAAGGCCCAGGAACTAGAATAATTTGAAAGCAACTCTGAAAAGGAATACAATGGGAGAAAGTGCCATCTTGAGATTGAATTTGTAGCTACAATAGTCAAGGCTGTGTAGTGTTGGCAGAAGGCAGACACACAGAGCAGCAGGACAGAACAGAGAACGCCGAAGTAGACCCATGCAAATATGGCCAACTGATCTCTGACAAAGGTACAAACACAATCCAACAAAGGAGGAATAGCCTTTTCATCAAACTGTGTTGGAGCAATTGGATATTCATAGGTTAAAAAAATTTTGTTAAATCACAGTCTCATACCTTATACAAACATTAACTCAAAATAGATCACAGACAAATATAAAACGTAAAACTGTAAAACTTTTTTAAACGAACAGAAGAAAATATTCAGAATTTAGGGATACACAAAGAGTCCTTTGATTTGACACAAACAGCACTATGCATCAAAGTAAAACCCGATACATTGAATTTTATCAAAATTAAAAATGTTTTGCCGGCTCGCCTGTAATCCCGCGCCTTTGGGAGGCTGAGGTGAGTGGATTGGCAGAGCTCGCGGGTTCGAGACCCGCCTGGGCAACTTGGCGAGACCTCATCTCTACAATAAATCAAAAATCAGCCGGGCGTGGTAGCGCGTGCCTGTAATTCCGGCTACTCGGAAGGCCGAGGCGGAAGGGTCGCCGGAGCCCAGCAGGTCGAGGCTGTGGTGGCCGGGAGCGGCCACTGCACTCCAGTCTGGGCGACGGAGTGAGACTCCAACTCAAAAAAAAAAAAAAAAAAAAAAAAAGTTTTGCCAGGGAAAGACCCCGTTAAGAGGAAGAAAAAATGGCGGGGCTCGGTGGCTCAGCCTGTAATCCCAGCACTTTGGGAAGCTGAGGCGAGAAGATTGCCTGAGTCCACGAGTTCAAGACCAGCCTGGGCAACTTGGTGAAACCTCATCTCTACAATAAATCAAAAATTAGCAGGGTGTGGTGGCGCATGCCTGTAGTCCCAGCTACTTGGAAGGCTGAAGCAGAAGGATTGCCTGAGCCCAGCAGGTCGAGGCTGCGGTGGCCGTGAGTGTGCCACTACCCTCCAGCCTGGGCGATGGAGTGAGACTCCAACTCAAAAAAAGAGGATGAAAAAACAAGCTACAGACGAAGAAAATAGTGTGCACAATAGATTGGTGGTTGCCAGGAATTAAGACAAAGGGGGGCAGCAGAGGAGTTAAAGTGTGGTCATAAAAGGGCAGCATGAAGGATCCTTGAGGTGAAGCAAACAGTTCTGTACCTTGACTGTGTCAATGTCAATATCCTGGATGATATTTTACTGCAGTTTTGCAAGATGCTACTATTGAAAAAACCAGGTAAAGGGCACAAAGGAATTCCTGTATCACTTCTCACAACTGCATGTGAATCTACAATTGTCTCAAAATAAAATTTAGTTTAATAAATAGTATCTATATGTTGCCTACCCAAGCCACAACTTAAATGTAAGGCCACAAATAGCTTAAAAGTACATCGATTTTTAAAAAATCATATATATATATATATATATATATACACACACACACACACACACACACACACACACACACACCATGCTAAAAAAAAACTGGGCTGGCTTTCTTAATATTTTAAAAAGTAGATTTCAGAGAAAAAATATTACCAGGGCTAAAGAAGGTAATTTCAGAAGATAAAGGGAATATTAATCAAGAGAACATAAAAGTCCTAAATATGTATGCTCCTAATAATAAAGCTTTAAAACACATGGAGCAAAAATCAATAGAGCTGCAAGAAAAATCCACAGTTGGAGATTTCAAAAATTCTCTTTCAATAATTGATAGAACAAGTAGGCATAAAATTATAGGATATGGTTGACCTGAAAAATGCTGTCAACTAACTTAACCTAATTGGCATTTATAGAAAACTTCATGCAACAAGAGCAGAATATACATTCTTTTCAAGTGTATATGGAACATTTCTAACACAGACCATATTATAGGCCATAAAACTAATCTCAATAAGTGTGAAAGGATTCAAGTCATACAAAGTAGTATGCCCTCTGACCGTAATACAATGACATTAGAAATTTAATTATCTGGAAAATTCCTAAATATTTAGAAACCAAATAATTACTTTTAAACAAAGCATAGGTCAAAGAAGAAATAAAAATTAGAATTAGAAAATATTTTGAATGGAATGAAAATGATATCATAGTACATCAGAAACTGTGGGCTAATGCTAAGGTAGTAATTAGTAATAAATATATAACACTGAATGACCATATTTAAAAATATAAGAAAGGTCTCAAATCAATGATCTCATCTTCCATCCTAAGGAACTAGACAAAGAATAACACATTAAATATAAAGTAGGCAGAGGAAAACAAAAATTAAAGCAGAAATTAATGAACTAGAAAACATAAAAACAATAGAGAATTCCACTCTTCCCTGGAATTGAAGTCAAAAGCTGGTTCTTTAAAAATATATCAATATCAGAAAACAATTTTATGAACAGAACATTCGTAATCTGATAAAGGTCAACTACAAAATACCACCGATGACATATTTAATGGTAAGAGACTGAATGCTTTCCCTCTAAGATTGAGAAAAAGATAAAGTGATCTGCCCTTAACATTTTTATTTAACCTTAGACTAGGAGTTGAAGCAAATGCAGTAAGGCAAGAAAAATAAACAAAATGCATAGATTGAAATGGAAGTAAAAGTGTCATTATTCACAGATGACATGGTTTTTATGCTATCAATCCAATCGACTGTACCAAAAAAGCTATTGGAATAAGTGAGTTTAGCAAGGTTGCAGGAGATGAGATCAATAGGCAAAATTTTATTTTTATATACTAGCAATGAATAATCAGATATTGATTTTTAAAATACCACTAACAAAACAATTACATGTGAAATACTCTGGGATAATTCTAAAAAGATATAAAAGATCTCTATGCTTAAAACTATAAAACTTTGGTAAGAAATATTAAAGATCTAAAGGGATTTACCTTGTTCATAAATCTGAACACTCGTTAATATGAATTAATCTATTCTTCCAAAATTAACCTATAAATTCAATGCACACCCAAACTCCTAGAAGACTGTTTTTGTTTTGTTTTGTTTTGTTTTTTTTGGTCATAACTGACATTCTAACTCTAAAGCTCATCTGGAAATGCAAAACTTAGAATAGTCAACATAATTTTGAAACAGTAGAGCAAAGATAGAGGGCTAAACTATCTGATTTCAAGACTTATAATGAAGCTACAATAATCAAAACAGTGTGATATTGGAGTAATAATACATTAACGGAATACTTGTGCTGAAATGTCCACAGCAACTTTATTTATAATGACCCCAAATTGGAAACATCTCCCAAATGTCCACCAGCAGGAGAGTGGAAAAACCAATTGTGATATTATCCACATGATAAAATACTACCCAGCAGTATAAAGGGAAAAACTATTAACACACACATGATAACATAGGTGATTCTCAAAATAATATGGCTAAGTGAAAGAAGCCAGACACAGATCATACTGTGTGATTCCATTTACACAGAACTCTAAAGTAGTACAATCTAATTTATTAGTGATAGAAAGCAGATCAGTGGTTGCCTAGAGGCAAGGATGGTGGCATAAGGAAGAAAAGGGAATGAGGAAATTGCTTGGCATAATGGAAACATTCCCTGTCTTGATTGTGGTGATGGTGGATATTTTCAAACCTTTCAAAGTGTATATTATAGTTGTGTGCAGTTTATTGTATGGCATTATGTCTCAGTAATGCTGTTTTTAAAACATCTCATTTGCGGACAAAATCTTTACTTGCCTCTTGAAGCACCCAAGTAAGTTTTAAGGTGGAGTACCTATGAGTTTTGGGAAAAACACAACTTGTCTTTTTGCCATTTCCAAAGCCCTCTTCCCTGGAATGCCCTCCTATGCTAGTTAAAAGTGAAATTAAAATCCTGAGATATAGTTTAGGTGCTTCTGATGTTTAGTGGATCCCATGCAAGATTTCCTAAAGATATCCGTGATTCTCTTTAATATGTGGGGAAAACTTAATAGCGCTGATATAACGGGGCCTAGATATATCAAAAGGTGGCCGATTTTTAAAATATATTGTGGGACAGACTTTCTTCCTCAGTAACCAAGGAAAACAAAAGTACTTGCTCTTATTATGGACTCAAAAGTAAAACCACCAAAGATAGAATAACAAAAATTGTGGGAGAAGCTCAATGATCTAGGTAAATTCTAAAATTCAGTTTTATGCATTAATCTGGGCATATGTAGCTGAGTAGGGCTATGCACTTATAACCTGAATAACCATAGATAGGGCACCTTATTCAGTTTTTAAAAATGTGGTTTAGACGGTCCTGCAAATAAAGGCCTATGAAAGTAGCATATGCCGTCTATCAAGACTTATTCACAACGTGACACTTAATTCCTTTCACAAAATGCTGACCTCATCTCTGTAGAAAATTATTTAATTTTCAGTGGCTTTTCCAGTCCTTCTTATTAAAATACAGTGAGCATCTTTTTGGCGCTACTCTTCCCTTAATACTTGTAAATTCTTACTGCTTTCACAAGGCCTTTGGAGAGGTAGGGCCTTTGCGGGTAACTGCGTGCGATGGGAATAAAGAGTTAGGAGAGGTGAGGACTAGAATAAGAGCAAGAAGCTACTGGACATGTGAGGGACTGAGAAAATGTACTATCATCATTTGAAATCACTATTCCTAGATTCAAAAATCTTATAATTTCTACCACAAAATTTTTCTATTGTGCGAAAACATAGCTTTAAGTGATGGACAAAAAACGAGGACAACAGAAATCAGGGTGTCCAACAAAAATCCAGAAAAGAAATCCTGCTCCTGGGATCTTGCTCCAGAAAGAGAATGTTCTTTTATCCTAAGAGTTGGAAATAGCACCAGAGTGGTTTGAGAGTCTTCTGTCTAGAGGATTACTATGGAGAATGCTTTCTTTTTTTCCCCCCAATTCAAGCATATTAAAACCAAAATCATTTTGTCTCCCAGACAACTATTTTCATAATACCACTGTGAAGTTTCTAATATTACAGCAGAACTTAGAGCATTATATTAACAGGATGTATTTTTTCACACTGTGGCATGTGGCAGTGGTTTTCATCTTCTGATTTTCTGGTGTAGTCGTCTCAAGCTGCCCTCTGGATAGTGTGTCTAGACTTCTGCTGACACCTCCCGACTTAACCTGCTTAAACAAAATAGCTACTGACTTTCCTAAATACTTTATTTGTTCTTCTGCCTTGCTCATTCCCTCATCCAGCTTAGCCAGTCACTCCTCTCTGTTCATTCTTCCTTTGCTATTTCTCTTACATTCATTTGTCTTTTCATTTTTCAGGCCTTGATTATCTTGTGCTTACACACACACACACACACACACACACACACACACACACACACACACACAGTTGGTCTTCCTTTTGCACAGCATAAAGTCAGGCCTTGATTATCTTGTGCTTACACACACACACACACACACACACACACACACACACACACACACACACAATTGGTCTTCCTTTTTCACAGCATAAAGTCCTCAAGGGTAGATAGAGTGGAGACTGGAGAGAAGAATGATTTTCCTGCATGGCGAGTAAGCTCAAGAGAGAAAAGGTGAGACCAAGATGTTTGGGTGGGGTGGAACAGTGAAGTCTGTAGAGACTGGACTCTAACCCCAGCCTCTTGGAAACTAGAGCTGGGGTGGAGATGCTTAGGGCTAGGTAAGGTGAGGTGAGCTGAGTGAGGTGGGGTGAGCTGGATCAGAGGAATAAACCAGGGATTGAGGGTGGAAGACGTGCTCTTTGGTATCCACAGGTAGATGAGGGTCAATCCCTCTGTGCCCTGCCCTTCTAGTTAAATACAAGTTAAATACAAGGAGGGACTCAAAAACAACCAGAATCATCTTTTGGAGGGTGGGCCCCTTGTAGTACAGGTTTCCCTGGTGAGGTAAGTGTTCTAGGAACCTATTGGCACCAGTGTACCAGTGTAGCATTGTTGTGAGAGGCTGCGTTCAGCTCCAGTGATTATTTTTGAGACCCTTTCAACGCATTTGCCCATTTCACTATGGGTGATTTATAAGTGCACCTGCCCACACTGCACTGACTCTTCAGCAATTTTTGAGCAAAAAACAGCATGACCTCCCATACTCCACCCTCCCTGTTCACCTGATCTCACCCTGAGTGACTTTTTTGTTTGTTTGTTTCCTGGATGAAAAACGTCCTCAAAGGGAAACTGTTTTGCCAATGTGGAAGAGGTGAAACAAAAACATGGCAGAGGCACTAAAAAACATCCAAGTGGACAGTTCAAAGACTGTTTCGAGCAGTGGAAAAAGCATCTCGATAGGTGTATTGCATCAAACAGAGTGCTTTCAAGGTGACTGAAATTTAAACATGTAAGAATAAATACGTTTTTGTAGATAAATTCCATTTTGGGGGTGTGTCCCCCTTGTACTTCCTTTTAACTTATTTGTAGCTAGATAGAGAACTAGAGAAAGTAAAAGTTTCTTGCGGACATATACTTTTCTTATAACATAAATGAATGACAATTTATAGGTGATTTGTGTTGTTGATTTGTAGCTGTTATTTTAATAATCTTTATTTCAGAGTTAAATCTTTCAACTTCTCTTTGAGACTCATTCAGACTCCCCTTGGAGCTGTTTATTAGATCATTAATGGTTACCTGAGTTAATTACATCCTTAGGGTCTATGGGATTTCCTAAGTTCAGAAAGGATACTGCCTTCAGGAAGAGATGGGTCCTAAAGTTCACTCTGAAACTCTCAACAATTTTCTCTCTCTCTCTCTCTTTTTTTTAGATTGTGCTTGAAGCATAAGTTTGACTTATTTTTCTCAGAATTCAAGAAAGAAAGGTCTTGACTCATTTGGCTATGAAACAGAAGCCTTTACTTCTCATGATCATCTACCTCTACATTTCCCATTTTAATGACCCTCATAATGTCAAGTGCCATGTTTTATGGTATTTTAATTCATATAAATATTATATGAAGTTCTTGTCTTTTCAAAACTAGAAGACTGTGAGAGAAAATATTCAAATACAAATTTCAACTTTTGCTTCAATCTATTTCCTTACAAATAAGTGTCTCTAAAGAGCCTCCTAATACAATCCTGAGTTACCTGCTTATCTATTTATCTGCTGAGCCTGGATATTCAAATATTCCCAAACCCAGAGTCTATGTAAGTTCACTTTTATCTCACGTTATATAGGAATGTAAACATTAAGCCTCAAAGTATGGCGCCCTATGTGTCTTTTCAAAAACAGCAAACAACCACTTTGTAACTACTAGATGAAATAAAACTTGTAATAACACCGAAAAAAAAAAAAAGTCAACTTGTTTGTTTTCAGGGCTTGAACTCCTGACTTCCAATCACCCTCCCAAACGCTTCTTCACTCTCAACTTTGAATTGTAAGAATCACTGAACGAGCATTCAGGAGCGCCACCTCTGCCAATCATCAGCTGGATGATTTGGGGTGAGTTGTTGAACCTCTCCAGTGCTTAACGACGATGGGCTTGGAGTATTCGACGATTTCTCTTTCTTCCGACTCAAAGAGCCTACGATTGTATTCCTAAAGAAGAAACCCAAATCCCTCCTGATGCATCCCTCACTGGACACTGGATGAGGAAGTTTGGAACCAGGTCGCAGGAAGAGCGCTTGGAAGGCGGAAGGGCTCTAGGGGGAGAAGGGCCGAGAGGAAGGCGGAAAGCCAGCAGCGCGGGCGAGGAGGGGCGGCGGGTGTCCCCGCGGGCGTGAGCGGAGGTCCCGGGGGGGGGGCGGTGGCGCGCTCCGGGCGGGGCGGGGGGCGGGGCGGGGGGCGGGGCGGGGGCGGGGCGCGGCGGCCCTCGGCGCCGCCGCAGCCGCCCCGCCCCCCGCCCCGCCCCGCGCGTTCCACGCGCCCAGGGCCCGCGGGCGGGCGGCGCTGACGAGCCGCGACGCCTCAATGGTTGCCTGGACGCGGCGCGGGGGTTCGGAGCGGCGGCGGGCGGGGCGCCACCTCTCCTCGACGCGCCTCTCCTCCGAGCCGGCTGCGACTGCGCCTTGGCCGAGAACCATGCGCCCCGGGCGCACGGGCTGCCCCGCCGGGCTGCTGCTGACCGTCGGCTGGCTGCTCCTGGCGGGCCTGCGGGCCGCGCGCGGGAAGAACGTGTCCGCCCTGCGGGACGCCGGCTGGGCCCGCGAGGGCGACGAGGAGGCCGCGCACGGCGAGCCCGAGGCGGGGGGCGAGTCCCCGGCGGCGGAGGCGGAGGCGGACGGTGAGGGCGCAGGCCGGGGCGGGCCGCGAGGCCCCGTGGGCCGGGCGCGGCGGGTGCCCGGTGCGGGGCCAGCCCCAGTCGCCGCGCGCCCGTCCGTCCGGCGCCCTCGCGCGCACGCGCCCCGGCGTGTCCAGGCACGCATCCCGCGGCCTTGAAGAACCAAGTGTCGCTTTCCCGAGGCCGCGGCCCGATGCGCAGAGAAGCGCGTAGATAGGAGTAGCTCCGGAAATACTGCTAAGTATTGCTTTGGACAGAGAAAAACAGTTGCTTTTTTTTTTTTAAGGAGTAGGAGGTAGCCCTCCACCGAGGGGAGTCACGTGGACCCCTCTTGAAGTCGCTTTCCCTTCCCACTGTCGTTTTTCTGCAAGTTCCAAACTGCTTGAGGTCCTCATCCCTTCCACATTTGCCCTGGGGTTGGAACTCAGGGGAATGCAGAAGCACCCTCTCGGTGACATCCCTAGGGAGGACCGACATGCAGGCAGTGTTGCTCCGAAGCCCCGTCTCAGCCTCCTGCAGTCGGTAGCCTGAAGCACCTCCGCCGCCGTGGTGGTGTTTTCTTGGGGCGCGCAGCCTCGGACGGAAGGAACGCGAGAGGTAGAAAACCCCTGTCAAGACGTCCAACTAGCGGCCTTGTTAGATGCCCCCACGTTGGCCAAAGGAGAATGAGCTTGTGCTTGGAGCATAAGTTTGCCTTTTCCTGCTGGCCCACGAAGCCATCAAACTTGACACGCTGTTGAACGTGTGACATTGATTAGTAACTCACATGGCGGGTAGGCCGAAAGGTCAGCAGCAAGTCTGCAGTCTTCTGAAGGAGGAGGGTTCCCCTCTCCATAAATGGCCCGACCGAGAGTCTCCTAATACCGTCTCCCTGCTCAGGTCTCCTCAGTTTATACGTATAAAGTGGGTGCTGTGTTTATCAGCCTTTCTTTTATTTCCGGATGACAGATAGCGACCCTCAGCAACAGAACGGAATTGGCCATCTGGGGTTAACAAAGGGGTGGAGGTTTTGTACGGCCTTGAGAATGTGACATTACAGAAATCTTGAAGCGGTCCTTGACTTTGGAAAAAAGAAAGATGACCAGGAAAGACGAAAACATGTTCTACAGCTATTGCTTCATTCTCTTTTTTTATTTTTTTGAAAGCCGGACTTATTGAGAGGACACAAAAAGCTCCCAGAGCAGGAGGGGACCCAGGGGGGTCACCCCATTCTCTTTTTTAAGTAATTGAACGCACAATTTTAGTACTAAACTGGCCAAGGAATATCTCTAGCTGTAAAATGTCCTATGTGATTTAGGCTATCCCCAGGCAATGGAGTTATAAGGCTTTACATTTAGATTCAAATGTAGGTTGTGACTTATTCTCTCAGTGTCTGCTTCCTCATCAGTAGATCCATGGACCTTCTTGAATTTTATATGTACAATTTCATGCCTAAGTGCTTTGTCCTGTGGAGAGTGAGTATCCAGAACTTTAAAGAGTCTAAGGTGTCAGAGATCTGAACGTTTCAAGAACCAGTATTAAAATTTACACAGCCCCTCCAACCCTCAATGGACCAGTAAAAACAGTCATCACTGTTTACTATCCACTGAACCCTTTCTATTTTTTAAAGTCATTTTTCAAATAATTTACAAAACTAAGAATAAAAGGTTAGCAAAAACCATGTTAGAAATTTTAATAAAATTTTTAGCATAAAAATACAAAATTTTATTCCATATAGTCTCCTTTTGAAGTTGTATATAACCCTAATTGGGCAAAGTACTTTGAATGCCACAAAATGTTTAACTGTTAAGCATCAACCTGGAGTGCATGCATCATTTAAATACTGATTCCAGATTTCAAGTGCACTTCTAATAAATTCTGGCGTATTACTACTAGTTCTTTTTGCACTTGATTGTCAAAACACTATATTTTGAAAACTACGAAGTCATATATTTTGCTAAAGAGAAGAATGCCTTCTTCTTTGCTTTATAATTACAAAACATTTTCATCTTTGATTTATAAACACCAATTAGGATGATTGGTTCAATGAATATTATTCATTTCCACAACTTCTGTTTCCTTTCGGTCACCTTTTAATGCATACCAGCCATCATGATATGCTTCTTTACAAACCTTGGCATGTTTATGCGCAAGTAAGTGTTGGCGCATAAACATGAAAAAGGAAAGATACTGTCCATATCCTTTTAGCAAAACAGTATCATCCAGGTAATTGTCACAGTTTATTTCAGGACAAAATATTTCCTGTTGAAAGACTAACTAGATGAGAATACCATATATCCTTTTTATCCTTAGAAAGACAATGTTCATTAGTGCATTGATGCTTAAGTTAGAGAAAATTTATCAAGGAGATTTAAGATATTATCTCTCACTGAGATTTTGTTTATACAATCAAGTTCACAATCATCACTAGCACCTAACATGCTGCTGTCTGTCCCTCTCTGTTTCATTTTGTCCCTCTTCTGATTTGTTCAATAATTGTGTAATTTTTTTCTCTGTCAGTTTCCTTCTCCTTGCCATTATGGGCAAAAAACTGAAAAATTCTGACATCTCAACTATGTTCAGTAAAAACCCAAAACAGACAACAGTGAATTTGCTTCTGGACTACTTATATATCTTCTTGAAGGATGATGGAATACTTTAGGCAAAGCTATAAGAAAACAGAGGATGTTGTAATAGCCATGATTTATTTCACAATTACATCATCTTCTAGGCAATTCCAATCATTCTTCCATTTTTAGATTTTAGTCATTTTTAAAAACATAGTTTGGAATAATTGATGAGTGATGATAAAATAATGCCATGATTATGGTTGATGAAATAACAAAATGATTCAAGATAAAGGAAAAATTATCAACATGTTAGATGTATACCCTTATATCTTGTATACCCTTTTATATATGTATTAAATCTTATACCTTTTATAGAGATATATCCTTAGATTTATAAAATGTCCCAAGAAGCTTACATAATAAATTACAAAATAGAATGAGTTTTATTCTAGAAAATAAATTTTGTCTTATAAAATATAACTATATTTTCTCTCTTTGCTTTGGAAGACTTCTAAGAAAGAACAAAAGTCATGAAATATCAACTTAACAAATTAACACTTCAGAAAGAAGCTCAAAAATTAAAATTGTGCCCTGATGATATATACCAAAAGTTACAGTGTGCAGTCCAGAATTGAAGAGAACATTTCAGGATCTGGCCACAACAAAAAGAGCAAAATCATTATCTGCATTTTTGTGGATGCCAGGCTTTTATCAGAGCTGTCCAAGACCCAGTACATTTTTAGAGAAACCTCATCACATTCCTGGTTCCCACTGAACTCACTATTGAACTCTGCATTCACCTTTAATTGTCCTTCTATCAAATTAAGACAGCCTATACAATATTTTTGGACAGTTGACTTTTCAGCTGTATGTGCAGGACTTTTTATTCCTCTAAGGTTTCATTTTGTTAGATTTACCTATTATTCTACCCTGTCATTTTTAGATCCAGATATATCATCGAAACATATTTTCTCTCCTTCCTACATTTGCAGAATCCTGGATTCAGTCAGCATGGTATCAGTGTCTTTTTCCAGGTCATTAATAAAAATGTGGTACAGGACAGAGCCCTACGACACATCACTTCTACTATGTTGATACCAACCTCTTAATTAGCATGAGTAGATCTTAGTCTTTAACCAGTTATATATAGTGAGTTAAAACTTTACTGACATTCAGACTGTTTTTCCTTACTACTGGGGCATATAATGGGAAATTTTGACAAATGTCATATTGAAATCCAGATATATATAATTCCTCTGACTCACCATTGTAGAATTCTCATTAAAAAAAGTCAATTGAATGACCCAGTGGCACTCAATATATCATTAAAAACATTACAATACAACATTAAAGCTGTAAGGGACTTTGAAGACTATCTTATTTAATCTCCTAAAGAAAACTCTGTTTAGTAGAAATTGAGTAACTTTCCCAAAGTAATATAGGTAGTGAACAGTAGAGCAGATCTGCTAATGGTTTTTTTTAAAAAGCTGGTATAATAGAGGCAGTCCAGTGCTCATTCTCTTATCCATGCTTTCTGTGTTCAGGATTTGGCTTTAAATTTATATCTCATAATGTGCCAGCAGAAAGTATCTAAGCATTCCACAATTCAAAATCGATGATCATATTAGCCTGAATCATTTATTTAACAAAGTCAATACTGATTATATGCATCAGGTGCTTGCTGGTATTCAGGGTACTGTATCTGGTGCTTGCAAGTGCAGAATAGAAGTGCTCATAAAACTATTGAGGTTTACAGTAATCAAAATAGGAAAAAAATTTACCATTATATGAAATTAATAAGTACAAAATAAGCTTAATTGGGTAATTATGATGTCTTAAGCATGCTTATAGTACTAAACAATTTATGGGGTGCTTTCACACACATTATCTTATTTAATTCTTGCAATAATCAAATAATATGGGTTCTCCTTACCAAATTTTACAGAAGGGTTAACTAAGCCTGACAGCATTTAATTAGTCTGCTCAAACTTGAAGGGCTAATCAGTGGGAGAAGTGACTCTTTTGACCCTAGTTTGATGTGCTTTCCTGTGTGATTTGTTGCCCCCGGATACAATGCATTCTAAAAGTCAACATCCAACACCTCATCTTATACTTTTTATTGATATTTTAGTCCTAATGTGAGCTACGAAGAATTGGTTATGTACCAATTCTAGTGGTATTGTAGTATACCAATAACTAGTGGAATTCTGTGCCAAACTTCAGAATGGTTGGAAAAAGAGAAACATCTTATATGACTTAAAGCCAAGAATATTTAACTTCTCAGTGATTATCCTGCTAAATAAAGTGTTGAAATAAGTTTTTAGAAATATTTAAATTTACACTCAACTTGGGAAATGAGTAATACCAATCCCTAACTTTTATAATTTTAATGAACACTTGGTATAAAGACTCTTTTTAAATGGAAATTATACATTCAATTTGGGGAAATAGAGAATAAAAAAAATTGGTCCTTATAACTGGTAGGCCTTTCTGCGTTTCTCTGACCCTCTATGAAATTTTAACTCACTTTATATTTACTGATGAAAGAAGTTCTAAGTTATATATAAGGTTTAAATATAAAACTTCTTTGCAGTTTATTTCCTCATTAATGCCCTTCTTTAAAGATATGAGATTCTTGATTTAAACAATAACAGAAGATGTACTAGGAATGGCATTGTTTTTCTTGTTTAAATAGAAAACTTAAAAAAGTATCCGCAGCCTATATGAAAAACACTCATATCGTCCATTCCTGAGTAAGAGGTTTTCCACTTAGGAAAGTTTTCATATAATTAAATGACGTATCTTTACCCTTTTTGTTTAGCTTCAAATGGGACAATAGTCAAAGAAGTGGAATTCGGAATGTGCACTGTGACGTGCGGTAAGTGACAAAAGGCCAATGTGAGTACACCGTACTGTAATGTGGAGGGGGGAGGGGCAGGAAAGGTTAAAAACAGACAATGTGGCAATTTTTAATTTGTCATTTGTGTACTTCACTCGTCTCTCCCTGATTTTTGCTTCTAATAACTAATTTATATGCAAAACACAGGCTGATTGCTTTACACGGTAAGATAGTTTCAATTCATAACCTTGAAGTCTTGTGTTAAGCCAGCCACTTCTATTTTTCCACACATAGACTGCCTTCACCAAAGTAAAATTTCCTCAGTCTCACAGATGTTCAGAAGATGAAAGACTTTCCAATGCATCTCACAGATGTCTTCCCACATACCGTGTTGGCAAATTTATGAAGAATTTGCTTATTTATAACATAGTCCATTCTAAAGTCGACATTTCTCCAATTTGTATGGCATGTCTTGGGGAAAAGAGGTTTTGGCTTTGTGTAGAAGATGATGCTCAAAGAAATGACTGACTTTGATGGTTCCAGGGGTAGAAATTGGACATAAGATCTCTCTAACAGGTTTACAATGAAGCTGATGCTGCTAGTTAGAGGACTGTCTTTTGAGAACCAACGCTGTAGGCCAGGGTGCTGGAAGACAGCAGATAAAACACAGTGCAGTTGAGTTTATTCTAATGAAAACTGCCTTGGAAAAAGCCCAGTGCTGAAAGAGGCAACAGCCAGAGGGAAAGAAGACAAAATAAATAAATAAATAAATCCATGGAGATCTAGAGGAGAATTAACTTGGAGGAGGGGGCAAAAGTTACAAGTGAATTACCTTATTTGCAATAGCTTGTTAAAAAATTGTGGTAAAATTCACCTGACACAAGACTTATGATTTTTAGCCATTTTAAATGCACAATTAAGAAACAGTTTTTTTGAAAAAAAATAATAAATGTACAATTCAGTGGCGTTAAACATACTCATGTTGTGCAGCCATCACCACTGTCCATCTCCAGAACTTTTTCACCATCCCAGACTGAAACCTCACACTCATGAAATACTAACTCCCCACTGCCCTTCCTTCCAGCATCTGACAACCACTATGCTTTCTATCTTTTAAAACAGTTTTAAACCTGTTTTTTACCTTATTTGTTTAGTGAGCCAGTTATAAAGTGAGAGGAATCCATGTAGTAAGCCTGGGATTATTCGTTTTTAGTTTATGTCTTTCTTTTGCTGCTTACTTGAGAAATGCTTACAGGTAGAGAATTATTTTCACAACAGTTCCAGTAATTGGTATTGCTTACTATTATTTAAAGACATGTCTTAGAAATTGTAGGATTTATTTAGTCAGCAAATGACTTTATCTTATTTTTAAGTTTTTTGCCTGTTGTGTGCCAGTCATTGTAATAGGTGCTGGGAATTATGAGCCGACAAAGCAGACAAAACTCTTTGCCTTCAAGGCATGTATATTTTAGGAGGGGCAGACACATAATATAATGTGTTATGTAAACATGTAACTGACAAATGGTAATAAGTTCTAAGGAAATATAAGCTGGAAGCCGGGCTCGGTGGCTCAGCCTGTAATCCTGCGCCTTTGGGAGGCTGAGGTGAGTGGATTGCCTGAGCCCGCGGGTTCGAGACCCGCCTGGGCAGTGAGACCTCATCTCTACAATAAATCAAAAAATCAGCCGGGCGTGGTAGCGCGCACCTGTAATTCCGGCTACTCTGAATGATCACTGGAGCCCAGCAGGTCGAGGCTGCGGTGGCCGGGAGCGGCCACTGCACTCCAGTCTGGGCGACAGAGTGAGACTCCAACTCAAAAAAAAAAAAAAAAAAAGGAAATATAAGCTGGAAAAAGCAATGTTTTATATATAAAATATTAAAGATCCTTCCATTTATAACAACTATTATTGAGAAGAGAAAAATGCCTTGGTAAAAGTTCTGTTTAACTTCTAAAACAATATTTTAGCAGTCAAAAGTTTTCTTTTATATCTAGGCAGATTTTTAGGTGTTAGTCTTACAGAAAATCTCACACCTACATACACCTCAATTAACTGTATTTAGCTAAATAAATAAAGTACCTACCTGCTTTGAAAATATTTATGCATTTCAGAATAAAGCTGTGCTTCTAAAAAGCCTTCCATAAATTCAAGTGGAACTGTACTACAGCCATTTTCACCCATCTCTCTTAATCACAGACTTTATGCCTTCCATCCTTCCTTCTCCTTGTCTCATTTGGAGTCTTCTCTCTTGCTACCCAAAGTGTGGACCAAAAGCTGGCTGCATCAGTATCTCCTCTTAGAAAAGCAGAATCTCAAACCCACTTAAGACCAAATAGATTAAAATTTGCCTGCTAGTAAAACCTCCGGGTGATTTCTAGGTACTCTCAAGTCTGAAAAACCCTGTTATAAGCCACCTCTAGTCTTCAGCTTTCCTTTGCTCTTGAAAATGGGTTTTATGAGTAGCATCTTGTAGGGGTTGAAAGAGGGAATCTAGTAGACAAGGCAATCAAGATGAACTTTTCCTTACCTGGTCTCATCGCGGGACGTTTCATCATCTCCCTCAATTCTGGTGATAGAGGCAAACTCAGTAGTCTGGGATCAGTTAGTAAAGACTTAATTTCTTGTTGCAAAAGGTATGACAATCTAAAGAGAGTATCTTGTTGGAAATGGAGATTTGGTCATTAATAAGTTGTCCTGTCTATATTTAATACAGAATCTTTACCAATCTAAATATTTAAAAGTATCATGTTAAAATGTGATTTTGGACTTAGCTCCAGAAACTCCACTCCTCTCTCCCCAAAAAGTTTCATTATCAAATAAATTTGGGAAATCCTGCGTAACTCTGCATTTAGTCAAATCTATGACTTTATTGGATGTAAGAAGCACATTTTATGTACTCTAAGAAGGAAAAATGCTGCCAATTAATTTGTGTCATCAATTGTGAATGTATTCTGATTTCAAAGATGTTCAAATTTAGAAATTTTACATCTTAAACCAATGAAAATCTACACAGAATAGCACATTAATTTGCTAGCATATTAGAAGTTCCTAAAAAAATTCTGTAGTCAAGAGGTTGCTTTAATTTTATTGAATGTACCATTTTCACGTGTATGATCGTAGAATCCTTTTTATTATGGTAATAACTAGAGAAACTAGTGTTTCATGTAACCCACTTCAGAAAATGCTGTTTTATGAAATAATTCAAAATGAGGGGCCCCAAATTTTTTCATGTTATTATTCTGAATTTGGGCATTTAATTTCTGAAATTAGGATACAAGTTTTCAAAAAAGACTAGGTAAGAAAGTAAAGACACTCTGGAATTAGTTTTTTCTTAACATTTACCTTTTCTTTTTTTAAAAAAAAACCCACAGGTGTTGGCATTAGAGAAGTTCTCTTAACAAATGGATGCCCTGGGGGTGAATCCAAGTGTGTTGTGCGGGTTGAAGAGTGCCGTGGACCTGTCGATTGTGGCTGTGAGTTGGACTATGTGCTGGAGAAGGTCTCGGGGGAAGAGTTTACTCTGGGGAAATATCTTTCACCTCAGGTGCCACTGAGTGGAAAGAGGAAATCAACTGATACCGTGAAAGGAAGTCATCCTAAAATTTTAAATCCCACTTCTTCTCTAGACAATTATAGTTCTGAGTAACTTCCTGATCTTGCTTTATATTCTTCAAAGATGTCTAAAATTTAACATATATTCTCTATAATACACTGGAGCCTTATTGTACTCAGGGTCTGGGGTTGAAGCTGTCCTGTAGTGCAGGGGTCCCATCCCAGGCTGTGGACGGGAACCATTCTGTGGTCTGTTAGACTGGGCTGCACAGCAGGAGGTGAGTGGCCAGGGAGTGGATCTCCACATTCCATCAGATCAGCTGCAGCCTTACATTCTCATAGGAGCGCGAACCCTACTGTGAACTGCACACGCAAGGGATCTAGGTTGTGCTCCTTTATGAGACTCTAACGCCTGTTGAATGCCCACGCTCATCCATGGAAAAATCACCTTCCGTGAAACCAGAAAGGTTGGGGTCAGTTGCTGTAGTGAAATGCTTTTGTCATGGCATCTTATCAGTAGATTTATAAGCCTTTAACTGGAAACTTTGAAATGTGTTTTGTGTCAAATCGCAGTGTTCTGACATTTCAATATCTCTAATGGGGATTCCTTGCCACGAAGTTGGAAACCATGAGTAGATTTGATGTGTCACGAATGTGGTTGTCCTTGCCTCTTGCCCAAAACTCATTCTGCATGAGGAGCAGACAGCCATGGTGTCCCCTCACCTGCTTCTTTCGGTGATGTTATCTTTGCATCCACTACTCCTCTGCTCGTCTACTGAAACTCCCAGTTATAAGGGTGATGACTTCCAGCATATAATTGATTTTTTAAAACAAAGGTGAGCTTTTAAAGTATTATTGCGTATAAAGCAACTTATGCTCAATGGTATTGATGTACTAATTTTTCTGTTTCTCAGGGGGTAAACCAATTTCAGAAACTCTTGAAAGTGTTAGACTGGCATGTGTCCATACGTCTCCTGCAAATCAATTCAAATATATGTGGAAACGTCTAAGGCCAGAACAAGTGAGTGTTGAATGTGTATAATCTGATGCTTTCTATTGAGTGGTAAAATTTGTTTATTAGCTGTGATGACTCTCAGAAAATACTCTCTTTAAAAACCAAAATGAAGTTAGTGAGTTATATAACTTTATTATTATTAGAATTTCAAAATTATCATTACTCAATAGAACTAACTCTTTACATATGCTTTGGGGTCAGCTATAATCAGAAACTTTGAAACATCCATTTTTTTGTAAAGCATCCATCTTTTGTAAAAGCATTTTACAAAAACATCCATTTTTTGTAAAACATCCATTTTTTGTAAAGCATTTTATTTTGAAATCAAGGTTTTCATTGACTTATATAAGACTTGTATAATGATAACATGGCTAGCATTAATTAAAGGTGTATTAAGTGCCAGACATACCTTGGGTACAGAACCTCTCTTAATCCATATAGCTACCCTAAGAGGTGAATGCTATCATTATACTCGTTTTAAAAATAGGTAAGGGAGGTGCAGTGAGTAACGTATCCACATTCACACAGTCAGAAAGTGTTTGGGTTGCGATTTGAAGTCTGGATATGTGACTCAAAATCCATATGCCCTGTTAATTACTGAACTATGCTAAGAGAGACAGTCACTCTTCTTTTGTTAAAGGAAGTAAGTTGTTTTCTGATAAATGTACATGAAGGATGTTGATACTTGGTTATTTTTTTTCTTTTAAAATAGCAACCCATTGTACTTTCAAATGATTCAGCAATCCTAGAAGTACGCAGGGAAACTCACCCTCTCGCTTTCGAGTGTGACACCCTGGATAATAATGAACTAGTGGCAACTATTAGATTCACAATCTATACGACGAGTGGTAAGTGCCCAGCAATATTTTGGTTTGCTTACATCTCAAAATTTAAAAAGCATCAAAAGCACCTGCAGGCTTGTTGAAACACAGATCTCTAGCCCTACTCTCCAGAGTTTCTTGCTTATTAGATCTGGGATGGGGCTGGTACAAGAATTTGCATTTCTAACAAGTTCCCAGGTGCTGCTGTTGTTGCTGGTCCTGAGACCACACTTTGAGAACCATTGGTTTATGTCATTTAGGCTTTTCTACAAGATAGTACATGGTTTCTTTTCCACACAGTAGAATCAGATGTGCCTCATTTTGAGAAACTGGTATATTTCTGAAGTATCTCTGAGAACAGTCCTCTAACTTGAATTATATTCTTACTTTTATTTTCATTATACAAGGGGAAATGGATAAATGCCTTCAGAGACCAGCCTTGGCCAGAGCCTACTCCCTGAGGGAGGGGAAAGAATGAAGTCAGGTATAGGAGAAAACAGTAGTCTGTGTTTGGACAATACCTCACATGGTCAGAATAAATGCTATACATTTCAGTAGAAAAAACAATGGATACATGAAGTTCTCATAGATGCTTACAAAAATTTTGGTACAGTAAAATAAATAAAATTAGGAAACATGATATGAGAGCATATCTCTTTAAAAAGTTACATCTGAAGAAAATGTTTTTTGGTGAAGCAGTAATACAGTTCTCAATATGTGCCACAAAATACAAATTTTGTCCTGAACACAATTTTACATATTAGAAACTTTTTCCCTTTTGAGGTGGATCTATTTGCACATCTTTTCAATTTAATCTATGATGTCTTTTATACCCAGCTAATGATTTCGTTTTTGTCAGCTGCTCTTAACCATTTTATTGTTGTCATCTTTTTGTAAGGGGTGTGGGGAATTTGGTTACCACTTCTTTGAGAATCCAGTCAAGGCCTGGGGTTCTTTTCCCAGAAAAATATCCACATATACAAATGTGCCAGAAGTTGCTTACAATTTTAAGGGAGTTTACGAGTTTCTTGAAGCTATTTCTGAATCCCAAGTAAAGAGCTACTACTGTAGTATAGAGATACCTTACAACATAACACCCTTTATTGACTGAGGATAGATTAGTTTAATGTAATTTTTAAAAATAAACTATTTTAACTTTCTTCGATATGTTGCTTAGGGACTTAATAAAATTTTTCATGGTGAAAGTGAGTAATCTTCCTCCTTTGTTGGGATATCAGGTGTTGTCAAAAGGATGATTTCAATAAAGTTCTAAAAAAGGCAAAGAAGAACCCAAACAGAAGAGAATCAAACTAAAATAATCTCAACTAGCCCTAACTCATGACAAGAAAGGTGTGTGGACTGTTCTTAGTCTTTGCCTCCACTTTCTGGTCCCTCATGAAAAAGTTCAGTGGTTAGTTCCTACCATGATAGAAGAGAACATGCATTTGCTAGTATGTATGTTAAAGGCTGGAAACAGACCCCAAAATGTCTTTATTGAGATAAAGTTGACAATTCACTCTTGCAGTCTTCCAGAAAGGGTAGCTCTGCCATCTCAGTACATGACAATGGTAAATGACACAGTGATTTTTAGAACGCTTCAGTATCTATTAGTTTATTTTAAAAATGACAATTGGGTACATGAACCGCAACAGACCTTTTGACTGTTTAGAAACAAAACAAATGTTTTGGCCAGAAACGCCCACACAATATGGTAATAGCTTGAGGCAAATATGTAATTGAAATATTTTTAAGGTAAATAATGTTTAGTTAATAAAAAATTTCCATCCATTCACTTATATATCATATTTTTCACTCCCTCAATAGTCTTTCATAATGAGGCATTGATATGGGTTAAATTGTGTCCTACACCAAAAAAGAGACTTTGAATTCCTAACCTGCCAAGACTCAGAATGTGACTGCATTTGGAAACAGGGTCATTGCAGACATTATTGGTTAAGATGAAGGTGGACCTTTAATCCCGTATGACCGGTGTGTGCATGCACAGAGGAAGAGAGAAATGTTAATGCTGGGTGAAGACATAGAGACACACAGGGACGGCAGCTATGTGAAAACGGAGACAGAGAGTGGAGTTATGCTACCACAGGCCAAGGAACGTCTGTGGTTGTCAGAAGCTGAAAGAGGCAAGGAAGGCCCCTCCCCTAGAACCTTCAGAGAGTGTGTGGCCCTGTCAGTGTGTTGTCATCCGTCTCCTAGCCTCCAGAACTGTGAGGCAATAATTTTCTGTTGTTTTAAAATTATCCAAATTGAGGTGCTTTGTTATGGTGGCCCTAGGAAACTAATGTATATAAAAACATAGTTTATCTAAAAAGTGAGAGCATAAAAATTCAGCCTGTTTTTCCTTAGAAAGTTTCAATAGGTAATTTAGCCTACTTTTTTTTATTAGCTATAAAAGTAGTCTAGGTGACCTTTGCAAGAAGAATATTGTGGTACTAAATGAACGTTTTTATACCCCTCACTCTCCACTCTCTCCTGACTAATGTTGCAGGGTAGTAGATAAACGAATTTTGTGATTTTCCTTCTTAGGTTTTAGTTCTAAAAATGTCTCTTGTTTAACTTTTTAAAATCCCACCACTTCTTAAAATCTGAATTTATTTTGAAATAGGAAGACTTTTAAAATCCAACAGTATTGGAGTATGAACATATATATGTCATTTTTCTATCACTCTTGGAACTGTTTAGTGAAACTGAGTTGACAGCTCTGGAATTACTAGAGACAATGGAAGGTTATTCTCCATGATGTTTAAAGGATAGAAAAAAAAATCCAGAAAAGTAAGCAGTGGAGATCTCCCATGTAGGAGACTACCTCTAACAGAGTGACACTTACCAACATTAAAATATTAAAATAGCAAACACATAGCTTGTATAAATTATTAAACCTTGGTTTACTTATCTGGATAAGGCAGTGGTTAGATCAGGTGGTCTGTGGTTCCTTAACCCCTGGATCTTTTATGATTCTAGAATTTGGGGACCGGGAAGAGCCACAAGAAAACCGTGTAATTCATAAAGTAATATTTGTTGTAAGTTGACTTTACACCCGTTTACAATGTAGTGATGCTGTAACGCATGTAGTAGATTGGCTTTATCCTTACAATGTAGTGATGCTGTAACGCATGTAGTAGATTGGCTTTATCTCTTTAGTAATCAGGTTTGCTGTGGTAGCGCGCACCTGTAATTCCAGCTACTTGGAAGGCTGAGAGGGAAGGATCGCTGGAGCCCAGCAGGTCGAGGCTGCAGTGGCCGGGAGCGGCCACTGCCCTCCAGTCTGGGCGACAGAGGGAGACTTCAACTCAAAAAAAAAAAAATCTGGTTTGCAGAAACAGCAGAAAGATATGAGAGAATGCTTGATTTAAGAGTGGTGTGTGAGACAGGTGTGGTGGCTCGTGCCTTAAGGTGGGGGTAGTGTGTGGATAATTATGTGGGAAACAGGCAGCCTCAACTCCTACGTTGGAATGCAATTGCATGATCACAGCTCGTTGCAGCCTCAACCTCCTGGACTCAGGCAATCCTTCCACTTCAGCCATCCAAGTAGCTGGGACTGCAGACACATGCCACCACGCCCAGTCAACTTTTTAATTTTCCGTAGATACAGGGTCTCTCTATGTTGCCTAGGCTGTTCTTGAATTCCTGAGCTCAAGGAATTCTCTGCCTCAACCTCCCAAAGTGCTGGGATTATAGGTGTGAGCCAACCACATCTAGTTAATAGAGCTTTAAGAAGGAAATATAGGAGAATATTTGCTTGAATCAAGAGTAGGCAAAAGTCTCTTAGGCATAACTCAAAGCAATCACCATAAAAGGAAACATTGAATAAATTAGACTTCATTAAAATTAAAAACTTCAGTTCATTAAAATAAATAATTAGGAATCTAGTACAAAACATTCATAAAACATCAAACATTCATAAAAACATCAGTTTAGGAAAAGTTTAACAGTTTCTTAGAAGACTAAGCATACATCTACCCTGTGGCCCAGCAATTCTACTCTTAGATATTTATCTAAGAAATATTGAAACATACATTCACAAAGTGACTTGTACAAGAATGTTCACAGCAGCTTTATTTATAATAGCCCACAACTGGAACAATCTAGGTGTCCATCAATAGGAGAACGAATAAACAAAATGTAGAATTCCACTCAGTAATAAGAAAAGAAAAGTCTATAGTTACATACACCACTATGGGTGACGTTCCAAAACATTATTCTGATGTTTTTTAAAACCTCACATGAGATTACATAGTGTATATTTCCATTCATAGGAAACTCTAGAATAGGCAGAGCTTCTCTATGATGAAAAAGAAAATCAGAATGGAAGTTGCCTGTATAGAGGATGGGCAGGAACTAACTAGGAAGGGGCTGAAGAGAACTTTCTGGGGTATCATAATATTCGGTGTCTTGACTGGCATTAGATTACATATGTATTTGCCATTGCCCAAACTAAGCAAATGTCCATTTAAGATCTTCATGCAATTCGCTGTATGAAAATATTACCTAAAAGAAAAAAATGTAAAAATATTAAACTCTAGTCAGCTATACGCCTACTGAAGAATTTTGGGAGAAGTGTGCTGATGTCTGCAAATTATATTGAAATGCATCAAAAACTAAGATGGATTGATGAGTTGATAGAGGGATGAATTGATAAGAGGGATGAGTTGACAGTAAAATACTCATGGTAGTATCTAGGTAATGGTAATCCGGGCTGTTCATTGTGAAATTCAGCTTTTTCACATATTTGAAGAGGACATTTCAAATGTATAGAGCAAGTTCATTGATAATTTTCTTTCTACTATTTCTGTATTTTTCTCCAGTTGTTCTTCTAATAGAAAGTTCCCATTGAGATATTGATTTCCTTTTTTTTCCAGTAGTAGTAATCATCATGTGTGTGTGCTTTCTCTAGAATTGCAAATGAGAAGATCAAGCCGACCAGACACTGATGCCGTGCTGGTTTTTGTGCTGACCGTAGGAGTATTTATCTGTGTATTGGTGATTTTTATTTTGATCTTCATAATAATAAATTGGTAGGTGAATGGTGGAATGCATCGCCACCCTCGACTGACATCCTCTTCTTCCCCTCCCTCACCCAGTGACTTGGAAAGCTCTGCCCATGATGCCTCCTACGTGTGTCTTAAAATTGTCCAACTCCCTTCATTACTCCGGTGACTCCCTTGTCCAGGCCATCCCCTCTTTTTATGTGGATGCTTTTTGAAAAAACTCATGATTTGCTTCTCTGGCCATAAGAGAGCTTTTAAATGCAATTTTTACATGGTAATTGCTTTAAAAAAGTGTACTTAATGAGTATTTGTGTTGTCTGGTTGTAGTTCTCTCAACTCTAAAATGAACACTGATTCATTTATTTGAGAATATTTATGATAGCTACATGGGTATTACATTCTGGTGTGTCTGAGGGTTTATGTACTGTTGAAATAAACTGATGCACCACAACCTGAAAACGAATCATAAATAAAAAGGCACTTATATATAGAAAATGTATGTATAAATCTGAAGTATTTAGTTTTCACTTCATATGGTGTTTTTAACTTTGCTTTGTTTTTTAATTCCAGGGCAACAGTCAAATCCTTCTGGGGGGCAAAATGCTCAACAACTGAGATACATTCAGAGTTAAGTTCCGTGAAATATAAAGATTCAACATCTCTTGACCCGTCACCAACAGAAATACCTGGACATGAAGATGATGCTTTAAGTGAATGGAATGAATGATGCATGGATGATATATGACAAACAAAAGGATATTAGAGCATATCAGATTCATTATTATAAAAATAAAATATATACTTAAATACTTTTAAAATGTTGCAATGGATTTACCACAGTTTGAGGGTGATGCAATATGAGGATAGGCCTATTTTTTTTTTTTTTTTAGAAAGAATTTATTGAGAAGACAGAAAAGCTCCCACAGCAGGAGGGAACCAGAAGAGGTTGCCTGAGGACAGGACTATTTTAATAAGTGCATCTTTGTGGTACAGTTATCAAATATAGCTTTTAATTTGTTCTCAACATTGATCATTTCAGGTAACAACTAGGGGACATTTATCTAGAGGCACACACAACAATTCTTCTAAACACACTTTTGATCACTTTGGTAACTTTTTAGATGGTTGGCCTGTTTGGTCCCAAATAAGAAAAGTGTGACATAAAGATGCCTTGCATATTAGACTTTCTCCCCCTGAGAGCACTGGATTGAATTTGCTAGCAAGTCACACTTGAATCTCTGCAGGGCATGTGATGTACAAAGTTTGTAAGCAATGAAATAATGATAATGATGGAAAGCCAACACTTAACAAGTGACTGCTGTGTGCCAAGCAGTGCTCAAAGCATTTTTCATGAATTGGGTAATTTGATTATGATTGTATTTAGGAAATACTTAAGAATTGGGAGAGAAATTTGAAGGTGGCTGAGGCAATGGCGTGATTTTAACATATCATATATTTCTAGCAGAAGCAATGAATTAAGGACTTTTGAATGACCACTGATAAGTACCTTCATTATTCTTGGTATGCAGGTGATAACATCTCAGAACCAAAGTACTTATTTCGGAACATCATTACTGCCTTTTTGTGCTGTGTCATTATGTATTACAGTTATGGCCAACTAGCAATCAAGGTATCAAGACATTAATTTAATTCAGTAGACTTCATCAGAAATTAATTTTCAGAGGTGATGATAGTAGCACAAAATACATCTAGTTTTTTTTTCTGTTTAGTTGAATTCTATTGCCAATTTTACTGCTATTATTATGGGATTTATTTGGTAACTTTTTTTTTACTCTTTATGTGCAAAGTTTATTGGAGAAAAGTCATTTTTCTTTTTTTGTGATATACATTTTTTAAATTATAAAGATTGATACAATTCAGGGATAGGTATACAAATGTTGATTATGCAGGTACCCTTGTTGTTGATGAGTGCCCCTCCCTCCCGGCAGTTTCCCTTAGCTGCCAATCCCGCCACCCCTCCCCTGACAGTTTCCCACTACTGCCAATTCCTTTCTTATAGTATTGTGATAACTGTTCAAGGTCCACTTATGAGTGAGAACATATGGTACTCTGGTCTTTGTTTCTGTGATAGATCACTGAGTATAATCGACTCTAAATCCATCCAAGTTGCTGCAGAGTCCATAAGTTTGTCCTCCTTTATGGCTGCGTAATATTCCATTGTGTATATATACCACATTAAAAAAAAAATCCAGTTCAGTTTCGATGGGCAACATGGTTGGTTCCATGTTTTTGCTATTGTGAATAGAGCTGCAACAAACATACGTGTGCAGGTATCATTTTTGTAGAATGATTTGAGTTTCTCCAGGTATATTCCCAATAGGGGCATTGTTGGGTCATATGGAAGGCCAATTTCTAGTTCTTTCAGAAATCACCACACTGTCTTCCAAAGAGGTTACACTGGTTTGCATTTCCACCAGCAGTGTAGAAGCGTTCCTTTTCCTCTGCATTCTCGCCAGCATCTGTTGTTTGTTTTATTAATGATGGTCATTCTTATTGGGGTTAGGTGGCATTTCAATGTGGTTTTGATTTGCATTTACTGATGATGAGTGAAACAGTACTTTTTCATGTGTTTGTTGGCTGCCCCTATATCTTCTTTTGTGAAGTGTCTATTCATGTCTTTTGTGTACTTTTGAAAGGAGATGTTTGGGTTTTTTTTCCACTAGTGTGTTTAAGTTCCGTGTAGATCCTAGATGTTAGGCCTTTGTCAGATATACTGTTGGCAAATATTTTTCCCATTCTGTGGGCTGTCTCCCTACTCTCTTGATGGTTTCTTTTGCTTTGCAGAAGTTCCTTAATTTGATGTATTTGGTAACACTTTTTTTTTTTTTTTGAGTTGGAGTCTCACTCTGTTGCCCAGATTGGAGTGCAGTGGCTGCTCCCGGCCACCGCAGCCTCAACCTGCTGGGCTCCAGTGATCCTTCCGCCTCAGCCTTCCGAGTAGCCAGAATTACAGGCATGCGCTTACCACACCCGGCTGATTTTTGATTTATTGTAGAGATGAGGTCTCACCAAGTTGCCCAGGTGGGTCTCAAATCCGTGGGCTCAGGCAATCTACTCGCCTCAGCCTCCCAAAGCGCAAAGCGCCAGATTACAGGCTGAGCCACCGAGCCCGGCTTGGTAACACTTTTAACTCTTTGCACACCTATGCAGAAGACATTATAAATGGATATTTATGGTATACGTCCCTCTAGTAGCCTAGAAATAGGTTTTGTTATGGAATTATTCATATTTTATGTTACATAGCATTTGTATATGAGAGAAGCAATGAGGAATTGACTGGAAAATAATTTTATGATCTATTGTGGGATATCCACTGAGGATTTTAAGTGAAAAGAAATTGTTTTCATAAAATCTTACCACATCATTATTTTTTGTGACACTCTCCACCAAAAGTTATTTTAAAAATTAGCCTTCCAGTTTCTCTAAATGTAACTTTAATGTAGGTGTTGAACATAGTAATGATCACAGTCCTTGTTTTTTAAAAATTATTTTACATTTTTTATTGAGGTAACACATACATATAAAATTTACCATCGTTACCATTTTTAAGTGTGCAGTTCAGTGGTAAGAAGTACATTTACATCATTTCCCCCTTCATAGCCCCTTCCTGGCCTCTGATAATCACCATTTTATTCTCTATCTTCATGAGACCTACATTTTTAGCTCCTGCATATGAATGAGAATGTGTGATATTTGTCTTTTTGTGCTTGGTTCATTTCATGTCACATAATGGCCTCCAGTTCCAACCATGTTGCTGCAAATGACAGGATTTTATTCTTGTTTATGGCTGTATAATATTTAATGTGTGTGTATACCACATTTTCTTTATCCATTTATTCACTGATAGGCATTTAGCTTGATTTCATATTTTGGTTATTGTGAATAGTGTCGAAATAAACATGGGAGTGCACACATCTCTTTGGTATATTGATTTTCTTTCTTTTGACTATATACCCAGTAGTGGTATTACTTGATCATATGGTAGTTCTACTTTTAGTTGTTTGAGGGACCTGCATACTGTTCTCCATGGTGACTATTCTAATTTATAGTCCTACAAACAATGAATAAGGGTTCCCTTTTCTCTGCATCTTTACCAGCATTTTTCTTTCTTTTTGATAAAAGCCATTTATGACATATAATTATAGTCTTGATTTGCATATCTCTGATGATTAGTGATGTTGAAAAATTTTCATATGCTTATTGGCCTTTTGTATATCTCTTTTTGAGACATGTCTGTTCAGATCTTTTGCTCGTTTTTAATCTGATTATTTTTAGTTTGAACTTCCTGTATATTCTGGTTATTGGTCCCTTGTCAGAGGGATAGTTTGCAAATTTGTTTTGTCATTCTGGATGTCTCTTCACTTTATTTCCTTTGCTGTGCAGAAACTTTTTAGCTTGATGCACTCCCATTTGTCTATTTTTGCTTTGGTTGTGCCTGTGAGGTCTTACACACAAAAAAATCTTTGCCAAGACTAATATCCTAGAGCATTTTCCCAATGTTTTCCTCTGATGGTTTCACAGTTTCAGGTCTTAGATTTAAGCCTTTAACCCATTTTGAACTGATTTTTTATGTATGGTGAGAGGTGTCTAATTTGATTCTTCTGCATATAATTATCCAGTTTTCTTGTACGTTTTGTTGAAAAGACTGTTCTTCCCCATTTTATGGTCCAGTACCATTGTTGAAGATGAACTGTTTATAAGTATGTGGATATAGTTCTGGATTCTCCATTCTGTTTGACTGATTTATGTGTCCATTTTTATGCCAGTACCATGCTGTTTTGTTTACTATCACTATTTTGAATCAGGTAGTATGATGCCTCCAGCTTTTTTCTTTTTGCTCAGAATTGCTTTGGCTATTTGGGGTCCTTTGTGGGTCTGTACAAATTTTTGGATTTTTTTTTTGGTATATTTCTGTGAGGAATAGCATTGTTATTTTGATAGGGATTGCTTTGAATCTCAATTTTAACAATATTAATTATTCTAATCCATGAACATGGAATATCTTTCCATTTTTTCTGTCTTCTTCAGTTTCTTTCATCATCAGGAAAACTTTATTGTTTTATTTGTATAGATTTTTTATGTATTTTGATTTATATCTGTTATATTTTTGTGACTATTGCAAACTGATTGCTTCTTAATTTTTTTTTAAGATTGTTCATTATTGGTGTACAGAAATGCTACTGCTTTTTGTATGTTAAGTTTGTATATAAATGCTATTGATTCTTGTATGTTGATTTTGTATCTTGCAAATTTGCTGGATTTGTTTCTCAATTCTAACAGTTTTTGGTAGAATCTTTAGGCTTTTCTAGTGTAACATTATGTCATCTGCAAATAAGGCTGAATTGACTTCTTACCTTCAAATTTGGACATCTTTTATTTCTTTCTTTTGTCTAATTGCTCTAGCCAGGACTTCTATTATTATGTTGAATAAAAGTGGTAAAAGTGGCATCCTATTCTTTTCCAAGCTTTAGAGGAAAAAGTCTTCAATTTTTGCTTGTTTGATACAATGTTAGTTGTGGATTTGCCATATATGGCCTTTATTATTTTGAGGTATGTTCCTTCTATATCCATTTTGATGAGGGTTTGTATTATAAAGTTTAAATTTTCTCAAATGCTCTTGGCATCTTTTGAAATAACCATTTGGTTTTTGTTCTTGATTCTGTTAATGTGATGTGTTACACTTACTGGTTTGTGTATGTTGAACCATCTTTGCATCTTTGGGATGAATTCCACTTGATCATGGAGAATATCTTTTTAAGGTGTTGAATTTGGTTTGCTAGTATTTTCTTGAGTATTTTTGTATCTGTTTTCATCAGTGATATTGCCTGTAGTTTTCTTTTTTGTGTGATATTCTTGTCTAGCTTTGATACAAAGGTAATTCTGGTCTTGTAAAAAGAATCTGGAAGTATTCTCTCCCCTTCAGTTTTATGAAAAAGATTGAATTGGATTAGTATTAGTTTTTCTTAAATGTTTGGTAGAATTCAGCAGTGAAACTGTCCAGTCCTGGACTTTTCTTTGTTTTTTTGTTTTGTTTTTTGAGTTGGAGTCTCACTCTGTCACCCAGGCTGAAGTGCAGTGGCACTCTCCTGGCCACTGCAGCCTCGACCTGCTGGGCTCTGGCAATCCTTCTGCCTCAGCCTTCCAAGTAGCTGGAACTACAGGCATGCAGTAGTTCCAGATAATTTTTGATTTATCACAGAGATGAGGTCTCACCAAGTTGCCCAGGCAGGTCTCGAACCCGCAGGCTCAGGCAATCCATTCACCTCAGCCTCCCAAAGCGCGGGATTACAGGCTGAGCCACCGAGCTGGCTTAATTTTTGATTTATTGTAGAGATGAGGTCTCACCAAGTTGCCCAGGCAGGTCTCGAACCTGCGGGCTCAGGCAGTCCACTCACCTCGGCCTCCCAAAGTGCAGGATTACAGGCTGAGCCACCGAGCCCGGCCTGGACTTTTCTTTGATGTGAGGCTATTTGTTATGGCTTTGATGTTGTTATACCCATTATTGGTTTGTTGAGGTTTTCTATTTCTTCATGGCTTAATTTTGGTAGGTTGTATGTGTTCAGAAATTTATCCACTTTTTTTCTACGTTCTCCAATTTGTTGGTGTGTAGTTGTTCATAATAGTCTCTAATATTCTTTAGATTTCTGAGGTCTTGGTTGTTATGTCTCCTTTTTCTTCTCTGATTTTATTTATTTGGGTCTTCCCTCTTTTTCATTCGTAATTTAGCTAAAGGTTTGTCTATTTTGTTAATCTTTTCAAAAATAATTGTGTTTTATTCGCCTTTTGTATTGCTTTTTCACTCTCAATTATATTGTTTTCTGCTTGATCTTTATTCTTTCTTTCCTTCTATTAATTTTGGGTTTGATTTGTTCTTTTTAGTTCCTTGAGGTTCATTATTAGGCTGTTTATTTGAAATCTTTCTACATTTTTGATATAGCTATAAACTTCCCTCTTAGTGTATTGATTTTGTATAGCCCATAAATTTTAGTATGTTATATTTCCATTTTTATTTGTTTCAGGAAATTTTAAAATTTTCCTTCTGAATTTCTTCATTGGCCCGTTGGTCATTCCAGAGCATGTTGTTTAACTTCCATGTGTTTTTGTATTTTCCAAGGTTCCTCTTGTTATTGATGTCCTGTTTTATTCCATTGTGGTCAGAAAAAATTCTTAATTTAATTTATGTATTTTTTAACTTGTTCAGACTAGTTTTGTAGCCTAAGATAGGTCTATTCTGATAGACCATCTTTTCTGATGAAAATAACGTATATTCTGCAGGAGTTGGGTGAAATGTTCTGTAAGTGTTAGGCTTATTAGATCTTGTGTGTAGTTTAACTCCTCTGTTTATTTGTAGGTTTTCTGTCTGGATAATCATTACTGAGAGTGAGTGTTAAGGTCCCCTGCTATTATTGTTATTGCGGTATATCTCTCTAGATCTATTAGTGTTTGCTTTAAATACAAGAGAGAGCCTGCACTTGGTGCATAGATATTTAAAATTGTTATATCCTCTTGGCGAATTGATACCTTTAGCATTATATAGTGACTTTCTTTGTCTCTTTTTACAATCTGAGATTTGAGGTCTATTTTATCTGATATAAGTGTAGTTACTTCTGCTTTTCTTTGGCTTCCATTTGCATGGAATATCTTTTCCACCCCTTTACTTCTGGTTTATGTTTGTCTTTATAAGTGAAGTGGATTTCTTGAAGGCAGCATATAATTGGGTCTTGTTTCTTTATCCATTCAGCCATCCTATCAAGTGGATAATTGGGATCACATATTCAATGTTATTATTCATAAGCGAGGACTTACTGCTGCCATTTTGTTGCCTATTTTCTGGTTGTTTTGAGATTCTTTTCTTTCTTCCTTTCTTACTGTCTTCCTTTGTGGTTAAGTGATTTTCTCTGGTAGTATATTTTAATTCATTGCTTTCTATTTTTTAAAAAATCTATTATAGGTGTTTGCACTGAGGTTACCATGAGGCTTACAAAAAGGTCTTATAGATATAAAAAGTTATTTTAATGCGATGACAACTTATTGTGGCTAATAACTTAAAAAATAAAAACATAGCCGGGCATGGTAGCGCGCGCCTGTAGTTCCAGCTCCTTGGAAGGCTGAGGCAGAAGGATCGCCAGAGCCCAGCGGGTCGAGACTGGAGTGGCTGGGAGTGACCACTGCACTCCAGTCTGGGCGACAGAGTGAGGCTCCGACTCAAAAATAAAAATAGAAATAAAAACAAAGGCAAAACAAAGCACCCAAAAAATTATGGACTGTAACTCCATCCCTCCCACATTTGCACTTTTAGTTGTCTCAATTTATATTTTTTATGTTATCTATCTCTTATCAGGTTGGTGTATCTATTATTACTTTAATAGATTTGTCTTTGGGGCATTTACTAGAGTTATAAATGGATTGCACATCACAAGGACAGTAACAGAGTATTCTGCATTTATCTGTTTACTTCATTTTCCCAGTGGGTTTTATGCCTTGAAAAGTTTTCTTTTTGTACATTAGTGGTTTTTTTCCTTTCAGATTGAAGTATCCCCTTTAGCATTTCTTTTAAGATGGATCTGGTAGTGTTGAATCCTCTCAGCTTTTTTTTGTCTGGGAAAGATTTTATCTTTATTCATATTTGAAGAATACTTGTGCTGGCTACAGTATTCTTGGATGACAGGTTTTTCTTTTTTCCTGTGGACACTTTGAAAATGTTGTTCATTTCCTCCTAACCTGTGTGGTTTCTGCTGAGAAGTCTGTTGCTGGATGAATTGGAGCTCCTTTTCTCTTGCTGCTTTTAGGATCTTCTCTGTTCTTGATCTTTGAGTCTGATTATTATATACCTTTGGAGTAACCTTATTTGGCTTGACTCTGGTGTTTTCAGACCTTCCTGTAACTGGATATTTATATCTTTCTCAGTTTTGGAAAATTGTTTGTTATTACTTCTTTGTATAAGCTTCCTTCCCCATTGCTCTTACTCAGCTTTCTCTTGAACACCAGTAATTTTTATATTTGGTCTTTTGAGGTAACTTTCTATATCTTGTACGCAAAGTTCATTCCTTTTCATTCTTTTTTCTTTTTCTTCTCTGTGTATTTTCAAGTAGCTGGTCTTTGTGCTCAGTGATTCTTTTCTTTCCTTGGTCCATTCTGCTATTGAAAGGCTCCAGTGAGTTCTCCAGTTCAGTAAATGTATTTCTCAATCTCAAATTTCTGTTTGATTTTTTTAAAATTTACTTCAATATCTTTGTTACATTTATCTGATAAATTTCTAAAATGCTTTTCTGTGTTATCTGGGAGATCACTGAGTTTCCTTAAAACCACTATTTTGAATTCTTGGTCAGAAAGCTTACAAATTGCTCTCATTGAGGTCAGTCACTGGATTTTCGTCCTTCTGGAGAAATCATGGTTCCCTGTTAGCTGCTATTTCTTGTGGGTATAAATCTATATCTTTGCACTGAATGATTAGTTATTTATTTCAATGTTCTCCATCCAGCTTGTTTGGTTTTCATTGGATATATTTGTTTAGCACTAGGTTACTGCCTCCTTTATGGCACTAGGTTACTGCCTCCTTTATGGCTATAGGTGGTGCCTTAAGCCCAGGTTTGCCTCAGCTCTACTAAAGGATAGGAGTGCTGCCTGTCCTGCATGGCGGAGATCCGAAGGTATCATCCCAGCAGTGTGGCCAGGGGTTCATGCCCAAGGGAACCTCCATGAGATGTACTTCCTGCAGCATGGTGCTGCTGAACAGTTACTCTGATGTGTCATCTCCTTTGGCCAAGTTACAGAGCAGAGTTTCCACGTCTGGGGATGGTAGTTCTGAACTCCCCCTTGTCTTTGTCTGTCCTCAAGGATATTTCTCTCTTCAGGCAGCCACGTTGACTCCTGTGGGTTAAGGGAAAGACAGATCTTCTGCCAGGGAACCCAAGGTCGTTGGGAAGTTGACTGACCAACTCAGTCTCACTCTTTCCAGTGTAGAAACCATGACTTGAAGGGAGATTTTCTGCACACTTGTTGCTAGGCAGTGTGTGGGGAGGGGGCATCACAGATGTTGAAGTCTGATTCTCGTACCGTCTGTTCCAAGTTTTTACACTTCTCTGTGGCCTTTGGAACTGACTCATTCTGATTTGTTGCTGGTGGAAATCTCAGCAGTGTATATTTGTCTTTAGCTTGTTTATACACTGCCATTTATAAAATCACAAGTTCCCAGTCCTTGTTTTTAAAACCATGAATGGCAGTGGATCCCAACTGTACTTCAAGTGAACTCTAGTATTCAGTCAGGTTAGCCAGGTTAGTTGTCGTTAGTGCTAGCCACTGAATATTTCTGGAGGTCTGTCTTTTAGGCATGAGGTTGGGATTGTACTTTCTTAGCCTCTCATGGTTGGGTGGGGTCGTGCAACTCATTCTGACTAGTGAGTTATGAGCTAAAATTCCAAAGCTATGAGTCACTTTCAGGCTGCAACATTTAATTGTGAAAACTTTTGAGCTCACCTTCTTTCTGTCAGAGCAACCAAATGCTCAGATGGTGGCTGTCCTGATACCTTGGATTCCAGAGGAAAGACCATGTGGCACAAAATCTCTAGTTAACCAACAATGGATATATAGCATGAGTGAGAAATAAATCCTGCTGTCTTAAGCCATTGAGTTTTCAAGGTTGTTTGATACAGCAGCCTTACTAAGACTATCTTGACTGACAAAAATGTCTTTTCTGAATAGAAGTATCAATGAGTTAAATATCTTCCTTTAGAACAGGACTTCTCAAAGTCATCAGTGTGCTCTGCACTGTGACTTTCCAAAAAGGGATGTAGATACAATATTTCCCAAATGTACTGGTGGTCTATGAAATAAAAATGAAACTATGCATGAACATTAATACGGTAGCAACTCAGAAATACACTTTTGAGTAGGACTGTCCCTGAAGAGCCATGGCCCTGAGAAGCCAGGGATCTGTAAGCTTGTCTTCCTAATGTATAACACATAGCAAATGGGCAACATAGCTTGACAAGAGTAACACTTTTCCTTAACTATCTAAGTATTACTTAGACCTTCTCCTATTCCAGACCCACCTTGAGGGCCTTTCTTGAAACCAACCTGCTTTCAAGACTAGAGGCTCCTCTCTTAAATGACATTTCATGGAGCCCCTCTCTAAGTAGCATGGCACCATCTAATTAGGTAAAACTCATCAGCAAACCTTATTTGTGAATTAGACGATGATATGCTCCAGGTCTCCATGAAACCACTCCCGGTCTCATTAAGACCTTCTGTCATTTGCCACTTGGTCATAGTCTGTGCGCTGGAGAATCTCTCTTTGCCACAGACCATGAATCTCCATTACATACAATGAAATATCAGTAGGGATAGTCACTTCTCTCTCCAGAAAGTGTAGACCAGAATAATCTTCTAGTTCCTATCTTCTCCTAAATTCCAGGCTGGAATTTTTCCTTGTCACCAAAATATCCTCAGAGAAGCCTTAAAGTTTTCATTTGGATCCAGGAAGTAAATAGAGCCAAGTAACAATGTATTAAGGAGAACATCCTTTCGGTCACCAAGTCTTGGTCTGCATACGCAGCAGTAGGATTTTGTGAACTATTTAGAGTAATACCTTACCAAGATAATTCTTCACTCATCCATTCATTCAGCAAATCCTAGCTGAGTTATTCCTGAGCTTATTCACTGAGCAATGGGAGTAGAGTTTGTGCACCCCCCCGCAAAAGATAGAATCCCTTTTCTCTTGGAGTTTATCATTTACCTATAAGACAGACGTTGCAATTAACCACAACTGGGATGTGAATACATGAAGGAAATATGAAAGTTTTTGTGAAGCTGTAGTAAGGAAAAAGACACTCAAAGGAGACATAAAGCTTAAATAGGAGTTACGTTGGTTACAAAGGATTCACCTAGGCAGAGGGAAGAGTCGGTGTGAAGGCTCTGAGTCAGGAAGGAGCACAATGCTTCCTGAGTGAAGGCTAGCAGAGTTAGTCATAAAGAAAGGGGGAAAGAGTATTGGAAGATGAGGCTGGAGTGTCGGCAAAGACAAATGATAGTAGAGATAATGATTCTACATATTGTGTATGTTTATAGATACATATATATTATTTTGTGCATACATACGCACATGCACAAAATAATATAATTAAATGCCTGAGAATACACATGAAGGGGTCAGCGTTGAAGTGGGCACTCTTGATTATTTACTACATCATGTTTTCGCATGCTTTCCTGGAATTCATTTATTACTGGCCTTTAGACTAACTAGGACAATAGAGCCTTTCCTAGATAGGGCAGTCTATGCTGTAAACTCATCTGGGTTCTCTGAGTCATACTGAAAATGCAAGATCTCATCAATGAGAACTTAATTCTCTTCCAGAATGGTTCCCAATTTGCTCATTTTCGTGTTATGCAGCTAAGGACTACGTAAGGAGATTAAGCGTTCCCAACAGTGACTGCAATTGCCGGGCATACCTGTAGGCCAGCAGCAAGCGATGAGCAAGTTGATAGACATAGTAGGCTGCGATTTTCTACAATCTTGGACATGTCACGAAACGAAGCAGATAACATTACTCATCTTGTTGAAATACATTTCAATTTCCTCTGTTAGTATAAGCATCATGTTTCCATTTAAAATGATTTTCTTTACAGAGTGGTTCTAATATAATCTATATGTTCCCTGTTTGTCTTCTTGATCTTTTAAAAATTGATGTGATTTTTTTCTATTTTGGTTTCACTTTAACTATGTTTTAAATTTTGCTTCTTCAGTCATTTTTTTGTTATATCCTGGAGGACAATCTTTTTGGAATTCATAACCCATTACTGCTGTGATCCACCATCTGTCTCAAAAAACATAGAACCCATTTACATGGTTATTTAGGCTTTGAGGTTTGCGCAATTTTATTATCTGTGATCAAGTCATTTGTGTGATGGAAAACAGTTTGTCTTTGACAGTTTTCTGATTCTTATTGAAAATGAAGCTCAGATGCTGAATTTCAAGGGTTTTTAAAACACGATTTAAAAGAAATAAAATGCAAAAAAGACATAAATCTTTCTTTGATATTCAACTTCTGCGTTTTGTGAAAATGTCAAGTGCATTTAAATAATAATAGTTATTCAAGTATTTTTCTTTCTTGTTGAGGAGAAAACTCAGAATTAAGCAACGATTATTTAAATCACGGTCCTAGAGACATAGACACTAGTTTATTATTCTTCATACCTGTCTATTATCTATAGATAAAGGTCTTATTTGAAATTAATTACTTAGGCTACATAATGAATACTTTCACCAGAAATGAAGTCCATTTGTATATATGCTAAGTGGCATGAACAAAGGTTCAGAGATGACAATGCAAATTGTTGTTTTCTATGATAACAGTAGGATCTGTCCTTGAGGAATATTCCATAACTAGAAAGGATTTTATATTCATCTACCTGTAATGCCCATTGAATTTTTTCACTCAAATATGTTTTCTTTTTTTCTGTGAGTGTTACTTTTGTTGAAGACAATAGAAACATCATAGCTTCATTTCTGTACATTAATTTTGTACCTTTTCTTGACAGATACAGTTTTTTCCCCCCTAGGCATTACTGAGACAAAACTCAAGATGCTTTTGGACAAACTAGTTGGGTTGAAACCCTCCCATCAGAGCGGCATTGGAAGATTTGTATCATTTATGCAGTACCCCAAGGTAGCACTGATAAGTGCTTTACAAGAAACAGAAATTACCTGACAGTAATGAAATCATGTTCTTCCAGAACAAACAATATAAGGCCCTAGAGGTAATAGGGACAGGAAAGAGTACAGTACAAGCAATACTTTTTTGTATACTCTGGGGGAAAGCAGCACACAGCATGCAGTTATTAGAGCTAGCAAGCTTCATAAAGTCAGTGGATACGTTGGGTTTCTTTGCAGCAGGAATAGGAGCTGTGTTGATGTGCACGAGTTGGGAGGTCTGTGGGGGAGGATGACGTAAGGTGTTGGCCTGAAGTTATGAGTGCCTGAAATTGGTGATTAAAGATGCCAGCGGAGATGAGGGGCCAGAGGAAGGAGTGGGGGTAGGGGGCGAGGACGCGTCGTCAGCAGGTGCAGAGTCGTGGGGAGGCTGGAAGGTGAAGAGAAGCCAGAGCAGAGTGGGAGAAGCAGAGTCTGAACAGCAGGAAAGGAAAATGGACTTGGCAGGAGCATTTGGCAAAGACCAGAGTAGGGAACTGATGAGAAAGAGGCCAGTGAGAAGGAGTTTGTGTAAATCAAGGCAGGATGTGCTGAGTGTCTTGGCAGCAGAGAGAAATAAAAAGAACAGATTTTAGGGGAAAAAAGATTTTCAGCAAAGCTGATATGAGGACGTACAGATGAAGAGAACATGGACCCAGGGGCCAAGTCTAATCTCTTTCTGTAGTTCCCTTCCTTCTCACCACTCCCAAGTTGAGCAGCCCTAATTTTGTTAAAAATCTCCCTTTGATCTTCAGTAGCACTGTTTTGCATCTATGTCTCTGCCCTCTATTCCCAGGGTGCCAATCTTTCTATAGGACGCCTCTAACTGTGTATCTCCAACCTGAAGATCCCCAGAGCTTTAATTTTGCATTTCTGTGGGATGGATAAATTTCCTCACGGATGCTCTGCTCTCATCTCAGGGCATATAAAACAGGGGTTTCCTTTGGACATAAATTCATGCAGCATCACTATCCCCTAGTCATCCATGCCCCAAACCTCACGCTTGCATATATCCAAATAGTAACCAGAGCCAGCAAATGTCTTTTCCGAACCTGCTATTCCTTTCCGTTTAAGTTCAGACTCACCCTTCCCTAATCCTCCTAGGTGGAATCTCTGCCAGTTGCCCCAGCCATTCAGTGTCCTTCAGACAGGTGAGTGCATCAAAACATTGGTCCCATTTTCTACGTGAAGAATTCTACTTAGCTTTCATTCAAGTGCTTCCACAATCTGGTCCAAACCCAACTTGAACTTTGTTTTTTACTCTTACTGTGTATATATCTTTGGTTTTAACAAAATCAATCTGTCAACTCCCCTTCAACCATATCATGTGCTACGTCCATATCTTTGCTTTTATTTTTATTTTTGTTGAGAATTCTCATTTTCTTTTTCTTTTCATCGCTCACTCTTCACTTCCTATTTAACCTAAATTCTGGCTACCCTTCAAGAAATTCCATCATGAATCTCCCCTTTTGCCACTGTACAGGTGAAGCACTATTACAAAGAGACCAAAGCATTTAGACTCAAATAAGATAGAGATTTATTTTCTTTCCATATGCAAAAGTGTTGAGATAAGTGGGAGTTGGAGATGGGTAGTCTATTCTCATCTATAAGTTTATTCAAAGATTTTCTGCCCTGTCAATGTAGTCATCACATGATGAGAACCTCAGAAAGGGCAAAGACATGGGTCCATATTTCAGCCCTGCAGTAGTGTGAAAGAGAAAGTTGAGAACCAGGCAACTTCCTTCAAAGGGTAACTTGGAAGTCACACACGCCACTCACCACTCACATCTCATAGGGCAGTACTTGGTCACATGGCCACACCTAGATGCAAGGGAGGCTGGGAAATGCAGTCTCCACTGGGGAGTAAAAATGAGCATTTTCACAAATTACAATGATGATGACGCCTTTTGGATCTGAACATGACTGAAATTCGTGGCTTATACTGAGAAAGAGGAACCTACTCTGAACGGTACGTCAAGATTTGTGGTGGAAACAGTTACCAACTTCAGGACTGAAGAGTGGATATGCTGTTTCTCTGATAGACATGTTCAACCTTTTACCTAAAAGTGCTTTGACATCATTCAGTTAACCTTCCTAATGTCATGTGAGATGCCTTTGAGTATAATTATAATCAATAGACTTGAGGAGTTTCTGTGCCAGGCTCACAATCTCATTCAATCTCTACATCTGTATGAGGTCTGTGCTAGCCTCTTTTTAAATATGAGGACACTGAGGCTTAGAGGAGGTTGAAGAACTCACCCTCACAGTATGATATGAGTGTTGAGTGATGGTAAACACTTGGTTTTCTGACCTAAAGTCCAGCTTCCTTTCCACACACCACCAATTTGTGAGCATGATACATGTGAGATGATAATAAGAAAAACAGAAATTCTGAGCATAAATAGTTTTTAAAAGGGAAGGCAGAATTTAGTAGACAACCCTGTGGCACCCAATGAGATCATGCAGCCAACTGCACTGTTAGTTTAGAAACTCAGGGAGACCTCAGGGAGAAGTCGTGTTGTAGCATTTTAATGCAAATGGAGCAAAACGTCCCCATTCTTTCAAAAGTCTGAAGGTCATAGCTCTAGATGATGCTATATTGCTATAGCTAAATTTCAGACCCACGTGTTGACACTGTCAGCTCCCAGAAAAGCTAAAAAGAGCAGTGTGAGGCAGCCATGGAAGCGGGGTGAGGGTGGGAGGAAAGAAATAAGAAAATACACGGGTGGGTGAAGGAATGTGTCAGGTGCTGTGACCCTGGGGGCAAAAAACTAAACCAAGATGCAAAACTCTACAGAAAGAGGCCAGGGCGTATGTGAAAGAAGTCATGTAAATACAAGGAAATAACCTTCTGAACAAGGGAAATGGAACCTAGAAGTATGAGAAAATAACTTACTACAGATGGCCAAGAAGGCACTTACATCACGAATAAACAGCCACATTGAATAAAATTGGCAAAACCCAGCTTCAAGCTCATTTCATAAAGAAGTAAAAGAAGTGTGAGGTACAGAGATAAATGCTTAATCATTGAAAGACTTGGCAAAATGCAGGGGTCAGATGAGGCTGAATAACAAAAGTTTTTGAGGTGGCAATTTTAAACCAAGGGCCATGGCTTCAAGCAGTGCTAATTTCACTGAGGACACATCACTGGGTCCCAGTTCCCCTGCCATGTCAGTGGGGGCATTCAAGCCTCCCACTGTGCCAGTGTTTTCACCAGGAAAAGAAAGTGCCTTATGCTATTGCATTGTTTCTTAATGTGCTAATTAATTCCATAATAATGTCAAAAATTTTACATTATTCTAGTTCAAAGGATTTCTCACAGATATTTCTTTCTAGAAAAGAGGATATTGGAAGAAATATAGTCCCCACCCCCACCCCTGTTTCTTTTCTTGAACCATGTTTTGTTTTGTCAGTGGAGATGATAACATTTATGGTAATGTCAACACTATATTGTCTATATATCATTTGACAAGGTGCTGTACCTGACATTAGACCTTGCATATTCTTTTACAGGATTGGTGATAAAAGTCTGAAACTTCTATTAGAGTTGGAGATATGAATTCTACTCTAAGAGAAACATGCTCCTTTTTTGTACTGGGAACCCCCCAAAAAACTGAAATTGTTTTTTTTGGCGAGCGGATCCTTTATAGAAGAGGCTCCCCGGCTAGGTAAATGTTCTAGCCACCCATTGGTATCAGTGAACCAGCTGGCATTGTTGTAGAGGTTGTGTTTTTTTGGAGATTCAGCAAGTTTGTCCATTTCATGATGGGTGATTTACGAGTGTACCTGCCCATACGGCAGTGCTGAGTGTTCAACAGTTTTTGACCAAAAATCATGATTCACATGTCCCACCCTCCCTATTCACCTGGTCTCACCCCTAGTGACTTTTTTTTTTTTTTGGAGGTTTCCCTGGATGAAAAAATTCCTCAAAGGGAAGCATTTGCTCATGTGGAAGAGGTGAAACAAAATACGGCAGAAGCACGAAAAGCATCAAAACTGATGAGCCCTAAAACTGTTTTGAGCAGTAGAAAAAGAGCCTCGATAAGTGTATGCATCAAGCAGAGAGTGCTCTGAAGATGACTGAAGTTTAAGCATGTAAGAATAAAAACACACTTTTAAAAATATATAAATTCTAGGGTTTTGTGGGGGGCTCCCTCCTCTTATTTGAGCTCTATGGTCAAGCAAAGATGAAGCAAAAATAATTTTTTTTTTGAATTTTTAAATTTATTTTAAAGATGTGGTGTACAATTCAGGGTTAGGTATATAAATATTCATTATGCAGGTACCCTTGTTGATGAGGTATGCCCTCCTCTTCCCCCGGCAGATTCCCACTACTGCCAATCCTGCCCCTCTTCCGGCAGTTTCCCACTACTGCCAATCCCTTTTTGTTTGTTTGTTTGTTTGAGTTGGAGTCTCCCTCTGTCGCCCAGACTGGAGTGCAGTGGCCGCTCCCGGCCACTGTAGCTTCGCTTGCTGGGCTCCGGCCATCCTTCCGCCTCCGCCTTCCGAGTAGCCAGAATTACAGGCACGCGCTACCACACCCGGCTGATTTTTTGATTTATTGTAGAGATGAGGTCTCGCTGCCCAGGCGGGTCTCGAACCCGCGGGCTCAGGCCATCCACTCACCTCAGCCTCCCAAAGGCGCGGGATGACAGGCTGAGCCACCGAGCCCGGCTCCAATCCCTTTCTTATAGTATTACGATATTGTTCAAGGTCCACTTATGACTGACAACATGGGATATTCAGTTCTTTGCTTCTGTGATAGATCACTCAGTATTCTAGACTCTGAGTCCGTTCAAAGTTGCTGTGAAGTTCATAATTTTGTCCTCCTTTATGGCTGTGTAATATTCCATCGTGTATATGTACCACATTAAAAAAATTTTTTTTAAGTGGTGAGGGTGATGAGTTCTCTAGCCCAGTCACAAGTTTGTTCCCTTGTGAGAAGAGTATCATCCCAGCAGAAGCTGCCCTGAGCCTGGGAGTGAGAGGCGGTCTCTGAGCGGCTGAGGGGTCAGGCTGGGGAATAGAGACAAGGCTGGCGCTGGCTTCTAGGAAGAAGGCTGTTGCCTAAAGAGAGAGACACAAATATGAGTCCCTGGTGGGCAAAAGGATCTTGGGCACATTTTAGTTTCACATCAATTTTTAAAAGTTTTCTGTACTTTAATTCCTTAGGGAATTCCTAAGGCCAACAGTAGGATTTGGTTAAACATGACCATCTGGTCTTAGCCACGCTCTGGAGAACTGAGAGGTTCTCAGATCCGTGCCCACACTTAAGGAGTGGTGAGCACAAGGGAGCAGCCATGTGAGGAGGCGCAGGGGTCAGTGAGGGGTCAGGAGATGACGGGGTACCGCGGACTGGTGTGTGGACACGGCAGGCTTTCCTCATGGGCTCATTGAAGCACAGGGGTAAGTGACTGGTGGGTGAAAAATGTGGTGAAAAGTGCCAAAACTTGGCCCCTCTTTAAAAATCTTACATGTCAATAACATTTTCAGTGGCCAATTAAATAAATATTAGTGATTTATTTGTTCCTGCTGATTAGTTCACGCAAAGTCTCGAGACAGCTCATCCCTCATCCTTTTGCCATGTTCTGCTCTGTCCAAACCAAAGGGCTCATTCAAGCCCTGACTGGAGTCAGGCTATCATCTCCTTCTCTGCATCCTGGAGCATCTTCTAGAACTGGTGGACCTTCCTGAGGTCAAACTATAGACACTTAGAAGGCTGAGACTTCAGAAGCCAGGTTACCTCTTCACCCCAACCCCTAGTCCAATATAACCCCTTATCTCTCTTCTGGCATTTCGTCAACATTCGAGAGGGCAAGCAGAGATTTATAACCTAGGGAAGGTAGTGTGGGGAAGTGTCATAACTTTAAGGGCTCAACCCCTCTTTTAGAAGTCATGGCCCTTTTTGGGAACTTGGGGTAATCTTTATAAAAGGTAAAGCCTGCTTGGTAAGCTGATTCTTAGGGAGTTTTATCGGCCAGATGGCATCTTTCATGCAATGTTCTAGTTCAAGGGTAACTCAAGAAGGGAAAATCTAAAAATCGTGTCAGCCAAAAATGTCACTGTATTTTGCTTTGGACTCCCCAGCTCATCAGCTTATGTACCAAAAGGAACCAGAAGAGGAGGGCTTTCTGATGCTATCTAGGTCAGGACTTTGTACTCTGGGATAATCTGTGATTTATATAATCACAGATGGGATCCCTGCTGTACTATGGAGAAACTTGATTACCTGCCTCTTACCTACCAGTGACAAGTTTCTCCAAAGCAGAGTGAGGAATCCATTCTAAACCATTCTTTTTTAGAAGGAAGAAGCTCATTCTAAACCAATTCGTTGGAATCAGCTGAAAGAACTAGATGATGATGAGAAGATTATCAAGCAAATATCAAGTAATTCACTAAATTTAAGATTTTTTAAAAACTTCCATTGGGGAAAAAGGCAAACTCAAATTTTTAAATAAAAATTTACTTTTTATTCTATTGTTGCTACTGTTGCTGCTGTTTTTAACATTTCCTATTCTGCTTTGATAATAGAAAATAATATGCTTCTGAAATCTTATTGAGAGCTATCAGTAAAATGATGTGGGATTTGAGGTTAGGGAGATGTGGAAATATATTGTGTCTCTGCCATGTATTGTGTGTGACCTTGAGGAAGTTAGGTATACCCTTGAAGTGTCTCTTTCATGATCTATAATTATACAAGGCCCAACAGTTGTTTGCAAACTCATCCTAGAAAAAGTGCTACATCCCTCATTGCTGGGTATCATCACAGTCATCTTCGAAGTACTTCCCCTGGAAAGCTATGCATGGACGTCAGCACCTAGACCACCCATCAAAGCAATTTTGTAACTTTTTTTCAGGAATGGCCGTTAGAGCTGTCCTCGTATTACCTTTGACGTCCTGATTGTCATCAAAATGTCTGCCTTTCAATATTTCCTTTATCTTTGGGTAAAGAAAAAAGTCATTGAGAGTCACATCAGATAAGTAGGGAGGGTGTTCCAATATGGTTATTTGTATTCGGCTAAAAACTCTCTCACAGACAGTGATGTGTGAGCTGGTACATTGTTGTGATACCAGAGCTCCTTCAGGATCATTTTTATGCATGTCTTTCTCATGTCAAGATTTTCAGTTAAGATTTTCCTGTTTCTCTATCAGTGTTTATCTGATCTGCTATGCTTCTTACAGTCAGCCAATGATTTGACACACAATTTGATGAGTTTTTGCAATGTTTTTATCAGTTGCTAGCCATCCTGACCTCTCCATCAGTGACATTTTCTGTCCGCTCAGAAAAACATTTAATCCGGTACACTGCCGTTTTCTTCATGACATTATCCACATAAACTTGGACTCATACATCCCTGATTTCACTTCACTCTTGCCAAGTTTAACAAGAAATCTGATGTTTGTTCTTTGCTCTAATTCAAGTTCCAACATTCCCATGACAGCACCCAAAAGCATGCAACAATAATGAACACCGCTCCACAAGACACTACCACATGTTGACACTAACACAGCTGTGAGACACTGATATACCAAGATTATGAAACCTTACCGAGTTGTTTGTACAATGCTACCAACATTGTACAAACTCAATTGCCAGACCTCATAGTTACCTCACTGAAAGGTGGTAAAGAATCCAAATACAGAAGACCTAATGTGCTGTCTGGTACCTGTTAGACACAATAAATGGTGACTGCCATTATCATGGCTGTTATAATAATCTTTACAACTACTGGAGCACAAGCCCCCCCCCTCACAAAATTGTAACAGGAGAAACATAGCATAATGAAGTCTTGGAACCACAATTGAATAAGATGACAGCCCCTGAGGGTCAGGAGCTGACCTGACACATGCAGCTAGACTGTGGTGTCCTCCTGTTGAACATAAATAATTTAATAGGAAAGTTATTTTCAGACAAAAAGGTTGACATTGTTTGAACCACAAAAACCACCAAACATTCCCCTATTCTGTCTGATACGCGTGATTGCTGATTCTTTACTAATCACAACTTTAAATGCGCTTCCTTCTCCTCTCCTTTTCGACAAGAACAGTTAGGGAATCCAATCACAAAATTATTGCTACTTTCTGACAGCATTCAATCCAAATAAAAGCCCCACTTCCTTAAAACCTCCTCCAGTTCTTGAATATACCCTTTTTTTCTACAGAAGCATGTAGTCACTGATCTACTACTTATGGAATTTCTACTGAGAAAAAGTCTCTGAGGTCAACCCCGATTATTTCATCCTCTTAGGAAACTTATATTTCTATGTGTTGGTGAACTTAAAATCCACTTTTTAAATTTGTTCTTAAAGACCTGTAATTTTATCAGGATGTAGCTTGGTGCTAATTATTCTATATTTTTTTCTGGGTTAAAGTTTTACTTTCTACCTATAGATTCCATTTGATCAGTTTTTCCAGATGTGTTTTCTTCTATTGTGTTGTTGAATACTTTCCTCTGTTTTGTATTTTCTGTTTTAGTCTTCACAAATTCCATTTAGAGATCCTGTTGGATCTGGCACTTGAGGCTATCATCTTCTGTCAGATCGCATTGCCTGCGATTCCCACAGCCAACCCTGCTGCCCGACATGCAGCCAAATATTGCTCTCCTAAATTTAACATCCTTGCTGGGCCTTTCTGGGCAAGGACATTTATTTTAGCTCATCTGCATTTTGCCTGAGGTCTGACAACGCACATGTTATCTCTCAACGTCCTTCGTTATGCTGACCAAAGTTTTAAAATGTCTGACAGATATTTTATAGTATGTGATTCAGAATTGTTGTCCCCTCCTTTGTTATAACCTTTTGTTATTTTGGGTTGGTTTCAAAAGAAAGGTTTCATCTTTAGCTGAAATTATCAGAGTTGTTTTTAATAGTTTGCTGTGTAGTCCTGGCACTGATAGTGGGGTTGGGAATGACTGTTTTCTCCTTGACTCCCCCTTCCTGTCACCACTTCAATGAAAGTCATGTGACTGGGGGAGTATCTTAGTTTTAGCTCATGGCATTATCTGTCAGTATGAGATTGGGTAAGGAGTGACCCTGTGACACTGAGGTGTGAGAAGAAGTTTGCAAAACTTCAGGGAAATAATTTTTCCATCTTAAAAAACACAAGAAAGAATAGCTTTTTTTGTTCCTCTGGTATTGTCCTATGTAGATGTGAGCCCCAAAGGTGCCGTGGCCACCTTGACTTGGTCTTGAGGAGGCTAACATATGGTATATTCAGACAAGGAGCCACAGGGCAAAAAAACTGAATCCACAAGGTTCCACTAACTCTCAATCTACTTTCTCTGGACTTCCAGCAAATCTAGTCAGTGTCAACACATTTCCTTACTGTATAAACGTTTTAGCTTTCTGGTACTTCTAGACTAAAATCACCTTAGCTAAAAAAAATATGGCAATATAATTCTTGTTCTACCTCCACTGGGCATGCATTGTGTTACTGGTATTCCACCTCAGTAGGAAGTTCCCTCAGAAATTCATCAAAGCAGTACACGTCACCTCAGTGGTAACATGTGCCAAGCTCATTTTGGATGCCTTGGACTATGGTACTGCACTGAAATGTTCCAGTGAAATTTTTGTTCTTCTTTTTCTGGTGATAATTACAAGCAGAGTAATCATAGATCTAAGGCCTCTTAAGCTCTGTCTCTGTGACTTTTAGTAATAGTTGTGATTATTCTGTTTAAGGAGAGCAATACTTCCAGAGGCAGGACTTTCGTTGCAAAAGTATAAAGCAACCTACTACATTACGGTTCTTGCCTTCCTTCTGGAAGTGTTCAGTGGAAGTGATGGTGTACAGCAGAGCTATTTGGGAAATGCAGAATGGTTGAAGAGTGATAGGATGAAAGGCTAGAACAGGGTCTCTCCAGCTTGGGCGTTCCAGGCCATTCCCTTCCATTACAGCGAACCTTTTATTGAGAGACCAGTTTGTTTTAAATAAGATAATCTAATTTGAAAGAACTTAGATTTGTTTTCCATGATAAAAATTAAAAAAAAACTCTCTTGCAGTCTCATGTTTGAATTTTTTAATCAACTAGCTACATTGTTAAATTAATGTATTCATTTCTTTGTTCAGTAGTGATCTATTGAGCACTATTTCTTTGGCACTTTGTCAGACACTTGAGGGTCAAGGAGAGGAGGAACAAGAGCAGACGGGAATGAACAAGGAGACCCCCAGTCTTTGAAGAGCTTCTAGCATCTGCAGACACAGGCACACTCGTAAAAACAAATGAGAAGGTAGTAAGAGCAGTAACACAGTTAAGAACCCAAAGGTAGCCCCACGATGAAAATGGCAATGATTATACTGCCAACAAATTTATGCTAATATGTTAATGCTTTACTGTATTTGTTCTTCCAAAGATATCTTTCCTTGTAGGAAGAACTTCTTGGATACCATGTTTTAGTTCTCAGCTAGAGAGTGAAGAAAAGTTTTGAAGACAACAACCCTCAAGTAATATGATGCAGAGAGGCACTTCCCATCTCAGTATACTAAAGACTAGACTTTTAAAAGCATTTGCATTTATTTTTAGCAAATGGAAATAATAGTGGCTTGAGTTATCAGCCAAACTAATTTTTCAATTGCAAAACTTTTCTCTAAACAAAGATAGATCTGGAGAATACATTCATGCCTTCTGGTTATTCAAGTTCTAATTATTAAGACTGCAATGCTGTATTCAAATATCAGGGATCTAAAAGTGTTAATTCTGCTTTAAAAGGTGTCTGACAAATACAGGAAATAGCTCATACTATTTAGTTCATATTTATGCATGTGGTTTGGAATTCTCTGACAGGTTAGAACATGTCTCCAAACTCTATTATCGTAAGCATAAGTGACTGTTAGAATGACATTAACAGGGCAAGGATTATTATATGTCTAGCTTTTGGATTATTTTTATCTTAGAAACAGCTTTCCCTCCCACGATTAGCAGTGGACATAAAGCAATAGTGTTCTGGAGAGGAATGAGCATGTCTCTGGGTAATATCTTGCAATGGTAACTGGCATTCAAGACAATTGATCCATCAATAAGTGAACTGTGGGAATGTCACACTGGAGAAGTGGTGAGAGCCATCACTCCAAGTCACAATGTCAAGCCTTTTTAGATGATGATAATATGCTGTTACAGAATTTTCAGTCCTATCCCAGATTTTTCTATTGAAAACAAAAACCCACAAAAAGAATGTAGAATTGAACCCCAGGATAGCCCAAGAATACTTTCGTAGGAATGTGGAATTTACCCTTTTCCTGGTTCAGCTCAGTCATGCACTATTCTTCACTCCTGTGAAATTAGGTATCAGGGGAGAGGTAGCTCTGCTTTTGAATGTTAATGCCTCAATCGGCTGCCATATTTGCCAGTCCCTTCTGGATGTGATTTTCAAATGCCCAGTAATTCTGGGCATATCCAAAGCAATTCCAATCACACAGGCCTTGCTGTTAAATATTGACTCTTCCCCACCATCCGGTGTTCTGAAACAAGTCTGCTGCCATTTTATTGGTAAGTCCCGAGGGGTCGCTCATGAATATGGTCTCCTAACTCCACACAGAATGCACTTGTCTGACTTTCAAACAAGGTGCTCCCCAACTTCCTAGTTCCATCTCAAATAATCTCAAAAGGCACATCACCCCAGGGCAATGTATTTCAGCTTCAGCATCTTCAGGCTGTCTCTGGAAATCTCTGTTATGCTGAGTACTAGATTTGACTACTTGTGGCCCCGAGGGATCTAATTTCACTAATCGATGCCCTGTTCTCCATTTCTCATCAAGCGTTTGATATAGAGACGGAAGAAAACCTGAAGTTTGTCTGAAAGACTGGAAGAACAACCAAAGAGCACCTCCATCCCACAAGCTAGGCGGAGCCTGTGAACAGCAAGATGTTCACGTAGCCTCTCTTCGTGGGGAACACTGCAGATCTGACTTTAGGTTTCAGCACAGGCTGAGTAGAGGAATAATCACGGAGCTGGAAGACCCACAGATACCACTGTCCACGGTCACACAAACTCGGATCATGTCCACCAAGGGCAGAAAACCCATGAGGTGCATCCTGGTCCTCTACTGCTCTATCTCCTTGTGCTCCCTATGGTCTGGTCCAACACTGTCTTTTGATGCTTCCCTGAACATACAGTTGACTTTCATTATGCTTTTGCTTCAGGAAGATTCCTGTTCCCTTGCTTTGTCTGGTCAAATTACACTCTGCTAATGCTGAATTTTTCTAGGCGAAGCTTCTCTACTCCACCCCCTTTCAAAATAAATGCGCTTCTCTCTGCCCCCTGTAGTACTCTTACCAAAAGTTTCTATACAAATGGCTTTATAAGTACGTTTTCACTTTCTGCAAAGCTTTGGCTAAGAACATTATCCACTGAACCACTTCCTGTCTCCTAGACAATACTGTGAACAAAATTTCTCTGCTAGATAGGAGGATAAACTTTGTCTCTTATGAAGAATTCGTGTACTTCCTTCTTCCAAATATTATATTGCCTTCTTTGCCTTTGCTTCCAGGAGACTTAAGACTAGATTTTATATTCCTTCTCAGGAACGGTAGAGATTTTAATATCTGGATTCCTCATTATAACCTATTCTTTTCTATTTTTATTTTTATTCCATTAATATTGTGTAGTAGCCATTTTTGTAAACAAATTAAAATTCTTTTTAGGTTGCACATAAACAAAGTCAAGACCAGAGTGTTACATTAGAATGATACTTGGCGAAGATACTTATGTGAAGAAGTATAGGAATTAGGTCTTAGTAGGCAGCCTCCAAGAACCTAACTTAATTTAGCCCACTACTAGAGCAAGGATATCTCTCAAATTATTTTCCTTACAAAATCATTCTCTTAATCGGTTTTTGGGTAAAAGCTAAATATTGGATTATTTAAATGAAAGTGTTGGTAGCTTAAGCAGGTTGAGTGAGACAGAATTTGGATCTAGTTCTATGACTTGAGGCCAAAAGAAGGAGACGAGATCTAATTTGAGGCATTGTGTGGGAGCCAAGTGATTTGGTAAAGAGTGACTTCACACTGAAACATCCCTGGGTGAGCCTGTGGGGAGAGAGGCTTAGGCAGCAGACTTCTCTTTGCCTCAAATTCAGTGGCAGGTGCTGAATCAGGTGGGAGTCACCGGAAAAGGATGGGAAGGGAAGAGGAAGAGAACAACAATTTCCACTCTGGAAAGCTGGATCAAATGAAGACAAGGGAAGCAAACCTGGGCAGGACTGTAGACAGAGTCTGTGCCAGTGTTTTCCTTTCTCTAATGCTCAGCATCCACTTGTGGTCCAGTCTGGTCACACTTAGTCTGGAAAGCCACACTCAGTCTGGAGATCCACTGAATCTGAAGAAAACCAAGAACAGGTGGACCTGCTAAGAGGCCCTGTGGAGGGGAGGGGGTTGAAGTTTAGATCTAGGGGACTTTTCTCTTTCAGATCTTTAGTGACATATACAGCCATACGGAAACATGGAGGCTGGGAAAGGATGGTACAAGTTTAGGCACAAACTCTTCAAATTATAACCTTCTTAAAATTCCAAATACTTCTTAGAAAAGTGGGCAAAACTTTCTTAATTTTCTTAATAACTTTCCTGGCCAGGATAATGTTGATCAAAAAGCCTTAAAGCAAGAGACTCCCCAGCCCTTGCTTTCTCAGGAAACTTTCATTCCTCTGCCACCACCGATGATAGGAGCTGTCAGCTTCCTCATCCCTCATTGGTCCTTTTCAAGTTCTTGTCTCCAAAGGATACGCAAACACTCCCTGTCAGCCTGTTTCTAATCCTGGAGGGGCGCTCCTATGAGAGCTCCAGCTGGAGCAGATGATTGTTTCAGCACCAGCTTCTGATGGCGTTGACAAGGGCAAAAGATACCATTTTTGTCTACCCCTCCTCTCCCTGTGTGTCAGTTTCTTCCTATCATCCACCTGTATCCTCTTTCCCAGAGTGCTGCTGGGTTTCTCACCAAAGAACAAGCAAGCCATCCTCATCTACTCCTGAGGGTACTTGGAAATGCTTTTTTCTCTCCTTTTACTTTCTTCAGCATTCACTCAAATTGAAGTGAGTTGTTTCCAAAATGATCCCAGGTAGAAAACCCCTATAAAGAGTTTCTTATCCAATAGTGATGCATGCTTCTTAAAAAAAAGTTTCCTGTGACATCTGAGATTCAAAAAAGTTCCAGAGTAAAAAATTTACACGAGTGTTTATTTCCTTAAATTGGCTTTCATGTTTACTTTGGATAAAGAAAATAGGAGTCGCCTAAAAACATAGCATCTACTTGATTAGATACCCAGAAGACAATCCTCTGTCCTCTTCTCCTGCCACAAGTCAGCCAGGATCTTAAGGTGAAAGGTTAGGCAAGAGGAGTTACCAATCCTAATGACATAAAGGCAGATCGGAGGTCACCTTCAAATTGGATATTACCAACTTTTTGCTCTACTCTGGTGTTTTCATGGATTGCATCTTGATCATTTTTTGCCCAACTGAGTGCAAATAGTATGAATGCAAATAGTAGCAAGGAGACAGTCATATAGAAATGCTCAAAAATGTCACCATGATGTGGTCTGAAAAGCAATATAGAGATACTGAAGGATTAAAAACAAAACTTAAAATGTATTTTCTTTGAATCATGACAATGATAAGAAGCTACTTTCATTTAACATGCTGATTTCAATGGAGTTCACTTTGGATATTAAATAAAACTGAAGTGTAAAAAGACCTGAGAGGAAGAGAAATATCTAATCTTTAAATACGTATTGCACAGTGTGATTCTAGTAGTAAGATGGTTGATTAGACAAGCCTGATTTCTCTTCTAATATTGAATAACATTTCCCCCAGTCATTTGCACGATTTTCTTCTTTCTTGGATAAAATTTTCCACAGTCATAGCATATAAAACTATAATTAAATACACAGAAAGACAGTTTGATGGACTCAAAATCTGTTGTTCTTAAGTTGTTGGTTGAGCATGACAAGTGAGCTTTGCAAATATTCTGACTTTATAAAAATGAGATTCACTTACTGCATCTTCAGTTTTGATTAAGATCTTCCTAATTTTGAAGCAATACTATTAGCCCACGTTGGTGTCACTGGCAGGATACATTCATGGCATACTGAAGTAGACAGAAGGATATCAGGAGTTTGGGAAATATAAGCTCTGGATCTGTTTTTACTTATTATTTAGGGTAGTTTCAAATATTTCACTTTGCTAAAGAAATAACGTCTCAGTGTATCCCTCTTTTTATAATCATCCAAGGTTGGTGATTGAAATGGCAATCATCTGTGATTGTTTAACTGCATGGAAAAGTCAAGCATAATCTTGTTATGTCATTTTGTAACATTGGGTATGGAATGGGAAAGACAGAATTGGACTGCAAGGAAGGGAGAAGAAATCTATATTCTATTCCTACTTGTGTCTTGTTGGAGAAGAACACACATATGAAGTCATTGACTTGATATGAGAATAAAGGATACATATTCTGTGGAGAAGATAAATAGTCAAAAATAACACATTTCCTTAATTGTAAGATGTTCATCAATTTAATTAGTTTTCTTAGAAAATGTTAAGAATATTACATCAAATGAATACGCAAGTCATGTCCTTATTTCAGAAATGTTGAGATGTGAAACAAATGCTTTTTAGAATCTGAAAAAGTATTATTAATTCAATGTCCTGCATTGTGCTAAATGATATGAAAATACAAGAAACAAAAAAAATCTACTTGAGTAGATAAAACACAAACAATGAACCATAGAAAAACAAAGACTCATCTGACTGTTACACAAAAAATCTGGCTCAACAATTTCAGATTTCAGAAAGTGGATTTTCCACAGATTATGTATCATTGAAATTGTGTGATTAATGAAGAAAATAAAAAGAACTTGAGGAAGAATTGGAGAAACAAGAACTAAAAGAAGATATTTATATAAAAAGGTAAGTCAAGAAAGACTGAGTTATCTTTTAGCTTACTAGTTTACATATTCTTTGACTTTAAAATTCAGAGTCCTTTTGACATACAGCTTTAGAGAAAACATTTCCCTCAACCTCTTTCTTAGATTAGGAGAAACAGTTCCTCAAAGCCACATGGTGAGTCTAATAAGGCAATTTGTAAAATAATTTTTTGTCTCCAGACCATCATAAGAGCATAGAAAATAACATTTTACAGGGGTATATTGAATAATTAAAAACTCATTGTACACACATTGACACATACACACACACATCTCTCTCTCTCTCTCTCTCTCTCTCTCTCACACACACACACACACACACACACACACACACACACACACAAACTGTCTCTCTCTTTGTGAACACTGATTAATTTTCAGGGCTTTCTGATAGTTCATAATAACTATATGTCTACATATGTTCCCTTGGGATTAGGCCATCTGGGAATCTCACATATGTTCTTGGATACTGTATCTCAGCTGTAGTCTAAATTATTTCAGTTTCTGTATAACCTACATTTTAAAGTCGTAATTGCTAAACGATTCAGCATATTGCCTAATGGTTTTGAAAATATACTTGGCAAAGCAACCAGGTGGCTGGGTGAGGTTGGGAATAATAATGCCACCAAACTAACTTCATTTAAACTTTTAAAAAGAAAAACCAAAGGCAGTGAAATTCCAGTGTTTAGTATTAGAAGTCACTTTTGAATTCTGGTTTAGTCCAGGAGAATCAGACAACCACTGGGGCCTCTGGAGGTCGGCTCTGGGTTCTGATGCTTGTGGAGTTGCCCACATGACTCTCAAGCACAGTCAGAAGGGGAAATAACTGATTGAGTGCAATCTCTTCCCTATGCATGCATTCCTTCTACAACAATCCTGATAAACGATCGTTCATTCTTTTGTCCTTGATATGGTGTTGGGTTTGTTGATGGCACTGGCTTTATGATGTATAATCTCTACATAATAAAAGTTACTCATCTTAAGTATGCTTTTGGATGAGTTTTAACAAACGAATGCAATCATAAACTCACCGCCAAAATCATAATAGAGGATATTTTATTATCCCCCAAATTCCCCTGTACTCTGCAATTAGTCACCTACAGTCCCCTGGCTCCCAGCAGCTGCTGATCTGCTTTCCATAGAATGGGCCTGGAAAAGCCATCTGAGCTATAAGTTTTTTTGGTTTTGTAGGAAGGTGTTAAATTAATTTTGGTCTAAAACTGCCTCCATACATATTTTAAGTTTTCCCTAAGGCTTAGATGTCTATCGTGAAATGTAACCTAACTTGGTGTGGGAACAGACTGTAACCTACTCTTGTAACAACCTCGTCTTAACCAATCACAGGCAGCCAGTTGTTCAAAGCAGCTTCAAATAAGGCAAATACCCAGCTACAACCAATCAAGCTGCTTCTGTGTATTTCCATTTCTATACCTCACTCTCTTTTTTCAGTTCATAAATATTATCCAACCATGTGGCAGCCCTAGAGTCTCTCTGAATCTATTCTGGTTCTGTGGACTGCCTGATTCCAAATCACTGTTTGCTCAGTTAAACTCTGTTCAATTTAATTGTTTAAAGTTTTTCTTTTACAAAAGGTTTTCAACTATGAATTCGGTAAACAGATATAGAGCTATTTAAGTTATCTATTTTTTTGTAAATGAGGTTTGGTAGTTTGTGTTTTTCAAAGAATTCGTTCATTTCACATAAAATTCTGAATTTATGGGCATAAGATTATTCATAACATTGCCGTAATATTCTTTTAATGTCTGCGTAAGCCTTAATGATGGTCTCTCTTTTATTCCTGACATTGGTAATTTATGTATTTTCTCTCTCTCTCTTTCTCTCTCTCTTGTGTGCATGTGCATGCTAATAATTCTAACAAGAAGGTTAGCAATTTTATCGATCCTTTAAAAAACCTATCTTTTGATTTCACTGATTTTCTATATGATATTGGGCTTTCTCTTTCACTGATATTTTTTATCTTTAATATTTTCTCCCATTTATGTTGGGCTTAATTTGCTCTTCTTATTCTAGTTTAGGTGGACGTTTATATCATCAGTTTGATAATTTTTCTTTTCTAATATAAGCATTTAAAACTATAAATATTTTTCTAAGCACTGCTTTAGCTACATCCCACACATTTTGATATGTTGTGTTTTATTTTCATCTAGTTAAAAACATATTTCTTAATTTCCTTTGGAATTTCTTTGACCTAAATTATTTAGAAGTGTGTTGCTTAATTTCCAAATATTTGGTGTATTTTTAAGATATTTTCTGTTATCGGCTTCTAGTTTAAATTCTTTATGGTCAGAAAACATACCTATGTAATCTACTATGAAGTAATACTTTTAAATTTGTTGAGATTTGTTTTATTCCCCAGAATATGCTCTATCTTGGTGACTGTTCCATACACCCTTAAAATGAACGTGTGTCATTCTGTTGTCAGGTAGAATAGAAATCCTTAAGAAAACATTAACAAATCAAATTCAGCATACATAGGATACTTCATCATGAGAAAGTGGAGTTTATCCCAGTAATGCAAGATTGGTTTAATATTTTAAAAAATCAATCATTAGTTTCACTAATTAGTTCATATTATTGTTAAAGTCTTCTACATTTTTAATAGTTTTCTGTCTGCTTGTTCTAGCAATTATCGAGAGAGGAATATTGAAATGTACCATGTTTTATCTTTAATAAAAATCCTACAAGTTTTTGGTTCATGTATCTTGAAACTCCATTATTAGATTCATGCATCTAAAATTATATTCTCTTGATGAATTAACACTTTTATCATTATGAAATATCTTTTATCTCCTTTTTTCAAATATAATTTATGTGATATCACTGTAGTCACTCCTACTTTCTTCTGATTAGTGTTTTTATGATATATCTTTTTCTATCCTTTTTCATTAATTCTAATTATGTCTTTATAGGTTAAGTTGATTTCTTATACACAGCTTCTAGTTAGGTCTTGGTTTTTATCTAATGTTACAATCTCTGCTTTTTAGTCAGAGTATTTACACCATTTTCATTTAATGTATTTTATGGTTGAGTTTGAATCCACCATCTTGCTATTTGTTTTTTATTTGCCTCATAGGTTTTTAAATATCCTATCTATTCTTGGACTAAGTGAACTTTTAAAAATTATTTTATCTCCTTTATTACCTATTATTTATACTTCTTTGTTTTGTTTAATATTTTTAGTTGTTTTCTTAGGGGTTATAATATACACATTTAACTTATTATAATCTGTATTCAAATAATATCACTTAACACATAGTGCAAGAAACTTCCTATCCCATCATTTGTGCTTTTGTTGCCATATTTTATATCCATATATGCCACAAACTCTATAATACATTGTTATTCTTTTTATTTTAAACAATCAAGAGATATATACATGAAAAAATATGTCTCATGTAGATCCAAATTTCCATCTTGTAAAATTCTGCTTGAACAACTTCCTTTATCATTTTTTGTAATGCACATTTAGTAATAATGAATTCGCTCAAATTTTGTCTAAAAAGTCTTCGTTTTGCTTTAATTTTTTTTTTTTTTTTTTTTGAGTTGGAGTCTCACTCTGTCACCCAGACTGGAGTGCAGTGGCCACTCCCGGCCACCGCAGCCTCGACCTGCTGGGCTCTGGCGATCCTTCCGCCTCAGCCTTCCAAGTAGCCGGAATTATAGGTGCGCGCTACCACGCCCAGCTCATTTTTTTATTTACTGTAGAGATGAGGTCTTGCTGCCCAGGTGGGTCTCGAACCCGCGGGCTCAGGCAATCCACTCACCTCAGCCTCCCAAAGGCACGGGATTACAGGCTGAGCCACCAAGCCCGGCTTGCTTTAATTTTCAAAAGATGTATTTAGTGGACGTGAAAGTCTCAGTTGACAGAATTTTTTTCATACTTTAAAGATGTTGCTCCATTATCTCTTAGTTTAAGTAGCTATTGACAAGGCCTCTATTGTTTTTCTTGTTTGTTCCTCTGTACATAGTGCAACTTTTTTCTAGGTTTAAGTTTTTCTGTCTAGTATTAATTTTTAGCCATTTGATTATGACACACAGTGTGATTTTCCATATGTTTCTTCTTTTGAAATTTATTGGCTTTTCTATCTTTGGGTTTACTCTTTTCAAGACTTTTTAAAAATTTCCAGCCATTATTACTTTAAATATTTTTTTTCTACCCCTATAATTCATCTCCTGCCTTTTTTGAAACTCCAATTTCATGTATATTTTATTGCTTGATTGCCCTACAGGTCATTGATACACTATTCATTTTTTTAATTTATTTTTTCTCTGTGTGCTTTATGTTGGATACTTTCTATTGTTATAGAGATAAGGTTATATATATGTATATATTAGATAAGGTTATATATATTTAATATATAAGGTTATATAATATTTATATTATACAGAGGGTGCCAAAAATGTCTACATATTTTTAGAAAGGAGAAAACTATATTAAATTGTAATATTCAATATATACCAATAACGAAAGATGAAAACAAGTCATGTTTGACTTCTACAATTACAAGAGGTGTTCAAAGTGGTTACCATCAGTGTCCTGATGCTTCTGATTATGGCAAACTAAAAGTAATACATAGATACATTTTTTGGCACCCCCAGTATGTATAATATCTAAGATTAATTGATTTAACCTTCAGCAGTGTCTAATCGTCAGTGTTTATCTTATCAAGTGTATTTTTTAAAATATCAGAAGCTTTACTTTTCATCTCTACAGTTTATTTACTCGTCAAATTTATTCTTTACTTAAATACCTACAAAACACCCACATCATGAGACTTAAAAACCTATGGAATCTCTAAATAAATAAATTTATTCATTAGTTAAATCTAAATATCACAAAGTTTCTCCCATGATGAGTCACAGTCACATGAAAATCTTTTAAATTGTTTGAAGACAATTATCATGACCCATCAACAGATTTCTTGCCCAAGGCTAAAAGATTATACTCTTCTTATGTGTCCCTTTTCCTAAACTCTTCATCTTCTTTTCTTGGTACTTCTCTGGAGATCCTTCCAGGTTACTGGCAGTGAATTCACAGTGAAGCTTTGACACTGAACATAATGCTACAGGTCGATTCTTTTTATATCCAAGTAGAGCAGGACTGTCTGCTTTCATATTCCAATCTCTCATTACATATAAATATTAAATACAATTCAGTATTTCATTACTCTTTTTTTTAGCTATCTTGTCATGTCATGAATCACACTGCACTTGAAATAAGCTAAAACTCTTTACTCATTTTCACACATGCAATTATTTAGTAATTTATCTTATATCTATACATGTACCTTTGAAGTTTATTTATTCCTATTAAATTTTATTATTTTCGGTAGGCCCTATAATTTCTGTTTCTGTTGAGGCCAACTTGATCTCAAGCATTCCAGTTAAGGTTGGTGCCAATTATTTGTGAGGCTTCAGTCATCAAATACACTGACGGCTCAGCAAATTGGCATGTCCTCTTAGTATCTATTAACCTGTAATAGCCCAGAGGTCAGAATCAACTCTCTCTCTCTTTTTAATAAATTGCCGGTATCTATGAATATGCCAAACACATTATGTGCTCAGTAAATGTTGATTGTTTGTATACAAGTTGAGTCTTCAAGGCAAGGTTAAAATATCATTTAGAGCAGTCACATTCTTCCTTTCTTTGTGTCTGTTTGCTTATTATAGGCTAAAATGCCCCCATATCATGTTTTATTTTTCCCTCTCCCACCTGATTGACATATATATATACATATATATATATGTATATATATATGCCAATATATATATGCCAAAAATATATATATATATTTTTTTTTTTTTACAGAGAAGATGTAAGCAAAATAGGGGTTGAGCTATTTTATTTTCTTTCTGTTAGTCATGCTATTTCAGACCATTTTTCCACATCAGTGAAACAATGTCTTATTTTGTCTTTTTGCTTCAAGAACAACTTTAAAAAGTCTTTTTGGTTGTCATAAACAATATCTACAAAACTCAACGTATTCCCATATTTAGCCTTCTTTACAGTTGTGGTAGATAAAATATGGCTATAAATTCTTTGTCAATTTACTCACAGAGAGGTGGAATTTCTTTCTCCAACTTCCTGAAAGTGAGCTAGACTTGTAACTGCTTGGGCCACAGTGCCAGGGTCCCCATGGAGGTGATAGACTACAAACTGCAGACAGCCTGGGTCTCTGATGATCTCACCAAGCAAATTTGTAAACCTTCAAATCTTTGGACTTTTGAATAAAGGTGTAACAAACCTTAGTTTGGTTAAACCACTGTCATCTTGAGTCTGTCACATGGAGCTACACCTAATCCAAATGAAGAAAACTCTTTATTAATCAACATTAAATCCATGGTAGCGGAGATGGAGCGGAAACTCGACAAAAATTCAGCTGAGATGCCTCTGAAGCACAGGACTCGAGGTATACTGGAAGAGTTCTGAGGGTTTGCTAATTTTCTTATGAGAGAATTATCTTTTTTATGACTTATTTTATTTTAACCTTTGTCTGGAAACCATGAAATCTTATGTGGCATGAGGATCCAGTGTTACATTTCCATTTCCATCTAATTATTTACCGTGTGTTAACCTTGTTTCTCTAATAATATAGTTAGTACTAGGAGGAAAGAGAACACATCTTATACTTTTTGTGGTGTTCATGGTAATGCAAGGCACATAATAAAACTGAATTATGTTCAAATGTTTGATACAGAGACATTGAAAATATTGTCATTAACTTGGTTTATGTATTTCCCTTTAAATATCTCCTTATGGTGCCCAGTGATTTTTGTTTATGACCTATGCATTATTTTTAGGAATCCTTTTCAAAGGGAACCATACATTCATTATCTATTTGAATATTTATCTGTGATACAAGCTATTTTCCCTCTAGGCTGGTGAACACTGTAAATGGCTACAAACAAGAAAGCCATCATAATATATTGATTAAAAATCAAACCCTAAGTGGAGACCAAAGGGAGGCTCAAACTTTACCTGTACAATGACCACTTGTATACCTAACCCTGAATTGCACCCTATATAATTTTTTAAAAAATATTGATGAAAAATAATACTGCTTTGAGAGAGGAATTGTATTTATCTAAGAATTTTTAAAAATTTTATATAAATCACATACTTTCAAAGCTCTAAGCAATACTGATAATCATCTAGTTTAACCTCTGTGCAATACTGATAGTTTAACCTCTAAGCAATACAGATAATCATCTAGTTTAACCTTGTCTGTAGCAATACAGACAAGGAAATGAAAACTCAGTCTTTTTCCCTCCAGCCAAATAAAATACACAGTTAAGAATATGTAGAAATCACATCCCAACCAAAATTATACATCATTTATTTAAAAAAAGTATGTATATAATTCTACTTCTTTAAGATTTCAGCAGAAATCTCATAGAATGAAAAAAAGAGAGAGATTTGAAAAATAAGACCATAAATGTTTGGGGTTGCTCTTGGCAAATACTAAATAATCAGATCTTGCCTTATGATTAATATGTTAAAATGTACTGCAGTAATGTTCGTGTTATGGCAAAAACAAGCTTAACTCATTTTCCTGGTTATTATTCATTATTTTTTTCAATGAGCCTCACATCAATGATTGGTGGCACACTCGAAGGTACTGTAGAAAGAGACACAGTTACTATGTTTGAGGTCGGGTAAAATGAAACCTGATCTACAGATTTAAGTCTAGGAGAAATAAATGATAGCGGTCAAGTTAATAGAAATATAAAAAGTAAAAAAGTTTAAGCTCTGACACTTCCTCTTTTATATTAAAATATTCTCCTAATGGGGCAACTATTGGAATTATTGTAGTTTGGAAATTCATTCAAGCATGATATTGCAATTGGGGGCTGGAAGTTTAAAAACTAGATTTTTCTCTTCCCTTCTCTTTTTTGGAGCCCCAAGGAACTTTGAGTCCATTTCTCTCCACTTCTCATCTGAATTTCTACCATCCTGCTCCCCAACCCCATCTCCTGGGGCTTCCCCCTCCTCCAGTTGCATAATCTCTTGTCCTGGCTGCTCCAAACAGTGTCATCTTGACACGTGTTTTTATGACCTTCCAGGAGCAGTGTTTATAGCTGGCTTGAGAATGTATGTCATGGCTTCAGGCACAGTTCAGTTCACTAAGTCAGTCAAAGTTTAGCATTGACTTTCTGCCGTTTTTATTCTCTTTTCTCCCTCACTGGTGTCTCTCCTACCATTGACTCCTCTGCAGAACTTCAGAGTCTTCCAACTTCACAGACCCGCCTTCTCTCCACACAGGCACAGGTATCAAGTTACTTACACCTTACCCATTTCGTTCACACCAATGTCCACAGCTTTCCACATAAAATCTTTCATCTGTGGAATAAAAATGTTGGCCTTGGTTAAAGAAATGTTGACTCCCGAAAAATGCTGAGATGTCTTTTTGAGCTGACCACTGGCTTGAAAGATTGAAGCACTGTAAAGGGACTAAGGAAGCCAAGTAGAAAAGACCCGTCGCCTCCTCATCTCTTTCTTTTCCTGATCCTTTCTTATTGCTTTTACCCCATGTTCTGTTCTGTCTTTCAAATGCCCCAAATCCCAGGCTCAGCCTCACTGACTCTTTTGGCTTTCTGTGTGCCCCTTCTGCTCAGCTTCTCAGCACAGTCTTTCCATGCTCCATGCTGGATGACTTTTCGTCTTTTAGGCAGCCAGTTCACTACAGTTTCCTGCAAGGAGCGCCTGGTTTCATGACCACCAGCGACCAGTCTTCCTGTGAGACTTAAGCAGAGAAGGCTAAAGATAATTTGTCTGCTCGGGAATGAGGAACAGTCTTTGAGCAAGCGAAGCACAGGACCCTGGATCTGACCACGTGCCAAGGTGGTGACGGTGTGGGGTGGGCAATGCTGATAGTGATGATCGCCACCATCATGACGTTGGAAAAACCAGCACATGGAAACTCTGGAAACCTTGTAATAATATGGCAGGAGAAGTGACAACACAAGACAAGAAAAACAAAACCACTGTGGGCCATGAGTGGTGGCTCACGCCTATAATCCCAGCACTTCCTGGGTAAGTCAAGGTAAGAGCATTTCCTGAGCCCCCTGGGTTTGAGACCAGCCTGGGCACTTTGGCAAGACTTCATCTCTACAATAAATCAAAAAATCAGCTGGGCGTGATGGCGTGCGCCTGTAGTTCCAGCTGCTTGGAAGACTGAGGTGGAAGGATCACCTGAGCCCAGCAGATGGAGGCTACCGTGGCCACGAGTGTGCCACCGTACTCCAGCCTGGGTGACAGAGTGAGACTCTGACTCAAAAAAAACCTCACTGTGATGATATAAGAATACAACAAAAACTCAGCTACTTGGGGTTCTCAAGGGAATGGTAATAACAGTCACTCAGTAAGCAATCACCCACATGGCAAGCATTTACTACTTTCAGGCTAGTTTAGTAATGGCCAACTAAATCTGCCTATAGTCATTTCTCTCCTTCTGCCGATGTGCTAGTAATGTTTGGGGTTTTTTTGAAAGGAGAAAAATTTTCATTTTTTCCCTTTCTCATCTCACTCTGTTGCCCAGGCTGTAGAGCAGTGGCATGCTCACGGCCACCACAGTCTTGACCTGCTGGACTCAGGCGATCCTTCCATCTCAGTCTTCCAAGTAGCTGGAACCACAGGCATGTGCCACCACACCCAGTTAAATTTTTTTTTAATTCATTGTAGAGACGAGGTTTTACCAAGTTGCCCAGGCTGATCTCAGACCCCTAGACTCAGGCAATCCTCTTGTCTCTGCCTTCCAAAGTGGTGAGATTACAGGTATGAGTCACCTTGCCCGGCGTGCTAGTAATGTTGATAGCAATAATAATAATTGATGCTTACTAAACTTTTATTATGGTATCGAGGTAAGCACAGTATATTATCGTGTTTAATCATGACAGCTCCCCCAGTGAGGTAAATACTATTATTCCTTCCACTTTGCCAGTGAGGTATCTGATACTTAGAGCTATTTAATAACTTATCTAACATCCCATAGCCGATAAATTGTAGGGCCAGAACTTGAACCCAAGGCCTATTTGATTGCAAAGCCCAGGCTATGTTCTTCCAACTGCCACAGAAAAATTCATAACATCGTAGCCTCCAAGTGAGTTGTAATAGGGTTAAAGAACAAAAGTCTAGTGATGAAAATGGTAGGGCTGGGAACGGGATGTGTGACAAGAGGCCTTGGTCCAAGACTAGGTACTGCGATTAAGACAAACCTCAATTCTAAACTTCCTGGCCATGAAGTCAAAAAGGAATTGTATTTTTTAAGGAGTAGCTCTCTTTATTTAATTTTAAAAAGTACATCAAACATTTCATTCATTCGAACACTTCCTGTGTGAGCCTGTATCATGCCTATCTTTTTGTGGGGGCAATGGAAAGATTAATAAGACGACCAAGTTTCTTGCTTTGAATGAATGTAATAGGTTAAGTAAAAAGATGAGCATGTAAACATTTAGATATAGTGGGATAAGGCCAGCTATGGTGCTTTGGGAACATGGAAGAGGAGGCCATGGCATCCTTGGGGAGTCAGGGAAGGTTCCAGAAAGAGGGGATTCCTGAGTTGATTTATGAATGACTGGTTGAATTTTCCAGGCAAAGAATGGAGGGAATAACTTTCCACACGGAAAAGCCTAGGTGGGGAAGCCTGGGCTTGAGATTGTGGTTTATTCTAGAACACGGCAAAAGTAAAATGTGAGATGAGGATAAGGAAGTAGCCAGGAAGATTATAGAGAGCTTCTTGTATAATCCAAAAAGCTTAAACCTAAAAACACTGGAGATGTCATTGGAAAGTCACAAGGGAATGACATCATCAGATTTTTGCTGATTTGGGAAGTGGATGAAAAGGAGTGGAACCATAAAAATCCAGTTAGAAGTCTTCTGTGGGAATCTAGGTGAACAATAATAAGCCCAAACTCGCGATGGAAGGAGAAAGAGAAAGAAATGCATGTGAGAAGCTTCAAAGAGGTAAAACTTAGACATCAGATTGGTTGTGGGGGTGGGCATGTGGAAAGGGTTGCTGATTTCTAGGTTCTGCTGTGGGTAATTGGAGATGCCATTCACTGAGTGAGTCAAAGGGGCCATCGAATGCTGATAGGATAGGAATCTTTAACATCGATCAGCAGCCGCCTTAATTTGCACTGGGCAGGCTTGCAGTGTCCATGGCAAACCAGGTGGTGGTGTGCGTAGGTTGAGGAGTGAGGCCTGGGCCAAGGTATGCATTTCAGAGTTATCAGTGCGTAGGAGGTGGCCGAAGCCATGTGAGGGACTGCCGGTGAATTCAGGCTGTCCTTTGTATAAGATTACCGAACCACATGATTGACAATATTGCCAAAAATGATTTTACTGATGATATAAACTGCAGGTCACATTTATATTTTTGCTTTCACCTTCAATAAAGGTTGGCACTAGAACAGTAAATCATAACTGTGTAAAGATGTTTCTCCCAGGAGCAAAACTAATATAATTTAGATATGCAGTTTTCCAGTGATCTGAAAGTATTTTAAAATACCGGTCTGCCCATTAGGCTCACTGCAGGTGTTTCTGAAAAATTCCACGATGTTCTAATTCAGTTAGTCTGGGGAATGTCCCAGGTATGTGTGTGTGCATATGCTCATCTATGTATGTATGTGCGTATCCACAGTCCCGAAGTAATTCTATTATGCAGCTAGAAATAAACAATTGGCAGGTCCCTAGACAATTCCTCCTGAATATCAGTTGTCTCAGCTGGGTTTGAACAAGAGCTCTAAAGCAAGCAATTCATGACTAGGTGAGTCATACACTTTAGATTCCAAGCATCTTGTTAGCAAAGATGATATTTTTGTATAAAAACTAAATAGCCTGCCACGAGCTCTTGCTTAGCCAGATGGAAAGTGTCCCTCTTCTACATAAAAGTTCTGGTGCACAAAGAGAAGGACCAAGACGTCGCTTCAGAAGCAGCTTCAGATGCTCATAGAGCAGAACTGATCCTTCAGAGCTGTGCCACCGAAGGCAAATGAGGGAAGACCTTGACAGGAATATTTTGGAGGCAAATTCTCACAAATGCTATTCATAGATTACCTATGAGATGTATTGAAACTAAAATTATTAACTGTATTAAATACCAAAATTATTCTGATTTTAATTTAACATTTAGCAATTCAGAAGACACATTAGGATCAGAATGTCACAGGCTGGCATTAGGAACGTCACCTCTTATATTGACGCTGCGTGGCAGTGCTAGTTAAAAGTATCCTTTAACAGAGTTTGCTATAGGAAATACCACTGAGATTTTTGTTTCCGGCCGTAAAGAACTAGCTTGCAGTAGATCAATTCTTCCATCAAGAACGAGTTGAAAAATTTGGGTAAAACATGAAAAAACACATACAAAAAAACTGTTTGAAGGTTAACAGAAAGTTACTAAGGCAGCCAGGATTTGGGATTAAAGATCATGGGTAAAATGGAAGCTCAAGATGAATTCAGTCTTTTTTCCCCTTAAGATATTTGCTGCCGGGCTCAGTGACTCAGCCTGTAATCCCGCGCTTTGGGAGGCTGAGGTGAGTGGATTGCCTGAGCCCACAGGTTCGAGACCCACCTGGGCAACTTGGCGAGACCTCATCTCTACAATAAATCAAAAAAATCAGCCAGACGTGGTAGCGTGTGCCTGTAATTCTGGCTACTCGGAAGGCTGAGGGGGAAGGATTGCCAGAGCCCAGCAGGTTGAGGCTGCGGTGGCCGGGAGCAGCCATTGCACTCCAGTCTGGGTGACAGAGTGAGACTCCAACTCAAAAAAAAAAAAAAAAAAAGAAAAAAAGATATTTGCTGATTCATAAGTGCCGTTGATGGAGAGAATGAAAAGAAAAGCAGAAAGTAGCTGCTAAGAAACAGAGAATATGAGTAGAGTTTTCAGCAGTTTCACAGGACTAAGAAGATAGAAATTGGAGTTCAAAGCTAGCCAGGCAGAGAAGCCCTAGAAAACACTCAGACTTTCATTGACCCTAAATGAGTGTGACCTGTGGCTATGGCCAAATTGAAAACAGACCAGGCCTTGTAAACAGTAAAGCCCAGTCTCAATGACCTCAGTCTCTGATTGGAGACTGCCTCTCTAACTGCCTACCAAAAAGCTAAAGAGAATCTTTTTCAGAACTGATATCAGTAAATCAATACAAAGTAAATACAAAGAAAACTTCATTAGGGTATATCATGGTAAGATTGCTGAGAATCAAGAATAGATAAAATCTTAAAAACAGCTATAGTTAAAAAACAAACAAACAAAAAAGAAACTCACAAAGTTACATTGCCTTGAAAAGCATAACCATAAGACTTACCACTGACTTTCAAACAGGAAAGATAAAATTCAAAAGACAATGGAAAGATTGGTAATGTTCTGAAAGAAAATAATTACCAACCAGAATTCCTTAAACTAGTGCTGAATGCAGTGGAGGAAAAAAATGATGTTCTCACAAGTGGTGCTGGGCCAATTGGATCCCTACATTGAAAAGAGTACATTTTGACTCCTCCTGAATAGCAAACATCTCTTCCAGGTAGATTACTGATCTCAATACCAAAATAAAATCTTTTCATGACCTTTGACTTGACAAATATTTCTTAAACAGAATGCAAAATACACCAACCATAAAAGAAAAAATTGATTAGCTGATTGAATTAAAATGAACAAACTTCTGTTCATCAAAGACACCATTAAGAGAGTGAAGGCATAAGACACAAAGTAGGTGAAGATATTTGCAATTAGTATGGCTGAAAGGACTCAAATCCAGAAAATACGAAGAATTCTTTCAAATCAGCAAGAACAACCCAGAGAAAAATAAGTATGTGACTTGATAGTCACTTCATAATAGTGAACATCCAATGGCTAGTCCTCCTATGAAAAGGCCCTTTACTTCACTAATCATCATCAGGGAAATACAAAATAAAGTCTCACTTGATATATCAACAACCATGCACCAAAATATATTAAATTTTAAAAGGGGGCAATATCAATTTTTCAAGCAATGGAACATTTTACCTAGCTGGTGGGAATGTAAACCATTTGGTAGTATAGAAGACATTGTTGGTGTTCTGCCTGTGTCTTCTGGAATTCACCATTCCTATGCACTCTAGTCTGTCAGTATCTAACAGAAACTTCCTGTAACTCTCTGTCTGAAGACTTTGTTTAGGTGACAGAATGTGTTTGTCTTGCACATGGGGCAGACCCAAAGAGCTAAGTATATTTATAATGCTCCAAGCTAGAAACAACCCAAATGTCCATCAGCCATAAAACAATAAACAGATGGAGGTACATTCACACAATAGAATACCATACACCAGAATTCATGAATAAACTGCCACTAAACATAGTCACATGGCTGAATCTTGCAAACATCATGTTAAAAAAGATCACCAAAACATCACAAAAAAGTCAGACTCAGAGACCTCTAACCTGTTTCATTCAGTGGATTCCTATATCTCAATGTTGGTGCTGTATTATTATCAGGGCAATAGAATATAACCCACACTATATACTACATAATAACTGGAAAGTGAAAAAGACTATGATCTTAAAAAATAAGAACCAGCTTATTTGGTTTTTTCTTCTGAAATATAATCTAAATAGTTAAGAGATCATATTTGTGAATATATCTATATCAAAATATGAACCTTAAAAATCCACAATATTTGCTTATTTACCGATGTGCTTTATCATGTTAATATCTTTGTGACCCTTTTTCTTGGTGTTTGATTAACTACAAGCAAGCAGTGACATCCATGCTATGGATGTGACTCTCATTTCAATTGATGCAATTAAAAATAATATGGCACAGATTTTCCAAGTTTAACAAGCAAAAATTAATAAATGGATGGTTCACATTTTAAGTCATCAACATATCAAAAAACAGCCAGGGCAATTGCAGGTAACTTTTGGTTGAGATAATTGGTTTGCTGCTCCAAGTTGAACCCTTTGGGGTCAACAATTTCTTCAGTAACCATATTAGCATATTTTAATACCTGTTGAATCTAGAGACTCACTAATATGCTTAGTAAATGGAATTGCTATTTACAGTTATTAGCATATTCCATCTTCATCTTAGCTACAAGACTCTGAAAGCATTATTAAAATCCCTTTGCAGTAACAGAATGTCTGTGAGTATCTAAGCTCATTTGGTTATAGAGCAAGCAGGAAAATATACTCTCTTCTTTTGGAGAGACCATTTTCCCTTTAGGCATGGGCTTCTAGGTGGGCTGCCAGAGAAACAGTTCAGTGTGGGTTCGGGAATTACACTGCATGGGGGCTTGAATTCTAGATCCATTAGTTAGTAGTGGGTTCACCTTGGGCTGGTTAGTTAACTGCTCTGTGCCTCAGCATTCTCATCTGTAAAATCAGAATAATAACAGTACAGGTTATGGTGAGGTTTAAATAAATGCAATGCTTTTAAAACTGTGCCCGGGACAAAGTTAGGTACTAGCACTTATTCAGCTAAGATGTATTGAGCACCTACTACGTGCCAGGGACTGTGACTCCATCTGCGTAATCACTTGAATACATCAGCAAATTCACAAAAGTTCCCGCGCTGATGGAATTTACTTATATTCTCGCTAGGAAGGCAAACAATAAACGTAATAAATAAGTTGTGTGTATAGTATATTGGACAGTGATGCAAGCTATGGAAGAAGGCACAGGCAGAGCAGGGTGAGGGGATCAGGGGTGCCAGCTTGAGCCGGGAAGGCCATTGCAAATAAAGCTGCCAGGCTGGGCCTGAGAAGGTGGAGTCTGAGCAAAGGCTTGAAGGAGGCGAGGGACCTTAGCTAGTGGGAACCTAAGGGAAGAGCGCTGCAGGAAGAAGGAATGGCTGAATCAAATGTACTTGTTTAAAGAACACCAAGGAGGTTTGTGTGACTGAGGCCGATTGCTTGAGGAGTTGTAGTAGGAGGGGTAATGGGGTCAGATCCTGCCGGACATTATTGTATATTGTATTGTTTGAGGGACTCTGGCTATTGCTCTGAGTGAAATTGTTGTTGTTGATTATCATTACTCTTTCCAAGACAGGACATCTCTGCTGTAGATGTTACTGAGATATTTCTCTCCCAGGTCCTTGGTATACAAATGGCAGTGAAAGATGTTATACTGCTGGCTTGGCTCCTTTCAAGGCGGCAGGCCTCACCAAGCTTGTCAAGGATAAAAGTCATGAGTTGTTTGTCCCTGACAGGGCATTCTGTTCCCGGCCAAGACAGTATTAGATCTAGCCCATGTGAATGTGTGTCCTAGGGTAAGATCAGCACTGTCACTTAGAGAGGAGGACAGTGGTGGCTGTCTCCCTGGAAGCATTTCTATATCGTTGTGAGTAGGATAGTCGCTAAAGTCAGTACCAGTCCTGCGTCTAGTGGTCATTCAAGAAGGAAGACCCTCAAGATACCTGCACACCCCACCAAGGTATCCCCCTAAATTACATGAGGGCAGGGATAGGATGTCCACTTAAATAGGGAAGAAGAAATATGGTGGAAGAAAAACGAAAACAGTGCTTTGTTTCTTCTCATCTATGTATTCTAAATCTCCCTCCCCTATCTTTCCAAAGCATATTCCTAGCATACCTAGAGTGTGCATGGGTTGCATATGTGTACGCAGCTCAGTGTGTGTCTGTGTGCCTGTGTGTCTGTGTGAGTTTTAAGCAATGACCACTGTTGGAGCTATGAAGTATATGGCCAGTTATAAATGAAATATATTAGCAGTGGTTTCAGCAAATTACAGGAATAAGTTAGCCAGAGAGCTCATGGCAGTCTCCAGAGGACATAGAAAAATTTAATTGCTTCTCCTTGCCTGTGCCTGGCTTTTGGAGAATAACATCAGCTGCTTTTTGAATAAGAAGCATTTCTCACTTCATGATTCTCCAGGTAACTGGCCAGTTTCCACTGTTGAATTGATTTTGTTCCAAGTTTTCTGTGCATACCAAATAGGATGTGGTGACTCATTGTCTCCCAAGGTCTTTGAGTTTACAACCAAGATAGACTCCTCAGTGCAAGCCAATGTGTTTCTATTCCCTGTTTTGCCATGCTCATGGCTACATTGCCTTTTTGGGACTCGGAGGCCACACATCTGGAAACTGTTCTCCTCGTTGGCCCTCCCTACCTGCATCTGCCCTTCTGCAGGAAGTTGTGAAGAGCTTGCTAAATGCACAGGAATGCAAGCACCAACACCCGTTTGTTGTCTCAGCCATTTACAAATAATTTAACAACTTGCAAATTATTTAAAAGCAATCTTGCCAGAATTCTCAGAACCTCCAATCATCTTTCAGTACTTGCTGCTATGACAATCTTTGGGCATATTCTTCCACTCCTCCGGGCACTTCACTGACTTTTCTCTATCATCATCTACGTCAAACTCATGCTTGTCCAGCCCTAAATTGTGTGGACAACATGATCTTTCTTTCCTCTGGCTTTTCCGTTCCAACCAGTAGAATTCCACTGAAGACACATTGTCTTCATTGCAGGGTCTTCTTCTTTCTCGTGGCCACTCTCTCTCACCACAATAATTATTGAGTGCCTGCTTTGCACTAGGTCTTCTTGCTCCCAGTCCTCATAACAATTCTTCGGGGGAGGCATCTTAACCTTTTGCTATCAGTGAGGAAACCAAAGCATGAAGGAGGTGAACTATTGGCTCAAGGCAACACAAATACCACATGGAATGTTGAGGATTTGAATCTAGAGGATTGTCCACTTCGCAATCCCATTCCATTTCTTGCCTTGCATTTTCCGACAGCTCCTTATTGTCAGAATATCCTCTATCATCTATCCATCCATAGGCTGTCTCTATTTCTTTTTTAGACCTCTAGACTAGATTCTTCCAAAGGATCTTCTGGCCTGTCTCAACTATATTTGTGAGTAGAATGAAGGGGGAAAGTACTTATACCGCCTTACGGTTTCAGCACCAGTGCATCTCCCTCTGGCAAAAACTCTAGTAATTCTAGTATATCTTGATGTGTCTACACAGATAGTGTTTCCTAAAGATGATACCTTGCTTAGTCAGATCTCGAGGACTGGACTATCTCCTTCACATCAGATCAGGACTGGCTTTATACTCCCTGGGGTACAGGAGAAAGACACATCTTCCTTTATTTCCTAAGCCAGTGTCTCAGGACTTTAGCTGTGCGGGAGAAAAAGAGCATGAGAGAGGGGCATTTATGCCAGTGGGAGGTTGGCAGTAATGTCTTTAGATGAAGAAAATCCAGAGAGCTAACCATCCGATTGCTCAACTTCTATAAGTTGCCAAGGCACAACCTTTAAAAAAATTATTTTCTTAGGTTTCAGTGGGAGCTGTTTTTTGTGGGGTAGTTGTGTATATGTATGTTGGGGAATGTGTGTGTGTGTGTGTGTGTGTGTGTGTGTGAGAGAGAGAGAGAGAGAGAGAGAGAGAGAGAGAATGTATGTGTGTCTACAGTGGAAGCTCTCTTTTCTAGAGAGTGGAATTTCTGCAAGACCAGTAAAAATTGGGCACACTCAGTCCAAATCTGTAGCTTCTATCTATCTTAGTCTGCTCAGGCTGCTGTAACAAAAACATCAAAGACTGGAAGGCTTAAAACACAGAAACTTATTTCTCACAGTTCTAGGTGGCTGGGAAGTCTAAGATTAGCAGGCCAGTATGGTCAGGTTCTGGTGAAGGTCCTCTTCCTGGTTTATGGATGGTCATCTTCTCATAGTATCCTCATATGGCAGAAAGAGACAGAGAACAAACTCTCTTGTGTCTCTTACTATAACAGAACTGGTCCTATCATGAGTCTCCACTTTCATCACCTAATTACCTATCAAAAGACTTTGATAGCTTAGCTGTAAATGTAACGAGAGAAACTGTGGTGAGAAGAGATGGCGATGGGGTGACAAATAAAGGCGTTTTCAGTATAAGGAGGACGTGCACAAAGGAGAGAGAAAATGGTGGTAGGGAGGGTAAGGATGGGTCACTCAAGTAGAAGACACAGTCAGTCAGAGCGTGGAGGAAGAAAAGTTGCTTTGAAAAAAGGGGCTTAATCCTCCAAGTCAACAGAAGATGAAAAAAGTATAGTTTACATTTACAGCTAAGACTTTCTCTCTCTCTAAATACCATTACACTAGGGATTAGAGTTTCTTTTTTTTTTTTTGAGTTGGAGTCTCACTCTGTCGCCCAGACTGGAGCGCAGTGGCCGCTCCCGGCCACCACAGCCTCGACCTGCTGGGCTCCGGCGATCCTTCCGCCTCAGCCTTCCCAGTAGCCGGAACTACAGGCGCGCGCTACCACGTCCGGCTGATTTTTTTATTTTATTGTAGCGATGAGGTCTCGCTGCCCAGGTGGGTCTCGAACTCGCCAGCTCAGGCAATTCACTCAGGAGCACAAACGTTTACCCCATAGCACTGTCTCTCCACCTATACTTTTTTCATCTTCTGTTGACTTGGAGGATTAAGCCCCTCTTTTCAAAGCAACTTTTCTTCCTCCATGCTCTGACTGACTGTGTCTTCTACTTGAGTGACCCATCCTTACCCTCCCTACCACCATTTTCTCTCTCCTTTGTGCACGTCCTCCTTATACTGAAAACGCCTTTATTTGTCACCCCATCACCATCTCTTCTCACCACAGTTTCTCTGGTTACATTTACAGCTAAACTTAAAAAGAAAGTTGAATACAGCTCACCATACTTCTCTTCTCCCTCCCTGTCAATCAACTAAAATTATACTCTGACCGATTGCCATAAACTCCCAGTCACCCCACCTCATGGTTTCTCCTCATCCTTTCTGGACTTTCTGTAGCTTTGGGTACCCGTCATGTTGCTCTTGCCCTTGTTTGGAGAGTCTCTTTCTTCTTCCTCGCCGTCTAACATTTCCCTTCCCCGTCTCGGGATGCATCTTCTCTCTCTCTTCTGTTCTTCAAGACGATGCTTCTGTGTGAGTCTCTTTCCAAAAGACTCGTTTCTACTCCATACAGGTGACTTTGGGGGACTCCAAGAAAAAAAAAGGAATTATCTTTTGGAGGGAGGGCCTCTTGGAGTACAGGCTTTCCCTGACTAGGTCAGTGATCCAGGAGCCCATCAGCATCAGTGTAGCAGCTAGCGACATGTGAGAGGCTATATTTGGCTTCAGTGAACTGTTTGGAGATTCTTTCAGCGTGTTTGCCCATTTCATGATGGGTGATTTACAAAAGCACCTGCCCACACTGAGCTCAGTGTTTAGCAGTTTTTGACCAAAAACGGCTTGACGCCCCCATGCCCCACCCTTCCTGTTCATCTGAACTTACCCTGAGCAACGTTTTTTTTTTGCTTCCCCAGATTAAAAGAAGGTCCTCAAAGGGAAACATTTTGCTGATGCTTAGGAGGTGAAACAAAAAACGGCAGAAGCACTAAGAGACATCAAAACTGACAAATTCAAAAACTGCTTTGAGCAGTGGAAAAAGCATCTTGGTAGGTGTATTGCATCAAATGGAGAATACTCTGAAGGTGACTGAAGTTTACATAATAAGAATAAATGCATAATTTTTTATAAATAAATTCTGCAGTGTTTTGGATCCCCCCATATTGTCTAGTTCTGTCCTTCTTCTTGACTCCTGCCTTGCGTGTGTAACTGTTAAGTATTTCTCCCTATATGGGCTATGATCGTACAAAAGTCCAAATGTCAGAACAAAGACATCATCCTTTTCTTCAGAGTCAGACCTTCCTGATGTTCCTTATATTTGTAATAGCACCCAAACCCTGTAAGTCACTAAAGCTTAAAACTCAGTCCTCTTTAGTATTTTTCCTTATTCTTCAACTGCTGCAGAATTTTCCTCCGTGATGCTTTTCCTGTGCACATTTTTCTTGCGATTCTTACTCATATCCCCTAGTTCTTCCTTAATTGATCCTCTAATCTATTTTCCTTTTAATGCTAAATTCTCTGTATTCTGGATAAAAATTCCTGCCCACCGTTTTTTCACACTCTTGCCAGACCAATCTTACAGAGAGACAGTCACTTACCTCCTCAAAAAACTTTTTCTGGCCCCTTCTTGCCAACATAACAGGGCCCGCACCCCTTAGCCTTGCAGGCGGTGTCCCACCAGCGTGAGACAGCCTCACCCGCCTCTCTGTTTTTATCTTCTGCTTTTTTCCCACCATAATCTCTACACACCTGAAGTCTCTCTGCTCTTCATTTTCCAAAATGACCTCGCACCTACCTCATCTAGCTGCCTTCTTCTGGGAACACCTACCCTTCACCCTTATTCTCTCCATTGAAATACAGCTACCCCCTCTTATCCTGTGTGTCCTAGGAAACCTTTCATAACTCTGTCAGCTGGAGTAACCTCATCCCACATGGATGCCCTGGGGTACTTGAGTTTCTGTCTTTGGAGTGTTGTTATATACATGCCTTAATTTCTCCTTTTGTGGTCCCATACATAAGTTATTTTTCAAAGTGCTTTTTTCTTCCCAACTGCACTGTAAGATCATGTGTACATTCTCTGTAACACTTAAGATAGAAACTCATTATTTTTTTCATAAGAATAGTCACCTCTTTGCTACGTGTGTGTGTGTGTGTGGAGGGAATGGGGAGTGATGGTTGCACAAGAAAATTATTTGACATGTGGGAAGAAAATATTAGAACTTCAGCTTACATTTTTTCTTTCCATATTTATTTTAAATTTCTATTTTGTTAATGTTTTATAATGAATATAATGAATGTTTTATATTTGAATTCAGTATTTCTTGTAAAACTGTATGTGAGTGTTGTCTTAGAATGGATTCACTAGGAAGCTCTGAGGTGAAGTGTTGCATTTAGAAGACTGATCGGAAGCCTCAAAACAGAAGAAGAGGAAGCCAAATTATCTTTCTTCACAGACCATGTGATTCTATAGCTAGAAATCTGGGAAACAAAACAACAACAACAACAAAAACTCCTAGACTTGATGAGTGACTTCAGTAAATTTTCAGGACGCATTAGAAAACCAGCAGCATTTCTATATAGTAAAGTGTTCAAGCTGAGAACCAAGCAAAATAAAATACCTGGAAATACATCTATGCAAGGGGGTGAAAGATCTCTACAAGGAGAACTACAAAATACGGCTGAAAGAAATCAATGATAACACAAACATTCTATTCTCATAGACTGAAAGAATCAATACTGTTAAAATGCTCATATTGCCCAAAGCAATCTACAGAGTCAAGCACAAACTCTATCAAATTAACAGCATCATTTTTCACAGAATTAGAAAAAAACGATTCCAAATTTTATATGGAACAAAAAGAGCCAAAGAAATCCTAAACAAAAAGAATAAAGCTGGAGACATCACATTACCTGACTTCAAAGTTTACTACAAGGCTACCCAAAACAGCATGGTACTGGTACAAAAATAGACAGACCGATGAAACAGAAGAGAGAATGCAAAAATAAATCCACTCACCTACAACCAACTGATCTTCAACAAAGTTGACAGAAATAAATAGTGGGGAAAGAACACCCTATTCAACAAATGGTGCTGGGGAAACTGAGTGTGTGCAGAAGAATACTGGATCCCTAGATACATAAACACATATCCTAGAAGAAAACCTAGGAAATACTGGAGTGCGTGCAGGGATGATACTGGATCCCTAGATACATAAACACATATCCTAGAAGAAAACCTAGGAAATACTCTTCTGGACACTGGCCTGGGCAATGAATTTTATGACTAATTCCTCAAAAGCAAGCATAGCAAAAACATAAAATTGACAATTAGGACCTGATTAAACTAAAGAGCATCTTCACAGTAGAAGACACTATCAACAGCATAGACAACCTACAGAATGAGAGAAAATGTTTGCAAACTATGAATCCAACAAAGGACTAATATCCAGAATCTATAAGGAATTAAACAAGTATGAAGCCAAACAGTTGTTAACAACAAATAGTCCTTAAAAAGTGGGCAAAGGACATGAAAAAACACTTCTCAGAAGAAAATATACAAAGACAGGAATAAAACACTTCTCAGAAGAAAACTCACAAGCAGCCAACAAACAAACAAAAATGTTCAACATGATTAATCATCAGAGAAATGCAAATCAACACCACAATGAGATACTATCTCACACCAGTCAAAATGGCTATTTATTAAAAAATAAAAAAACAACAGATGTTAGTGAAGCTGCAGAGAAAAATGGAGTGTTCATATACCATGGTAGAAATGCAAACTAATTCAACCCCTGTGGAAAGAAGTTTGGAGATTTCTCCAAGAACTCAAAAGCGAGTAACTACTTGACCCAGGAATCCCATTACTGGCTATACACCCAAAGGAACACTCATTGTTCTACCTGCACTCATATATTCATCACAGCACTATTCACAGTAGCAATAACATGTCACCAACCCAGGTGCCCATCAGTGGTGGACTGGGTTAAAAACATGTATACGTATGCTATGGAATACTATGCAGCCATAAAGAAGAATAAAACCATGCCCTATGTAGTAATGTGGATACAGCTGGAGGCCATTATTCTAAGTGAACTAACACAGAAACAGAAAACCAAATACTGCATGTTCTCACTTATAAGTGGGAGTCAAACATTGGATATACATGGGCATAAAAATGAGAAAAGCCGGGCTCGGCGGCTCGGCCTGTAATCCCGCGCCTTTGGGAGGCTGAGGTGAGTGGATTGCCTGAGCCCGCGGGTTCGAGACCCGCCTGGGCAGCGAGACCTCATCTCTACAATAAAATAAAAAAATTAGCCGGCGTGGTAGCACGCGCCTGTAGTTCCGGCTACTGGGAAGGATGAGGCGGAAGGATCGCTGGAGCCCAGCAGGTCGAGGCTGCAGTGGCCGGGACCGGCCACTGCACTCCAGTCTGGGTGACAGAGTGAGACCCACACTCAAAAAAAAAAAAAAAAGAAAGAGAAAAGCAGACACTAGAGGGAGGGAGAGAGAGGGGCAAGGGTTGAAACACTATCTATTGGGTACTGCGTTCCCTACTTGGGTGAAGGGTTCAGTGGAAGCCCAAACCTCACCATCACGCAATATACTTGCATCTGCACCCCTGAATTTAAAATAATAAAATAAAACAAAATAGAGAAAATTGGTCAATGCTTTTGAGAGCTACAGTACACCTGTAAGGAAGGAAGAGGCAGGATCAGGCCGAGGGAGAAGCCGACATGCAATGTTTGCATCTGAGACTTCAGCATGTCCTGCTGGGCTCTATGGTCATTCCAAGTCTTCCCAAATTAAGGTAAGAGGGATCTTCGTGTCGCCATGCTGGCCAGTCATTAACCATGGGCTCCCCACGGGAAGGGACGGTACCTCGAGAGGGCCAGTTGCCTCTAGCTGAGGGCAGTTCCCTGTGAAAGAGGCAGCGGTGAGAATCAGTGGCCCATACAAAGAGGGACCCCAAGACCCCAGAAGTTATTTATTAAAAATTGTGTATTTATTCCTCCATGTTTAAACTTTAGTCACCTTCAAAGTACTCTCCATTTGATGCAATACACCTATCGAGACGCTTTTTCCACTGCTCAAAACAGTTTTTGAATGTGTCCATTTTGAAGCCTTTTAGTGCTTCTGCCATTTTTTGTTTCACCGCTTCCACATCGGCAAAATGTTTTCCTCTGAGGACTTCTTCTATCTTAGGACGAGATGGAGTGCATAGGGAGGGTGGGGCCCGGGGGTTTTATCGTTTTGGGTCAAAAACTGCTGAACACTTAGTACAGTGTGAGCAGGTGCATGCATCAATTGCCCATCGTGAAATGGGAAAATGCATTGAAAGAATCTCAAATAAAGTTTACTGAACACGACCTCTCACAATAATGCCAGCTGGTACACTGATGCTGACAAGTTGGTAGAAGACTTACCTAGCAGGCGAAGCCTGTTCTACAAGGGGCCCACCTTCCAAAAAACAATTGCAGGCTTTTTTTAGTCCCCCCTTGTATTCCCAGCAGCTGGGAGTTGTGTAAATCAGTCCTGAAGAGGGAATCTAGGTGGAACACTACAGTATCCACTGCAGTGTATGTTCTCGTGTCTTTTTCTTTCTTTCTTTCTTTTCTTCTTAATTGATGGTGGCGTGATGCCACCAAAAACACATCTTGGGCTAGGTGTGGGGGCGCATGCCTATAATCCCAGCACTTTGGGAGGCTGAGGCGGGGTGATTGCCTGAGTCTAGGGGATTGAGACCAACCTGGGCAACTTGGTGAGACCTCGTCTCTACAATAAATCAAAGAATTAACTGTGCGTGGTGGCACACGCCTGTTCCAACTACTTGTTCCAGCTACTTGGAAGGCTGAGGCAGAAGGGTTTCCTGAACCCAGGCAGGTCAAGGCTGCAGTGGCCGTGAGCGTGCCACAGCACTCCAGCCTGGGCTACAGAGTGAGACTCCAACTCAAAAAAAAAAAATTATGTAAAGTTCTCAGCCCAGTGCCCGTCTTACAGAAAATGCAAATTAAATGTTATTTTTAAATTTCTGGTTTGTCTTATAGTCTTTGCTTTTTTTTCACACTCTTTTATCTCTTTCTCCCTACTTTTCAGAAAATTATGAAATAGTGAAGCCTCAGAATAGAGGGGCCCTCGAGAGTAACCAGGCTTGGGGTCCTTCTCCAATTCCAGTTCCCTTCCAGCACCCTTTGTACCATTCCCTGACTTCCCAATCCCCGCTTCATTTCCTATAACCTCCTTCTTTACATTTTCAGTTCGAGCATGAATTGCACAGGGACACTTTCCTGTTTCTTGTTTTGGCTGTTTCTGAATGCCTGGAGGACACCCCAAGGCCAGCCTGCGATGAAAAGCAGAGCCCTGGGGGATGGGCACCTGTGGGTGGCCAGCCTGCCCACTCAGCCACCTGTTGTGGATAAAAGCCCCCTCCGTGTCCACGGCTGTGCTCACGGTCTGCCAGTGCTAACCCGACACAAATGCATCCTTGATCACTACAACCATGTTTCCTCAAGCGAAAGCAGCATGGGCCCAGGCCAACCACAAGGGGTCTGTCTTTCCGAAATGCGAAAGGAAAAGAGCTAGGGTAGCAGCCATGCGAGTTGATCTTTTCATGCATCTTGCAATCTGCAGCTCCTGGTATAAAATTGTTATGCCTTTTATAAGTCCTGATTATTGGTTCCTTATCTTGACTGCTGACAACTGCTGAACTCCTCGCTTTACAAACTTTTAACTTTCCATCTACATTCAACTTTCTGCTTTCATTCGTGGTTTTTTTTTCCCTATGAACCAGTTGTCCAAATGTCCTCCTCTCACGTTGTCCTTAGGCCAGGGAAGGTAAGTTCCTGCCAAAACTGTACGGTTCATACTACACACACACACACACACACACACACACACACACACACACACACACACACACAAAACACAACACACAGACAGACGGAGAGAGAGTGAGAGAGAGAAAGAGAGAGAACAATCAATTCCAAAATCACACCTTTTAGCAAGGGTGAGATCACCTTTGAGTCCACTTCTTCCTAAAGCCCCTCTTATCTGCCTGCAACTGTTTTCTGTACCCCATACATTCTGGTCCTCTCACTGCTTAATTATTGGAGATTTACTCTTGGATCCCCTCCTGGGGGACTCCAGATTCTTTCCAGGCTCTTTCAGAGTCTAGATTCTAGACGTCGACATTTTTCCTTTTCAGCCTCTCCAAGCGGCCAGCAACCCAGTGACTCTAACCAGATTTTCTGTCCTCCCGGTACATTTATCAGAATCCCTGTCAGCTTCCTTCAGGTGCAGAGCAGGAGGTGGAAAAATTCTGACGTAAAAAACAGCTGTTAACCAGTTCTCCCTGACCCCTGTTGGCCCCAACCGACCCCAGGATGCAGTCCACAGAGATGCATCGTGCACAGCTAGCCTATTCATTTGTCATGCTCCCTGGGAGAGACTTTCCTTTGAGCCAGGAAACCATCATCTTTATCACCTTTCAGAATGTACATGGTGGCTTTCCTGTGTGGCACCTACATCTTTTTCTCTTGTGGTCGTTGTAGTCACAATCAGAGCTATCATAATATACAATGTGATAGCACCCTTTATCCAGGAATGTCAGTGTACTTGGTAAACAGTAACTCATTGATAGGGACTGCTGTGTATTTCCTTAATAATATAGTTGTACCCTCTGTTTTAACCAAATGTTCAGTTCTTAACTGTTTATTGTCAGTGTAATTTCCTTCACATAATACAAATTAATGAGGAGGGAAAAAAGCAAATTTGTTTTTCATTAGTTACTAATTTGAGGATTTCCAAGCTGATTAATCAGAGTGCGTCCCCATCCCCCCTCTCAGCTCCCATGCACTCCACTGATCAGACATTTTTCTTAAGAGTATCATCTGCGGTTCAATATTTGCTTTGTTTCCTCTAACTTACCAAATTTTCCACTGGTTTATATATCTGCAGTTTTCTTTTCTCTTTTCCCCTCTCCCGCATAACACACATGCACATGATACCAACACACACACACACACACACACACACACACACACAACCCCTTTCTTGTTCATTCCTCTGGAAACTCCTTCTTTCATCTACTCTCTCAAAATTATGTCTCTCTCTCTCTCTCTCTCTCTCTCTCTTTTTCTTTCTACCTTTGAATTTAACTCCATGGCCTCAAGGGAGGTATCTTTCAATTTGGAGTTATCTACAAACACACACGGACAGAGATGATAGCTTTCCGCTGCTAGGGAGATTATTAACTGCTTATACAACTTTATCATAGAATTTTTTTGTGTTCTCGCAGTTGCTTTTAAAATTTTTATTTTCCCTCAAATTCTCCAATAGTTTCTACCACCATCACCCGTCTTTTCCTTTTTGGACCTACGGGCAAAACCCAATTGTTAATTGTGAAATAAAGGACTTTTCAGCAGAGAGAGATCTCTCTCCCCTCATAGTAACTTCCCAGCAGGGTGGTCTTTCTGGGCATGCAACCTGTGCAGTCTCACAGGGTCCGTGCTTAGAAGACCCCAAGTTTGATGCAGTCCTCTGTTGTCATGGTCTTGAAACTCTTACTAACTGTTTAAACAAGAGGCTCTGTGTTTTCATTTTGCACCAGGCCTCACAAGTCATGCCGTCAGTCCTGCTTCCTTGATGGTATTTGCTTCTTACTTCCAAATTCAATACAGCACTGATAGTTACAGGTTCTGGAACCGCATGTGAAGGCAGAGGGGTTGGGCTGGCCCCTGGGCGTGTATTATCAAAGTGGAGAAGGCAGTAGGCTTCTCTCCTCAGCAGGAACGCCATCGTCTGGTTCACTTGCGCTGAACTTCCTCTGAATCTCCTAGGTCATTTGATGACTTCCACACCAGCGCATTTCCCAGTCATAGCCTCAGTTTTTCTTCTCATAGGATGACTCACCTGAACTTTGTCTTGCCCTCTTCCACCTTCAGATAATTTGTCCTGATCAGATGATGGGGGGTGACACAACCCAATAATTCAATGGTGGAGACACTGAACCCAGCATCTACGAAACTCTTGCTCTGAAGTCTTAGCTCAAATATTCAACACTGCCTGAATAGAGATCTTCTGATAGTGATTAAAATGGTGTCTAGAAGCAACAAGCACCAAGACATGAGCTAAGGAAAGGGATTAAAGCATGGTAAGAGAATCAACAGAGACCTCATACACACACACACACACACACACACACACACACACACACACTTACTGGGTCTAAGGAAGAGGCACATATTCATTTATGAAGATATATGCAAATAAGTATGCAAAACTAACTGAAAGGAAGCAGGAAAGGTCTCCCAATGAGTATAAAACTGATTGAAATGTCAGCTGTCATCTCTGTTACTTAAGGACCCATTGTGATGGGAAGCTGACACACAGCTGGAAAACAAATCTGACAACTGGGCCATGTCTTTCTCTTTTAAACACACACACACACAGAGACACACACACAGGCAAAACAACAATGACAATATTATTCTACCTAGCTTATTCAGCCAGACAAGGTCTTTTTTAATTTTTTTAAGGCACTGCTGTTTGTTACAATGTCTGGTATTTTGTGTGTGTTTTCAAAATACTAGATCAATTCACGATCCTTCTTTTTAGCACCTCTGTGTTCAGCATTGACGATACCATTCACTGCAGATGCAGTAAGATTGGGAGAGAAATGAGCTTGGAGCAGACTGCTCGGATTCGAATGCCTCTGTTTCTGTTATCAGCTCTATAACCTTGGACACATGTCTGAACTTCTTTATGCCTCAATTGATGCATCTATAGACTGTTGTGAGGATTAACTGGGTTAATATACACAAAGCAGAGGGCTCGGCACATCCTAAGCATTTAATAAATGTCAGCTATTATTATTGGTGGCAACTTCCCTTTCTGCCTTGTGAGAAAACAGAGCTTGCGCAGTGTGCCAGTGGTCCCCAACCTTTTTGACATCAGAGACTGGTTTTGTGGAAGACAAGTTTTCCATGGACAGGGCAGGGGATGATTCAAGTGTATAACATTTATTGGGCAATTTATTTATATCATTATGACATTGTAATATATAATGAAATAATTATACAACTCACCATTAAAAAAAAGAGACATGAATGAATGAAAGTGATAAATAAAAAGAGACATGAATGAAAGTGATAAATAAAATAACGGCAGGCCATGCGCAGACTAAAATAAATATCGGACTCTCTGACTTCAAGCCTGCTGCCAGATGCAGCTATACAATTGAAGCACATCAGCTCACTTGCCACCCGCTGATAGGGTTTTGTTATGTGTCTGCAAGCAATTGATTTATTATGGTCGCTATGCAGATTGCTAATGTTAATCTGTGTTTGTCGCTGCTCCCCAGCGCCAGCAACACCGCCTCAACTCCGCCTCAGATCAGCCATTAGATTCCATAAGGAGCGCACAGCCTAGATCCCTCGCATGCGCAGTTTGCAATCAGGTTCACTCTCCTATGAGAATCTACTGCTGCCCCTGACCTGACAGAAGAGGGAGCTCAGGTGGTAATATGAGCGATGGGGGGTGGCTATAAACACAGATGACGTTTTGCTGGCTCGCCTGCCTCTCATCTCCTGTGTGGCCTGGTTCCTGACAGGCCACAGACCGATAACAGTCTGTGTGGTTGAGGTCGGGGACCCCGGCAGTGTGTGGTGAGGCCCTGCTTTCTGGGACTCCAGGGCCACATTTCCTGCTCAAGGCATGGCCCTGAGTCCTTCCAGGGCTCTGTGGCATCCTCACCTGCCCTGGCATGAGCAAGACTTGATTAGAACATTCATCTCGGAGCTCTCTCTCCAGTCTCCTTCACCTTCCAGGCTAAGGTGATATACTCCATGACTATTTTCTGAGGAGACTTGTCAGGAAGAATGTCTCTGACCATTCACCCCCAGAGTGGACTACAGAACTATGAATGTACGGCGTGGGTCATGTTGTTTCCGGGTATTGATAAAGTGGGTGCAGTGGTGAATGAGACAGTTAGATGAGGATAATACATCCAATGCATCAGCAAAAGCAAAACATATTACATTTGGGGAAAACCTCTTCAGGAAGTCTGTGGGGTCAAACGGTCAAAATCCTAACGTATCTGATGGCATTCAGGCACCTAAAAAAGGCAGTCACCTTTCTCTCCCCATCTCTGCAGCCCCTACAAAGCCATAAAATCAAGTTGCTCACATAATCAAACATTTGGAACATATTATATTTTAGTTTAACCTGCTAACACAATGATAGACCTTGGCATTTTCCATTGCTTATGGTTTCTTTGGGGGAGGAATTCACCCCATTAAGTGACAGCTGTCCTTGACACTAGAGTAACATTCAATCGCTCTTCTTTTTTTTCAAATGCAAACCAGGAACATTTGTGACTTGCTTTCATAGTGTCTAAAGCACTTGGGTTTTTAATTGATTATTTTTTTAGAACAGCCAAGCTTGCCATTGGAGAATTCTTTGAATTTTCAAACAAAGCCCAATGCCACAGAAACCCTGCAGAGTTACAGAATAAAGCAATATTATATCCCAATGAAAGCATTTGATTTCAGGAGCAGCCATGCTAACATTCAACATTCTTCACTGCCCCCAGTAGACACACATAAGTGGACTCCTGCTGGATGAGATTGTCAAGGTCTGCAACCTTCCCGTTCTCTCCCTAACACAAGTCTCAAATCCTCGGACTGCGTTTACTGACCAGAGTCAGAGTGTCCCCCCAAAAGAAGCCAAATTATCAGAAGGCAATGGCTCTGAGTAGGAGCCCAAAGAGAAGAAAAGCAACCTTTATGTCCCAGGCTGGTTTCTGTAACAGCTTCCATCGGAAGGGGTTAGTGAGAACATCAGGAAGATTACAACAGCAGGGTGGAATCCCCAAGTCACCTTTGCTCCCTGAACACAGTGCATTGTCCACGGTTGACTTGCCAAATGCTTAATCTAAGCTTTCTGAATGCTTTCCACTGGTTAAAAATCATCATCATCATAGGTTAAAAGAGGAGTTTCTGATCCTGACATTTCCTCAGTTCGCAGCTGGGTGACCCTTTTGTTCCCAGGGGTGCAGCAACCTATGAGGATGAAGGGACCATAGAGATAGAACATGCTAATAGAGTGTATTTAGCCCCACACACTGTGACACTAATGGAATGCATCACAGACATGGTAATAGTCATCTATTTGCGTCAGCTCTCCCTTGTTGCTGGCAATCTTTGCTGTGACAAGTGTCACATTCAATGGGAAGATAATCTTAAATATTCTCTTTTGACACAAACATCTCTTACTACTAATGAAGAATTCCTGAAAAACAAGTGCTTCTACATAGATTTCCCATGTATACACTGACCTAAGGTAAAGAGATGACAGTCTGACTAATTAGCAAGATGTTTTCAAGCTAATACTCAGGAGTGCCTATGCTTCTGATTTCCATTTGTAAATATTTTCACTTTTCCCTGATTGTAATGAAATCTGAAGCTAGTAAGACTTTTGTTTGGCTTTCAGAACTTTTTTTTTTTTTTTTGAGTCTGGGGTTGGAGAGCAGAGAGCAGAATTTCTATCTAGTGTAAATATAAAATGTTGGTGTAGAAGTTATGTACACTTTTGCAATATCTATTCTGCCAGTATTTTATTGGTGTTCCTTCACATAAAAAAGACTGTGGTTGGGGCGCTAGGGAATCCAGTCAACACAGTGCTTCCTCTTCTCACTTGAGGGCTTCAAGGCGAAGAAGAATTTCTAGAACCTGTGCTCAAAGGATGGAGTCAGAATCAAGGAAAACAGTTGGAGGAAACTCACTGAATTTTACAAAACCTACATTTTTAAAAAAGCCTAGATAGAAAGCCAAAACTTTCAAGAACAAAAGAGATTCAATGAGAGATAAGATTTGAAGTAGAGGAAAGATGAACCACATGAATCCTCTTGATACAGAGACCCCTCATGCCCGTCCATATTGTCGCAGTCCCTAGAGAAGGGCTTGGCAAGGGTTCGAGTGCTCCTGTACATTTCTGAGCACATTACTGAGAGTCCCCTTGTTTTCTGTGCACTCCCAGTAAGTAGTTTCAGGCAATCCTTGGCACCCGCGCAGACTACACCCAAAGATGTAAATTCCTATTTACTCCCTTTCTGGATAGTCATAGGTTTGAATAATATAGTATCAATGTAATCATAAGTCTTGTGATTTGCAAAACTTTTCCATCAGTGTGATCCTAAGTCTTTCGATTTGCATAACTTTTGCAGTGCCTGATGTCTTAGGCTTTATAAACTTCCTTTACTTTAAATGTCACTATCTCAATGTAAAATGCAGCTGTAACTTAAGTTCTATACAATGCTCTGCTGGTCACGTGGCTAATGTGTAGATGCCTTCAACTCTGGACAATAGAAGTAGACTGCGAGGCCTGAAGGGTGAGCAGAGCCATTTTGGAAAGACCTCAATTCCTGTTCTCCTCCCTGGATTCGAACACAGAAGTACACTTCTTTCTACCAATTTCCTGCCCCTTTGACTTATTGTTATCGAGGGAAGCAGCCAACCTGTGCTTAGACCATAACACTCCGATTTGAAATTCTAATCCCCACTCTTACTCTTTTAGGGTACCCATGAGACCTGGACTGGGTATTGGAAAGGACCGATTCCAAGTGGATCATGTGACTCCCTTCCCTCTGTGGACCTTGTTATTTTTACGTGACCCCCCCAGACATCTCATAGAACGCTGCATTTGGACACAGTTTCACCCCATGGAATACCTAGAGTATGAAAATATGGGTCGCCGGGCTCGGTGGCTCAACCTGTAATCCCGTGCCTTTGGGAGGCTGAGGTGAGTGGATTGCTTGAGCCTGCAGGTTCAAGACCCACCTGGACAGGCGAGACCTCATCTCTATAATAAATCAGAAAAATTAGCTGAGCATGGTAGCATGCGCCTGTAGTTCCAGCTACTTGGAAGGCTGAGGCAGAAGGATCACTGGATCCCAGCAGGGCGAGGCTGCGGTGCCGGGAGCGGCCACTGAACTCCAGTCTGGGCAACAGTGAGACTCCAACTCAAACACAAAAAACAAAATAAAAACAAAACAAAAAAAAGAAAAGAAAATATGGGTCAACAAAGAAAGGAGGCACCGTTTTTCTAATAAGCATATAATTCTTCAGTAGACATAAATCATTCCCTTGTAGTTTAAATTTAATCTTTGCTATGGCTTGAATATGCCCTTCAAATTCCTATGTTGGAAATGATCCCTAGTTGGCTGTGTTGAGAGATGGGGCCTTTGGTGATGTGTTTAAGTTATGAGGAAATGGGTTTGCTCTCTTCTGCTGTTCTGCCACGTGAGGACACAGAGTTCCTTTCTCTGTTGCTCGTCTACCTTCTGCCATGCAAGGATGCAGCAGGACAGCCCACACCGGAGGCTGACATCTTGATCTTGGAGTTCCCAGTCTCCAGAACTGTGAGAGAATAAGTTTTAATTCTTTATAAATTATCTAGTCTGTGGTATTCTGTTATAAAAGCACAAAACAGGCCAAAACACCCACCTTCCTAATTTCCTCCATTCTCTGTGTAGGGGATGGGAATGATAACTGCACTCAAAAGGATGGAGTTGAAGCAGAAAGATAGGGGGTGGAGATGAACATCTTCACTGTGACCAGGGAGAATGATTCCTATGGACAGGAATGGCTTGGAGTAAATGTCTGAGGTCTGAGAGACAGCTTAGAAGATAACTGGGTAGCAAAGGTAGCTCTGGTGTACTTGAGAATGGTAGATATTCATCCAAAATACTCAGGAGAAAGAATGGAGAGCAGTAAGTCAAGTTGGGTTCAAGGGAATAAACCTAGGTCCGGAGCCCACAAAAGATCAAGTTGGTGGTCTTATTTTTAGGACTAACTGGCAAAGGGTCATCTTTGCCTTGACTAGGTATTGATTGGATCCATGGGCCTCAGTTTGTACAGATTTAGGCTACAACTAGAAGACCTGGGTTTTGTTTTTGTTTTTGTTTTTTAACTGTCTAGGCAACTTACTATCATTGAAACATAGGTAATTCACTTAAACTATTTGAATCCACAGTTACCAAGTGAAAAAGGGACTACTACCTGGCACAGCCTTCCTGTGGGTTATTTAGGTAGATCACAGGAGAACGCATACGAAAATATTTGTAAAACCTTGAGTGGACTTCCAATAACACAGCAGAGAAGATAAGAACGGACCCTCATACGGTTATAAATACGAGTGTTGGGAAAGTACTTCCCCACCAATTATTTAGTATGTAGCTTAGTTCAAAAACTGAAAAGGAAATCCTATGTGGCAGAAATACAGACACAGACCAAAACCAAAGCAGCAGTAGGGGCAAATACCACTTGCCCACATGGGTTCAGCTTAGATAAGGATCCCGCAACTGAGACTGGAGATCCAACATGGCCTTGGATCTGTGTGAAGTTGGGAGGCTGAAAAATAATGCTGCATGAGCTTGGAACCATAAAAAGCTGCACTATTTGTGGAAAGAGATCTCTAAAAACTTTTCCTGTCAGCTTAGAAAAACAGAGAGCAAGCTTACAATTGTCCAAGACCTGGAGGAAAGAAAAAGGAGTTGCTTATAAGAAATTTATATCCACATGTGGATTTTCCTGAATGTTAAGTGTAGAATCTGAATGTATTCTACTAGAGTGGTACAGAAAACTGGAACCATGAAATTAGCATTAGAAGTTGATTTTGCACTATTGAATGACTTGAAATCCCTGGTGGAAACACATCTGAAAGGCCTCAAAGTGGTTTTTGTTCCCTCCTCCCACATTCAGAGCAATTGGGATCTCCAGGGGAAAATAGGCCCTGCAGAAGATGAGTTCACAAATTAAAAAATTACAAACCACATGAGGAAATGAATCATCGTGAAGGAGGATCGAGACATAAAAACAAATAAAAATGAGCTGCTCAAACTTTGGACATAATAAAGTTGAGACTACGGAGATTTCTGAAAGAACTAAATAGAACTAGAAATGGAAACAACAGAGATTAAAATAAAAAATTCTAGAGAGAATAAGTTTTAGTGTCCTAAGAGGTTACATATCAGAAAGGGGGCATGTTTTTATTTTATATCATAATAATAAATATTATGAGAATAAGGGAATTTCATGTAATATTTATTAATGCCAACTATGGAAATGTGCATTAGGTTCTGAAGAGAGCAAAATCAATGAAGACCTACCCAGTCCCTGACCCTGTGGAGCTCTTATTCTAGAATGGAAAAATCGTTGGGGAAAAAAGGAAGAAGAATATAGAATATTCTTCTATTCTTATAGAAGAATAGGTACAGTAAAGGTGTAAGCCAGGAAGTGACTGAGCCTATCCACTAGGCCTGGGCAGAAGCAGTCAGAGAAAGTTTTACAGAGCTGGAGGTACTTGAGTTGAGTCTTGCAGAGATTTTCCATATCCATAAAGAGGGAGAAGACATTTAGCGTAAAAGATGCACAGTAAAGCAACAGGCTATGGTTGGGCCGCTGAGTGTGAGTGTAAAGGAAAGGGCAGCAAAGTAAGCAAAGGCAGATCATTAAGAGCAACTGGTCATTTTTATTATAATGTGTAAAGGAAGCACCATCATACAGAACTTAAGAACCTGGAGTCCGACTGCCCGGTTTCAATCTTGCGTCTGTCATTTACTAGAAATGGAACCTGTCTCAAGTTACTTAATCTCTCCGCATCTCAGTTTTTCAGTTGTAAAGTAGGAACAATGCTAAAATCTTCAGAAGATTGTTGTGTTATTAAATGAGATTGTGCCTATCAATACTTAGCATAGTTTCTAGTATGTTTCAAGCACTTAATGATCATTAGCCTTTGTGATTATAACTGTCTCATGCTGTCACCCAGGCTACTGTAGCCTTGGCTTGCTGGGCTCAGGTGATCCATCCGCTTCAATCTCTTCCAAGTAGCTGGAAACACAGGCATGCGTTACCACACTCAGCTAATTTTTTTTTTTTTTTTTAATTGTAGAGACGAGGTCTCACCGTGTTGCTCTGGCTGATCTCGGACTGCTGAGCTCAGGCAATCCTCTCGCCTCTGTCTCCCAAAGTGCTGGGATTATAGGCGCAAGCTACGGTGCCTGGCTTTATAACAGCTATTCTTATTAAGATAAAGAGAATTTTGAAAGAGATGGACGCAGACAGCAAAGTATAATAATAACTATCACTGCATGTATTCATTCAACAAATATTTGAGACACTGTGTAAAGAACAAGGGCTATTGTAATGAACAAGATGACTCAGTTCCTGCCCTCATAAACCTTATGTTTCAAAGGAGAAGACAAATGTTAAATGACTAATTATCACCTTATTTAGTTACAACTGTGATAGCTGCTACCTAAAAAGGCAGAGAAAATGCATCTTGATCAGCAGCACCTGGGAACTACTTAGAACTGCCCATTCTCGGTTCCCACCCCAGATCTACTGAATTGAAAACTCTGAAATTGAGCCCAGCAATCTGTGTTTTAATAAATACTCTGGATAATTCGAATGCAAGTGAACTTTTGAGAATCAGGGCACTAGGCTTTTATTTTTTAAGTTTAACAGAAGAAGTTCTTCACTGTAGTTGAAAACACTCTAACAGCACCTAGAATGGAGCCACTGAGAATTACTTGGCTCCAGGTACTCTTGTGCCTTCAGCTTTTTGTGGGTTTTTTCTGAGGACTAATTTAGGTTTAAAAATATCGTGTTTCCTAAACTGAATCTTGGTAAAATCTTAAGAAAGAAATCAATAGCTAATTATAGTCTGCTTGAATTCCCCCTCTTCACTACCCTTCAGGGACATGGCATGTGGACCTGTGGTCTCTAGCAGAGGGCTCCACCAATCATCCAGTGGGCAAAGAGAGAGAGAAGCTAACCAGGCCAGAAAGAAAATGCTTGACATGAAATATAAGAAGACTTCTCTTATTCTTCTGCGCTTGTGACTGCAGGTATTTTGACTGGTGGGTGCAGGTGAAGGGAGGGTGGGATTCCAGGTCAAAGTTCAGGGGTGGACTGCCTTTGGGGCAGCATTTGAATGTGGTCCTGAAGTAGATTCCCAATTGGAAGCACTGAGAAGAACCGGAAAGTGGTAATATGGAAAAATTTTTGCGGGGCCAGAATATTGGAAGCAGTATGGAATGCCTAATATTCTAATGTAAATTCAGAACCGTGCCTGGAGCTTGTTTTAGAACGAAGCCACGATGAAAGTGCTCCTGATGAAACTTTGCCGTGGAAGGTAGAGAATTCCATAGGTCCAGTCACCCCTACCTAGGTATTTGCCCAAATCAGAACATGGTGAGGGGGCATCAAGGGTAGGGATTGGTTGCCATGGAGCCATGGAATACCCCATACCAATGACAGGGGAGAAGGCACCTACCCGAACAGACTTTTCATTCTAAGAAACTGGTTATTTGAAAACAGATGTTCGTGATAAGAAGGAAAGAGGAGGCCGGGCTCGGTGGCTCAGCCTGTAATCCTGCGCTTTGGGAGGCCGAGGTGAGTGAATTGCCTGAGTCCGTGGGTTTGAGACCCACCTGGGCTACTTGGCGAGACCTCATCTCTACAATAAATAAAAAAAAAATCAGCCAGGCGTGGTAGCACGCGCCTGTAGTTCCAGCTACTTGGAAGACTGAGGCGGAAGGATCTCCGGAGCCCAGCAGGTCGAGGCTGTGGTGGCTAGGAGCAGCCACTGCACTACAGTCTGGGTGACAGAGTGAGACTCCAACTCAAAAAAAAAGAAACAAACCAAAAAACCAATAAGGAACGATGAGGCTGATTCGTTTTTAAGCTTCAAATAGTTGACCCACATTGCTCTTTATGTGTAATTTCTTATGAACTCTCAAAGCCCCACTATAAAGTAGGTACAAACAGGCTAAACTGGAGGCAAACAGAAGTTCAACAGTTTGCTCAAGGTCATAAAGTGGTGGGTGGGTTTTGAATCCAGGCACTCAGACTCCAGAGCTTAATCAGTGAAACCCCTGTAAACTTAACTTCCTCTGAGTCTCTTTGGATTTATAGAAAAAAGGAGGCAGCAGCTTTTTGTAGTCTAACCTGCCACGGGTGCAAGAGCCCCTGTATTCTAAACTTTGCACTTAACCTTGGTTATTCTACACATCCAGATTTCATGCAGTGAGACTGAAGTCAATTCAATTCATTGACTTAATCTGGAAAATCCCATCAAAATAGTTTCCGCCCCTAAATTGGCACTCACTCTCCAGACCCATCATCACTGCATTGTTTAAGGAGGCAATTCCAGTGGCTAGAACATTTTAATTGCCAGATCTATTATGTGTTTGTACATGACCTTAGAGCTAGAGAATTCTCAGGTGATTCTATGATCTACATTCGTAAATGGCAGTATCCAGGCTGTGAATGACTATTGCCTGATGGGTTTTTAAAAAGCAATTTGTTCGTAAATGACTTCTGGTTTCTTGGGTCAAAGAATTATGTCAATTAAACAGAAATGAAAGGTTCTGACATGACACCCGTTACTACTGGAAAATAGAAGAACGTGCCTACAATAAGAACCATGAAGATCAAAAGGCACGTTGAGTGAAACTGATAAATTATTGGAAAATACTTTTTGAGTAGGAAAAAAATGCCATATATATGACCAACAACATTATTACTAATTTGAAAAGAATATAGAACTTCTCATATGGCAGCCCATATGTTAAATCATCTCTAACCACTTTTATTTGGAAAAAAATGACTTACTGAAATATTTTATTTAGAGACTGAAATACCAAATGCATTGTTTCACTAATGGGACTAGAAACTTGAAAGGCATTAGGTTGAGGCAGTGAAAGCGGCCCACAGACCTTCTCGCAAAGGAGCTCAAAATTTCTAGAAGAGCCTGTGTCTGATCTGAATCAGAGGTTGACAATAGATCGGGTCCTACATAACAGGCATATATTATTTAAACATAAAAATGTCTCTAGAATCATGGATTATAGGATCTCTTCCCTAAGTAGCAGAATAATATTGCTTTCAAACCTGCCTAACATCTCTTTAACTACTGCTGAAGAAAAATCCTCTAGTTTTTTATTCAGACAGATTAAAATTATCCAGGGACTTCTTACTGCCTTCCCATTGTTCGAAGTCTTTCAACTCCCCCCAAAATATGCTTCATGCTTCAAAATTTCCTATCCTGCATAACTGACAAATTCAATGTCAGTTTCCTAAGTCAGACATTCTCAACCAACATGCCAAAAATAAGCTGTAGGGGTGATGAATTTTTTTTCCTCTCAGTCCTTGGAGTGACTGGATGGAGCCTGAGGCCAGTGGTTTCCATCCATGAGCAACTGCAGGAGTTTACTCTAGTGTAATACAGAAATCATGTTTTCTATACATGCTCTGACCTTTTTTAAAAGTTGGGGAAGAACTGTCCTGAGTATAGCAAGTGGACACTCTGATTTTGATTGATATCGATCTAGGAAACATTTAGATCAAGGCCCAGCACATAGTAAGTAAAGCAGAAGTACTTGTTAAAGAAAAAAATACAGGTAATTGAAGATATTATTAAAAAGAAGTTACACTAAGGTATAAGTGACTGGCATGTTCAATGTGCCAGGAGAGTGTTTGCGTCTAATAAAGGATCTTGTTAATCTGAATGAATTTCTTCTTCTCCTTTTTTTTTTTTTTTTTTTGAGTTGGAGACTTGCTCTTTTGAGTTGGAGACTTGCCCAAGTTGGAGTACAGTGGCACGCTCACGGCCACCGCAGTCTTGACTTGGGCTCCGGCAATCCTTCCGCCTCAGCCTTCCAAGTAGCCGAAACTACAAATGCACACTACCATGCCTGACTTTTTTTAATTTATTGTAGAGACGAGGTCTCACCAAGTTGCCCAGGTTGGTCTCAAACCCCTGAGCTCAGGCAATCCTCTTGTCTTGACCTCCCAAATTCCTGGGTTTACAGGTTTGAGTCACCGCGCCCGGCCTCTGAATGAATTTCTAATTGGATAGATCACAACTTCTCCTAGTAACTACTCACGCCTCTTATGGTGAGTTCAACTTTCTCTGCCTTAAAAACTAGTCCTGTAAGGCATAAAATGCACAGATCAATACTGCTTTATAGTAGAAAGCCTTCTGTCACCCATACTTCTCTGTCCTAACACCTTTGCAAGGGATTTCGTATCTCATGGGATTTGGCAAAAATAGTCATTCTTGGACCGAGAAGTGAGAGTTAGCAAGAACCATAATAGATATTCAAAATCAGAGAATCACACATATAAATCAACAAATAAACACATTTTGTTTGATTCATGCCAACCTTCATCAAGGAATAAAGTACATAAAACCATCCAGTCTTGGTACAGTTCTTTAGCCTGGCTAAAAGTCAAGGAAAATGTAGTAATAAGCAATTAACATGGAATCTGAGAATTGGGAAGCATTGCACAATCCTATTCATCTGAATAGTCAAATGTGTAAGTTAGGTTTTTTGATCTGTATTGCACTCATTCCCTAAATTAGATCTCAAATCAGAACTGAAATAGAGGTAAGTTGCACAGAGAAGTTTCAAGTATACCTCAAAGCCCACTGGGAATCAATGATGTTTTTAATTTTCAGTGTCTTCAATTCCGCATATACGTAATCTTGGGGAAAAAAATAATATCTATTGCAAAGAGTTTGACATTATGTATGAATTCTGGGCATATAAGTTGACTGCTGCTGAGTCACCAGGAGGCTCGGGGGAGAGCTCGGTGGTACTGAATTTGATCATAGAAGACAGAATCATACTTTTAAAAGAATTCTCCCAGCAATTCAGCTATATAGCAAAGGTTCGCTATTTTTCCTTTCAAACCCTTCAGGCTGTCAGTGCTCTTGGAGGTGGGTAGAGAAGGATGCCAACAAAAACTGCTGGGCTGGAGTCTAATAAAAGGACTGGGTCCTGTTGGAGGTTCATGGGAAGATACAGTCCATCCACCAGGCTTTGCACGGTGATCTCATTTTCCAAATGCTCCCAAATGAATTGACATTGTACTTTCTAGATTTAAGGTGTGGCCAAAGAAGTGATCCCATTTCATCACAATCATAACCTGTTGGTCCTATAAACCAGCCAGGAGAGGGGTTACACTGAGCTTCGAAGTCAGGCCTTGAGCCCAGGCTGTCATCCTTTCTGCTACAGCACAGTAGCTTCATTGGGTCTCTAGCCTTAGGAAGTCACTGCCTGAAGAAGCAGCTGGTGATGACGGCCATTCTGGAGAGCCTTGGGAGAGGACGTCAGGTAATATGGCAGGCTGAGGAACTTAGTCTCCTTGGCATGAACAGGCATGGATGAAATCATTGCCAAATGGAAGTAATAACCTCTCTGGCTTGCTTTGCCTTGTCTATGGGCTTCTTGTTGTTTAGGACCTAATTATGCATCTGCAGGGCATCTCTGCTCCCAGGTCTCATGCTGCCTGCTCTCTGACCATTTGCTATTGCTTTCAGCAGACAGGTCAGTGAGAGAAGGCTTTGATCGACCTTCTGTCCCACTTGTCAGCATCAGGGGCAAAATCTTTGATGAGGACAGAATGTTTCATACTAGGCTATCCAGGATTTGGGGATCTGGGGATTATTTATGGATTTCAGTACTCAGTTTATTCCCATCCACTGTTATTGTAAATAGCTGAGGTTTGCCGATAACCCTAACACAACTTTAAATGTGTAGCGGAGTCCTATGCCTTGAAGAGTGAACATGTTCGTGGTCATTTCCTATCCTTGGCAAAAAAATTCTGGGTTACAGAATACAAAAATATGCAAGAAATGCTGACATAGGATTAGAAGGCAGGATGGGTGGAAAAGTTTTAAAATGTAGGAACTTTGAACAATAGAGCAGTTTCCGAAAAGTTCCTGTAAATTGGATTTGTGAACATTTAGTTATATTTTAAATTCACCAGAGGAATCGACAAATTCACCATGCTAGGAGCTCTTTTGCAGGTGCAAAGTGTTTGTGTGAGGAAATAATTCCTTCCTCATTTATCTTTTTTCTTTTTATAAATCTGAATTTTAATGCACGAAGTTGTCTTTAAACACCTGTCTGGTTAAGCCTGCCAAGATGCTTTTCATTGAATATCTTGTAGATGAAGAGACTCATTCTCCCAGGGACACACTATAAACTGCCTGGCTGTTTCCACTTTCAAAGCTGAGAAATGCTTATCATAAATTGAACATAAAGTTTTCAATGGGCCACACCTGATTAGGTTTCTATGCTCCTTAAATTCTCTGTCTTCATATACAGGAGGAAAGCAAGTGAACCAGCTCATACAGTCAGGTTTAGAAGCTTCTGCTTTGCCTAATGTTAAATCTACAGTAGTCACCTACCTATGAACCTTCATGTTGTGAACTTTCAAATATACGCATTTGCATGCCCAATTACGTAAAGTTAGTTCATGTATCTGGATGCCAGCTGTGGTACTGTGTTATATTACTGTACTTTTCAAGGTACTGTAAGATTTTAAAGGTATCTTTATTTTTGGTTTTTGTGTGAAAATTATTATAAACCTATTACATAAAGTACTGTATCGTTGATTATGTTCATTGGGTGCCTAGGCTAACTTTGTTGGATTTATGAATAAATTGGGCTTACGAACGTGCTCTCAGAATGGAACTCGTTCATATGTTCAAGACTAACTGTACTTGCTATTTTATTTACATACATGTGGGTAAGAATGGCCTATGTATTTGTTTTTATTTTAAGTTTCTGAATCTGGTGTCTTTGCAAATACTTTAATCACTTGCGCACAGAATTTCCATTTAGACCCAAGGAGTCAGAATAGGCTCATTTTCACTTCTGAATCTCATGCTCTTTTTTGCTCAAAGATAAGTCTCATCTTTGCTCTCCCGTTTCTAGACAAAAGCCAGTGTTTTTAGCTCCCATTTTCCAGATGATTGCTCCATTTTTGCTGTCATTTGTGCAGACAGTTTAGGAGTTCCAGCACAAACTTACAGCATCATATAAAACAAGGCAGTTTTTTAAAAGAATGTTTAAAGCATAGTAAATCTTCTTTTGCCTATTGTTTGAGTTTCTTTTGGCTCACTGCCTGACATCCATTAGGTACACGCAGAATATTCTAGCCCTGGACATGAGAGAAAGAACTTGCTTTTTAGACTGGTTTATACCATTACGATCAAAGATGATGGTAACGAGAACAATGGCGTTGAGCCTTGTCACCCAGACTCTTGGTTCACAACTCTTCCTTGCTTTGGTATCCATTGGCGTCTTTACATCTAGGATGAAAAGTCACGTTCTGGTTAATGACTCCTTCCTTCATACCTGCCTAATCATCCTTAGGCGCAGACCTGGAAGTTTTTTTGGTCCTTCAACTTTATTAAGGCTAGGTGTGTGCTCATTTGTAAATAAAAATGAACTTATTCTGACTCTTTGGGTCTAAATGAAAATTCCCCAGGCAAGTGATAACCTACACAAGTCAGAGGAGGAACAATTAGAAATGGAGAGCCCTGGAAGCTGACCCCACTGGTGGGCACCACCCTTGAGCCATGGCATTGTTTGTGTCTAGCTCCCAAGCACCCAGGGAGTCTTATTAATGTGCACTCAAGCCTCAAGAAGCTTCCTGTCCTACTTCGGGCATCTCCTGAGGCCATCCTGTTAAAGAATTTACTTTCATAATCCGTTTCGAAGAATCAGTATTTCTTTTCCTATTTCTCTTCGCTCGGACACGATGTGATTAGAACAAAGAGTTCTCATGCTCTGGGACCGATCACGGTTTTTGCTAAAGAAACTACGGTCCAAGGTCCTCCCTTCATGCATAAACGCTGCTGCTTTCCTTCCACTTGGACTTCCTAATGGCTGCAAGAACTGGGGGCTCTGGAGCAATTCAATTCACGTGGGCCTCTGTCTTGGACAACTCTCTTGGTGGGGCAACTTGGGCCAAGATCTTTGTTGAATCACATGGACTGCAACGGCCATGTGTCTCATCACACTGTCTCTCAAGAGGCTGTCCCTGGGAAATAGTGGCGTTTTTGAGTGTGTGCCCTATTCCAGGTCATTCCAAGGGACATTCGACTCTATCTAATTTAGGTGGGCAGTGATAAAAATACATAGGGCCTTTTCCTCTGTTAAAAAATGGGGAATGTTTTCTAAGGTTTTTCCCAATCAGAGGGGAGAGATTAGCACTTGAAAATATCTGCATTGGAAGACTGGGTAAGACAAATTGCTCATAGTTGCCCAGGTTAGACAGATTGGGATTTAACAAGACAAGCAATCAGGGGCTGAACTGAATGGTTAAAAAGTTTGTGTCCCTTTCTACAATAATCAGAGATTTTGAATGAAGCACAAATCAGAAAAAAATTGTTGTAAGATTTGTAAGTGCTAGTAGCAAAATCTGTCAAAAATGTATATATGGCAATTCTCCCTCTCCCTTAAAAAGACACAAAATTTACACAAAGGAGTTTTGTGAATATATGTATGGTAAAGTCTTTACAAAAGCTGTGAAACATGCAATTAATTTGGAGATGGGCTAATGCCAGAATATTTTAAATCTTTACTCCCCTCCCTGTAGCTTAATCCAAAGATGTCTTCAGTTTTTCCTTCTTTTATAAACTCAGACTCTTAATTGAAAACTGGTCTGTGTTGTTCAATATGAACGAAATAATTACACTCAGGTCAGGTGTAGGGTTGGGTGCTTAGGACAGTTTAAAAAGATTCTCCCCCTTAGTCCTTATCCCCTTGTTCTCTGAAGGGTTTCTCTATCCCTCCAGGCAAACCAAGTCAATAACCTTATTTACAAAGGGGGCAGGAGGGCAGAGCTGGAGGCCCCAAGGGCTGGCGTTCAATACGGTCCCTGTCATCTTGGGATCAGAGGGTTTGCCCCAGCCCAGGTGAATAATGACCAAGAACACTCTGTGACTGATGACTGCTCTGTTTGGGGAGCTAATTGATGTCCCTCTGTTCCAAGTGAATAATGCCCTTGCTAGCAGTGACAGTAATGTCATCAAGACGGAAAATATGTGGCCAGCTAATGAGGAAACAGGGTAGGGCGTTCCCTCCCCCACTCCTGGGCCGTCTCCTGGGCAAGCAGGAAGTGGTTCTTTTACCTATGTATACAGTGCTTTGTAAAAAGCACTTTGAATGAGCAGAATTAGGAAAAAGCCTCCCTAAACTTGGACCTTTTGGACTGACATGATCTACCTGCTCAAGCCTCTTTAAATCCCAGTGCAGGGGCGCCAAGACCAGTGAGTCACCTGAGCATCTAAGACCCTTGGTTACCTGGCTCCTGGCCCTCCTTCCCTTTGCTCTCCTCCAGGTACCACGTCCCAACACCCAAGACAACGTGTCCCTCACTGGGCACACCACACCCTCCTGCATCTCTCCCTTGTCACCCCCACTCTCCCTCATCCACATTTTCCCCTGTCCTCTTTTCATGGTTGGCATCTACCTGGTCTTCAATACTCTGTTCTAGTATCACCTCTTCCTCTTTAGCTATGTGTGTCTTTCTGGTCTCCCATACCCTCCTGTCTCAGCATTAATTGCATTGCGTGGAGATTATCTGTCTAAGCGTTCACCTTCTTTCATTACGTTCTTTGACGGTTTATCATGGTAGATATTTGATAAATGTTGTTTGAGCTGGGCAGGGTAAACGCACAGTACAGTGCACTAAATGAAAATTGGCTTATGGCTCTCAACTCAGGAATCTAGTAGCTAAGAACAACTACAAGCTATCTGACTTACTAGTCGTGTAAACTCGGACAGGTTACTATTCGTCACACTGGGATAATAATACTTCACTGTGTGGTTGAGAAGATTAAATGAAATGATGCATCTCATAGTAAGTGAGATAAATACTAACCATTGTTATCAATGCCAAGTACAAGGCACGTTTTCTAAGTAAATACTTGCTAAATTATATTTTATAATTTCATTGTCCAGGAGAGTATTATTTCCTAGATGTCTCATTCTATGCACCAGTTAAAAATAAAAGACTAGTTTTTTTTAAATTAAGTGAAGTAAAATAAAAACTCTTCAGCAGGAAGTGTCCAAAAGGCTAGAAAAGTAGCTACTGTAGGTGGAACCAGGAATTGGTTGTCGTGCCCAGACCAGGGGATAAAATAAATCTAACTTTCCCTCGGTCACTCTTTTAGTTTATCCAAGGTAACCGATGATTTATACTAGGCAAGTAATAAAGAACATACGTTTCATTTACTTTGACATCCAGAATGGGTTCTGGAAAATTTTTGAATTGCTGCTATCTGGGAACTGAAGGACAGAAAACACAGGTATCTGGTTAAAAGCAGGCACCACATCGCACCCGATGCTCCCTTGCAGTACGAGATGGCAAGATGCACAGTTTAGAGCCAAAAGACCCGGGGTTGAGCTCAAGAGATTAAAGTTGCTACTACCTACCCATGTGAACTTGAGCAAGACACTTGCCTCTTTGAACCTACATATGGAGGAATGCACCCTAAAACACTAGAATTTCGAACATTATTTTTACAGGGCGTTCTAGTAGGCAGAGGTGGTGTTTTTCATCCTTAAGTCTGCCAGCTCATGGGATGTGTTCAGTAAATACCTGTGGAATATGTGGCTTTTGGTGAATAGAGAGCAAATAAAGGGAAACACTGTTATTTAACATAAATAATATGGGCTTTGAAATAAGGAAGGCCCAGGTTCCAATCTTAGCTATCTGGTCTTTACCTCACTGAGCTGCCCTTTCACTTTGAATATGAAATTAACAGTAGAGACGTCACAGGGTTGCTGTGGGCATTAAATAATATGTGTGAGGTGCTGGCATGATATCTGCCACTCAGTAGGCGCAATAAAATATAAAGAGGTATAGCTGGGCACGGTGGCTCACACCTGTAATCCCAGCACTTTGGGAGACTGAGGCAAGTGGATTGCCTGAGTCCACAGGTTCAAGGCCAGCCCAGGCAATTAGGTGAGACCTCATCTCTACAATAAATCAAAACATTAGCCGGGTGTGGTGGTTTGCGCCTGTGGTTTCAGCTACTTGGAAGGCTGAGGCGGAAGGATCGTCTGAGCCCAGCAGGTCAAGGCTGCAGTGGCCATAAGCGTGCCACTGCACTCCAGCCTGGGCAGCAGAGTGAGACTTCAAAAAAAAAGAACTTGCAAAGACATTAACTGAAGAACTAAGATAAAGTGAGACATTGCGACATAGACGAATTCTGATACTTCACATGAGTGTAGCCCTTTGCAGTTTTTAAAGCTCTTCAAAGCACTATCCATAATCTGATGCTACTGCTATTTTCAGAACTGGCAGTTTTACAGATGAGAAAACCAAATCAGAGGTTGTGGCTTGTCCAGGTCAGAACAGCTAGAAAGTGAGTGATCCAGAGCTACATTCGGGGTCTAATCTTTCCTCCTCCAGTGTTCTTTCCAGCACAATAGCTGCCTCTGCCAGTCAAAGCTGGGTATCTGACATTTGTCACGATTCTGATGTTAGCCAAAAAGACTGTGTGCTCAGTAAGGAACATATGAGCATTTTCAAATGGATCGGACTTACCCAAAGGTGTAAAGAACTCTATTATTATTATTAGAATAAACACCCAGAGTGCTGTGTTAGTCATCTATTTTATAGTGCTAAGAGAAAAATTATTTGTTTGCTCTACAAATATTTGAGCATGTTCAAAGCAATGAACAATGTGCTACAGTCTCATTTTTCTCTTAGTCTAAGATGGCAACTGTCATATTTTAATTACTCTTCCCATTTGTCAATTCCTTTCCGGCACTCCCTTTTCCTTCGGATCTGTCACAGGGAACTAGGCATCCTATCATCCCACGTTCTTATTCCTCTTACCCAGAAACTTCCGAAATGGTTAAGACAGCCAACCCAGTGATCTGCACTTCTGAGATCTTCCGAGGCCCGTTCATTCCACATTTTCAGCAGCCTCTGAGCTAACCAGATAGATCCACTCCAAATTTTCCTTATCATCATTCTAGGAACAGGAAGTTGAGGAACAATGATGATGGGTATTGTTCACTTTCTACAGTAAGGAGCCAAGAACCCCACATGTATCACTTTCAATCCAACAAAAACTCTTCCCACAGGATGTTCTAGCGATGGGGATGGACATTTTCCAGATGAAATCATCCACGGAGAAAACTGAAGTTTCTGTGTGTCTAAAGTGGTTTTCTGCTTCCCAAAGAACTGAGTACCACATGTTCTCACTCATAAGCGGACCCTGAGCATTTACCAAAATATTATAAGAAAAAAATTGGTAGTAGCCAGAAACTGTCAGGGGAGGGGGGAAAGGCATAAAACATTAATAAGCATATCTGATCTCAAACCAGGCAAAGTGGGGACCAAAGGGAGGCCCAAACTTTACCTGTACGGCTACCACTTGCATACCTAATCCTGAATGGTCCCCCACATCTTTAAAATAAAGAAGAAAAATTGTTCTATATGTCTAAAAACTATTCTAAAAATTAAAGTCTATGGAAAGTGGTTTTCTGTTTCTATGTCATTCTACACATATATTTCAATATAGACAGCAACAATGTCATTGATTGGGGGTCAGCTGAGTTTTAAGATGCTCTGTGAGGCGGGCTCGGTGGCTCAGACTGTAATCCTGTGCTTTGGGAGGCTGAGGTGAGTGGATTGCCTGAGCCCGAGGGTTCGAGACCCGCCTGGACAACTTGGCAAGACCTCATCTCTACAATAAATCAAAAAATTAGCCGGACGTGGTAGTTCCAGCTACTTGGAAGGCTCAGGCGGAAGGATCACCGGAGCCCAGCAGGTCGAGGCTTGGTGGCTGGGAGCGGCCACTGCACTCCAGTCTGGGTGACAGAGTGAGACTCCAACTCAAAAAAAAAAAAAAAAAGATGCTATGTGAAGATACTGAAATAAATTATTTCTCCCATCAAGTCCTAGAATAAAATTTAAGCGCTAAGAATACATATCATTTGCTTTTTGATGGAAACATTCAGTCAATGCAGCTAGCCACTGTTACTAAAAGAGGCAGAACTATCAATTTTGATAAGTTATTAATAAAGATAATCTATTTTCAATATTTCATTCTCTATTTTCAAATATTCACCAGTTCATTATTTAAATTTAAAATTCTTTCAAAATTAACTACAAACATTCTTTATGTCAGACAGTAATAGTATTTAAACTTCATTTTTTATTCATTATAAAATTATTATTCAAATAGAAATTATGTGAGTTTTTACAAACTGTTGAAAGGCACTAATCTCTTTTATGTGGTTCAGCGTGTAAGATGTTTATATTCCTTAAATTGGTATTTTACTGTCTGCTAAGTCCCAATTTAATTGATAAATTATGACTATACAGTATGTTTGCTTTAATTTACTGAAAAATCATTAAGATCCTTAATGAAATAATGCTTTTAAAAGGTATGATAGCCTTTTCTGCTTTACTGTGTAAATGATGGCCTTGTGCATGCTTTTCTGATGTTAAAAGGGAATATATTGATCCAATCTTTTCCCACTTTCAAATAAAGTCATAAGTGCTTTCTAGGGAACAAATTAATTGTTCAGCAATCTTTTAGAAATTAAATCCCGAGTGTTTTACCATTAGAATGTGAAATAAGGCAGAATTCAAAGGCATTTTTATGCTCTTCATGATAATCTAAAATTTTTATTTGATTCCAGGTAATTTTGGACAATAGACATGATGAGATGTTTTCTCTTTGAATAAGTAACAGTTTAATTACATCATTGAAATAAAATATACTGTGGGTTTAATACATTGTAAATATTACAGAAGTACTACTTTCTATAGTAATTTAATGACTGAAGCTACATTTAATAACAATCTTACCAGTACTTGTATACAAAGTATTATACAGATTACTAACAAAGATATTGCAGTGGTTGCAACGATGTTACTAGCTCAACAAACATCTAACAATACAATATTCTTCTAAGAGGAAAAGTAATCATGTCAGATTTACAGACAATAAAGAGTTATGCTTTCCACTTGAAACATTGGAAATAAGAATCCAGATAATCTGGTATCTCGATTCATATTATTACAAGAAAAGGTTTCCTTTCTTGGGGACTCTGGTCCCCAGTAGGCCTAGTACAGTAAGTTTACACGAAGACAGCTTTTAGGATACCATAGCAATGTAAAGAAACTCTCCTATCTGAAAATTACTGATTTGTAGGCCATTGCTTAAACATCTGACTTTTTTAAAACCTATTTACATACATTCAGCCCAAATCAGTAGATAGAATGTTTTGTCTATATTACAATAGGCATTGTTAACATTTCATCAGAAGGCCAGTGCAAGACAATTGTTAATAGCCATTGCCCAGCATTTAGGAGATTTTAAAATATCATACAAATATACAGTTAGAGTGTGAGAAATCTAATTTTGCGCGTGGTATTGGTGGTCTCTTTTATGGATATGGAATGGCAGAAACTAATCAACAGGACAGTAACCAGAGTGCTACTCATCCAGGGCCTAATTCTCATCTGGTGGCTGGACCTGTTTCCTGCAGAGGGGGTTAGGGAGCAAAAACTCCTTGACATTTAATACCAGATAGACCTGACTCAAAATGACAGAGAGGCTTGGGAAATATCTCAAGTGTAGATATACGTCCACAGCATCTCCCAGATTTATATTTCTTTTACATATATCTCATATGTAATGAAAAATGAGAGGTTCTTGGAGATAGCTCTACCTATCTCGAAGGAAACTGTTTGTCTAGGACTGATGCAACATTACTCTGAAGAAACTGAGCCGGCTGGGAATCTGGCCCTTTCTGAAGACGTGTGATGGCAAAATGCACAGTGGGGCAAAGATGCTATCCTCAGAGGAAAGCAGATACCTCTGATGTTGGACCCTATGAAACATACTTAAATTTAAATCATCTTTAAATTAATGGGTCTCATTAAGGGAATAATTAATAAATGATACTAACCAACGGTAAATCTAATGAGTGTGCTCATTGGGGAGAATAGTTTAGTCCCTTGGGTTAAGAAATAATATGAAAATTGTCCAAGTGAATCCAACTCATCTTAAACATTTTTAAATGAAGGTAGTATTACACATACATGGTGATGATACTTCACAGATATTTCTTAGAATATTAATAAGCACCAAGTTTAGTGCTGTCAGCCCCATTGTCCCTTGATTTGTTACATATGACTTAGATCTTGAAAGCACAACACACTATAAAATCTACATTGCATATGCACAAATACAGTTTCAAAAATGAATCCTGAAGTTTTTCTACCATAACAAGAATTTCATCTCTACTAGGTCTTCAGAGCTGGCGGAAGAGAGTTGGTACTTCCTGGTGAGCTCTGAGACCTGTGGATTAATATTCAGGATGGTACAAAAGACTGGCGATTCTTAAATCGAAACTAGATACTGGTGATTTTTTTTTGTAGATAATCTCTCCTTCTAAAGAGATCTTATGAATCCTCCAGCACCCTGAGCCCTCATCTGTGTAACACAGAGAGGTAAAGTGTGGGAACCAGCCGACTTCAAGCTGTAGGGACAGACCATTCAAAGTGCCTCGCTTGGTCCACAGGCCTCGTTCTGCCTTAGACCATAAACCGCGAGAAGGGGCATTGCCCCCTCAGGGGCATTTTAAGAGCTAGAGATCACCAGATGGGATGCCAGCTCTGCACTTCACATCCTGTTAGGAAGGCCCCAGGGCCTTACAGGAGTCATGCTTTATCTGCATAAGGAGAAGAGATAAGTAAAATTGGTCAGGGTCAGGCGGCTTCTTAAGCAATATCATTCCTGTCTGGGAAAAGGACCCAATCTGAGCACCCAAGGCGCCACTGAGGAGTAGGAGACTAGAACACGGGAGATCTGGGCTCATCTGCTCACTGTAGTGTGTCTTGCTGACCATGAGCAGAAGACAAGTCTTAGCCCAGACCTCCCAAGACAAAGGTAGGTGTCGTGCTGTGCCCTGGGGCATCTGGGCGAAGCACAGCAGCTGCATGGGTTGCCCAGGTCTCAATCCCAGTGTGTCAGCTCCTCACCACCCTTTTCTGTCACACCCAATGTCTGATTTGGCCCTTTTAACCACATGGGTTGGGTGTGACAGTCCTATTTCAATGTGATATGTATAGTGTTACTTAAACTGGGATCACACTACCTACACACACAATTGAAAGATGTTACACTTTTTTTGGGTTTGTTTCTTCATAGAACCAGCTTCCTCTTATTGACTTACATCTCCATAGACATCAATATTAGGTGCTCAGGAAAGAAATACTCCCCTTTCCTGACAATAACACTATAAATGCGCACCTTTACTTGAATGTCTGTCATTTTCTTTCTTTCTAAACACTGATCTTATGTAATACCTAAAGGTCAATTTAGTAATACTTGATGCAATCTGCTACAGAGGAGCAGGGGGGGAATTTTCTGAATGGTTGTAGTTGGTATTTTTATCAACAAGATTTCTGGAAGAACTCAATTTTAGAAACTGAATTCATGTGCAAGAGTGCAGCAAGTGGTACGGTTGACACGTGGTCACAGTTTTCTCACTTTATGACATTACTGTAACAGTTACAGGATAGAAACATACACATACACACATTGATATTCACACTCACACACAGTATAATTTTACTGATCCAGACAATACTTCTTTTCAATTGGGAAAAAAAAAAAAATTGAAGACTGTTGTTTGGCCACCCGGGCATGAAATCTACTTAAATCTGGAATATAGGAATACAATACTTCCAAGTAAACAGCAACTGCACAGTGATAACAATATACATTAGGACTGACACATGCTGTCTTAAGAGATCCAGTAATAGCTAAAGACTAAAGAAAGTCAGAGATGTCACCCAAAAAAGTCAATATGCTTTCTCTCTTCCATTCTGATTATAATCCATTACTCAACAGAACAGATATAGTCCAGGAGAGAATAAATGTCCTCCTATGAAAATGCAGGGCTAATACATTTTTAAGTATCAATGATTCTGCTCAGTACTTTGAAGTCTTCAAATTCTTCTTGTGTTAACAGAAAAATAAATCTTAATGCTTATTTCAGTGTCAAATTTAAATAGAGATATTTGAATTAAAATTAAGGTTCCCACAGTAGTATCACGGGCAACAATATAGGGGGAATAAAAGGTGGTCTCACTGGCACATGTCCACTGCTCGTATGTTCCATGGTTCTCATAAATGGCTACCTCTCGCTTTTCTAATCTAGACAAATATAAAATAACACACCATAAACACTGATACACATCTCACAGGACACAATACGTTTTACAAAATATCTCTACTTGAATACTATAACTGCTGTAAAAATGGACATCTCTGAGGCTACGGACAGTTACGGTTCACATTATAACGAAAGCTGTGGTTACAAAGGCATTACACATCCGATGGCGTTTTTCTAGGGGTACTCGGGCTTCGAATTGTGCCGCCAAAGGTTCCCCTCCTCTTTCACTGAGGCGCTTCATTCACGGGACCATTCAGTCAGGTGAGCCACAGGCTTTCTTCACTGCAAACCCCTGGAGAACAGAGTTGGAGTCCCCGAACGACGGAAACGATGGCAAACCGGTAAACGATCGTGGTGACCGTCGCCTTTCCACGAAGCATGGCAAGCCTAAAACAATATAACCGATGAGACGACAGACTCTTCTCGACTCTGAGCTCTTAAAAAAAAGGGGGGGGGGTGGAAAAAGCAAAGCCAAAGAGGGCATCTCTCTTCCCGCGCCGCCAGGGAGGCGTCGGGCTCACAGAGCCTCGGCGGACGTGTCGGTGGACACGGACATGGTGACCTTGGCGATCTTGACCGTGCTCTTGATGCAGCTCTCGGCGGCGCGGTGCACGCTGGCCGCGGGGTGGGCGTGCCGGTGCGGGCAGTCCGAGTCGCCCACGCTGTTATCCAGCGGCTGCGCGGCGCCCTCGCACGCGGGGAACATGCTGCGGAAGGCGTGCCGCAGGTCCTGGCTGCGCAGGGCGTAGATGATGGGGTTCACGGTGGAGTTCAGCAGGCAGAGCATGCTGCAGAAGGCGAACACCGTCTTGATGAGCTTGTTCATCTTCCCGAAGACGTCGTACACCATGATGGCCAGCAGGGGGCCCCAGCAGATGATCAGCACCACCAGGATGAGCACCAGCGTCTTGGCCAGCCGGATGTCCATGCGCGCCTGGTCCGGCCGCGTCACCTGCACCTTGCCGTCCTCGGACGTGTGCACCACGATGCTCTTCTGGGTGCCGCGCTGGAGCATGCGCACGGCGTGGCTGTGGGCCGTCCAGAGGATGTACACGTAGGCGTACACGATGAACAGCAGCAGCACGCTGGTGACCCCGATCCAGAACATCAGGTAGGCCTCGTCGATGAGCGGGAAGATGTCCGAGCAGGCGGACTGCAGCCGCTTGCAGTTCCAGCCCAGCAGGGGCAGCGCGGCGATCACGATGGCGATGGTCCACATCAGGCAGAAGGCCACCACGGCCTTGGGCCGCGTGACGATGCGCTTGTAGGCCAGCGGCCGGTGGATGGAGATGTAGCGGTCGATGGCCGTGAGGAACAGGCTGCCCACGGAGGCCGTGAACGAGGCCGTGACGCCGCCCAGCTTGAACAGGAACACGTTGGGGCTGTCCTTGCGGTGGAACACGTGGAAGTCCACGAAGCTGTAGACGAAGATGACGCTGCCCAGGAGGTCGGCCACGGCCAGGCTGCCGATGAAGTGGTAGGACGGCCGGCAGCGCAGGCTGCGCGAGTGCAGGATGACACACAGCACCAGCAGGTTCTCCAGGACCGTGAAGGTGCCCAGCGTGAGCGACAGGACGGCGATGGCCAGCTGCTGGCTGGGGTTCAGGATCATGAAGCACTCCATGTCCATGAAGTTCTCCCCGCACTGGATGTTCTCCTCGTTCTCCTTGAAGGACGAGAGGGACTTGTTGTAAAGCTCCGTGAGGTTGGCCTGCTCTGCCGGGCCCAGCGGGGAGCTGTCGCCCGCGGTCATCTTCTCCGGGAAGGGGCTTCCCCTGAAGGCCGTCAGAGGGAACTTCTGAGGGAAGTAGCCCAGTTTGGATGCCATGTCGCCTCTGACGTCTTGGTACGGAATGTCGTTCGAGCCCACGTAGAGCAGGTCTGTGGTGATGGTGCGGAAGGTGGTGTCTGCAAGACCGTCGAGGATCGACTTCATAACCTCAGTCTTCGAGGAGGCCAGACGCAGAGGGACGGAGACAGTGGCCGGCAGCAGGGATCCTAACGGGAGGAAGAACAAATAAGCTGAAGGGGGAGAAAACCGGGAGAACGACAGAAACAGAGAGACCCCGGAAACATGGCAAACACGGACTGCCACGGTCACTCACTCCTGGCTGTGAATACAGGCCAAGTCCTCATCAGGTTCGGTCAACAAAATGAGTCAGTCACTGACTCACTTTAGAGGAAAGCCAAGGCTCCCTGGTGGTCTAGTGGCTAGGACTAGAGGAAAGCCCAGAGTTGGGGGTACAGAGCGACACACACCACAATATATGATTCTTTTATTATCTCAGCTCCGCGGATTGAAGTCACGACGTGCTTCCTACATGGACCTCCAGGGTTCTATAGGCCAAGCGAAACGCAATGTTTCTCGGAGGCAATGCACATTCCACAGTTGCGTAAGGAGGTGTTTACCACCTGGCTTCTACCGTCACTCACACAGGGTATCCCAATGCTGGGGAGAGCAACGGTGTGTCACATGACCCCTGCTCTTAGAGACGTCCCCTTGCCAGACAAGCGTTGAGTTGTGCGTTCAATGTGATACATGTGGAGGAGGAGGAGATGGCTGGTGAGACCCACAGCAGCTTGAGGCCATCTGGGAAGGCCTGCTCCACCAGGAGGGTTTCCTCACCTGGAGATAGGGAAGGGGAGGTTTGGACTGAGCTGCGGCTGAGAGAAAGTTCTAAGATGTCCACACCATCAAGAAAAATGTCACAAGGGCCAAGCTAGCACTGAGGCTTATGGGAAGACTAATATCCTCCAACCCCTGGGAGACTCTTTCTAATAGCTTCCCCCTGTAATGCTGGAGTCCCTGATCTGCTGGGACTCTAGCAGGTTGGCAATGTAAGTATGCCAGGTGACAGGAGACAGGCCTGAGATGGCGTCCAAGGCTTTCAATGTGATCACTAAGAGGAGGGGGCTGGATGTTAAGTGCTCTTTAATTCTAAGCTAAGCAACTTGGTTTTATTTCAGAATAAACAGCCAGAGAACTGATCTTACTATTTATAAATGTTTGTTTAAAATATGGATAGTCATGTCTTTCGTTTATAAAAAGTTATTGGAAGGATAGTGTCTGTTAATTTTATTTTTGAGTGTTCAGCAGTTTTTGTCCCAAAACAGCAAGACCCCCAAGCCCCACCCTCCCTGTCCACCCCATCTCACCCCAGGTGACTTTGTTTGTTTGTTTGTTTGTTTCCCTGGATGCAAAAAGTCCTCAAAGGGAAATGTTTTGCTCATGTGGAGGAAGTAAAACAAAAAACGGCAGAAGCACTAAAAGGCATCAAAATGGGCGAGTTCAAAAACTGTTTTGAGCAGTGGAAAAAGCATCTCGACAGGTGGATTGCATCAAACGGAGAATACTGTGAAGATGGCTGAAGTTTAGACATGGGAGAGTAAATATACAATTTGTTATAAATAAATTCCAGGTTTACCTGGGTTCCCCCTTGTATTTACTTTTAAACAAGAAGCCTAAGGCTGCACAGATCTCCTTGATGTCATCTTAAAGTTTGATTGGCAGGATGCCGGCAGCTCCCGGTGCCAGGGACCCTACCTCATGCATACTTTCCTTCTGAAACTACCTCAATAACGGCTCACTACCCAGGGGTCAGTAGCCGGTGGTGGGGGCCTGCTTGTAGATAGCATCTATTGTAAAACCCAAGAATGGTGTTGGAGATGTTTTCCAGATGTGGCAGCCTGATGGACCACAGGCCCCTCTCAGGCCCAGGACACACACCCGGGAGCTGGCTCCGTCGGTCCTGTGACCCGCCCCTGCCCCCATCCAGAATCCGGCTCTGCTCACGAAGGGCCTCACCCCCCCATCAGTTCACCCCCAACCAATCGGCAGTGCCCACCCCCTAGTCCCCTGCCCATCAAATGAGTCCTTTAAAAACCCCCGTCTAAGACTCTCAGGGAGGAGGACTTGAGAAATATCTCCAAGCCTCCTCCTCCAGCTGCTTTGTGATCACTAAAGTCCTTCTCTGCCATAATCGCTGCTGTCCGTCTTCGTTTTTCTGGTCAGTGGGCACAGGAACCCTGTCAGGCTGGGACAGCCCTGCCTTTCTTGCCAACGTGCCTCTTGCCATCCCTAGCCTCACCACTTGGGCTGTACCAGATGGATTCTAGCTCCATCAACACACCAAATGGATTTCTGTTCACCTTGGTACCGTTGCTTCCACTGCCTCAGCACTCCTCTGCCCAAACACCCTTTCTCCTCCTCTGCCTGGTCAACGCCACCCTGTCATTTTGAAGTCACTGCTTCCCATGGTGATGGAAGACCCTCGTTAGGGTTCCCAGAATGCCCAAATAGAGTTTTATCACTACACTTACAAAATTTTCTAATATTTCTCTGTTTTCATCTGTTCTGCCCATAGACAGTAAGCTCATTGAGTATTTTACTGGGGACCATTTATCCCAGCATTCACTCATAACATTTAGCATAATGCCTGGCACACAGAAGGGCACCAAATAAATTGGTTGTTTGAATATGTATTTCATAACAGAACATAAACAAGTAGCTCTTTTCTACTAAAGGTAGAAGAGGGATTCTCCCAAACCCAATGAAAAATAAATAAGCATGTACCTTGAGTCAAGGTATCTAGCCTGAGGAGCTGCCCAATCCATTTGCACTAGACATACGTTCTATTTTTTTATTTTTTTATTTTTTTTTTTGAGTTGGAGTCTCACTCAGTCACCCAGACTGGAGTGCAGTGGCTGCTCCCAGCCACCGCAGCCTCGCCTGCTGGGCTCTGGCAATCCTTCCACCTCAGTCTTCCGAGTAGCCGGAATTACAGGCGCGCGCTACCACACCCAGCTGATATTTTGGTTTATTGTAGAGATGAGGTCTCGCTGCCCAGGCGGGTCTCGAACCCGCGGTCTTAGGCAATCCACTCACCTCAGCCTCCCAAAGGCGCGGAATTACAGGCTGAGCCACTGAGCCCGGCGACATACGTTCTATTTAGGTGAGGTTAGTAGGTTTTCAAATGAAGCTGCCTACATAATGATTCCTCAGTCTAAATACGCACGGAACAAGCAATATGAAATAGGCAATGATGGCTACAGGCAAATGAGAATACTGGCAATATCATACCAAATGGCAAACAAAGCAAAAGCCCTCAGCACGAATGAGACAGGCCAACCAGTGGGGTCCCTCAGCCCCTCCAGGGTCATGTAACCCTTTTGCGTGATCAGTGTAACCTGTGCAGACAATATGGAGGCCCTGCCAGACCAAGGGTCTCAAGCCCCCGTGGGTAACTTGTGTCTTCACTCGGGAAAATTGAGCTTTTTCCTTTTTTAAGGTCTAGACTTCTGAGCCAGTTCTATCCTCTGCTCTGCATGGTTACAGAACAAGGCACACGAGAGCAGAGCCATCACCTGCTTGACCAGAGGCAGAAGCTCCAGGGTGCAAACCATGCAGAGACATGCAGTGTGCTAAGCTCAACCAAGTCAGGTCAGTGTCCCAGGGACAGAGGCTAGGTGCTGAGTCTATAGAAATAAAGGAGGCAGAAATAAAAGACCAAAGCCCACCAACAGCCCCACTCACTCAATGCTTCTTGGTTTCTATATCTGAAATCTCTCCCGAGTTCCCAACCTTAGCCTGGCTCCAACTGTTAACTCTTAACTATCTTTAAACATCCCTGTGTATCTCTGCCATATCTTTTCTTTTTTTTTTTTGAGTTGGAGTCTCACTCCGCCACCCAGACTGGAGTGCAGCGGCCGCTCCCGGCCACCGCAGCCTCGACCTGCTGGGCTCCGGCGATCCTTCCGCCTCAGCCTTCTGAGAAGCCGGAATTACAGGCATGCGCTACCACGCCCGGCTGAGTTTTTGGTTTATTGTAGAGATGAGGTCTCGCTGCCCAGGCGGGTCTCGAACCCACGGGCTCAGGCCATCCACTCCCCTCAGCCTCCCAAGGCGCGGGATGACAGGCTGAGCCCCCGAGCCCGGCTTTTTTTTCCACATTCTTCTCTCCTCTAGAACAAGTCCTATGTGTCCCATCATTGTGCTGTTTCTCAGGAGTCAACTCTTGCTCTTTGCAGGCTTATGTTTACCACTTGCATATGAAAGTTTTCATCCATAACCAAAGTGACACAGAGTCTCTACAAAAAAGCAAAAAACAAAACAAACAAAAAACCTTAGCCGGGCATGATGGCATGCTCTTGTAGTCCTAGCTACTCAGAAGCTGAGGTGAAGATCCCCTGAGCCTAAGAGCTCAAGGCTATATGGTGAGCTGTGATCGTGCCACTGCACTCCAGCTTGGGCGGCAGAGTGAGACCTCAACTCAAAAACAAAACAAGTTTGTTAAAATCTAAGCCAGGGCCTGGTATGATAACAGAGTAATTTCTGTCTGATATAATCCAATTTGATTAAAGAATATAGTTTAAAACACGCATGGATTTTGTGTAGTTCAAGGACCTTAGTAATGTCAAAAGACTGCTGTGCACAGGCTATTTACATGGTTGACGGGATCATGGCAGGAAAACTGTTGATAATTCTTTCCTTCATTCCTACATTTGGATTATTATAGTAATTTCCACCTTATTATCTTTTGCTTCAACAGTTTTCTTTGAGAGTTCATTAGTAATATAGCATAGGCTTTGGGGGGGATGTAGCTGCCATTAATTTTGTGTTTGTTTGCCACTGGGAAAATCATAACTGGAAATTTCTAGCAAGATGAGTAGATGTACCTATTAAAGAAGCAGTTGGTTTTTATTACGTTATGGTAAAAGAATAATGAAATGACAAAAAAGGGAATTCTGCATTAAAAAATATAGCTAACATATTCTAATGATGTAAGTTATATAAATCATGCCTTTATAGTAACAACAAAAATATTTTAATGTGTTGAATGTATTATTTTTTTAAAAATCAGCCCAATTTTTAGAATAATCTCACCTATTCTTTTTGTTGGTCTCTCTACTTGCAAACCTGTCTCTCCACTACCTCCCCTTACCTAAGCAACCCAATATATCAACTAGCAAGTTACGGTATCATCAAAAGAATTTTGTGGGTATGACAGCTACATAGAATTTTCATAAAATGTTGGTCCAGAGCCCATATATGTATTTCTATAACCTTGAGAGTATAAAACATGCATGGTTCAGATTAGGCTAAGTATGGAATAAGCCCTCAAAACAAAACTTCAAACAGAATTAATGCCATTTCTCTATCGGTATAATTTAACAACAGTTATTTTCATCTTCATTGCCCTGCTGGAAACCTTCTTTGTTTCAGCATGACAGTTCAATGATTTAGGCATTCATCACTTGCATCTGAAGTCAAAATCCTTGTCGTTCTGGCCTGTGCAACATCTCTGGGGTAACTGGCAGTAGGCCAGTATTTGCTCCCTGCAGAATGTCATGTCTAGGGAAGCAGAATACCCCCTCGAAGCCTAAAAAGGACTGCTACCTTACTGGTCCACCACATTCCTTCTCTAATACTCTAAGTTTGCAAATGCTTTAAAGGGAATGTCAAGCTCACCCTGACTAAACTGACAGGAATCCAGGACGTCCCACGCAGGTGTCCACTGTTTTCCCTACTTTGTTGGTTCTGTGTTGTTCTGCTTAGCTGGGCTCATAAAAGAACTTTGTGAAGAGTTCAAGAGAATAAAAATTCCAGTGCATATATTTGTTATTTTCCATTCATTTCTGGAAACAAGTCTGGTTTTTACTAATTTGATCAAGAAAAACACCTAGCTAATGTATGTCTCTAAATTTAGCAGGGAAAATGTTAGTTGACTCTTATAACTATGTTATACCTAAGTCGTGTCCTCAGTATACACGGCAGATCTCATAGACCAACATCACAACTCAATAAGCAATGCCTCTATTCTTGTTGAATGGGCAATTAGTCTTATCTAACTCTTACCTAATCATTAGCATTTTGGAATTATTAGTTTAGTCATCTTTTTTCCATCATGTTCTATAGAAAACTGAAATAAAAGATGGCCTTAATTATCCTGATAATTCGGGCAAAAGTACGTAATATTTCTTCCTTGTATTAATGTCAGCTCCCTTTCCTATATAGGAAAGAAAATCCCATTATGTTGGTAATGCTCAGCTGGCTCTCAAACCTTCAGTTCTTCATATATTTCTAATGTAAAATAGAAGTTATTTGATGCACATTTTCTCTGGTCTGTTCTTTACTAACAATATGGGTGTTAGATTTTTCGTAAAATTACATCAATTGATGTGAGTTAAAGACATTAAGACACTTATAAGGCTATATTTCTGTTCAAATTTAATGTGAAATATTCCTAATTAGGTAACATTTAAAGGCTTGTTGAAACCCAATTTCAGGGCTCAAGAAAATAATGCCTTGAAACTACATTGGCTTAGGCACTATTTGGTAATGATGCTACAAAAAAACCCTGTTGCAAAGGCGAATTAATGATACAAAGGAAATCATTAGTTAATCTGTATAACAAATTCCGTTTACTATTTAATTTTGCTTTGCCTTTTAGATGTTTCCTACTATAAGTGCTTTGCCTTTTCTCGAGAGAGATATCTTTTCTACATAGTCTGAAAAGAAAGCAATTAATGAAGCAACCTTCCCTTCACAGAGAACATACCAAATTTTCAATGAAGTAAACCCATGGTTAATTTACAAAATACGCCATAAGATTGCCTTTATCTTGCTATGAGATTTGGTCATTAAAAGCAGAAAGTGATGCATTATTCTCGTTTGTAAAATACGTAGAACCCAGTAAAGAGACTCTTATCGTTACAGTTCATTATCAAAGACTCCAGAGCAATAATCGAAAGTACGCTCCATGATATCCAATCGCGTAGCATAGCTTTCACGGTTTCTTCTCTCTGCATCTACCAGTGAAGGGGTAATTTTCTCTTTGAATCTGGGAGCATACGAATTAAGTCCAACTAAGTTTTGTTTCCAGCCAAGTTTTGTTTCTCCAAGTTTAAGTCCAAGAGAATTTGGGTGAGGAAATGTACAATAGAGAAAATTCCAATCCCCAAATATTTTCATCTAAGAAACATTTAAATGTTTATTATGTGCCAGTCACAGCAAAAAATAGATAATTTTCCTTAATATTTACACCAAGTAGGTGCTATTACAATCTCCATCCCGAAGTTGAGAGAGGTGAAAATGCTCTACCCAAGGTCTCCAACTAGAAGGGGCAGGGCTAGAACATCAATCCAGGTCTGCATAATTAAAAGTCCCTGCTCTTAACATGGAGGTCCAAAAACCATTTAATAAGACAGCCTTTCTTTCATTCCCAGGGATGGGGGAAGGGCTGACTTGGGGGGAAAGGAGTTCATAAACAGCAGATGATCATTTACACAGTGAACACTAAAATCTGAAGGAATGAACTGCCGGCAGGACAAAGGCTGCCCATAGCACCTGCAGGTCATCCTTGCCCCATGGTCTTCAGAAACAAAGGATGGCAATTACCACAAGCTGTAAGTCTGAACTCTGCATTAGCACCTCATTTGCAGTAACTGTTGGCAAATAAGTAAAATCCAAGCATCTTTGCCACTAATTTTTTTTAAGTAAGGGAAGGTGTGTCATCTTGTTCATCCGTCAATTGTCAGGACTACAGATGGTAATGACAGTTTCCATAACACCAGGGAGAGAGGAAGCGGTATCTTCTTTAGGTCCGAATGAGACATGATGGCTGTTAGTACACAACAGCTTGGAACATCCATTCCCTACATGGAAAAATTCAAACTCACTCAGAACCACTCAGCTTCCTACCATGAGCCGTGTGGTTTTTTAGACCCAGAGGGAAGATGACTCTCTGTGGCCAGTTCCTAAGTTCTTGGGTGAAATCAAGGGAGACAAATTATAGAAACCTTAATAGGGCTCTAAAACTGAGGGGTTACTACAGACTCCTGGTGCCCAAAGGGCATATAAAGAGCATTTACACAGCCTAATCAAGATCTTTTATCTCAGTATCAAATAGAAGTTACATTGAAGGCTAGTGGAAGACACGGGCAAAGATCAGTTGTTTACTTTTTATTCTGATCTTTGTTCAGTCTGGTTATGAACCACAACAGCCAGCCACATAACAATGATATATACAGAGATCTTTTGTGTTATGCACAACCTTGAATGAATCTTAATTACATGTTGTTGATAGACCTTTAAAGACATATGAAGTTTGCTGCATGACTACAGCAATGTGGCTGATATAAATTAATATGCCTTCATCTGCATGTTCTAACATATTACTATTAGGCATACTCTGTACCTAGCACAGAAGCATATTCACAGCCATTAACATTTTCTGTGATAGATGACCCTCCTAAATATTTCCACACTTCACAACTGTAGAGTTGATATGAATCAAGTCAAGGAAGCAAAGGAAATGATTCTCTACCTCCATTTTCCCCATCAAATAAAGCCCACCCATCTGTGCTTCCCTCCCTAGATGAAAGAGTAGAATAGGAAAAGAAAATATGTAAAAGGGATATATTTCATCATCAGATAGTATCGGGCTGTGTTGTTGGGAGCCAACATCTATAGCTACATGGCTGAGGCCTGTAAAGGCCCATCTGGAAGATCGCCTCTGACATAGGATATCAGTTATACCTATAATATTGGCGTGTGATTGATGACCAGTGTGCATACATGGCAGTAAAATTATAAGAAAAATCTCTTACGTCTGATGAAAGGTTATACAGCAGAATGACCTTGTCCTTTCTAAATTTTCTTCTTTCTAGATATTTTTCAAACTTCTATTCTCTGGTGAGTCAACTCTTAAGCAGTTTCCCCCAGAGCTAAGATTAGAGACTAAATTACCATCATAGTCTTATTGCCCTGTTCCTGGCCAGGCAGAAAGGATTGCTATTGTCCCATTACAGGTATACATTTCCTTGCCTTTGTGCTGTTAAATACCGAAAACTGTCTACACCCCAAAGCCATTAACTTGGCGACTATGCCTTTGTTTCATACCGACTATGCCTTTGTTTCATACCGAAACTCTGTCTGCCTCTGTTTACCTCAGCCTGAGGCCATGTGGCCATCCATTTCCTTACTCAGGGCTGTGAAAGCTACTATATGATTTCTAGAGTAGACTTGTTAGGATAAAATATAATTTATACACTTATAGTTATGTTTTAGAGTATATTTGAGTGGACTTGTGCTTGCTGTTTTGTTTCTTTTGGTTGCATTGTTTAGATATAATAGTTATTATACGATTTATAAAAGAATTAATGATAAGGTATTGGCTTATAGGATATAGCATAGTAGTAAAGGTCAATCATTACAAAAATTAAAGTTTAGACATAGGAAATTCATTTAAGTCATGGTAAGGTTTTATAATTTAAGAATAAGTTTTAATAGTTATAGAATTACAGGACACTACATTCCATAATAGATTAATAGAATAACTGAGTCATTTAAGTAAACTTATAGATTATAGTATAGTGTTAAATTGATACTATTAATCATTAAAAATATTAGGAGTCAGTAAACAGATTTAACTTAGAAAAGTTTTTGTATTAATCAGGGTCTGGAACAAAGAGTATAATGTGAATGATTTATTGAACATTGTGGAGAACACTTTGAACAATCTGTATAAAAATTGTATATCTGTGAATTTAATGTAAGTTTTGTGAAACACGTCATGTATCATGGAGTTGTAATTGTTTGCTTGGAACTTGCAAGTCTCGTGATACGTAATTTGCATAAAGTTTGTACGCCCCCAGAGTGATTGACACACTGATGGAGGGTATGGAAAAAGGTATATAAGTTGGAAGGAGTTCAAATAAAATTTGGCTTCAGTCCTGATCAGACTGTTCCCAGAAGAAATCGCCTCTGAGTGGTCTCTTCTAGCGCCATCTGGATTCTCCGTTGCGGTCCTAACCCTACCCTCCGTCGGGGCTGGTCCCCGACATATTGGCGCCCGAACCCAGGGACCTGACTTCGGTAATTATAAAAATATACTTTTCAGTTTGTTTCTCTCGTTTCCAGATGGATCTTGCCTAAGGGTGCTGCAGCCCCCCGGAGTGCGCGGGTAGAGGCAAGTAAGAGTGAGCGTGTTACGTCGCCGACGGGACTGTGCGACCCCTTTGCGCCACTGAGCGTAGCCCTTTGTAGTGTTAGTGTTTTCGTCGCCGACGGGACTGTGCGACCCCTTGTAATATAAGTGTATTGTGTATATTGAAAGTTTGTTTTACAGAAATAGGAAATTGCGGCTCCAAGGAAAGGAGAGCCTATATTCGTATTAATGTGTAAAGCTTTGAAACATAAAGGTGTAAATGTAAGTAGAGATAAAGTAAATTCTTTTTTAGACTTTGTACAGAAAGTTGCCTACTAATTTCATTTAAAGTCTTTGTCTAAGGTAAAGCAAAAGGCAGATAAAAATTATGAGAATTTCATTTCTAAAATAACCACCATGGTCAAATGAGTAATTACTAACAAAGAGGTAGCAAAAATTTTAGTAAAACAATTGGCTGTTAAAAATGCTAATAACATTTGTTAGGCTTTAATAAGACTGATAAAAAAGACCGGCAGTATAATTGATTATATCAGACAATGCTAACAATAATGATGATTAAAAACCCTTCCTTCCTGCCACCCATGCTGCACCTCTCTCTAAAGTTTTCCTTTAAAAGTTAAGAATACTGAAATAAAGCCTGAACTTAGTCGCACTTTTCTTTTCCTTGTAGAAATGTAGAAAGCTCAAGTAATAATAAACAAATGTATATAAGTAAAGTATAAGTGATATAAGTAATATAAGTAACATATATAAGCAATATATATATAAGCAATATAAGCTATATATATAAAGAATATATAAGTAATATAAATAATATAAGTCATACATAAGTAATATAAGTAATATAAGTAAAATAAGTAATATAAGCAATATAAGCAGTATATATATAGCAATATAAGCAATATATAAGCAATATAATTAATATATAAGTAATAAGTAATAAATAAGTAATACATAAATAATATATAAATAACTTATATAAGTAAAAGTATATAAGTAATAAACAAAAGAATATCTCGTTGCAGTCTTGTTTTAACTGTGGTCAAGTCAGATAAATTAGCAGAGATTGTTTGATTAAGCAAGGTATGGCTAACTTACATGGCACACTCACCATTTACTAAGTCTACACGACTAAAAGCTTTGAGTCCCAATTGCCAAAAAGGCTTTCATTAAGCTAGAGAATGCCTATCTAAATTTCTTAAAAATGGTAATCCTTTATTTTTCTTTTTTGGTCTGAACCGAGATTTATTAAAGGGGCAGTTACATGAAGGAACTGTAACCGAGAGAAAGCAGGAGAGAGAGAAAGGAGAGAGAGTAAGAGAGTGACAGGGATAGAGAGAGAGAATAAGAGAGAGAAAGAGGAAAAATGGTAATCCTTTAAATCAACAACGAGCCACCCCTGAGAGTACCGGACTAAACTTGTGTTCCTCCACCGCAACAATATTAACTCCGGACATTCCGGTAACCCCAATTCATGTGGGAGAAGGGCCCTCTCCCAGAAGGAATAGTGGGTGTAATATTAGAAAGAAGTTCCTTATCTTTACAAGAAATTTCCATTATTTCTGGAGTGGTGCATTCGGATTACACAGGAGGAATCCAGGTACTTGTCACTCCCCCTAACAAAACTGCAGTTTAACAAAAGTCAGAGAATAGCCCAGTTGCTGCTCCTGTCTTATCACAAAACAGGTAAAACTAACTAAGCTGCCTAGAGGTAACTCTGGATTTGATTCTAGTGATGTTGTTTTTTGGGTTCAGGAGGTTACTAACTCTAAACCTTTAGAAGATTTATATATACAAGGAATTAAGATTAAAGATTTGTTGGACACCAGTGCCGATGTTTCCTGTATTGCCGGGAAAATTGGCCTGTTTCTTGGTCTACTCAAAAAGCTCTCTCAGGACTCATAGGCATTGGTCGAGTACCCTCAGTAGCCAATAGCTCTAAAAATTTTAAGTTGGACAGATGAGACCTCAAAAACTTTTGCCCATACGTTATTCCATCTATCCCCTTTACATTATAGGGAAGAGATATTCTTACTCAAATAAGCATGCGTTTATATAGCAGTAATAATAAAGCTTAAGCACAAATGCTGCAGATAGGCTATGATCCCTTGGCAAAGACTGACAGGGGATGCAGGAACCTATTCAAGTTAAAGAAAAGACAAATTAAGCCCAGAGGATTGTAAACAATTTACATTCAGTTTACTCTGAGAATTCAAAAACTTTTTTTCCAGCTCCAGGAGTTAACTGTCGAGGACTAAGACTTAATATGCTATGACAAATGTATATAACTCACTTTCCCAGCTTTGGAAAATTGTCTTATTTACATGTGACTGTAGACACATTTTCTCATGTTATTTTAGCTTCAGCAAAAACTGGAGAAGCCTACAAGGACGTGGTACAACATTTATTCTTTTGCTTTTCACAGCTAGGTATGCCGGAGCAACTGAAAACCAACAATAGTCCTACATATACATCTAAATCTTTCCAGCAATTTTACTCCCAATTTAATATTTCTCATTCCACAGAAATTCCCTACTATCCACAAGGTCAAGCCATGGTTTAAAGAGTTCACCAAACTTTAAAAAATCAATTAAGTTATAAGAGGGTGAGTTCAAGTATAGCTCCCCTCACCACATCTTGAATCACACTTTATTTGTTATTAATCATTTAAATTTGGACTTCAGGCTATTCAGCTATGGCTAGACATTGAGATCCAGAAGAAAGTATAAAACCTCTAATAAAATGGAAGTCTTCTTATAGGAAAAGGGTAGAGCCTGCTTTATTTTGTGCTCAAGTTAAACATGTTACTAATCATAATTTTTTCTTATGAAGGGCATTCCAACTCCCTACCTATTTGTTTTTATAATAATTCTGCTTTTAATAATTACCAAACTTCTTGCTTAATGTCTACCTTTAAGTCTCTGAGTACAGAAAGCCCTTATCAGGACAATATCGAGGACGGTTGGCGACTGGAGATGTAAATGCCTGGAGGAACCGCCCCTAGCCGTGTGACTAGAGCTTCATCACCTCTCAGCATACCTGCTTACACCTTCAATGATACGGAAAAGGACTGGTCACTCATACGGCGAGATGCTGGCTTCCTGAAATGGAGAGACCGTGCTTATAACTCTAAGGTGGACTATCCTGTACCCGGTGAAAAACTACATATTAGTGATTGGGGTTTTAATGGCTCTACACTTGCCACAGCTAGAAGGCACCCACATGGATGGGCTATACCCATGTTTCAAAGTTCTCTATCTTCTAATCATTCATTACAAACTCAGCTTTATTGATTGTTTGCAGCAACAGGTCCTGTAACACTTTATTGTCCTCATTCCGGTTTTACAAACTTTTTACAGGCTTGTGTTGATTCCCCATATGTTTTGTTAATTGATAATGCTCATTCTATTTGCTCAGTAATATATAATTATGGTCATTTTAATATTACTTGCAAAAATTGCACTTTAGCTAATTATATTCTAGGTAATCCTTATCAGGTTTTTATCCTTAAACATCCTGCTTATGTTTTTGTTCCTGTTCATCTTCCGGACCCTTGGTATTCTTCTCCAGGTTATTATTTAATAGAACAGGCTACTGCTATGTTAAAAAGACAACGTAGATTCGTAGCTGCTTTAATTTTAGGAATTTCTGCATTAATAGCTATTATAGGATCTGTAGCAGCGTCTGCCACTGCTTTAGTACAGGAAGTGCATACAGCTGATCATGTAAATGATTTGTCTCAAAATGTTAGCTTAGCCTTCTTTACTCAAGAGCAAATAGATGAAGGTATTATTGATAGGTTAAATGCTTTAGAATCAGCATTAGTATACATAGGAAATCAAATACAGCACATTAAGGTTCAGATGTCTGTAGCCTGTCATGCACAGTTTAAGTGGATTTGTGTTACACCCTTGCCATATGATGGTCAGAATGTCAGTTGGGCTGATGTTCAGAAACATCTCATGGGAGTTTGGCAGTCTTCTAATTCTTCTTTAAACATTCAACAGTTACATAGTCAGATTACTGCTATTTCTCAGGCACACTTGTCCTCACTTTCATTTTCTCAACTAGCATCTAGATTCACTTCTTCCTTTCTCAGTTTGTGGCTTCCAATTCTCTTTGGAATCTGATCTATAATTTCATTGCTATTGGCATGATTGTTCTTTTTCTGCTGTTTATCTTTCCAGCCATCATCCAGCGTTTAAGGAAAGCAGTTCAACGTAACTCTGATAATATTCATTTGGCAGTTCTTACTAACAGCAAAAAAAATAATGTCATCTATCAGCTGGTCACTTATGTCATAAAGGCTAATATTTTGTGTCATCGGTGTCGTCAGCTCACCATTCTTCATTCTCCCTATGTCCCCTCAAGCTTTTACGCTCTTGGTATTCAATGACGGGTAAGAATCCAGCCACCTGGTATGAACCTAAGACAGGCCATCCTCGCGGGGAAGAGAATGTGCTGATGACGGGTAACAACTAGGTGAGGCGAGATCGACCTAAGACAGAAGCCAAGATGCTCAACTGGTTGTTTTAATAAAAAAGGGGGAAATGTTGGGAGCCAACATCTATAGCTACATGGCTGAGGCCTGTAAAGGCCCATCTGGAAGATCGCCTCTGACATAGGATATCAGTTATACCTATAATATTGGCGTGTGATTGATGACCAGTGTGCATACATGGCAGTAAAACTTATAAGAAAAATCTCTATACGTCTGATGAAAGGTTATACAGCAGAATGACCTTGTCCTTTCTAAATCTTACTTCTTTCTAGATATTTTTCAAACTTCTATTCTCTGGTGAGTCAACTCTTAAGCAGTTTCCCCTAGAGCTAAGATTAGAGACTAAATTACCATCATAGTCTTATTGCCCTGTTCCTGGCCAGGCAGAAAGGATTGCTATTGTCCCATTACAGGTATACATTTCCTTGCCTTTGTGCTGTTAAATACCGAAAACTGTCTACACCCCAAAGCCATTAACTTGGCGACTATGCCTTTGTTTCATACCGACTATGCCTTTGTTTCATACCGAAACTCTGTCTGCCTCTGTTTACCTCAGCCTGAGGCCATGTGGCCATCCATTTCCTTACTCAGGGCTGTGAAAGCTACTATATGATTTCTAGAGTAGACTTGTTAGGATAAAATATAATTTATACACTTATAGTTATGTTTTAGAGTATATTTGAGTGGACTTGTGCTTGCTGTTTTGTTTCTTTTGGTTGCATTGTTTAGATATAATAGTTATTATACGATTTATAAAAGAATTAATGATAAGGTATTGGCTTATAGGATATAGCATAGTAGTAAAGGTCAATCATTACAAAAATTAAAGTTTAGACATAGGAAATTCATTTAAGTCATGGTAAGGTTTTATAATTTAAGAATAAGTTTTAATAGTTATAGAATTACAGGACACTACATTCCATAATAGATTAATAGAATAACTGAGTCATTTAAGTAAACTTATAGATTATAGTATAGTGTTAAATTGATACTATTAATCATTAAAAATATTAGGAGTCAGTAAACAGATTTAACTTAGAAAAGTTTTTGTATTAATCAGGGTCTGGAACAAAGAGTATAATGTGAATGATTTATTGAACATTGTGGAGAACACTTTGAACAATCTGTATAAAAATTGTATATCTGTGAATTTAATGTAAGTTTTGTGAAACACGTCATGTATCATGGAGTTGTAATTGTTTGCTTGGAACTTGCAAGTCTCGTGATACGTAATTTGCATAAAGTTTGTACGCCCCCAGAGTGATTGACACACTGATGGAGGGTATGGAAAAAGGTATATAAGTTGGAAGGAGTTCAAATAAAATTTGGCTTCAGTCCTGATCAGACTGTTCCCAGAAGAAATCGCCTCTGAGTGGTCTCTTCTAGCGCCATCTGGATTCTCCGTTGCGGTCCTAACCCTACCCTCCGTCGGGGCTGGTCCCCGACACTGTGTGAATCCTTTTCCTACATATGCTTTGAGGTTTTTCCCAGGATAGGAGATGGGCAATGATGAACCATCCATGTAGTCTTTTTTGTGTCTAAACCCTTGAGATCATGAACACCTTGAGAGCTGATACTCATCTCCTAAGGTCTTGTAGGTCCTCTGCCTTGGCACAGAGTACTCAATATCCGATTACTAAATAGATGTTGGCATGTATCAGCAACGTGGCAAATCCAACTTAATAGAATGGCTTTTAACTATGGAAAGTTGTTCCTGATAAAGCTAGGTGATCATTAAGGTATTAAACCTGAGTCTATTAAACATTCATTTGAAAAAGTGCCCAAATATAAAAATGGCATTAAATGCATCAATTATTTACCCCAGGATCTTTTATCTCAGTATCAAATAGAAGTTATATTGAAGGCTAGTGGAAGCTATGGACAAAGGTCAGGTATTTACTTTTTATTCTGCTTCTTGTTCAGCCTGGTTATGTATTACAAACCACAATATTTAGCCACACAGCAATGACATATAAAGAGATCTTTTGTGACGCGCACAACCTTGAATGAATCCTAATTACATGTTGTTAATAGACCTTTAAAGATAATATAGGATGTTATTTTTATTATAGACATTTTTCTTCCCCCAAATGCATGTTATTATGCATTGATCTTTCCCAAATGGGTTTCTCCATTGGCAAGTGTTTTCAAAACAACTTATCAAGAGAGATTATGCGAAAATTCAACCACTAGATGGAGTGGCTTTTATAAGTCCTCAGGAATCAACTTGTTATTCTAGTCAGTGGACAGAGGTCTTGCTTTGGTTCAGCAACTTCTCCTCCTGCTACAACATTTTATGTATTTTACAACTGAATTAATTAAAATATAAATAAGAAAATATGTTATGGCGGGTTAAAATGGGCTATTACTACAGCCTACCAAAACGAAATTTCTAATTACTTTTCTGAGGCGAAAGGGCATTGGGAAAATGTAATATATTGATGAAAATTAACTGTGAATATTTGGAATTCTGCCTCAAGAAAGTAATTAAGAATGAGTAAAGGAAAGTAGTTCCACGTGTAACAAATATGTTTATGTCAAGAGATGTTTATGGTAAGAGGGGAGGTCTCAGGAAACCAAAACCAATTCTAATGACAAACTCATCTCATTTCTATTTTACAAAGTATTTGTCTTTCCTATTTCCAGATATGAAATCACCAGCACAGGTCATAACTCCATGATGAAAAAGAATGGAAAATTATTCTCTGTTATTTCAGGGACTAAAATGGAGTATTTCACAAGAAAAGTGGATATTGATTCAAATATTCATACAAACCGAAGACACACTGACTTTCTACATAATTCCACTTCCTTCCTATCATTCTCTCACTAAAATAATTTTAAATAAGTTTAAATTACTGTGTAAATCCAAGGCTTTCTTCCTACAGTATTTTTAAAACTAGGTATTTATGTAGCACCTACTTTACTTGAAATGTTTAGAAAATTTTCAGTGTGTGCTAACAATGCAAGACAAACAGAAAAATATGCTTTCAAGATGCAAATAATTATATATAAACAGAACTGGAAGAACGAGGTTTCAGGAGCGATGCAAAATATGCTTTGGAGATGTAGTTGTGATTAAGAAGTATGCATGCAAATTGGATGCGAGTGCAGAATTTTTATGCCACTGAAACCTTGAGGTAGTTCTATTGTATTTACTCAAGATCAAACCCTTCTTAGAGTTTGTGTGATATAATCATGAGGCTTTGAGAAACTGAGAGTGTTCAGGAAAACTGACATAAAGATAATGAATTAGTAAATAAGATGAGTGCAAATGGGCTGGAAATTTCTGTGTACATCTTAAAGAACCGTCTGAGAAGTCCTACCGTAGTTTGTAAGTGCATGCAGGGTTATCCTACAGGTCAGTGGCTGTTTCAAAGGGTAGCCTACCAACCAGCAGCATCAGGGAGCTTACAAGAAATGCACATTCTCAGGATCCAAATCAGATCTATGAAATCAGAAACTCTACTATTGGTTTTTGGGTTTTGTTTTTGTTTTTTAACAAGACCTCCAGGAGATTTTAACACATTCTGAAGTTTAAGAACCACTGTCAATTATGGAGACCTATGAAAAAGACTCAGTGAGGGGCAGAGGAGATAGAATTAACCTTTTAGGAGAACTGAGGTTAGACAAGAAGAAAGAATATTGAATGAGTATCAGTTTCCAGATCATTGACATAGATTGCTAAGGAAACCTGCTCATGTCAAAGTAGACTCCACGGAAGATCTTTAAAACCAAGGTATTCTTATTTAACTGGAAGAGACTAATGTAGTTTACCCAGAAAATAAGCATAAGGAGTGGGAAACCTCTTAAGGCTTTTCAGTCTACAATTCAGAGCTTCTCTAGTCTTTTTCGGGAAACGTATTATATATTTTGTCTAGCAAAGGAAAGTGGCTACTGTGCCATGTTTACTGGCATAGTAGGCAGATATATATTTTGAAGACCCTGTGCCATTTCTCCTAATTCTGTTTACAAAGTTTATGGCAAAGCTTTATAGGACTGCTAAGCCATTTACGTCAATAGCACTGTGAAGGAACCCATGATTACTGAGCACAACAGAACAGGGGGAAAAAAGTAAAAGTAATTAACATCTCAGTATTTCTTTTCGACTGGAAATGCTTCTGTTTCTGTTCTTCTTTTTCCTAAAACCATAAAATACTATATCACAAGAGATGAACCCAGAAAATGACAAAAACTAAAATGAAAATTTGTAGTAAGCCCACCACAAACCCACTGCAAATTATCTTACAGAATTACTCTGATAATTATGCAGTTTACACAGTTTATAGTTGGTGTCTTTAAAAAAAACACCCAAAAGTTATAAATATATGTAAATGTACCCCAAAGCACTTAAATATATGACTCTGGGCAAACTGTTCCCTCTCTAATTATTTTATCAATGAAAATGAATCACAAATTACTCATAATCGGTTCCCTTAGCAAAGGACTAAAATCATTAAAAGGTTTCCCCTTTTCTGTTCAGAAGTTAGATGCCACTTCCAAAAGTAGCTGTACAACTTTCAAAGTCAAATTTCCACAGATGCAGAGACACAGAATTCTTTGGACATTCTTTTCCTTACTACAGTTATATGTTAAATTACCTAGCTTTCCTTTTTCTCTATATACACATTGTTTGTTCACTACAACTTTCACAAAGGCTAAAGAAAACACTTATAAATTCTGGTAGCAATACATTTAAATGCATTGAAATTCTGATCCATTTAACCAGCCACCATGGAACAAATCAAAACACTCAGATTATAGTGGCATTAAATTAAGTTACTCTTATAAAGAATAAGTACTTTTTATTTATTTTTAAATATAGGTGAGTTAAAAGCAAACATAAATGACAAAGGCATACTAGTTAAATGATCGTTTTTTGGGGCAATCAATAATATTGGTTTACTTGCTATATTAAAAACATCATTTTTAGCCTCTTGACCAACAGAAACCAATGTCATGAAATTACCTAATACAAATGTCCTTATAAGTAGAAATGTATTTATAACACTTTTAAATTATGTCTTTAAAAAGCATCCTGGAATTTATTACCAGCTTGAATATAGCACTCCTATAACAACTCAATTTGCAGAACTCATAGTGATTCCAATTTTCTTCTCTAAAGTTTTGACCTAAAAGAACAAATGATGAAAGGGCAAAGGAAACAGGGAGACCCTCCAATACAACATAAACTTTGAAAAACGTAATTTCCTAATTACATTGTATTTAATTATATTTAAATATGCTATGGACATACACAGTTTGTGAAAGCATTTGTCACTATATTAAACTATCACAACAGATTGTCTGGTACATCTTTGAAAAATGCCTCTGCTTTTTTTTTTTAAAAAAAGCAATAGCATGGAATTTGCTAGTAGGAAAAAAAAAACCAGACGTTACATTATCAAATTTAGGAAACTACGCTGCACTTTACCACCTGAAGATAAAAAAAAATTTAAAATGCTATTCAGAGTTTATGATAATGGCAGTAAGAAATCAAACCAAAGAAATCAAGTCACTATTCAATGAATCCAAAATCTAAACAAGAATTCTAATAAGAGTAGAAAAATAAGACATTAAATGATTTAAAAAATTGTACTTTAGGGGAAAATTATTTGCGATTTATGCTGGGAAAAAGGAACTTAGATTCCTTCTTGCACTCAAAAAATGCAAAATGTACTTCAGGAAACTGATTCAAAAATACAGAATATAGTGCGGTAGAACAATGAGGGGAAATGGCTAAAAATCAATAATTCCCATCTTACCAGTCTCAACTTACATATTCAAAAAAAAAAAAAAAAAAGGAAACAAAACAAACAAGCAAAACTTTGAAAGTTTTTCTGAAGTGCAGGTGTGAAAATTTCTCCAGTTGGGGCTAAAACAAAATTCACAGTGTTCCCAGAACAATCGTGATGACACTGCCAGGCCCATTTGCTCACGTTTGGGGAGTAAACAAGCTTTCCTCAAGAATCCATACAGACACAACTATGAACCTCAGGAACTCCGTGGTCACTAAGTTACTAAATGCACATGTCCACATGAACCTTTTAAATTAGAGGTTATCCCAATAATATTCATTAATCTATATAGAAAATATTTCAATTATATGGAAAATAGCAATGAAAACTCTATCAAGAATATAGTTGCACATGCAACTAACTGTCCTAGAAAAACTATTATGATGAAATGTACTTTATTTCACCATGAGCCACCCTACTGAATGAAGAAACATGAGCCAGGAAGCTTTTAGTAAATATTTTATGTCAAGAAGTAGAGGAAATCACACTGATTACATTATGTAATGGCTTTGATCTATTACTACTGGTAGGTCATAAACATACCTATTATCCATGTGGATAAGTTTGAGATAGAAGTTCATCTAACATCAAGCAATTTGAATAGTAGCAAGAGGAATGATAAGGTCTTTTAAAAACAACCCACCCTTCCCCTCCCAACAAATTTCCTATAGTTTTAACTTACTTGTGATAACATTATAATGTGTTCTATAGAGCAAATATAACTATCTTAATACGCATTTTGTGATACAGGAATAGCCTTCTAGGTTTTCTTCCAATTTGTACAGCCCTAATTTCCAAAAAATAATAACAAGATTGGTAAAACTGTCTTAAACCCAACAGTGTTATGATAACACTAGAAAAGAATGTGACGGGCCTGATCCTGGCATATTCGTCAGATTCTTAGAACACACGGGACTGGAACGAATGCCCATCTACTGGAAAACAAGAACAGCCTTGTTTTGATTCAAGGTGGATACATCCTTTTGCTTTGAGTCTTTAGGGTCCATCTGCACAGCTGCTTTGAACTTGGACGTTTCCCCAAATCTGTAATATTTATTTAAAATCGGAATTGTATGTTCAAGTGTGTCGAGTCAACATGTGTCAATTTTTATTTCAGTCATGATCTACATCGATTAAAAAGTTTATTTATGCATGTATACAAAAGTGTGTTTATACATCCAGTTGTCTGAAATTTGGTAGTGCATAATTTGATATTATACATGTTCTGGATGACATTTAATGTTTGTTTTAGTCCTGGAGATATTACTGAGAAATCTGAGGGGATCTATGTTATAAAGTTAATCCACTCTAATCTAAGAATATCCAGATAAGTTAATTAAATGGTTACCCAAGCATTAAATAACAATTCAGTGGCAAAGTGTTGAATTCTTCAGTGCCTCCATTAAAAAAAAAAAAAAAAAAAAAAAAAAGGCATTCAGGCAGCCACAGTATAAAGTTACCATTTTTATAAGAACAAGGTTAGGAAAGAACTGGAGATTCGAGGAAGGAAATACAAAGTTAAAATTTCATCAATTCAAAATATATAAATTGAGTTTGATTTCCTCTTATTCTTTAAGTTATCTAACCATGATCAGTCAGTCAATAGGAGAAAAATCAGCAGAGCTGGCTGTCCCTTGAAATATAGATATGCAATATATAAACCTGGCCCTAGCACAGCCTTTCAAACAATGTTGTGTCCAGGTTGTTTCAGAGTCAAAAGCAGAATTATAAATAATGGAAACCCAAAGGCTGGTTTCACGCTAACTATTTGTCAGTTCAATTAGAAAATGATGAATACAAAAATAGAAGAGACAGACTTATACTGGAGACGTGGCATCCTTTTTAGCAGAGAATGAAAGCTCTCATCTGTGTTCTTTATGCAACTGAGCTAACATAATTATCCCAGGAATAAGAGGCAGCGACCTGAAGGACAGGCTCCATCTTCCTAACCAAATTCAAGAAGCTATAACCAAATCTCATGTTGCTAATCATGTGTGGTTAGGTATTCCTAAATTCAATTTGTACTTTTTTTTTTTTTTTTGCAGCATTCCTGGATAGCTAGTTAAGGGAGATAATCCCTTTCCTTATTAGGCCAACTGTCTTCTGGTGAGAAACATTTGGTAAGCGTGGTGAACTATAAACTGCTATTATAAGTTTCATTTCATAATAGTTTATTCTTACACAGCAAAGTATACCAATTCTAATTCCAAACACTAATATGCACGACAACCAAGGAGGCTGTCTAAATGTCCTGGTGGTTAATGTACATTCTGAGTCAAAGCAAAGAAGAACGCCATACGATTGTTTTGAAAGAGTTTCTCCGGCTTTGCCTTAGTAATTAATAAGCTGACACTGCATACTAAACACTTATCAACACAATCAATGGGGCTGCTTCCGTCTTGAGAAAATAGGTAAACCGATTCAGGAGTTTTCTTTTGGAATAGACTGTGCTATGCCACAAATATAGTGGTTCTTTTGGAGAATTTCATTCCCAGCAGCTTCATCTTGGTAACATTTAACAATTTCACTATTTTAACATTTTGAAATGCCAAAAAGAACACACTGATCCTGCAGCTAGGCTTATTAGAGAAGAGCAATCTCACAGGCAAGACGGAGAGGAACAGAGTCCACTGGGAAAAGGGTAACAGAAAAAGACAGAAAACAGTGGATAACAAACAAAGCCAAGAGCACTCCAAGGTGGGATCTGATTTTCACCAGCATTTAAAACTTTACACACTAAATTAAATAATATCACCGATGGCTTAGTTAAGGTTCTGGTCATAACATTCTTTGTGCATACACATATATTAATGCTATTAAGATTCAGGGACATGAATATAATTTGCCTTCCTAACAAGGAGTATGCAAGCATAGTAATTTTATTTGTGAAAGGTCACAACTGAGCATTTCCACCCTGTGGCATCATTTTACACCCACGGAGACTTAGGAACACAATGAGACCTCTCCCCATCAGACACTGGATACATACCTCAGCCAAGTGTGCGCCTCGCCTGGAGTGGGAGACATCTTTGAAACCAAAAGAGTCGGTTTACAGTAAGTTCTCCTGATAACCTAAAATGGATTAGTTTTTAAAAACCAAGTCCAACATCAAGCCTCGTGCCCAACTGTGGTAACTGTCACTGTGCCCACAGATAACTGCCTGCAGTATGCAGTGTTTTACCATTCTGGAGGTGCGTGACTTCTGTCCATGTATGGATACAATCAGAAAATAATTTGTCTCACTTAAGAAACTATACATGACCTTTTATTTTTATGAAATTGCTCTCCACCGAGTTAGAGAGTGGGGGAGGGGAAAGGAGTGCTGGGGGGGGAAGGGACAGAGAAAAATCAATCAGTGTGTCTTCCCTTGCAAACTGTCAGTAGGGTGGGATTAGAAAAGCAACACTTTAAATCAGATAAAGTCCTATGGGAACCTTAAAGGTTGGTTGCTCTGAGCTTCTCAATATTCTGCAAAATAGATTGATGTCAGTGGTGACCCCACTGATACTCAATGTCCACTGAGCTTCCTCTAAGAAATTGCATTTCCCCCATTGTTCAAAAGATATTAACTTGGTAAGAAAAATGAGAAGTTATGGGATCCATAGAGATATCTTTCAACACCTTTAAAGCCAGTAAATCTTCTCTAGTCTCTTATTGGATTAAATGCCCAAGGAAGCTTAATATATCAAGACATCAACAACAAAGCAAGGATAGCACTTATTTGAAGGAAAGTAAAAAAGATGGGGGCAAATGATTACGAGGTTGCCAGAACATCTTTTCATCTGTTCAATTTAAAATCCTGGAGATAAAGAATCTATTAACATTAGAAACATGCATAACGCTTTTAAACTTTCAAGTGACCAAACGACAGCCTCTCACGTCTGTCAGAGCGAACCCATTTGCATTCGGGAGGTGATCCATTTATGATTTGTGAACCTTAGCAAGAAATGTCTTTTAAAAATGCAACATCAACTTTACACATCTGATCCTGGCTGGTCCTGACTTAAACGGTTCCATCAACATTCCAGTCGGGGTCTGAGTTAAACGCACATTTGCTTTTCCTCAAAAAGAAGTGGGTCCTGCAGCTACCCTTTCCTATCTCAAAAGTTTATTATTCGATATGCGTTTCTTTGTGTGACATCTAATATTCGACTTTAGTCGATTTCTAGGTTTGGTGCAGAGAGCGAGGCACTTCCCTGGGTGGAAAGACAGTTGCTAACACGGTTTACAGACATTAAGCACCAACTCAAGCGCCCGTTTTCCAAACACGCACAATTGCACCTTTTCGACTCACAGACATCAGTGCACACAGAGAGCCAGGTGCACACACACTCAAGAAAGAGTAAAGGGCAGAGACCTCCAGAAGTCGCACACACCACAGTTCCCAGGCGGAGGCCGCCCAGCCGAGCCACACCGACGCGCGATCGCTCTCACGGAAGAAGAACTCCGCGGAGGGCACCTGGGCACCGCACCGGCCAGGGCCCGAGGGGGCGGGAGGCGGCGAGGCTCTCCGGACGCGGCTCCGCCAGGTCTTACCCTCCGCGCGCCCCGGTCCGCGGGGCAGACGCTCCCTCGTGGCTCCCGCCCGGGGCGGGGTCTGCTCCTCCGCGAGCTCGGACGGCCCCCCGCCCCCGACGCCGGCGAGCCCTGCGGGAGCCGAGGCGCCCCGCCCGGGCCAGGGGACGGCGCCGCGCCCGCCGCGCGAGCCACGAAGCGGCGGAGGCGGGGACGCGGCGCGGGCAGGGGCGGCCGGGCGAGCCGCGCGGCGGAGGCGGCGCCGGGACGCCGGCGGGGCGGCGCGGGGAGCGCGCGTGCTGCGCGGCCGGCCGGCGAGGCGCTCGGCCCGCGCGCCGGCGGGCCCCGGCCGGGCCCGCCCCCGCCGCTCCGGCCGCCGCGAGCCTCGCCCGCCCGCGGCCCGTCCCGCGTCTCCGCCGCCCGGGCGCCCGTCGCCTCGCCCAGCCGCGCGGTGCCGCCGCTGCCTCCGCCGCGCGCCGTCTCCGGCGCCCTCGCGCTGGGTCCCATTTATGAAGCGCGGGCCCATCACGTGTCGACGAGCCTTTGTCCTGCCCGGGCGGCGGCGGCACAGACCCGCCGCGAGCCGCGCGGGGAGGGCCCTGCGCGCGGCGCCCGCGGCTCCAAACTTTGCGCGCGGGCCCCGCCGCGGCGCGCGCCCCGGGGCCGGGGGCGACGCGCCTCCGCGGCCCGCGGCGCCGCCTCGCCCGCGCTCCCGCCTCCGCGCCCGGGACCCCGCGGCCCCGCCCCCGCCCCCGCCGGAGACCCTCGCGCCCCGCCGCCCGCGGGGGCTCGGGCCTGCGCCTCCGGCCCCGGGGCCGGCGGCCACGCGCGCCCGGCCGCGCGCGGCGCCGGCCCCTGGCGGGGTCACGTCTGGGGCGGCCCGCCGAGCCGGAAGGGGAAGGGGCGCCGGGGGGCGGGGCGGGCGCGCCGGGCGCCCCCTCCCCCGACCGCCCCCGCGGCGCGGCGGCGAGCCGAGCCCGGGGGCGGGCGAAGCCTGGGGACCGCGCCGCGCAGCCCCGGGCGCTTGGCTACCTGGCTGCGGCCGGGCGGCCACCTGTCCTCCGCCCTCGGGGCGCCGCCCAGCTCCGCGCCGCGCCCTCTCCGGTGCCCGGCGCGACCCCCGGGCGCGCGCCCCCCGCCCGTGCCCCGTGCAAACAGTCGGGCCCCGCGGGCGGCCGGCGCGCGCCTCCCCGGCCGCCGCGGGGCCGCCCCTCGCACCTTCTCGCAGGGGGAGACGCCCCCCCGGGCCGGGCGGGGGCTCCCGGGGCTCGGCGGCGGGCGCCTCGGGCGCCTGGGGAGCCGCGGTGCGCTCGGCGGCCGCGGCAGGAATTAGGGGACATGCCCGTTAATTGCTTCCACGCTCAGCCGCCGTCTGCCTCCCGTGCGCACGGATCAAACCTTAATTGGTCTTTACACGTATCGTGGTGAACTACGAGCCTCCAAACGAGCCCCAGCCGCTGCTGCGGCCCGGAGGGCGCGCCCCTCCCCCGCCGCGGGCCGGCCGCGGTTATTTAGACATCTTGGTCTCGTGAGTGGGGTCGGGAGAGGGCCGCGCGGCTTCCACCTGATGGAGCCACGTCACGCGGCCTCACGGGCCCGCGCCGAAGGCACTGGGTTCGGTTCCCGGCCCGCCCGATGGTGGCCGCCTTGGCGTTCATTTGCTCACACCTGGCGGGATCTGCTCCAAACACCGTCCCGCACCGGCCTCCCCGCCCCCCCCACCAGAGACAGCGGCAATCGTCAGGTAGCTGGGCCCATATTTGGACACGTGGCTAGAATCCGGGAGGGCGAGCCTCCCAAGCAAAGAAGGAAGATCGGTGGGCAGGAAGCTGCAGATGGGTAGGGTCAAGACCCTGGGGGAAGGAAGGCTGCGGATCCGTTTTGGAAACGTCAGGTCAGATCGTGCAAAGGCTTCCTGCAGAGCGCTCGTGCCGCCTTTGAAAAACTCCCTAGGCCTCTCTAGGGTAGAGGTGTCTCCTTCCATCAGGCACATGCCCATTTGCCATGGAATCTACAGATGAAATGAGGCAGTGCTGCTCGGTAGGTAGGTGGAAAAAGTTATAAATAAATCGGCTGGACCTGTCATTATTAGATGGGAGAATGATTGACATGGGGCTCGTGCTGTGAACCCCAACCACGGTGCTCCAGGCACTCTACTCTCTACTCAAGGGGCTTGGCTCTCCTCCGTGGTGGAGACAGCTCGATCTGGAGATCAAAAGGCGGGGGTGGGGGGTGGGGGGCTTTAATATTTGTTGCTCTTTTTCCTTTAGAGGTCATTGTTGTTAGATTCACCCCTCACCTCACACCCCTGGCAGGAGGAAATATCTGCAAAATGTCCCCCTCCTTGTGACCTCCCAGGCTCTGATTTCCCAAGTGGCCAAATGAGCACAAGAAATAACTTCAAAGCCTCTCCACCGCCTGGTAGCACAGGTTCAAATGATTCCTAGTAATTAAAAGAAAGGATATAGGCAGCTCTTCTTCTGTGAGAAGGACGGCTTTCCATCACAAGAACCCTGGAGGAAGTGGGTCCTGAAATGCTTTCAGGCATCAGGATCTCCCCTGAGTGCTGCCACCCTGACCTGTGGCCAGGCGTTGTGTGCTCTTGGAGTGGCAGAGTTGTTTAGCATCTCTTAGCCAGACAATGCTGACACCCTGATGGTGCCCCTTCTATAAGAATCGTTCAATAGCTTTGTGGTGGTCAACATTGAATCTGAAGGTGGGAGTCATTTACAACCTGCAGAAGATACTCCATGGAGACCTCATGACTCAGCCATGCCAACTTTTGCTTTTTTTTTTTTAAATAAGCAATCTAATGATCATGTCTCTAAGTCATCCCAAATCTCTTTTGATTGATGGTGGATTTCTTCACTGAATTCTACGAAATTCTGAGCGGAAACCTGGGATTTGAATGGCTTGAGGTCTGTCTGTTGATGAGCCAAAGTGACCTGTGGACAGAGCCAGTCATTCTGAATCTAATCCATAGTGACTCCAGCAGCTATAGCCTGTTATTCTGTTGCTGTTCAAGAGTTGGGGGCGGGGGATGACTGGAGCCTGACAGCTGGTGAATTGTACTGGCTTCCATTTAGAACTCAAGGATAATGTTCAGTAATGGAGTCAAAATTTGACTTGTGACCTGGCATTTTATCGCCACGCGTGAATGCTTTGTCAAAACTGAGAGAGTTATTACGTTGTTTGGCAAATACCGTTCTTGTGGGCATGCCTGTACATCTTTAAAAGTTCGTCAGGGTGTTAAACTGACAGTCAAGGCTGCTGTAACTTTCTTTCCCCTTGGACGGGGGGAGCTGGAGGAGGGGCAGACAGCAGACAGCGTGGAGGGAGGATGCCCTTCCGTGTCTTGGCGTTCCCATGTTGCAAGGATCACCTTTAGATGGGAGGAAATGGTTTAGTTTCCACATGTGGCAGGCCATCCACTGTGTTCATGAGAGAGTCGGCAGGAATGACAAATGCAAGCTGTCAGCATCCCTATTAGGAACATTATGTTGAGGGCACATATACATTTAACACAAAATGTTGGATGGCTCTTGCTCACCACAAACCTGGCTTGAATTTGAATCCATGACCTTCTGGGGAAAGACCCTGGCAGCCCCTTAACAGGCTTCACTAGTCCCTTCGGTGCTAGGCTGTCTGGTTTTTCAGATCTTTATCCTTTTAAAATTAGAACAGGGCTATGATGAGCCAATTTACTGCCATTCTGTGTAATTTAGGTTATTCACTCAGTGAAATGTAGAGAATGAGAGCACAGTTAAGTCTGCATATTTCAACTTCAAAGAAAGATCTCAATTTATGACTGCCCAAGTGTTAATGCTAGACTGGACGTAAAGCGTTTAGAGAAGCGAATCTTTCTTGGTGAGTTCACTGTGGATCTGAAAGGAATTGGATGTCAAGATTTTGCTTTTTTAATTTTTAACTTGCCATGGTTTGTCATGCCTCTCTCCCACTCCCCAAATGGGTGGTCTAGTCAGTGATGAGTAACGATTCCCTGGTTTGGGAACTGGCGAAGCCAAAACATAACTCTCTTTTAGAGCTTTGAGGGTTCGGTCCAAGTTTGGCCCTCACGTTTCCTTTGATATTTTCGGTGCAATGCTCACACCCCAGGGCTGGAACGCTCGCTGATTAAAGACATTTTGGGAATGATATGACTGCACGATTTCATTCTAATTCGGAGCATTACTTTAGAGTTTCAACAGCTGTTATTGGCTCTCCTTGGAAGCATGAAAGCATTTTGGGTTTCAGTGGCTCTGCAGCGCTGGATGGGAATCTGCCTCTTCACTCCCAGCCTGAAGCGTAAGTGTCAGCAAGTGCAGAAGGGGCTGGGTGCTGCCATCCACAGCACGAGGGCTCAAATGCCTGTTTTCTCGTGAGATGCTTCACCAGCGATGCAAGCAACTGGAAGAACCTCCCGCCACTTTTGCGTGCCTCTCAAGCACTGTGGGTCGGTGATGGAAAATAAGACTCTTTTTTCACTCCACCGTCAGAAATTAAATTTCTCCTGAAACCTGCTCTAGGTGAAGAAGCCGGTTGCCAGGGTAGGGATAGGCGAGTGAGCAAGAAAGGACCATGGGTTCTCTGACCTTGAGAGAGACTGTGTTTTATGAGGCACCAAGAAAGTCATGCCACTTCTCAGTGATCTTTCTGTCTAACTAAACAGACGCTCATTAGGGCTTTTTTGGTGGTGGTTGCTCACCTTCTCACCTTCTTTCATTAAACCCAGATCTTTAACATCCCAGCTGAGCAGCGCAGGGAAGGCTGAGAAACGTTCATATGTTTTGTTTTGTTTTCCATCACCAAGCAGAGGATCGGTAATGAGGAGATGGATCATCCTTTCATTTCAAACCATCTGAGGAGTGTGTGCTAACAGATAATAAACAAGCACATCGTGCAAACAGGAGGAGCAAGAAGGCAGTTAATAAAGCTTTTGTTCCCCTCTTGATTAAACTCTTACAAACTGGTCACCAAAACTTGATCATTAAAAATGCTGCAAAAGCCATAAAAAAGAACACAATCACCAATTTCGCAGCCACCTGGACGGAACTAGAGTCTATAATACTGAGTGACCTCTCACAGAAACAAAGATCGGAGTTTCACGTGTTCTCACTCATATAGTGGACCTTGAGCATCCAATGTAATACTATAAGAAAATGACTGACGGTACTGGGAAACCATGCGGGGGGAGGGGGATGGGATTAACAGTCGCAAATATCTGTCGGGGGATGGGAAAACACCTCTTATCAACAGGGTGTCTGAATGAAGCATAATTGTACACCTAACCCTTAACTGTACCCCACAAAACCATAATAAAAAAAATTGACTATGAAAAAAAATAAATGAATAAAAAGCTTTTAAAAAAAATGCTGCAAACACTGTATGTCTAAAGATTTCATTTTTTAAAATAGGGCAAGCCATAGTATTATAATGCTAAAATACAGCAAATGATGGAAAAATATACTCTAAGATATGTGCTTTGTCACTTGGCTTTCCTTATGAGTCAACTCTCAGTGTTTTTCATGGTTTACTTCAACTTCAGGTGGAAACTTTAAAAAGAAACGATCGTCCATCTTGGTCTATGAGGACTTAATGAAATAATATTCACAAACCCACCAGCCTGGTACTTGGAATTTAGGCTCTCAGGACTAGATGGTTGTTTTCATGTCTTCCCAGACTTCTGTTACACGAAAAAGCTGCATCTGTATGAAGTATATGGAGAGGGCCGCAGCATGGCTGAAAGCTCCTTAATTCTCAACCCAGAGGGCGGACAGCTGATTCATAAACACAGTGCTCACATTCTGAGGGCTTCTTGGGGCTCAGCTGTGACTTCTTTGCCATCTCTCCCATTCTAAACAGATGCTGGAGATTATCTGCTTTGCACCATGGTCTGGACGTACTGATACCTTGAGAAGCACCCATTATCTGCTCCCTGCAGTTCACCAGCTTTTCCTTGAAATGCAGCTGCCAGTCAAAATGAGAATTGGCAAAAGCCAATGGGGTGTATGATTGGGCTGTGAGTTCGTTGTCTTGTCTGTTGCATCTAAAACATTACTAAAGAAACAGGTACAGCTCAGGCCTTATTGAAGAATTGAAAGTATCAGATTTTGTTGTTGTTGTTGTTTAAAGAAGTATTGATTTAGACGGGCTGTAGGTGAGACTTGAGAACATCTGGGGCTATAGATTTCACCTCCAGCTCTGGCGCTGACGGGCCAGGCTATCACATCCCATTTCTAGACTTCCCTTCTCTGGTCTGTGAGATGAGAGTAACATTAATCTGTCTAACTTCCTTTATATAATCTTTAAGAGTGTTTTATAAGATAATAAAGGTAGAAATACTTTGAGAAAAGCTTCTAGAAAAAGTCAAAGGAAAGGTTTTATTACCATTAATAATTTATTTGATTTAATGGTCCACTGATTTCTCAGTTGTATCAAATTTCATAGAATATTTTAATTATTCTGCTCACTTCAAGAAAGAATACATAAATTGTGAATCTCAGCACTTGCACAGCATTGATTTTGTATTGAAGGCCCAAAGAAGAGTATATAACGTGCTAATAACCAAGTTGAAAACTCTCACCCCACACCTTTAAAATAAAAAATAATTAAAAAAAGAAAAACAAAGAAAACTCTCAAGCAAGAGTACTGAGTGTATGTAATGGATATATATATATTCAAAGGAATTTTAGTTCATGGAATGATGGTATGTCTCTTTAAGCTAATATACTGATGTTTCTCCAAAATTCATATGTTGAAACTTAACCCTCAATGTGATGATATTAAGAGGTGCCAGCTGGACTTGGCGGCTCAGCCTGTAATCCCGCCCTTTTGGGAGGCTGAGGTGAGTGGATTGCCTGAGCCTGCGGGTTCGAGACCCGCCTGGGCAACTTGGCGAGACCTCATCTCTACAATAAATCAAAAATTAGCCAGGCGTGGTAGCGCGCGCCTATAGTTCCAGCTACTTGGAAGGATGAAGCAGAAGGATCGCCTGAGTCTAGCAGGTGGAGGCTGCGGTGGCCAGGAGCAGCCACTGCACTCCAGTCTGGTGATAGAGTGAGACTCCAACTCAAAAAAAAAAAAAAAAAAAAGAGATGCTTTCATGAATGGGATTAGTGATCTCACAAAAGGAGTTGAAGCCAGGCATGGTGGTTCACGGCTGTAATCCCAGCACTTTGGGAGGCTGAGGCAAGAGGATTGCCAGAGTTCAGGGGTTCAAGACCAGCCTGGACAATTTGGTGAGATCTCGTCTCTACAACAAATCAAAAAATTAGCTGAGTGTGATGGCACACTCCTGTAGTTCCAGCTACTTGGAAGGCTGAGGCAGAAGGAATGCTTGAGTCCAGCAGTCGAGGATGCTGTGGTCGTGAGCGTGCCACTGCAACAGAGTGAGACTCTGACTCAAAAAAAAAAAGTGAGTTGAAGGGAGTTATCTTGCCCCTTTCACCATGTAAGGACACAACATTCAACCCTCCTATCACACTTTGATCTTCCAAGCCTTCACAACGGTGAAAAAATAAATATATTATTTATAGATTACCCAATATGCAGTATTTTGTTATGGTATCCCCAATGGATAAAGATCCCTCTGAATATTGCTACCACATGCTACACACTGTTGCCCACTGAGGGTAACTTTTTCAGCTCAAGGAGCACAGTTTTATTATACATAAAAATCTAGAAAATATGTGATTTATTATCCTCTGAAAAAATCATTTTGCTCAAAACTGATAAGTGAGCATTAAGGCTGCATAACTCATGTTCTTCCTAGAGTGGGCATTGAGTATAATAGCAGTAACTTCATCTCTGTGTTGTGTGTGGTCTCAGGCATCAGAAGAACAACTATGAGTCTAGAAATTCTGTGCATGAAGTTAATTTAGGAGCTATTAATAATTGCTTAGCTATGATCTCATATATCAACTCTGCACAACACTCCAGAAAAAAAAATGATGTGACAATTTTGTAGTGCCAAATTTATTAAAGAACATATAAGGGGAAATGAACCGTTGGTAAATGTCATTTTAAAAAAAATCTTTAGTCCTGAGCCTTCTATTGTGATGTTATGTGGAGAATCCTAATGTAAGGCTGCTCCTCCAGGTCTCTGAAATCTTCTCTCCTCCGTCACCTTCTAGAGGAAGGCTTCCCTCACCTCTTTATCCAGATCTTTCTTCCTTTAAAAGCTGTTTTTTGTTTTTGTTAATAAGGAGGCTGTGAGGACAGGATGGAGATTTAGGAAGGAAAAAGGAAACAGGAGGAAAAGAGAAAATAAGAGAGATTTTTTTCCCCCCAGAAATATTTATATCTCTTAGAGTCCCTTAAATACTAAGAATGAGAAACTTGAGATGGTATGTGAAATTTGTGACCTGACACTTTGCCTAATGTGAAGCAATAATGGTGCTCAGCTTTCACAGGGCAGCCCCAAGAGTCTGACTTTGGAGCATTCCTCACATGTTCTGCAAGGGCAGGCCCCTGACTCATTTATTTCTGCTCTAAAATTAGACCTCAGAGAAATGGACTGGTCTAGGAATGCTTCCTCTGAAATTTACAGCATGATTGAGACAAAGAGTGGATGTTTAATTTTATTTGATTAAAAAATTATTTAAAGATAATATGATGTCAAGACAACACCATTCAGTGACATGGCCATAATAAGTTGGTTCAATAGTCAAGTTGATCATCTTATTGGTAGCCCTTTATTATTATTCTAAAGTAAAAATAGTATTTAAAACTACTGTTTTACTAAATAGTGAGATGTGTTTCATTAAAAAGAAAAATTATGTAATAGAAAATTCAAAGTCCACATCTCCACCCAGTACCCTTCTCAACTCTTTTTTTTATTATTATTTTAAAGATGTGGGCACAATTCAGGAATAAGTATATAAGTGATCATCATGCAGGTAAAGTTTGGGCCTCTCTTTGGGCCTCACTTCGCCAGTTTTGAGATCAGGTACCCTTATTGATGTTATGTGGCCTCCTGTCCACTACCCCCCGGCAGTTTCTGGCTACTGCCAATCCCTTTTTTATAGTATTATGATAAATGTTCAGGGTCCACTTATGAGTGAGAATATGTGGTACTCACCTCTTTGTTTCTGTGATAAATCAATGAGTATTATAGACTCTAAATCCATCCAAGTTGCTATGAAGTTCAAATTTTGTCCTTCTTTATGGCCACGTAATATTCCATCGTGTATATGTACCACATTTTTGATCCAGTCCAGTTTCGATGAGCAGCATGGTTGGTTCCATGTTGTTGCTATTGTAAATGGTGCTACAAGAAACATACATGTGCAGGTATCTTTTTTTTTTTTTTTTTTTGAGTTGGAGTCTCACTCTGTCGCCCAGACTGGAGTGCAGTGGCCGCTCCCGGCCACCGCAGCCTCGACCTGCTGGGCTCCGGCGATCCTTCCGCCTCCGCCTTCCGAGTAGCTGGAATTACAGGCATGCACTACCACACCCGGCTGATTTTTTGATTTATTGTAGAGATGAGGTCTCGCTGCCCAGGTGGGTCTCGAACCCACGGGCTCAGGCAATCCGCTCACCTCAGCCTCCCAAAGGCGTGGGATTACAGGCTGAGCCACCGAGCCCGGCTGCAGGTATCTTTTTTATAGAGTGACTAAAATTTCTCTGGGTATATTCCCCAAAGGGGGATTGCTGGGTCATATGGAAGGTCAATTTCTAGCTCTTTTAGGAATCGCCACACTGTTTTCCATAGGGGTTGAGCTAGTTTGCATTCCCACCAACAGTGTAGAAGCGTTCCCTTTCCTGCACATCCTGACCAGCATCTGTTGTTTTTTGTTTTATTAATGATGACCATTCTAACTGGAGTTAGGTGGTATCTTAATGTGGTTTTGATTTGCATTTCTCTGATGATTAGTGAGGCTGAGCATTTTTTTGTGTGTCTGTTGGCTGCTCATATGTCTTATTTTGAGAAGCATCTATTCATGTCTTTTACCCACTTTTTAATGGGGCTGTTTGTTTTTTCCTTTGGACATGTTTGAGTTCCTTGTAGATCCTGGATGTTAGGCCTTTGTCAGATATACTGTTGGCCAGTATTTTTTCCCAGTCTGTGGGCTGTCTCCCCGCTTTCTTGATAGTTTCTTTTGCTTTGCAGAAGCTTTTCAGTTTGATAAGGTCCCGCTTGCCTATCTTATCTCTTATGGCATGGGCTTCTGGGACTTTGATCAGGAATTGGTTACCTATTCCGATTTCCCGTAAGAGTATCTCCTACGTTTTCTAAGATTCTTAAAGTTTGAGGTTTTACATTTAGGTCTGTGATCTATTTGGACTTAATTCTTGTGTATGGTGATAAGTAGGGGTCTTGTTTCATTCTTCTGCACATGGTCAGCCAGTTTTCCCAACACCATTTACTGCATAGTTTCTCCTCTCCCCAGTGTTTGTTATTGGAGGTTCTGTTGAAGATAAGTTGGTTGAGAAGTTGAGGTTTTGCTTCTGGAATCTATTCTGACCCATCTCTCAACTCTTTACCCAGATAAATTTACTGTTAAGTTTGATGTATATCTTTTTAGACACTGTATATGTAATTGGTTGAATGAGCTAAAGGAAAAATTCCTAGAAGGAGAATTTTCAGGTCAACGTTTTGTGCATATCAAATGTTGAAAATAAATACCAACTGCATACCAAGCCTTTTCAATGGATTTGATCAACTCATGTAAACCCATGGCTGTATACAGTTGAAACCCCCACCTGGCCCCATCCCTAGGACAGTATTGGGCTAACTCAAAGATGGTAGACCAGGGGGCAATACCACCCTGACTCCTCCAGGGGCTTTCAAAGTTTGTAGAAGAAGAGGCATTCTGCTGTTGTCGTGATTGGGAAGGAAGAATAAAGGCTGGGATATTAGATATGATGCATTGCTCAAGGCAGTTCCATACAATGAAAAACCGCCCTGTGTCCCAGGCCACTTGCAATGTTTTGGTGGGCTCTCATGTGGGTGAAGAACCTGCTTATTATTCTGGGCCCAGACCCAACGACATTTTACATATAAATCCAAAGCTGGTGGGAGGGAAGAATTGGCCATGGTTTAAATATACATTGAATTTTCCAGTAATACAACCATCACGTAAATTGAGAGTTAAACATTTTGGAAAATTGCCTCACTTGGCATTTACGTCCTAAACCAGCATCTCTTTATCAGTCTATATTTATAACTAGTGCATTCACAGATTCTAAGTATAATCTGGCTATGCCACCACTATGCCTAAGCTTATACATAATGATATAGGTATTACATAAATACCTTTCCTTTGGGGTTCATTTTGTATTATTTTTAGAGCATTATGTCAAATTTTTAAAAATAGTGTGTGGAGCAAATTATGTTATCTATGAATTTTATTTCACTTAAGTTAGGATTACATTATAAGTTACTTGTTATTAAAAGAACCATGTCTGACAAAGTTGAATCGCACTGCTCCAGAGAGTATTTGCATTTCTCTGTGCTGGCTTATTCGGTCTCTGGTTCTCTGACTCCTCTTGGCTTACACCTGAGACTTTCTCTTCCTCCATGCCCAGAACCCTCAGGTAAAGAGTTATTCCAGTCTTACACGGCAGCCTCAGGGAACTCAGCCCAGGCAGGTCCATTCTGTCCGGTGCCCTCCAAAGGGACAGGCAACTTGTTGGGAGAAAAACTTCTCTCTGCTCCCAGGAAAAAGCAAGCTGTCCAACCTAGTGACCTGAAGCACATCGAAGAAGAGCAAAGACAAAAAGATACTTGCTTCCTGCCAGTGCTACACAACTGGTGCCTTTTGCAGTTTTAGATGTAGGTGAGAGTGCAAGTTCTAAGTGCTATACAACATGCTAACAAGAGTCCCAAACTCCCATATTTCCAGGACAAGCTTAATTGTTGTGTTGAATTACATAATTAAAATATTATTTAGTAGCAAGTCAGGATTTTTCTCAGTCTTCCTTTCATTCTCCTAAGATGATTTATTACTTTTTTTTTTACTTTCATTGTACACGATGTGAAAATCCTTCCTCCAAACCATAGACTGCCTATGATACTACCACAAGACTCTGAAACCTAAAAAAGAAGAAACCTGAAATCATCGCGAAGATGTCAGCTCCATCCACCAGAAAGCACGTTCTATGAGTGCAAGGCACTGTATGTTTTGCTCTTCATCATTCTAGTCCCAGTACCTAGAACGTGCCTAATCAATTCTTAATAACGTTGATTAAAATAATGAATCCAGACATTCTATAAAGAACCCCTTTCATTTTTTTCAGGTTGCAGAGATGTGACAGATGTTCCTCTTATTTTACCACACAACTGTGCTCATGTTTCAAAGGCCAGAAACCTTTCTGTACAAGCTTGTTTAACACTCATCTGCTAATCTACTCCCATGTCATGAAGAACCAATATTGTGCCGGATCACTGTTACGTAGGACTATTGCACAGACTTATGTATAATGAGTATAATCTAGAAATCATGAAATCTCTCTTCTAGCATTTCATTATCGAAACTGCTTTTTTTTTCCAGTCTTTCTTTTGCAATCAAATCTATTAGTCTTGTTTCTTTTTTAAAGCAATGTGAAAGCCCGAGTGTCCTGCTTCTTGCGGTTGCAAAGATAGCCTTGCAGCGCTCTGGGGGTGTGGTTCATTAAGCTTTGTCACCTGTGCTTAAGACTGGCGTGCCCTGTAGGCTGTGCCACACCTGGCACTTTTTGCAGTTTGAGGCTCGAAAGGAGAGGGCAAGCAGCAGAAAACAGACGGCGCGGCACCGTTCACAGCTAGCTCTGTTGCATCCAAGGCACGTGTTTGAAAGACTGGCGACATACTTGATGGAATATCGCTGCCCAATCCAAAAGATCCATATACAAATGCCGACTGATCCTAAGAGAAATGGATAATACCAAGCACTCTTCCTGTGTTTCTTCATTTATGTATCCACTCTTTGACAACATAATTTTGAGGAAAAGTAGGCATCCTCCATATGTTTACTGAGTTACAATTATGATACAAACATTATACTTGGACCCGAGGTAGATGCAAAAATAAATAAGACGAGGTCCCTGGCCTTGAAGATTTTGTAGTGAGGTGGGAGAGTATAGACGTTCTTGCAGAGGCCTATGTGCAATAGACGTCCTTGAATTGGGTAGAGTGCTGTGAAAACATGAAAAAAAGACAAAGTCATTCTTCCTAGAGTGAGTGTTGGGGTACTGAGAGAAAATTAGAAAAGGCCTCACAGGCATGAGATTTGACCTTGGCCTTGAAGAATGAAAGGCATTCTAGTCATTGTAAACAATATATGCAAGGCTCAGAAATATAACTAAGGATGACATATCTAGCACATGGAAAGCTTGCAGTATTTAAAGGTGTGGAAATAAGACAGGAGATGAGGTTGATCATGGAAATTTGAAAGTTTTTATTATAGGGCATTATTTTATTTTTAATTTTTAAAAATTTTTTGGAGTCTCACTCTGTCGCCCAGCTGGAGTGCAGTGGCACTCTCATGGCCACCCCAGTGTTGACCTGCTGGGGTTTGGCAATTCGTCCACCTCAGTCTTCCAAGTAACTGGAACTACAGGTATGTGCTACCACACCCAGCTAATTTTTTATTTATTTTAGAGACGAGGTCTCATCAAGTTGCCCGGGTTGGTTTCAAACCTGTGGGCTCAGGCATTCCACTCGCCTTGGCATCCCAAAGTCCTGGGATTACAGGCTGAGCCACCAACCCCAGCCTAAAGGGTGTTATTTATTGGGCTAAGAGGTTTGAACTTAAGGCTGTATCAGATCCATCATATGGAGAAGGAGTAGACTGAAGACCATTGGAATGCTCTCAGGAAAGTTTAGGAGGAGAGCTAGCAAGGGTATTGGTCTTCAGTAGCAATGAAAACCGTGAAGGCTTTTAGGGCTTTGCAAGTAGACTGAATGATTAAAGGGCTGGGTATAAGATGACAGGAAGTCATGGGAACTACAGGGACAGAAAGACTAGGTACCCAAAGACACTCAAAATTCAATTTAAAACATAACAGTAACATCTTCATTGGTCAAATAATGCTGTTCTAGGAAGCTGATTTGGTCCGCAGGTGTCAGTTTGCCACCCTTTGGTCAATAAACAATAACATATTTCTTGTCTTTTGGGTGCCCTTTTGGAAGAGAGAGCCTCCTTGATCTCGGATGAGCCAGACTGGTGTTTAGTCACTCTGAAAATCAAAGACTTTGACTCTCTAAATTTCTGCTTCTTTTTTTTTTTTTTTTTTTTTGAGTTGGAGTCTCATTCTGTTGCCCAGACTGGAGTGCAGTGGCTGCTCCCGGCCACCGCAGCCTCGACCTGCTGGGCTCCGGCGATCCTTCCGCCTCAGCCTTCGCAGTAGCCAGAATTACAGGCATGCTACCACGCCCGGATGATTTTTTTTTTTATTTATTGTAGAGATGAGGTCTCACTGCCCAGGCGGGTCTCGAGCCTGCGGGATCAGGCAATCCACTCACCTCTGCCTCCCAAAGGTGTGGGATTACAGGCTGAGCCACTGAGCCCGACTAATTTCTGCTTCTTTAGTTTAAACTCACTTCCTTTTGTTTTACCTTCAGGCAAACAGAAATCATTTTTTTCCTTCATTCTTAGATTCTTTCCTATTCTTTACCTTCTAACTTGAATAACATTTCATTTAAAATCAGTATAGTACATGAGATTATAGTAATAACCATGGCTAAGATTTGCATAGCACTTCATGGTTAAAATGCACTTTCATCCCCTTCTTTTCAGGTACCTAAGCCTGATTTTTTTCAGATAAGAAAACTGAGACTTCCAATTAGATGACATTTGCAAGTCACGCAGCGAGAATAAAGGAAATGGAACTTTGGTGTCCTCTCACTAAATCAGTTTGCGCTTTTCTTGACCCCAGCGTGCCTCCCATGGCCTATTTGCAAGTTAGATGACTCATCTGCATATTTGTTCTGTCTAAGTACCTAGGAAAAAAATACTTATTCAGAACTTAGAAAACAATGGCATTTTAATAAAAAGGATAAGCCGGGCTCGGTGGCTCAGCCTGTAATCCCGCGCCTTTGGGAGGCTGAGGTGAGTGGATTGCCTGAGCCCGCCGGTTCGAGACCCACCTGGGCAGCGAGACTGCATCTCTACAATAAATCAAAAAATCAGCCAGGCGTGGTAGCGCATGCCTGTAGTTCAGCTCCTTGGAAGGCTGAGGCGGAAGGATCGCCGGAGTCCAGCAGGTCGAGGCTGCGGTGGCCAGGAGCAGCCACTGCACTCCAGTCTGGGTGACCGAGGGAGATTCCAACTCAATAAATAGATAAATAAATAAATAAATAAATAAAATAAAAAGGATACTTTTGAACTTAAAAACATTGAATTGACCTTTTCTTTAAGTTCACAATTTTGTTGAGTTGATGGTGTGCTGAAATAATGAATATTTAAAAGTTTGATTTTATTTGTAATATGAAAAATTTATTTCAGGGACTGCTTTAAAACTCTTGGTCTTTTAACTCATTCATTCATTCGTTCATCCAGCCTTTGTTATCAGATATTGTGCTAGGAATGCAAAACAGAAAAAACACAATTTCAGGCAGGAACTCAGGTTCTGGGTCATTTCTGACTCCCTCCCTGCTGAATTCAAGTACTGGTATTTTCTAACAGCTTTTTCCATGTATTTATTTAATCCAGACCCTAATGTTCCTCTGAAAGAAGAATTTGTGCAACTACACCAACCTTTGATAGAACCGGCTCGTTTTACTTGATTATAAGCAAATATTGGGAAGCATATAGCATCATTTGAATGATGGGTAAACAGAAAACTCATGTTGCCGACAAATGTATTTTGAAACCAAAAAAAGGTGGACGATCCAATTCAGAAGACAGTAATTTTCAGTAGACTCTTTTGGAAAATAACTGATTTATCGTCTTATTAAGACTGAAGAGAGAATTACATTTGCATAACTTGAACAAATGATTATGAAAATCTGAAGTAATGAACGATTACCTGAAATTGAAAAACATGACTGCCAAATTTTATTTTATTTTTTTTATTTTTTTTTTGAGTTGGAGTCTCACTCGGTCGCCCAAACTGGAGTGCAGTGGCCGCTCCCGGCCACCGCGCCTCGACCTGCCGGGCTCCGGCGATCCTTCCGCCTCAGCCTTCCAAGTAGCTGGAATTACAGGCATGCGCTACCACACCCGGTTGATTTTTTGATTTATTGTAGAGATGAGGTCTCGCTGCCCAGGCGGGTCTCGAACCCGCGGCTCAGGCAATCCACTCACCTCAGCCTCCCAAAGGCGCGGGATTACAGGCTGAGCCACCGAGGCTGGCTATGACTGCCAAATTTAAACAGAGATGGACACAGTTTCTAGAAGGGGGCATATTGAAGAAAATCAATTAGTAAAGTACAAAAGAATTTGCAAAATTCTCCCAGAACACAGAAGAAATGGATAAAAGATGGAAGTAATGAATGCTGGATGTGATGGCTCACCCCTATAATCCCAGTACTTTGGGAAGCCGAGGTGAGAGGATTGCTTGAGCCCAGGAGTTCGAGACCAGCCTGGGCAACATGGTGAGACCTAGAACACATTTGTTTTAAGAAGCCCAGGTGGTCAGGACCAGTGTAATTAACATAATGAGACTTCATCTGTACTAAAACAAATTATCTGGGTGTGGGGGCTTTGTAGTCCCAGCTACTCAGGAGGCTGAGGCAGAAGGATCGCCTGAGCCCAGGAAGTTGATGCTGTGGTGAGCCATGATTGTACCACTGCCCCTTAGCCTGGGCAACAGAGTGAGACCCTGACTCAAAAAAAATAAGTAAATAAAGTAATGTGGGAGATAATACAAAATATGGGGTAAAAATCATGGAGTTTCTAGTTTTAACCAAGGACTATAGAATTCCCGAGAGAGAGAGAGAACTGAATAGATGGGCCAGAAACAGATCAAAGTATTAATGTAAGAGAACTTGGCTAATCCAAAGAAACTCAGTCTAAATGTCTAAACCTTAAAAGTATGAAAATGATTCCCAGGCAAATGTTATAGCAAAGCAATAACGATACTCAACCATTAAGAGAATGCAAAAATCCTAGACATTTTCAGTGTCCTCCCCTCACACGTGTGCGCACGTGCGCACGCGTGCGTACACACACACACACACACACACACACACACACACACACACACAAAACCAACAACAATCCACCAAGTTTTCTACTGCAAAAGTTAGTAACCCTGTAGGAAGCAGGACTACCTCTGAAGGTTTAAGGAAGACACTCGAATAAAGGCACTACTTTCAGAGATTAGCAATAATGGGAAGCTGTTGATGTCTTTTGGGCTGAAGAAACAAGGAGAGAAAGTGGAGTTAGCAGAGCAGGGGCCCTGTGTGTTGTAAAATCACAAAGGGACACAGCTACTGCCAGAGCTTCTACACGGAGCCAGGAAAAAGGTAACTCTGGCCTCTTTTCCTTTCTGCCCTCTGATCTCCTGCTGGCAACTTCCATCGCCTGACCCCAACCAGGAACCAGGCAACAAAGGTGCCAGTAGAGGCAGAAAACAACTGTGGGTCTTCTCGTAGCCAGAAGAGCAGGGTCGCGAAATATGGGATGGATCTGGAGGGTGGCATGGGGACTTGGTTAAGGAAAATCAGCAGCATACCCACCAAAGAGCAAATAAGTAGTTCGTTTGAAAGACATCCTATAAAAAATACTATAGTACATGGATTCCATACCCAATTTGTTGTCCATATGTGAATGAAGTAAAAAGAAAATAGCCCAGGATAAACATGGGTTTAGGGAACCTTCTAGAGGACTCAGCGAATACAAGACGAACTGTCTCTGCTCTCTCAGCTTATTGTCATATTAAAATCAATTTGTAACTAACAGTTCCGTGTCCTGGTAGGAAAACCTTTTCTGTCAACTTAGGTCCTACTGGTTGGGGACCTGTGAATTAACTGACACTAAACAGATTAATAGAAGAAAAATGTATTATGCATGTGTATTTTTTATGTACCTTCCAGAGAGAGCAACTCTCGGAACAGTTAGGGATAAAGGTTTATATGCCAGCCTAATAAGAGGGGCAGAGGTTAGCAGTTCAAAGGATGAAAGGTTCTGATGAAGGTTATTTAAAATGTTTAAAAAAAGTTTAAAAAAAATTATCCTGGTGTCCAAGGTCGGTACCTTCCTGACTGGAGACCTCCCCGAAAGGGGGTCTAGTGGTATCTGACTCTCATAAAGATCTGTTCTAGTCAGATTAGGGGGAAGTTCAGAGATTGCTTTCTTTACCTTCTGCAGCACAGATGTTTTTACTTTGAAGCATCTCTATACCAGGTGGGTGGGCTGTTGGCCCCTTCACATGGCTATGAAAGCGGAAGTGTGGGTTCTTTGGGCACACCTTGGAGGGGAACAGCCTGGTCCAGCATGATCAGGAAGATTTCAGAAGGAAGTGAGGTCTTAGTTGGGACTGAAGGATGAGTAGATGTTAATCAGGCAAAGTACCTCCAAAGAAATCCAGGACAAAGGGATCAGTTGTATGTACTGTCACTCGATAGATACCGAGCTTCCCTGATGCAAGAGTCAACTGAAATAACCTCACGAAAAGTCTTAAGAACGCTTTCATCAGGAACTGACGTCAGAGCTACATTTAAGAAGCATCTTTCTGGAGCTGGCACTGGGGACACAAAAACAAGTCAAAGCTATTCAGTTCCTCCATTCTTTTGAGTTGAACCGTCCCAGGGAAGTGGGTAGAGAATTAGAGAAGCCCTTGATGAGAGCTGTGTGTTCATGTTCAAAGCGCGGCGGGAGAGTGTGGATGCTGGGAGGCAGCCGTCTTCTCACTGAGCTACTGACAAGAGCTTTGATTTGTTCTACTGCACTTGACCTCTGGATCATCTTGTCCTCAGAACTTTGCTCTGATGTTTGAAGGAACTCTCAGTAAAGTGTCACTAATACATTTCATAGTAATACCTGTTTGATTCTTATCAGTAAGAATCGCAGAGGAGAAAAGATTTCCTTTCTCATCAATCCATTGCTAGGCTCATGGCTGAGGCCCCTGCAACAAAAGACAGGTTAACAAGAGAAAAGCATAGAAGCTTATTCAGTATAAATTTTGCATGAGATAAGACCCTTCAGAAGTGAAGACCCAAAGAAACAGGGCAACTTGTGTTTTGGTTTTTTTGCTAAGTTTCGTGAAGTGGTTAGTTGTAGAGAAGTATGATTGGACAAAAGAGGTAGGATCTAATGGTAATAAACCAAGAGGAATTTAGCAAAGCCTAGTCATTCAGATTCTGCTCTGTGTTGCTGAGTCTTCAGAGTTCACATGAGGTTCTTATGATCTATTCAGAGGATAGTCAGAAACTTCTTTTCTAGGTTGTACAGCCTGCTTCAGGAGAGAAGGGTGGGAAGGACAGAGAGAGACATTCCTGCTTCTGTGGTTTTCTCAAGTGCCAACAGCCATATTTTGGGATAGTGTGTCTGTTAGGGTCCGAGTAACACTCGGCTGTTCGCCCTTAATACCAGTAAATCAAAAGGGCAGGGAACTGGTAGAAAGAAGTTTATTTCTTGAGTTTGAATCCAGGAAGCAGAGCCGGATGCGAGGTCTTTCTAAAATGGTCCTGCTCACCCTCCAGGCTTTTATAGTTCACTTTTATAAGTCCAGAGTTGTTAATACCTATACATGAGCCACATGACCAGCAGAGCATTCTATAGAGTGACATGTTTTGTTCCAGACTTCCTGGTGCCAGGTGTCAGAGACATCTCATAGCTAGGGCCCAGCAGAAGCGTTCATCAAGCTTGCCATAGAGGAAAGGGAGTTTACAAGGCCTAAGACAGCATGCATTATGCAAACGTTATACAAATCGCAAGGCTTACAATTACATTGATACCATATTATTTAAACTTATGACTACTCAGAAAAAGGGGGTAAGTGGGGATTTGCATCTTTCAGTTGATTGGGCATGGTCTCCAGGGAAGTCAAGGAGCCCCTGAAGCTACTTATTGGGAATGCATAGGAGATAAGGGGGCTCTCAGGAATGTTGTTCAGGAATCCTGGAGCACTTGCACCCTTGTCATGCCCTTGTCCGGAGGTTGTGGCAATATGGATAGACATTAGTGGGTCCCTGTATCATGTCCTGAACCCCGTCAGCGTCATATTCCAAAAGTGTGTCAGCAACTTGGCAGTACTAACTCTGCCTTCACTTTTTCATTTCTTTTTGCTGCTAAGTTTCATCACAGTAAGAGAAATAGTGCAGTTAACACTGCCCAGTTTCCCAGAAAGTTGAATAAAGTTACTGAGGGAATAGCTTGTCAAAAATATCTTTTTAATTGCTTATTTAAATAAAGAACAAATTACTCTGTATTAAAAAGCTTATCTTGTATTGAATGACAAAGATTTTCTCCTTGGCCAAGTTCCCCCGAGCCCTCTGCTTGAAGAGACCCACTTTGGGCTTCTGTCTCCATCCTCAAAGAGTCTGATTTTAGCAAGAATTCTGTCAAGTTGGTTTAGCCAGAATCCCTCACCCTCCAAATCTGGTTAAATTACCTTTCCTCATCTTCCACAATCTCCCAGGTGATGTATCCGATCATGGCATGCCTTCAGCAAGAACCCTGTTAGGTCAGTTTAGTGAAGAATACCCCACCTTCTTAGGAATTTCCCATCCATTGACTTCTCAACTCTGTTCCTCAGCTATAAATTCCTGCTTTTTAAAATTAATCGATTAAGCAATTAGTATTTGAAGTGAACCCAATCTCTCTCCTCTACCGCAAAACCCCATTGAAGTCATCCCTACACCATCATGATAATCCTGAATAAAATCTGCCTTACTGTTTTAACAAGTGTCAGAATAATATTTATTTTTAACATGACGCACATTTCAGTAGACATTATCTTTTACAATTGTTTAAGGGACATACAAAGAAAGAAGAAACACCAAGAAAGTAAATAATCACAAGAATGTACTTGGTAATAAACTACAAGCAGCCTGAAATTCAGATTTTTAATTAATTAGACTTGTTCAAAGTTCCCTCACCTCTGGAAAAACAAAAGCTTTATTATATTTATAGTCAAATTGGTAATTAAATACTCTATGCATGTTATGTATAAAGGTATGCTTATACAATGTAATTTTAACCGACTTCCTATAATTTCTCAATAAAAATAAGAAAATGCAAGAAGGCTTTGGAGCTTAATATGTGGACTCTTAGCTCTCACATATTGTCACTATTGTGGGAAAATGTAAACCAGTTGGGTAAGTAATATGCTGATGTGACTTATTTTTAAGTTATGAAAACGTGATTTTTTTGGTAGTTAAGAAACTAGAGTATCCTCTAATGAGATACATGCATGAAGGCAGCCATTAAGTCATACTTTATTTTTTTTTTCCCCTCTGGGCTTTTGATAAAATGTTTCCCACTGTTAAAAAAAAAAATTGTTGTGAATTGAAGAGCTAAACTCTGTCCACCAAGGGCTAGTGATTCTCCTGTGAAATGTGAGTGCAGGGACCTCGAGTGCTTGAGGAAAGACTGTGGAATCGTCCCTAACCTGCCACTACCGTGGCTCCCCCCAGGAGGAGGACAGAGGTGGAGAGGGGTTGACTGAACCTCCGAGTGCCAGGGACGCTCTCCTGCAGTGGTGACACTGGTAAGGTCACCGCAGGTTCTGGAGATGGAAAATGAGGAAGCAAGAGTAGGAAAGCGTTTTAGAAGGTGAATGTAGAGAGAGAAGTCCCGAGTAGGCACAGAGGTCACAACCACAGGCTAAGCGAGTGAGGACAGGACTGAAGACTTTTTTTTTGAAGCCAAAATGAATCAGTTTGGGCCTGGGCTCAATCTGGACTTTATTCTTCCAGAAGCAGCCGGGCTCGGTGGCTCAGCCGGTCATCCCGCGCCTTGGGGAGGCCGAGGTGAGTGGATGGCCTGAGCCCGCGGGTTCGAGACCCACCTGGGCAGCGAGACCTCATCTCTACAATAAATCAAAAAAATCAGCCGGGCGTGGTAGCGCGTGCCTGTAGTTCCGGCTACTCGGAAGGCGGAGGCGGAAGGATCGCCGGAGCCCGGCGGGTCGAGGCTGCGGTGGCCGGGAGCGGCCGCTGCACTCCAGTCTGGGCGACCGAGTGAGACTCCGACTCAAAAAAAAAAAAAAAAAAAAAAAAGGCAAGGAATTGTCCTTGGACTAGGAAGCAGAAATAGAGTGAAATGGGGGAAAGGTTTATGCACCTCTGAAATTGTGTGTAAAAATGTGTGTGTCTCAGTGCTTTTTCTGGGGGAGAAGATCAAACCTTTTTCAGGCATCAGACTCTCAAAGGGGTCAATGACTTTTATTCTCTTTCTCCTTCTTCCTCCCAAAGAGCCACTGAACCAAAAATGAAACTTTACATGTAGAGAGTTCTTATCATCTGAAAGTGAAACGTCAAAGGGGGCCACTGGAAGGAATTCTTTGTTTTAGACTTGTGCCAAGAGAATTGGTCAACTCAAGCTTCTATTTGTATTTTCTTCCTAGACTATATGTTGTTTATTTCTAGATTCCTTTACATGGTATAAAATTTAATTGCACATTTGAAGTGAATCTGTGTTAAACTAAAGGATAAGATGGGATGAAGGTATGTCTTCTAAAAAGAAATAAACTCCAGAATTCAAATACTAGATCAGAGACCGAGTGCTGTGGCTCATGTCTGTAATCCCAGCCCTTTGGGAAGCAGAGGTGAGAAGATTGGCCTGAGCCCACGGGTTTGAGCAGGTCTAGGCTGCGGTGCCGTGAGTGTACCACTGCACTCCAGCCTTGGCAACAGAGTGAGATTCCAACTCAAAACAAAAACCAAAAAAAGCCAGACTAGATCAGGGAGGTCCAACCTGCAGCCTGTAGCCCACATGCAGCCAAGGACAGCTAGTCATGCAGCCCCACAAAATCTTTTGAAGTTCACAATGATGCCTTATTGATGACATCACTTTGGGCAGCACATACATTTGTGAGAAGCTGTTTTCAATTATGAAGCACACGAAGAACAAAATTCAAACAAACATTTCTGCTGAGCACCTTGAGAACTAAGAACTGCGACTACTTCCTTCAAACCAGGCAGTGACAGGTTAGTTTTACCAAAACAAGGCCAAATTCCCCACTAGTTTTATATTGTTCACATTTTTCTAACATTTCTAATAAAAGTATATTAAAAAGAAGTCTTATTATGCATATACACTAACTATATTATATAATTTATGTGCGACCTAAGACAATTTCTTTTTACTCGATACGACCCAGGGAACCTAAAAGGTTGGACCCCCTGGACTAGACCTTCAATCTATCATTCCTGTGTTCCCCCTGCCCTTCCCACCTTCAAGCCCCAGCCCAGGTGTTGAAACCACCTATATAAAATGAATACAGGGCCACAGAGTAAAATTTGTAGAAGATGTTTAGAAAGTAGCAAATCTGTTGTTTCCAAATTTGCTTTCCTCCTTCCATGATTGTTCACGCAGACATTTCAATAGAGAGCAATTGATTATCTTCAAGTCCTGACCCCTGGAGATGGAGGAAGCAGCCCATAAGGTTGATAAACATATGATAAACCTGAAAAGTGTGCGAGCAGTTCTAATCTCCGGCAGTCCTCACCTAAAACTGTATACGTCCTCCTAAAACTACATCTATAATGGCTCACTGCTGAGGGCTCAGTAGCTGATGGTCAGGACTTTCTTTATAGATAACATCTACTGGAAAACCTAAGAATAGTATTTGAGATGTTTTCCAGACTTTGTACTCTGAGGGACCCCAGACCTCACCCAGACCAGGGACACATACCAAGGAACTGACTCTACCGGGTCTGTAACCCCTTCCCAGTAACTGGCTCTGTACACGAAGACAGTTTCGACATCCCCCATTCCTTTACCCCCAATCAATCAGCAGTTCCTGTTCCCTAGCCCCCTTCCTATCAAATTATTCTTTTAAAAACCCTCTTTGGGAGACAGGTTTGAGAAATATCTCCCACCCTTCTTGCTCAGCTGCTTTGTAATAGTCAACTCTTTCTCTACTGTAATAGCTGCTGTCAGTTTTGATTTTTCTAGGCAACAACCATGGGAACCCCATCAGGCGATCACAGCGTGGCACCAACAAAAACCTGTATTTTCATACCAGACTGAACTACCCACATATCTTTAAACTTTGCTTGAAAGATTCAGTTTCCATGTATATACATATTTGACCCTTTCTCCCTCTGTCCACATCCTATTTAATATGGAATGACAAGAGACCAGGATCCCACACACAAGTAAGGTGTCATTATCAGTGTGGCATTTCCTGTCTATTTCAGATTGGGTTTGCTAGGCAGCCTGCAGTCCAGGCATCTGGCACCTACTCGTTGTGTAGGGTTAGATCCATCACAGTTCTAAGCAGCTTTCTCAGGAGGCAGGTAGCATCAGAGGCACATAGAAATGGAACGGTTGACACTGAACTTAGTGACTGGGCTCCTTTTTTGTCAGTTAAGGATTTATTCATTATCTAGCTGGAGGGGAAAGATGTGCGTGTTCTCAATAGTTATAAATTTAATGCCAAAATATAGGCACACATTGCTGGCAGCCCTTTTAATGATAGGATAAAAGGCTTTCAGAGCTGGAGAGGTAATGGTGGGGAGCAAGAGAGTGTGACAAAAATAGGGACGTCATAATTTGCTTCTCCTCCACACTCCTGAATTAGAATGTATGGGAAATTGACTCTGGGGTAAAGCTATTTCTGCTCTTCTCTGTTCTCATCCATTTAGTGCAGTTGAAAATGTGGAAAAATTATGAACCCAGAAATCTTGACATATATGGTATAACGGAATATTAAATAAATGAACAGGAATATCTTAAAATATTTTAGTTGATACAAATCTGATATAAATAGGAAGTTTGATAAGATTGGAAATTAATTTACTTATTACTCTAGAAGCAAAACTAGTTAGGCTAAGGATGTAGTCTATAATATAGAAAAGAAGGCTTTTTCCTTATCTGGAAATACTGTTTTTCAAGATAGGCATTCAAATTTTTAAAGATGAAAACTGATACTAGGATTTTATCTATATATATCTTTAGTGTGATAACACTTTTAAAGCAAAAATCTTAATTAAAAACTCCTGAATTTTATGTTTCTTATAAAGGATATTGCATTAAGTATTCAAAGAGCACTTTAAGTATATTTATTTTCTATGGCATTATGCTTAGCCAAAATCATTTTGTGGTGTATGCACCTTCTCTTTCTATTTTGCTTTCTTACAAGATATAATTTTGTACTTGTTTTTCATCTTAAAGATGAATTTTCAATACTTTGATATTATGGAAAATTCTACACTTCACAGATTCATTTGGAAGATTTTAAATATGCCTTTCATCTGAGCAGCTGGCTTAAAGGAGATATCTCATATGAGAAAAATAATTGTTCAAGACGACTCTTTTTTCAAGTATTATCTTCTACTATTGCAGTTTGGAGTTTAGAAGTCTTTAATAATGTCACTCCAATAGTATGTGTGAAAATAATCTGTTCTATAAATTAAATAGCTTGAGTAAAAATAGAGGAAAAGCATTTGTCATTAAATTTATTTGTTTTCTTAAAACAAACATTTTATACACTAGCTGTAGCTACTAAAGAAGGCCTAGAAACAGTGACCAACCCAATAGCAATGAACACCTCTACCAACCAGATCATAGTCTTTAAATAACTATTCTCCACTAAAACGAGCCAGGGCTTATTGGGAAAATGGCCACTTTTAGGTCAAGGGCAAGACAAACCTGGCATATCACATACAAGAGTCACAGAGCTAAAGTCTATTGGAGTCATGTCAAAAGCAAAAACAAAAAACAGTAACAACAAAAAACTTTGGAGCCAAATTGGAGAGGCGTTCACCCACCCAAAGGTGAAATCAATGGGTTATTAAATATATTTGATGTTCAAGTTGACTCACATTAAGCATATTTGAGCTCCTAAGTTCATAATGACACAGAAGGGAAAAAGCTCACTGGGAAAAAAGATACTCATTGGCCAACTTTGGAGGAAACTAGGGAATCAATTCATTACTTTGAAGATTAATAAATAAAGCAAAGAATCAAGCATTTATTCTGGTTTTCCAATATGAACTGTACCACAGGATAACCAAATGTTGAAGGGGGGAGTTTCTTTCAACAGAATTCCAGCCAATAGTTGTAGAAGAAAGAACAGAATTAGAATATCACCATTTTCCAGTCTCTAATGAACTCATGGATCTAGGCAATGATCATCATGAGCCTGGAATGTCACACAAAAGAGAAAACTAGACACTGTGTGCCTCCTGAGGGAAGTAGACACCACCAGCCAGGAAATATTCCTGTCAAAAACTGAACCTGATCTCATCAGCCTCTTCAGCCAGCTACCAGATTATAGGAAATACACAGGATAGAGGAACATGTTAAACGACTACTCCACAGGAATGGAATCAGCAAAATCTAGAAACTCCACAGGACAAACCACAAACCAAAGTTGTTTGCAATCAACAAATTGCAAGGAAACAGAAAAGGGAAGCGGCACCTGTAAAATAAACATGGTATGAGGCGTGTCAACCAATTGCAATGCACAAACTTTATTTGATGCTGATTCAAACTATTAACATTAGCAGGATATTTAAGTAGCTATTAATTTGCTTACGTATGATAATAGTGTTGTGGTTAAATTTTTTTAAAGAGTGGTTTTAGAGTTATACACAGAAATGTTTTTATACTTTATTTTAAAGATGTGGGTACAAGCCAGTATCAGGTGCATAAATAATCTACGTGCAGGTGAAGTTTGGGCCTCCAGTTGGTCCTCACTTCCCCGGTTGAGGATCGGGTACCCTTGATGTTGTTACATGTTCCCCCTTTCTCCCTCCCTGGCAGGGTCCCACGACTGCCAATCCCTTCCTTGTGCTACTGTGAGTAATTTTCAGGTCCCGCCTATGAGTGAGAACGTGTGGTGTTTAGCTCTTTGCTTCTGTGATAAATCGCTAAGAATGATTGTCTCTAATTCCAAATCCAATTTGCTGAGAAGTCCGTGATTGTGTCCTTTTTTATGGCTGCATCATATTCCATTGTGTATATGTACCACATTTGCTTTATCCGGTCTACTTTCAACGGGTAGTAGGATTGGGTCCATGTTTTTGCTATTGTGAATAGTGCAGCAATGAACATGCATGTGTAGGTATCTTTTTTGTAGAATGATTTGTGCTCCTCTGGGTATGTTCCCAGGAGGGGGATTGCTGAATTGTATGGAAGGTTAATTTCTAGTCCCCTTAGGTATCGCCACACTATTTTCCAAAGAAATTGGACTAGCCTGCACTCCCACCAACAGTATAGAAGCATCCCCTTTTCTCCCCAACTGCACCAACATCTATTTTTTTTTTAAGTTATTAATGGTGACCTTCCTTACTGGGGTAAGGTGGTATCTCAGTGGTTTTGATTTTTATTTCTCTGATGACTAGCGAGGCTGAACATTTTTTTCATGTATCTATTGGCTACTCGTAAATTTTTTGAGAAATGTCTATTCATGTCTTCTGCCTATTTTTTAATAGAGTTGTCTGTATTTTTCCTTTCGGCTCATTTGAGTTGTAAATCCTGGGTGCTGTCAGATATACAGTTAGCAAACATTTTTTCCAATTCTGTGGGCTGTCTCCCCACTCCCTTGATGATTTCTTTTGCTGTGCGAAAGCTTTTCAGGGTGATGAGGTCCCATTGGTCTATCTTGTGTTTTATAACTTATGCTGTTTTTGGAGTTATGATCAAGAATTGGTTGCCTGCGCCAGTGTATATAATGGTGTCTTATTCACCAAATTGTGCTGGGAAAATTGGACTGACCACATGCAGAGGAACGAAATAGAATCCTCACATATCTCTATACACAAAAATCAACTTTAAATGGATCAAAGACCTAAATGTAAAACCTCAAACTATAAGAATCTTAGAAGAAAATGCAGGATACACCCATATACTAAAATGTTTACAGATAAAATTGACTTCAAAATAATCCAGGTAGTCAGCAGAGAGCAGAGACATGGGTAGGGATATAGACAAAACAAATTTGGCCATGAGTTGATCATTGAAGCTGGATGCTTGTCCGTGAAGATTCACTATTTTGCTTTCTCAATTCTTGTATATGTTTGACATTTTCATAATTAAAAGTTTAATAAGAACGTTGAAGATTTCTCTTAAAATTGTTTTGATCCCTTTTCTTACATATTCATACTTAAGTTAAAACAAAAAAAAAGACCAGTTAGGAAGATCTGAAATAGAAATAACTCAGAAACTTTAAGTCTTTTAATTGATAAACTCAAAACTAACCTCTGTTTCTGAAGCTCTGTTTCTTCTTCCAAGACTTTTGGCAGTCACTGTTAACTCTAGAAGTGAGAGAAAGTATGCACTTTCCAGGATTCCCAAGGGAGACAAGCCTGACTGCAATAGCAAGCTCTGCGCTGTGACTTGAAACATACTCTTTCACTCTTGAGTTGGAACCAGGAGCTACTGAATAGCAAGACTGATTACTGAATGATGCATGTACACTTTGTAAAAATGCCCATTTATTTAAAAGTCTCTTCAGAGCAACATTTTCAGAAAATTTTATTGATTTATTTATCTAACCATAAATTTTCTTTCTTTCTTTCTTTCTTTCTTTCTTTCTTTCTTTTTGAAATCAGGATTTATTGAGAGGACAGAAAAGCTTCTACTGTGGGAAGGGACCCAAAGGGGTTGCCCACTTTATTTCAGTACCTGTCATTTGGTAAACAAGATAATGTCTCTATCCTCAAAGAATTCCGAAATCTTAAATTAAAAACAGTCAATGTTCACAACTTACTTTTTTTTTTTTTTTGAGTTGGAGTTTCACTCTGACACCTAGGCTTGAATTTGAATGCAGTGTCATGCTCATGGCCACCGCAGCCTTGACCTGCTGGACTCAGGCGATCCTTCTGCTTCAGCCTTCTAAGAAGCTGGAACTATAGGCACATGCCACCACACCCGACTAATTTTTTGACTTATTGTAGAGATGAGGTGTCGCCAAGTTGCCCAGGCTCCCAAAGTGCTAGGACTAAAGGCGTGAGGCACCACTCCCAGCCTCACAACTTACTTTTGTAAATATTGTAATGGTGTCTGTCTTTTCCCTATTTTGCCTTGGCACCTAGCAATGTCCGGCATCTAAATAAATATTTCACAAATAGATGGGTGTATGAATGGTGTTAGGGAAGGGTTGATGGGAAATAAAACAGGAGAGCTAGAGGAAGGTCAGAACAAGCAGGGTGAGGCCATGCTAGGAAAATAATCTTTATCTGGAAGGGTGGGAGCATTTGTTGTTGTTTTAAATAGACCTTATTTTTAGAACAGTTTTTGGCTCACCGCAAAATTGAGCAAAAGGTACAGAGATTTTTCACGTATTTCCTACCTCCACACATGCACAGCCTTCCTGACTATCAATACCCCTCACAGACGATACATTTGTTACAACTGATGAACTCACATTGGCACATTAAAGTCACCCTAAGTTCATAGTTTGCATTAGAGTTCACTTTTGGTGTTGTGCATTATGGGTTTGGACTAATCTGTAATGACACGTATCCACCATTATAGTATCATACAGAATAATTTCTCTGTCCCCCCAAATCCTCTGTGCTCTGCCTATTCATTTCTCCTTCCTCATTAACCCCTGGAAACCACTGATTCATCTACTGTCTCTGTAGTTTTTGCCTTTTCCAGAAGACCAGATAGTTGGAATATGCAGTGTGTAGCCTTTTCAGATTGGCTTATTTTAGTGAGTACTATGTATTTAAGCTTTCTTCATGCCTTTTCATGGTTGGATATTTCATTTCTTTTCAATGCTGACTGACATTCCATTGTCTGGGTATACAACTGTTTATTTATTCATCACCTACTGAAGGGCATCTTGGTTTGCGTACAAATTTTGGCAATTATGAAAAAAAAACTGCAATAAAAATTCATTTGCAAACTTCTGCATTGACATAAGTTCTCAGCTCATTTGAGCAAATACCAAGAAACACAACTGCAGGATTATGAGGTAGGAGTATGGTGAGTTTTGTAAGAAACTGCCAAACTGTCTTCCAAAGACTCTGATTTTACATTCCGACGAGCAATGAATGAGAGTTCCTGTTGCTCCACATCTTTGTCAGCAACTGGTGTTGACAATAAGTGTGTGGTGGTATCTCATTGTTGCTTTATTTTTATTTATATATTTTTTATTATCTTGAGTTGGAGTCTCACTGTCACCCAGGCTGGAGTGCAGTGGCATGCTCATGGCCACCATGGCTTCCATCTGCTGGTCTCAGATGATCCTTCCACCTCAGCCTCCCAAGTAGCTGGAACCACAAGCATGCACTGTCATGCCCAGCTAATTTTTTGATGTATTGTAGAGATGAGGTCTCATCAAGTTGTCCAGGTGGTCTGAAATCCCTGGGCTCAGAAAATCCTCTCGCCTCTGCCTTCCAAAGTGCTGGGATTACAGGTGTGAGCCACTGTGTCCAGCTTCATTGTTGCTTTAATTAGTAAGTTCCTAATGGCATATAAGGTGGAGCATCTTTTCAAATGCTTTAACATATGTATATCTTCTTTGTTGAGATGTCAGTTCAGTCTTATGCCCATTTTTTAATCCAGCTGTGTGTTTTCTTATTGTTGAGTTTTAAGAGTTCTTTGTATATTTGGATAACAATCCTTTATCAGCTATCTCTTTTGAAAATATTTTCTCCTAGATTGTAGCTTGTCTTCTCATTCTCTTGATAGTGTTTTTCACAGAGTATATGTTTTTAATTTTAATGAAGTTCAGCTTGTCAGTGATTTCTTTTATGCATCATGCTGGTGGTTGTTATATTTAAAAAGTCATCTTCATACCCAGCATCATCTAGGTTTTGTCCTGTGTTAACTTCTAGAAGTTTTATAATTTTACATTTGACAGTCAGATCTGTGATCCATTTTGAGTTAATTTTTATAAAGAGTATAGGGTCTGTGTCTAGAATTATCTTTTTCATTTATTTATAGCATGTGGGTATACAATTGTTCTAGCATAATTTGTTGAAAAGACAAAAGGAATTTTTAAAAATCTTAGGGACGAGATGATATATTTTAAGAAATCAAAAGAAAAACTTCTTTTTAGAACTTGCAACAGGTCTTTATTTTTTGCTTTATATCTATTACAGTGTTTGAAACCTGAAGAAATGCATTTTCTCTTCAAATTTGGATGTGTATATAAATATCATTTGCCTGGACTCAGCATACTCAATGCCATGGTTTCTTGGCCTGTGTCTGCTCTGAAATCATCAAGCTTTGTCCGTCTACCCAGGAGCCCTGAGAACATGGGAAATCGCCAGAGTTTAGAGTTCTTAGAAAAATAAAAGCAAATGAATTTGCAAAGGAAAACCAGTGAGAAGGATTTGATTCATCCACCTGGGGTTCACAGCTGAAAACTTAAGCTATTATTCTTGGGGGTGACTTGCTGGGTGACTGGGACCCCTCCCTCCTTTCCTTCTTCAATAGGTCAATCAATCAAAAGCGGGCTAGAAAAGCCAATGCCCAACTTCAGGACCTAAAGGTTCATGTATATGTGGATTCTCTAAGGACATTCTGAGTCAGAGGTCCCCTGCCAGTCTTAGAATCTCTGAGTTCTTACTTACATCACTGTCCCCAGGGCATGGTATACAGTTACAGGAGAGCAGGTCTAGCATTTAACAGTGAGGTTCAGGTATGGGCTAATGCAGACATCAGAAGTCAGGTTGGCCCAGGAGGCCCAGGGAGACCCAAGCCCACTGAGGCCACAACAAACTTTTCTCACAGTTGTTCTGGAAAAAAGAAACTTTCAGATGGTCTTTCATTTACTCTTCCAGGGTAAAAATATACTCTCCCATAATCAAATAAGGGACTAAATTACCAGTTGGGCATAAAGCAATTAATGGCCTCTATTCCAATCCTCCCAAAATACTTATTTATATATTTCACTGTTCTCCAGACAAAAAGGAATCTCATTTTCAATTGTTATAGTGGGAAGGAAAATATGATTATAAATTTAACATATCTAATTGAATTAATGAAGAAACAATCACATATGAGATTTCTAAATACGTAAAACAAAAATATTTTATAAACTAAATGAAAACTGCCAATCACAATGAATTGCCATTTATAATAACCATTTCAAATACAAAATGGGATTCTTATTGTTTAATAAATATGCAAACTGTGAAAGAGAATGCTATCAAATAAAGTTATTATTAATGGCACGAAATTGTTGATTCCACTCAAAAACTACAAATGAAAGGATAACTCTTATACTAAAGAGAAAAAGACAGATGTTACCATTAAATACAATTCATATAGCTAGCACCTTGTACCCAAACTGCAAAATTAGAAGTTCACATTTACAATGACTCCAAATGCAATATAGATAAAGCTAGTTCACAAACATGACCAAATCTTTCTGCTAAGATTTGGGAGCAAAAAGAAAAAGTAAAGATGCTTATTCATTCATTCAATATTTATTAAGTCCCTACCACAATTAAATAAATAAAGAGACGGTGTTACAGTAGATTCAGAGATATATCAGGCAGAGACCCATCCTCCAGGAACAAACATTCTTCTAGGGTAGATAAGAACCTGTTGGAATGACTTATCGTTAAAATAGAAAAAGAACTGGAGATGAAAGAGGCACAAATTAGTTGCCAGAGATTCCAGGCAAGAAAAAAATTATTTCCAGCTGGGAAAATCAGGAAATGTTTCATGGAGTAAAAACATTTGAGCTAAATCTTAAGAATGTGAGGGACCCTCTCATCTGCCACAGCCCTTCTGTGCAGAGCCTGTGTATTTCACAAATCCCAGGACCTGGGTGAGAGAAAGTGGGGTCGGTGTCCTCTTCTCGCACCCTGTTGCTGCTCCTATCCCATTTCTCCTTTTTCATCTTGTAGAAGCTCTGTTTCTCTGAAGTTCATGCCCTTGGACCGCCCTCCTCCTCCTCCTCCCCTTCCTTGTTGCTGTCGTTTAAGCCTCTGATCCTTCCCCTTCCATCACTGCTGACCTTGGGCCCTGGAGTATCTTCCTTCTCACCTTGGCCTTCGATTATTCTTGCCGGATTCAACACACATACAGGCAGAGCGGATGCTTACAGCTATGTAATTCCAGGGGAAACTCCATCGACGTTGCCGTCATTGATCTGCATAGGTATTTTGACAGATTCTGGTGGATGACGATAAAGCATCTTGAGGAAAAGGTGCCACAAATGCACAAAAAGCGACCATATTGACTTGGAGTGTGGCTTCATAGAGATCACTCATTCATTACCCTGGCTCCTTTGTGCTTCGACCTCTTCCTCACCAGCTATCCTGACCGCCACACCACTCCAGCCATATGATCCTAGAGTCACTCTTTGGATTTTATCACCTCCAGAGATTAAATTACTTCCTAAACAATGAGTCTGGAGACCCTACTTTTGCACCTTAACCGCCTGCGTTTCCAACTTACTTTATTCAAGTGTTTCTTTGAAACAATTTCCCTGTCTTGTTGATACCACTAATTCGTTGTCTTTCTGCTCTTTCATTTCAATGATCTTTTATTGTCTCCTGTCTACCTTAGATTTCATGGTCTTTCCTTAGAGTCATTCTGTCACAAACACCTTCAACATCCTTGCCCTGACTTCCTCTTTCACAATCTCTAGGAGAAAAACCAATTCTGGATGCACCCAACATCTGCCTTCTCTCAGCTGGCACTCAGGCAGCTAAGCATTGCTGGAGAAAGCCCACAGCACCATATGGCTGCCTCCCACCCATCCCAAGGCAGACTTCCTCCAGCTCGTGCAATTCCAGCAACAACGATCTTTGGATAGATCCTACAACCAACTGAGCTCTAGTGCCTTTGAGCACACTGTTGCCTCTCCTTAGAATGTTTTCTCCCAAACTCTTGGTGTGGCTGGCCCCTCCTTGGCCTTCAAATCTCATCATCATGAGAAGCTAATATTTACTGAATGTATTTTTTGCCAGCTATTTTATATAAACGAGTCCACTTGTCTTAATACCTGTAGGCATAGATGGCATTCGTATCTTCATTTTACAGAGGGGACAATTAAGAATTAGAGAGGCCAAGTAGCTTATTCAAGGTGACCCACGTGGGGGGTGGCAACTGCAGAATTTGGTGCCACGCTAGCTGACTAGGGCCAGCACGCTAGCTGACTAGATCACCCGCTGCTGTGTTCTGGGCTGTCTCCCCACACTCTCCTGTTAGTCCTCCATGGACACCCCTTCCCAATGTCACCATAAAAATAATGTGTAATACTTTTCTCAGTTTGTAAGTGTACATTTGCTTCCCTGCTTAGGCTTTGCAGTTTCATTGTTTCCCTCCTCTTAGCAGGCTTTTGCCCCTTAGGGATCATTTGTCTATCCATACCATTGTGTCTTCAGGGCCTAGCAACATGCCTCGCCTATGACAAACATCCATTAACCTTTGTTAGATGCATAGAAAAACACTGGATATCAGGAGAAAAAAGATAGAGGGAGGCCTTCCGGGCAGAACCAGGCACGAACAAAGGGCCCTGCAGGAAAACTGGGGACACGGTCATGGAGTGACTTCACGCAGTTGTGACACGGAAAACTCCTCACCCTCTACATCACCACTGGTGGAATAAACAGGACTAAAAAAAATTGACAAAGATGATCTCAAATTGAGAAAGTGGGAGTCGTCCTAGCCACCTGGGCTGAGGACCGGTTTTGTGAGGTCATTGTCATTGCTAGGTGTGGCCAGTTCCCCCCCACAAGGGGCGATGGAGGGCTGTTCTTCCACCCCCACTTGGTTCCTCTTGCGGTCCAAGAGCACCTTCTAAATAGGTACACATCCTGCCATCAGGGCACAGATTGGGACAGAGTGGGATGGAGAATTTGAGATGGATAAGAGAGGTAAGGCAAGTAAACTGCAACAGAGTCGAATTTTCTTACATCTGACCAAACATCATTCTAAGACACTTAATACAGCAAAGGGCGGGTACAGGTAATCTTTAAAATAACTTACAAAGATCAAGGTGGAACAAACAAAAGAGAAGCTCTGAGGGTACAGAAAGGGAGCATGGCAGCATAATTTTATGAGGGGACTCTTCAATAATCTATCACTGGGTCATTTTAACTGCAGTGTCTAACACAGCCTTAACTTTAGATTTCAAAGTAGCAAGTGCAAAAAGAGAGTCACTTAAAGTTATGTGCACGTTTATGTGCTACAGTAAGTTGCTTACATCTTTCTGATGTTGTTTAAAGGTTATTCCAGTTTGACACTGTTCCCAAGAGACCAGAGGCTTGGTACCACGTACATAGAACAGAATGAAAGGTACTGAGATAAGGACATTTCACAAGATAAGGAGATTTGAAGTTAAACGAAGGTCATAGCAAAAATTGAGGCAGGAAAGGATGTGTCTCGTAATCGATTCGACTAGAGTTCTTAGAGTTCCACGCACGTTCTGTACTGAGCAGCAACTTCCATCATGGAATTCAGTACTTGTCTTGGCTACTAAGAATCTCTTCTGTGATAAGGAGGGATTCTGACTTACCTCAGCTTTCAGGGGGATTTATGACAGGGAACAAGAAGGTCTAGAGTTGGGGAAACTCAGCACAAGTTCACCTACCCACCTACCCATCCACAGCGGACCACCAAAAACACAGGAAGGTGGACAGTGACTCCTGAACGGTGCCCCTGGGCTGGTGTGTGTCTGGAATCTACATCGGGAGTACAGAAGACCCCACGGGTGTCTCACCACCATTCCGTGGAGTATTCCTGCAAGTACCGAGACCCCTGGTCTGAGACGCACGCTTGGCCCATGCTGGGCAAGCTGGAAGAGCTAGGAAATAGACCCTCAAGGAAGCAGCCCCCAAATAATGACACCTGGGAGTCTGTGGATACATGCATCTCTCTGGGACATTGCTGAGGGTGTTCTACTCCTGCAGTACTGAGACCCACACCCCAGAGCCATCCCCTCCTGCTCCCCTGCGATGGCTTCCTTCCCTTCCCTGGTTCACTTGCCCACTGCCCTATCCCCTCCCAAATAAACAACCTACACTCAAATCCGTTTCCACTTCGGGGGAAATACAGCTGTTATGGACTGAGGGCTTATGTCCTCCCAAATTGAAATCCTCCCTCCTAATGTGATGATATTAGGATGTGGGGTGATTGGGTCATGGAAAGGTGGAGCATTTATGGATGGGATTAGAGTCTTTATTAAAAAAAAAAAAAAGGCCCCAGAGTGCTTTCTCTACCCTGTGAGAATACAGCAAGAAGGTGACCATCTGGAAACCAGCAAGACCCCCACAGATACCAAATCTGTCAGTTACAGGGAGAAAGAAAGGAGGGGGAGGGGGGAGAGAGAGAGAGAGAGAGAGAGAGAGAAGGAAATAGAAAGCTACAAGCCAGATCTTGGATTTCCCAGCCTCCAGAAATAAGTGTTTGTTGTCTAAGTCATATATTAAGTGTATAGCATTCTGTTATAGACGCCCAAACTGACTAAGACAACAACCCAGTATAAGAAACAAACACCCGTTTGAAGGAAAGAGATGCCAAAAGAATGAGATAAATCTGTGTTTGCAATTTTGCTAGCAATGGTGTGGTTCCAGTGATTTGCTGTAGCTCTATGATCTGGCGTGAACCTTTCTATTTCCTTTTCCCTCTCTCCCTTCCACCTTCTCTCTCTCTCTCCCTCTCTCTCTCTCTCTCTCTCTCTCTCTCTCTCTCTCTCTCTCTCTCTCTCCCTCTCCTCTTCTTTCTTTCTCCCTGTAGGTTCACTTCAGTAGATCCACAGCAACCTGCCACCATGGAGCAAAGTCAGTGCGGTATCTGTTTTGATATTTGAGAGTCAAGGTGATATCTAGGAGTTCCTTAATGAGAGTTGCATCAGCTAAGGAACGTCTACAAGGCCTGACAACTGAGTTCATGAACTTACCGTGGTGCTTTTACATTGGGAGAACTGTACAAATAATTCAGTAAGGTTTCATAACTTTGATGGATCAGTGTCTCGCAGTTATGTTTGTGTCAACGTGTGGCAGTGTCTTACTGAATGGCATTTATTATTATTGATTACTGTTACATATTTTTGTGTGCTGTCACAAGAATGCTGGATCTTGAATTAGAACAATAAGCAAACATTAAATTCCTCGTTAAACTTGGCAAGAGTGGACTTGAAATCAGGGACATATTAGTCCAAGTTTATGATGATAATGTCATGAAGAAAATGGCAGTGTACAAATGAATTAAACATTTTTCTGAAGGGAGAGAACATGTCACTGATGCAAAGGTCAGGATGGCCAGTAATGAGCAGAACTGAAAAAACACTGCAAAAATTAGTCAAATTGTGTGTCAAAATCATCAGTTGACTGTGAGCAGCATAAACATCGACAGAGAAACAGTTAGGAAAATCTTACCCGAAAATCTTGGCATGAGAAAGGTGTGTGCAAAAATGGTCCCAAAGGAGCTCTTGCATCACGACGATGCACCAGCCCACACAACACTGTCTGGAAGGGAGGTTTTAGCCAGTAAACAAATAACTGTATTGGAACACACTCTCTACTCACCTGATCTGAACTTCAATGACTTTTTTCTTTACCTAAAGATAAAGGAAACATTGAAAGGAAGACATTTTGATGGCATTCAAGATATCAAGGGTTATATGATGATAGCTCTGATGACCATTCCAGAAAGAGTTCCAAAATCACTTTGACATGTGGACTAGGCTCTGGTGTTGGTGCATAGCTTCCAAAGGGGAGTATTTCTTAGGTGACCGTAGTGATATTCAGCAATGAAGCGTGTAGCATTTTTTCTAGGATGAGTTCGCGAACTTAACTGTCGGACATCGTAGAGTGATTATGGTCAAATAAACAGAAGCTTATGAAAATTGTATTCAATTTTCTCCTCTCGGGTATTTTTACTCAATTTTGCAAATACAGAAAAGAAGTCTCGAAAAGGTAAAGTCACTTACTTCATTTTTAAAGAACAGTTCTATAGGGCTCTAGTTTGCCTGCCACACGATTCACCCACTTAACATGGTACAATTCAATGGTTTTTGGTATATTCTCAGAGTTATGCATCCATTGCTGCAATCTGATGTTAAACCATTTTCGTCGTTCTAAATGGACTTTGTTTTTTGCAGTAATAAAAAGCCAGCATTTAACCTATAAGCTGGATGCTGTGCCAGCATCAGAGCCAAATGCTGGACCACGGGGAATGAGCTGGAAAGACAGGCTCCGACTCTCATGCAGATTGAATCTCGGTGGGAGAGACAGACACATACATCCAAAAATCCAGGAACAAGAGAATTATAGACGGTGATAGGGACCATGAAGGGACTATACAGGGTGAATGAGAAAAAGCAAACTGTGGACAAGGACAACCCTTATGTCAAGGGTGAGGAACAGCTTCTCTGAGACAGTAACACTGAAATGAGAGCCAAAAATATTGAGGAGGCGTCAGGTTGGCAGAGAGGGGACAAGAGCACTCGGCCCAGGGAACAGTCGGAGAGGAAACCCCAAGAGGGGTGCAGAGTGGCCTGAATTGTGGCTGCACAAATAGGAAGACGTTGTCTCCTACTGGGTTTTACACATTATGAGAAGGAGTTTGGGTTCTATTCTAAAGGCAATGAGATGCCTCTGAAATTTTTTTTTAATTTTTGTTTTTAATTTTAAAGATGTGGGGTACAATTCAGGGTTAGATATACAAATGTTCATTATGTAGGTACCCTTGTTGATGAGATGTACCTCCCTCCCCTGACAGTCTCTCACGACCACCAACCCCTTTCTTATAGTGTTATGAGACGTGTCCAAGGTCCACTTATAAGTGAGAACATGTGGTCCTCTGAAATATTTTAATCATCAGGTGTTATGACCTAATTTATGCGTCTAAAATATTTGTCTAGCTGCTCTGTGGAGCATCAGAATCAGACAGGCGAAAGTGGAGAGAGGAAGACCAGAGAAGAGCCCACTGCAGTTGCCTGGGCAAGAAATGGCACTGACTGAGACCCCAGTGGCAACAGGGAAAGAAAAGGGAGTAGACAGAATCCAGCATATTTGAGAAGCCATAGGAGGTGAGAAAATCAGTGCAGTATGTAGAGTTTTCTGTGAAGAGGAATAGAGACATGGGTCAAGTAGCTGGAGTCAGGTGGAGTCCGTGGGAGAACAGCGGGTGCTGGGCACATTTGTGATTGTGGTGAGAATGACACCAGAGGGAGTGAGGGGGTGCAGGTTAGCGATGCCAAGAACAAAGTTGGGGGTGGCGGCAATGGAGCAGGTCATGCCTGGGCGATGGCAGAGCTGAGACAGGGATCCATTCACACCCTGGCCAGTGGTGTTCTCTGAGGACTACTGACGGATTCTGGGGCCCTTTCAAAGGGGGGCCGAGCAGCAGGACTCCACCCCCACTTTAACTAGAGAAGTTTCTGTTTTGTTTATTTTGTACTTTGGGGTTTAGGCTTAAACTTTCACTTGAAGAAGTGATCAGCGCCGGGCTCGGTGGCTCAGCCTGTAATCCCGCGCCTTTGGGAGGCTGAGGTGAGTGGATGGCCTGAGTCCGCGGGTTCGAGACCCACCTGGCCAACTTGGCTAGAGCTCATCTCTACAATAAATAAAAAATCAGCCAGGTGTGGTAGCATGCGCCTGTAATTCCGGCTACTCGGAAGGCGGAGGCGGAAGGATCGCCGGAGCCCAGCAGGTGAGGCTGCGGTGGCCGGGAGCGGCCACTGCACTCCAGTCTGGGTGACAGAGTGAGACTCCAACTCAAAAAAAAAAAAAAAAAAAGAAGGGATCAGGGCTCAGTGAACTTTGAGAACTACAGCATGGCTCTAGGCTACTTGCCAAGAAGTAATGTGTTTGGCAAATATATCTCTAACTAATTACTGGAAGGTTTTTAAAGTCAAACCAAGAGAAGGTCGTTTCTCCAACTCTGTTTCCTGGGACTTACAGATCAACCAAGATGGGGGGACACTCCAGAGCGTGGCAGAGAACCCTTGGAAGTCCTTGACACCAGACTCTAGCCAGCGGCTATGCTGGGTGCACTTGGGTCACAAGACTGCTGGGGGCTCTGGTCAGCGGCGTGGGTAGATGAGGAAACAGCTAGGGCAGTCTGGCCACATGAAGCCTTGGAATCCCCTCTGGAGATTCATAGTCCTCTCGGGACATTTCTGACTCTTTGACGACTCTTTCAGCCGGGGCAGCTACTTCCAGGGACATGGCTTCCAGACATAACTGCACTGGCGACTGCTCATATTCCCTCTGTAGAGGTGAGTCAAATATGTGCGTGTCACTGGGAACAGCGTCGTCATCCAATAGAACTCATATGCTCTTCTCAGCCTCATCAAAGAACCTGGTTCTGGCTCTGCAGATGCTACTGGCATATTCCAGCTGTTTTATTCCAGGCCATGAAGCAGTGAGGCCACTTAGAAAATTGTCTCCATACACACACATACGTTCAAGCCTGGCAGAAATAAGCAAAAAGAAATCTCATTGCAATAGTTGAGAGACAAGAGTTTTATTAACTCGCATAAATTGTATTATTTAGCAAAGAAATGCTAAATAATTTATTCCATGAATACTTAAGGAGCATATCATTTGCCAAACACTGTAAGGAGCTAGCATAATAAAAAAGAATATTATTCCCACAGCCTTCCAGAAGACACAAAGAATTATAGTAGCGTGTGATGCTGGCTGTAATGGAATTAATTATAAAGGGTTATGGATGCAGAAAAGCAAGTGAATAACTGTCTCACTGAAACTCAGTGATAGGAGAGGGTTGGCAGAGCAGGGCTATGAAGGATGCATAGAAGCTTGTTAGGTAGAGGAGTGGCAGAAAAGTTTCCCGATTTTTGAAAAATCGTGCAAAGGTATGAAGACCTCGAAGAAGCTGACGTGTCTGAGGCACAACTGTTTCAGTATGCCCTGGGTATGGAGCAGGCACAGGGACAGGTGAGCATGGGCATGAGAAGGGAGGTTGGGTCTAGATCCTTGTGTGTCACGCTAGGGCTACCGTTGAAGACGTCTAGGCAAAGAGAGACGCATGATCAGTTGACGGTCTTAGGAATAGCCCCGTAGCAGAAGAGCAGAAAGGGAAGCCACGGATCCCAAAGAAAACGATCACAGGGGCCTGGGAAAGCCAGGAAGGCGCCAGGTGCAGCAGCGGCAGGGCAGCAGGAAAGGGAAGATGGATTGAGAGAGCTGTGGGGATCCGAATGGGAAGGTGTGAAGACGGCTGGACACGGAGGGTAAAGGGAGTCTTGAAGCTCACTCTGATTTTCAGATGAGGGGACTTCGGGGAGATCGCGAGGCTATTCACTAAAAGAGGTGATAAGAGAAGCAGAGCTGGTCTAAAGGCAGAGAGAAAGAAGCTTCTACCTGGGTGCGGTGACTCACGCTTGTAATCCCAGCACTTTGAGAGGCTGAGGCGGGAGGATCACTTGAGGCCAGGAGTTCAAAACCAGCCTGGGCAACAAAGTGAGACCCCCTGTTCCTACAAAAAATTGGAAAATTAACCAGGCATGGTTGGCACGTGCCGGTAGTCCAAGCTTACTTGGGAGGCGAAAGGTTTGCCTGAGTCCAGGAATTAGAGGCTGCGGTGAGCCGTGATCATGCCACTTCACTCCAGCCTGGGTGACAGAGTAAGGACTCCAACTCAAAAAAAAAAAAAAGAAAAGAAACATAATTTACAATATGTGTGCAACATGAGAGCACACATGCTTTATTTACTATCTCCATAAATATTACCATGACATTTACATTTACCTTTTCTATTGATTTTGAGATCTTTTTCTAGCAATGAGGGTAGATTTGAATGGACTCGTCTACACTCACCTGCTTTTGCTTTTTTTATGTTCATGTCTGTGCAATATCTGGGACCAAGAGGAAAAAGTTACCCATGTGGGAAGGAACCCCAGCCCGTGGAGTCTTCAGCAGTACCTCCTTACCAAGAGTTCATTTTCTATGGATAATATCACCAACAGTGCATTCCTATCACCACCAGATTTTTCCCCATCTATATACCCACTCTGCTATTTCCATATCAAAGCTTGTAAGAAATAAGCTGTAAGTGGGTTTCACACCATTTAGAAGCTTCTGACATTTTCAATGTTCCCCTGGGGTTTAGAATGAGAGTCTTTCTAGGAATACTGATCTCTGGGAAATGAGAGGAAAATTCCTTGCAAAATTTTGTCTAAATAAAATAACAAAAAGAACACTTGGTATTCAGACTCTTCAAAGGAATTGCCTTTTAAAAAATAATTAAAAGAGTCATGGTGGCTGCAGATTGCAACTTGCTTTTTGCTTTTGATTTTGTGGCAATGAGCATGCTGAGTGGGGATTTGATGAAGCAGGTTTGTGCATAATGAGTAGAAAATTGCCAGTGATCGATCTCTTAAATGCATCATCTCAGTGCCCCAGTGAAGAAGAGGGTAGTGAAATTATCCTTTGAGTTCCAAACCTTGCCAATCATCAACTTAGATCATTTTTCCAGTGATATGTTTTGTTTGCTTAATTATCCAAACCAGCCATCTAGTGACTTCAAATCCATTATTAACCGCACGGAACCCTGCCTTGTTCTTGCTTGAATAGACAAGTATTTAATCTCTCTTTTCAAAAAGGGTGTGCTTTTGATACACTAACTTAATACTTACCTGTCAGTGTAGATTGAGTAGGGAGACAGTGCTTCACCAAGTTCTTGAACTAGAAAAACGGTTGAGCGATTATACAACTCCTCTTTGGTTTGTGTCTTTTCTCAAGGAAATACCCATGAGTGTGTCTGAGCTGTACATTCAAAGTTTAGTGTAGTGCCTGGCACCTGGTAGAACCTCAGTAAACCCTTGTTGAATGAATGAATGAATGAATGAATGATGACTTGCTAGTTCTATTCTCTACGCCCCCAACTGTTCCAAATATTATCACCAGAAGGGATGTTCATGTACTGATTTTCTTCACATAGTGTCTGAATAGTGTGATTGTATAATTTATATTCCACACTAGGTCACTTTTGAGAGTGAAAGGGATGTGGCTAGCACACCAGGACAACAGGCACAAGCTGTCCCAGGCAAATTGGGACACATGGTCACTGCACACACAGAGGATTATGGAGACACTAGAGGACCAAAGGACATCTTTCTTTCCTACATCTCACATCCTGTCTGTTTTCTTGACACCTTACTTGGCTTGATGTAATTGATCTGACCTTTTGAGCTGATTAGCGAGTGTTTCCTAAACTCAATGTTTTTGTTTTCTTTCTTTTTTTTTGCCTACCGATCTAAATCTTGCTTTAAAGAGGCAGGAAAAAAGCTCTAAAAAAAGAAGAAAAGGACTTTTGTGGGCATAATTCTAATCCCCGTGCCTAGCTGTGTCTGACACAGAGTTGGTTCAGTAAATGTTGGATTAAAGAAATAATAAAGGTCTGCTTTCAAGACGGTAGAATGTAGACTAGTAAACACAGCTCCCGCATGGTATCTATATGCATGACTATAATTCAAATAAAAAATATATATGCATAACAAAAATTAAGGGAAAATTTTACCTGATAAAAATGGATGAATACTTGAAAACTGGGAAGGACATCATTTAAGACTTCACTGAAAAGTCACTTCTCAGAACATGCAGAGGAGTCACACCTAAAGCCCTCCATTGCCAGAGGGGGTTAGAGGTAAGAGACAGAGAGGAGACCAGAGGCAATTAGCAAGAGTACCAGAGCGGGAGCATCCCAGACTGACCCCCTCCACATGCACATACACACCCATCTCACCTGGGAGCAGAGTGTAGGAGCTTAGGATAAAGTGGCAAGGCAGTCGTCCGGGTGTCCTCAATGCCCCGGAGGAGTCAGCATCTACCTCACCGGGTGATACTTCCTCACTCTCACTGGAAACAGGGCAGCTGCCTCTCCCCGTCAGGCTGGGCAAAGGGTTAACAGAACGTCAGCGATGTTCTGCTACCAAAAAAAAAAAATTCATAAAGACGATGAAAATGTTCTCAAAGGTTGAGGAGCATCAGCATCATAAAAGGATGGTTTTTCTTAAAAAGTGAGAAACTGGAGAAATGGAAGAAATGGTACGAGTGGAAACAGTATAGGACCGGAGCGCAAGCTAATTTTATATCATCACGGAGATGAGGGAAGCATCACATTCAAAAAACTAGAATGAGTGTTTGTAATAAAAAAGAACCAATTAGACACTATGGAAATGGAATAAATTCAGCTTTTGAAATAAAAAGCCTTCAAAGTGGGTAAATAGCAGAATAAACACAACTGAAAAGCAAATTAGTGATCTGAAAGACTGTACCAAAAAATTATCCCAGAATGTAGCACAAAGGGGAAAAAAACAACATCAACAGAAAGTTAAGACAAACAAAACAAATCCTGAAGAACGGGACTCGAAAGTCAACATCAATCCATTAGACGTTTCACACTGAGAGAATATGGAGAATGCAGAGGAAACAATGTGACAAAAATGCCAGAAAAATTCTAGACTTAAAGAAAGACTTAAGTCCTAAAATTAAAAGAGTTTATCAAGGAACAAACAACAAAAATCGTAGAAGGGGTGACAAAACCTAATTCTAGATATTTCATTGTTACATTAAGCCTAAATGGAAAATATCAGAAGCTATAATAGAAGAAAGAAAAAACACTAGACAGCTTCCAAAGGAATGAGACTCATACTGAAACTATACTCAACAGCAACTTTATTGGACCCAATGGGGTATTAAAGCAGTGCCTTCAAGGAGTTGAAGGGAAATAGCTTTAAGTCCCTAATTCTAATACGCAACTCAATTCTCATTCAAACATGAGGGCAGAAAGAAACATCTTCAGACATACAAGTCCTCAGAAAGCTTATTACCAATAGATCCTTTCTGCTAGAGGATATATCCCAGGAAGAAGAAAATGGATTCCGGGAGGAAGCAGTTGGAGGCATTCATTGTATAATTAAAGACTGATAATAAAAACGTCATTTATTTCTAGGGAAATAATGTTTGTTTTTTTATCGTAAACATGAAATTAGATACAGTGGAAATTCTATAATTATTTGCTTCGATTGCAGGCATATCACTTCATGACAGGGACACATCCTGAGAAATGCATTGTTAGGCACTTTCATCATTGTGTCACAGAGGGCTAGTGCACAAACCTAGATGGTCCAGCCTACTAGACATCTAGGCTACATGGTGTGGACTATTGTTCCTAGGCTACAAACCTGAACAGCATGTTACTCTACTGAATACTGTAGGCCATGGTACACAAAAGTATTTGTGTATCTAAACATAGAAAAAGTATATCTGTACAGGACACTTAGCATGAATGGAGTTTGCAGGACTGGAAGTCGTTGTGGATAAGTCAGTGAGTGAGTGGTGAGTGGATGTGACAGCCCAGGACATTAGTGACACCACTGTAGACTATAATCAACGCACACTAAGGCTATACTCATTTTGAAAAATATTTTTCTTTCTTCAATAGTAAATTAATCTCTGCTTATTGTCACTTTTTTTCTTTATAACTTCAACAAGATTTTATCTTCTTAGTTCTTTTGTTATAACACTCAGTTTAAAACACAAACACATTGTACAAGTATACAAAAATATTTTCTTTATGTTTTTATTCTATGCCCTCTTAAAGTTAATTTTTTCTTTACTTTTTAATCTTAAAAAAAACGGAGACATAAACACATACATTAGCCTAAGCCTATCACTGTTTCTACCTCCACATCTTGTTCTACTGAAAGGTCTTCACAGGTAATAACACGCATGGAGGTGGTGTCATCTCTTATGATATCATTATCTTCTTCTGGAATACCTCCTCAGGGACCTGCCTGGGGCTGTTCATTAGCTAACCTTTTTAATAAGAAGATTAAAAGTATAGTATAGTAAATGTATAAGCCAGTAGCATCATTATTATTATCGAGTATTACATACCATACATGATTGTATGGGTTATACTTTTATACAACTGGCAGTGCAGTAGATTTGTTTATACCAACACCATCACAAACACATTAGTAATGCATTGTGATAGCTACAACATCACTAAGTAGTGGAAATGTTCTCTATCATAGTCTTGTGAGATCACCATTGTATATGCAATCTCTTGTTGCCCAAAGCGTTGTTGTTTGGCACTGTATGAAATATGTCTCAAGTCCCTGGAAGTATGAACTGAGTTATAATCAGAGCCCTGGAATCTTCTGATTAATCAAGCGCTGGCCCTTAGCGAAGGCCCTTTGTCCTAAGGCCAGAGGAGAGAGAGGTCAGAAGCTAGGACTTGAAGCAAGTTCTAACTCTCCGCAAAGAAGATCAGAGAATGTACTACAGAATCCCTGACACAGGGCCACTTCTAGCCTTAAATATGTCTTCTTGAAGATCTTTGCTGCCAATCTCCATCAACAACTAGTTTCTTCTCCGTGCCATTTTCAAGAACTCCTCAAAGGTTGAGATGTATATGGGGAGAAAATTTGCTAAGTCAAGTAAAATTGAGTTTTAGCAGAATATTGAGATTCCAGAAATGCTTGGACTTGTGCTATATACCTTTATCCAATGTTTCTAACTCCTTTCTGGACAATAAGAACACCTAAAAGATGTAAGGGTTTTCCTCTCAGACACAGCCCTCCGTAATCCAGGAGGTGGATGACCTCAAGGAGGGTTCTTTCTCTTGGCAGCTCAGCATAAAAGCAGACGTTTGTTAAACAAGTTTGTCTGTAATGACTCCCTATGTTATTACAGACAAATTTTAGTTTTCCCTCCCATTAATGCCATGGTGGACACTAAACCTTTGGTGGACATCTGTTGATTGGACTGCCCAACAAACTGCCATCTTTCTGGAAGTATTATCCTCCTTCCTCACAATAGAAGCGGATGTAATCGTGGCTCCCTGACCCCAGTGATTGTCCCAGGAGACGAGCTCGTGCCTTATGAGCCAAAATCATTCTCCAGAATTTTCTGTTCACCACTAGAATGAAAAGGCATCAGGACCCTTTCTCTCAGAAAACTGTGCAGATGTGATCTTGGTCATGATCACATCATATATCCCCAGTATATGGAAGAAGAAAATTTGCATAGGGAGGGAATAAATCCAGAGACACAGCTATGTGGGTCTGAGAGACGGAGTCCTCATGGAGTCCCTAGCTCCTGTGGCATTAGTTATATGCTTTCCATCCTAGATCCTGGGCCAGTCCATTTGCCCCTTTTGCCTAGCTAGTTCAAACTGTCTTTTTATCACCTGCATCCAGAAGAATCCTGTCCACTTCAGTGCCTGCCCCAGAACAGGTGCACAATAAAGGTCACTGGTTCCAGGGGAGCAGGCCAAGCATTAAGTCAGCCTAGGAAATCAAGCTCTGGAAGAGGAAAGTAAGTAGGCCAGGCCAGAGCAACCTTGTGGGGAGGAGCACGTGTGTTGGAGCAGGGTCGACCATGTGGGAGCAATTTTGCCAACAGGAGGCAAATAACCAGCCACATGGCACCAGCTCATGCCAACAGAACACAGCAGAGGTGACAGTAAGTCCCAGTAGGAAGAGATCCTTTATCCAGAAATTGAAAATAACATTTGGGGAATTCTGTTATGAACATTGCAGGATTTGGGACAGCTGTGATCTTTCTGTGGTCTAATACTTGATATGCATGGATTTTCCTTTTTTAAAAAAAACACTCTCTTTGTTACTTTGTGCCAACATACTTATGTGCAAATTGGCATGCGTAATTCTAAAGGAGAAGGAGAAAATTGATGTGTCAGCCTATTGGACTTTCTAGTGGAGAGGTATTTTCAGAGTTCTGTTTGAGGAATCAAGCCAAGAAGAGTATCACTACCCAAAAGGTAATCTTAACCCTTGAGAGCATAGGAATCTCTGTCCAAGGATCATCACTAACCTTTTGTGCTGCTGTCTGTGGAACTACAGTTTTCATTTGGGACCACAATTATTACTTCCTCTATGCCTGATTCAAGGATTCTTCAAAGGTTAGCGAAATTTTTCTAGGAGGTAAATTGTTATGAATCAAATAAAATCAACCAGTAGAGGACTATTTAGATTCTAGTTGTGCCTTAATTTACCGTATATCTCTTATGCATTTTTTTTTTGCCTCAGTTTCATCATTTGTTTAAAGGTGATAATCGACTTTGATCTGTACCCGTACCACAGTACAGAAATTATTCAACAGGTTGCTAGTGCAGGATTCTTCCAGCCTCAGCTCTGACTTACGTTCCAATAGAATAGATAGCCAGAGTGAGTGAGTATGATAAAAAATAAAAATTTAAAAAAAAAAAAACCTTCCACAGAAGTTACAAAGGAAATGGTGGAGAACCCCCAACCAGATCAGAGAGAGAAACAGATAAACTGTGTTAGGCAGTCATAAAGAAGAAGAAAATCATGGGTTCATAGCAACTTGGATGCAGGTGAAGACCATCATACTCAGCGATCCATCACAGAAACAAAGAGCTGAGTACCGCAATAAGTGGGCCCTGAAAATGAATCACATTAGCACAAGGATGGGAGCATAGTCGCTGGACACTGCTTAGGGGAGAGAAGGAAGAGGGAAGAGGGCGCGTGACACTACACTGGGCACCTGGTCCACTACCAGGGGGAGTGAGTGTCAGCTAGAAACCCAAACTTCACCTGCATGCTGCCTACTTCTAACAAATTCTCACTTGTACCCCACAACTCTAAAATTAAACAAATAAAGCAATTACATAAAAGAAATAGAGAAAGTGCATGAAAAGGAGAGAAAACTTGGTGACGACATTTTTTTGAGAGACTGTTTCCACTCTAGGAGTTCCCTGAGAGCGAGAGTGGGTTCTAACTCAGTCACCACAAGCTTTGGGAGGAGGGTCCTTTGAGGTGACTTGGAGAACCTGGAAATGTGTTGGGAGTTGGGAGACACAAAGACTGATGCCTGAGAAAGTTAAAGCACACCTGTGTCGGGAGGGCTAGATGTGGCCATATTGGGAACAGGCTGAACTTCCAAATTTTACTGGACCAACGAATACATGAGTGTTTTCTGTGGACCAAATATAAGTCACTTCTGGTCTCATCCATTGGGTTTTGCTGTTGCTGCTGTCGACTAAGAGTCAGGTGTGTTTATTTCCAAAATTTATTTATGCCAGTTATGCTTATTATTATCATGAAATAATTTAAACAAATGCTATATGATACAATAAAAATGAATATGAAAACAAATACAATTGTTTTTGAAAATTAAATGGAATGCTTTGGAAAAATACAATAAAGGCAAGTCATTTTTTAAAAGTCACTAGTAAATAATTCAAATTCTTGGATAGTTCTTAAAAGTTTACGACTAAGTGGCAGAATGTGCCTTCTATTATCTCACCTTTTTTTTACCCAAAATGCGATGTGAATGAACCAATTTTGTAGCCCTGTTTAATTCCAAAAGAGAACAAATGTTGGCAGAGAACATACTGTCATTTTCTCACAGAGAGGAGCACTGTCAATTGCAAAGCCATTGTCTTGGCCACCAGCTAGGAAAAGTAATAACCTCCAGAATTTCTATTATTTGTGTGCCAGTAGGGCCATATGACCATTGCAGAGCAAGTCTCTCAGTATCACCTACCACATACTTCATGTCAGTTCATTCATTCATTCAATTAATATTGATTGAGCCCCCACAGGGAGACTGGCAGAGAGACAATGCCTCCTACTGAACCAGCAAGAGAGAAAATTGTGTGACTCACCCGATTCCATCAGTACGCTTCCGTGGAGGAATTCAGAGAAAGGATATAGCTTGTGGTGGACTCTTTCTTCTGATGAATCTCTTTGTGCTGGAAGGGCTATTAGCCCAGGACTTGCTTCCTGGGTTTGGCAGTCAGTTACAGTCATGTGCTGCATCAGCGCGTTTCTGTCAACAACAGACTGCTATATAGTCGTAGCCCCTAAGATTAAAGCATCATATTTGTACTGTGCCATTTCTATGTCTAGATATATTTAGGTACACAATTGTGTTGCAGTTGCCTGCAGTACTCAGCACAGTGACATGCTACGCAGGTTTGCAGCCTAGGAGCAATAGGCTATACCGTATAGCCTAGGTGTGTAGTAGGCTAACCATCTAGGTTTGTGTAGTGCGCTCTGTGATGTTGACACAGTGATGAAACGGCCTAACAACGCGTTCCTCTCAGCCTATCCCCATTGTTAAGTGACACGTGACTATATTTGTATCTGTGATCCATCCTGTTCCTGGAGGAAGGACAGGCTCCACCACAACACATCAGAGTGTGGGTCACCCATGGGTGTGCAGACTCTGAGAACTGGCCCCACGCTTGGCTGATCACGTGGTGCCAGGAAGCCCAGCCCAGGCAGAGGAGAGGTACACTGGTGCCTCTGAGTATGCAGGGAGACAAGTGGGTTCTTAGGCATAAAGAAAATTTTATCATCAGTGTCTTTCCATAGCACTTCACAGTTTTATTTTTTATTTTTCGTAAGTTGTGGGGTGCAACTCAGAGTTAGGTACATGGTCATTGTACCCCACAACTTATAAATTCAGAGTTAGGTGCATGGTATTTGGTCATTGGACGGGTGATATTTGGGCCTCTCATTGATCTCCACTTCGCCTGGTTCGAGATCAGGTATATTTATTGATCAATTTCCACTTGACTATCGAATATGTTCTGATTTCCCATGACAGTCAATATTTGTGAAGTATTTTAAAGTGCTACTAAATGTTTTTGATAGAAGCTGTAAGTTTACTGACTTTTAAGTAACCCTGTTTCTGTTTCAACGGTTATTTAGACACCGTGTAAAATTATAGATCAAATCCTTCCCACTGCAGAAGGGTGTTTTAAAATCTGAGACTACATTCACATAGGATTTGTAACTTCTTTAAGAAAGGAATTAAATAAATAAAAGATTTAATTGATACAAAAATTTGTGAATATTCTTCATGAATTCAGGAATTTGCAAATCATACCCTCAGTGTACCATAAGTTTTAAACTATCTTAAATGCAATGTCTTAAATAGGCATTGAGGACACATCCGATTTATCTCACATTATGTGGCTATGAGCTTTTATTTTAAGCAATCATGATGAGAACAGAAGAAATTAGAATGGATGTTTCACCAACTCTGTGTGTTGTCTCCAATTAGCTATTAGGAGAAAATTGAATTGTCCTGGTGTCTTTTTACTATTAATTTAAAATTCTCTTCGAATTTTTTCTCAGTTTGGTGAGTGCCAACTTATATCCACATGAACTTTACTTGTAAGACCACTGAATTCTTACCAAATATGTATTTGGTGATGGGACGGAAAAGCAAGTAAGGCCATCCAGACATGAATTAACCCTGGTAATTGGCAACCCACACCGGCCCTCCCATCTGTTCATCAACTGACTCATTCTAGGCAAGTTATGGCTTAAGGAAGAGAAAGAGTGGAGTTGAGAAGTTACTGTACCTCATTCCGGACTCAGTACCTCCACAAGAGGAATTAACAGGAAGATCAGGTGAGCTTGAGCATGGAACATTAGGTTCTCCTTTGTTCTGATGGAGCTCTACACCTCTGATTGCCCTTACTCCGTGTCTTCTGTGGAGCACCAAGGTTATCCTGAAAATGCAAGAGTTCCTATCATTCCTCTCTAGCCCTTCTTCTAGATCCTTCCTTCCCACGGGATGAACTCAGATATGCTTGCCAGAGCGTGGAGACTGTGAAGGGGCCCAATGAGGGCATGTCTGTGGACCAACTGCCCTTAAACAGAGTGGACCGTTTTGGTAGGAGCGAGTGCTCTCTCTGTACACGCACAAAGATCGTGGCACAGTATAACCAGGTAGAATTTGGTTATAAGCTTGTAGTTTTTCATGTAGCTGTGGCAGTCTGCAGTGTTTGCAAGTAAGAAGAAATAATGTGCAAAACTACCATCTGGGGGCATTCAATGAATCCTAGAAACATCCCATGTGTGTTACATCCACAATCTCATTCTATCCATAGAGCATTCCTTTGAGGTTGGTATTATTTTTATGCCCATAAGGAAATTGAAGGCCATGGCGTCTATATAAGGCCATGTAATAAAGAAAAGGAGGACCTTCATGAAAGTGCCAGACTATCTGAATTCACAATCCATACCATTAACCTCTACCAGGGATAACAGCTAAATGAGAGGAACTATAAAAGCAATATTCATCCTTGAAAATATTTTTTTTAATTTAAAGTCATGGAGGTATGTATTAGATCGAAACATTAAATTGACAACATTCAAGTGTTTGACCTGCATAAATGACTTTTAGGATTACATCATATCTATTTATAGCCTCTTCTAGAGATGACATTCACAGTTGGGGGAACACATTCATATGGGGACCTCCCTGCATTTCCAGCAATTCACACATTCTTATAGTGTAAAATATAAAGGAAAATAACCAGAGCAATATAAATTCACTTAAAATCTATGTAATTAAGGAAGAACATTTCTATGCATTAAAAACTAAAGTATTACCATTTGTAAGTAAGAACTGGGAGCCCTTTGCAAGTGATACATCAACTCTGATAAAAGCTGACAGTTCGACATGCAGTAGCCCAGACTACCAAAGCAGACAATGTCAGGCAGGACGACAAAATAAGATCTAAACCACCCTAGGAGAAAAATACTTCTCTGGCCACTCTTGGTTAGAGTTATTTCTAATTTGCTATGCATTTGTTTAACCATTCATTAGCAGGAGTACAGTTCTTCCGTCGTATACATCTAGTTAATTTCAGCTAATGTCTGTTCTTACAAAATTCCAAAGTAAAAGAGTCCCTTGGGTATTGTGGCTGTCATTCATGCTGCTGGCCAAGTGCGTCCAGTTTTTCTCTTTCAGACACAGGAAAATAGGAATGGCATTTCTGAGGCCCCTGTGGCTGGGTGAGCCCTGTGACTAGTTCCAGACAATGAGTTGTGAGCAGAACTAACATATGTCATTTCTGAGCTAAGCATTGAATTGCTGATGTGAGATCTTTCACAGCTCTCTTTTTCCTATGGCATGACAGTTGACAACCTTTGATACAACGGCTGCCTTCTCAATTTAGTTGCTGGGAGGAGGAGATTTGGAGTAGAGCTCCTAACCCATTGTGATGAATATATAGCACAAGAGAGAAATAAACTTTATTATAACGAGCCACTGAAAATCCGTGTTGCTTATTACAGAAGCTTAGCCTGTTTTGACGGATACAGGTGTTTCGAATGGCCCAATGACATTTCAAATCCCCACTCTGAAAATCAAGGTGGGTCTACCTGGTTCAGCTATTTCTACTGGTTATGAATAACAGACCTGGTAGCTGACCTACATTTTGCACCATTTTGGTGCCTGCAAAGGGCATATTTCACTGTGGATGTAGCTACTCTTTCTATCCACAAATAGAATCCCTCATATCCAGTGACAAGTACCCCCGACTGAGGCAAAGCCTTCACAAAGGTCTGGAGAGTAGACATTTTCAAGAGAAATAAGATTTCAGAGGAAATGAAAACTCCATCTGAGAGACAGTATCACACACACATACTCACACACACACACAAACACACGCAATTTGCCACGGAGTGCAGTTACCTACATTCATTCACTTCTCTCATTTAACCTGCAACGTTGTCACCAGAAGGGTCTGATAACAAAAATGATGCCTAGAAAGATTAAAAGTCCATTATAACCCATTAATATGTTAGCAAGAGCTGTTTATTAACTATAAATCCACAAACCACAGAGGCAATAGGATACCTTATTGTCAAATCTTAACTCAAGAAAGAGACACTAAAAGTCCAGGCAGACACTAGGGAACTGACCAAACTCACTCCATCCTGAACAGTCACACAGGAGACGTGGGAAAGCATGAAAACCTGATATTGCCCACTTCGTGATTTCATCTTGGAGAAGAGCCAATTTTAACACTGATTTTTCTTGAGGTTTCTCTTGAAAAAATTCTCCAAAATCAGAGATGTATATCAGCAATACGTATAAGGGGGAAACAGATTTCTTTTAAGATTCCAGAGTCCCTGTAAATAAATGTATACCTCTTTAGTCTACTAGGTAAGATTTGCCTGTTTATCAGCTACCGCCAAAGATGTAGCATCTGTTCCAATGTATAGAACATTTCTTTCTTTCTTTCTTTCTTTCTTTCTTTTCTTTCTTTTTTTTTTCTTTCTTTCTTTCTTTCTTTCTTTCTTTCTTTCTTTCTTTCTTTCTTTCTTTCTTTCTTTCTTTCTTTGTCTCTCTCTCTCTCTCTCTTTTTTGAGTCAGAGTCTCACTCTGTTGCCCAGGCTGGAGTACAGTGGCATGCTCACGGCCACTGCAGCCTTGACTTGCTGGGCTGTGAGATCCTTTTGCCTCAGCCTTCCAAGTAACTGGAACTACGGGCGTGTGCTACCATGTCCGGCTTATTTTTTGATTTATTGTAGAGATGAGGTCTCACCAAGTTGCCCAGGTTGGTCTTGAACCCCTGAGCTCGGGCAATCCTCTCGTATCGGCCTCCCGAAGTGCTGGGATTACAGGCTTGAGCCACCGCACCCAGCCGTATAGAACATTTCTATTGTAATATGTAGCTTTAGCTAGCCTGTGAAGTTCCTCTCATTTCTCCAGAACAATGTCTTGTTGTGAGGCACTGATATCTGCAAGATTCAAAGTACTATTACGGGCCAGGTCATGTCTAGCAATCGTGATAAATTGCAGCACATCATGGAAACAAAATATATATGAAAACAGCATTCATTGTAGGGAAAGAAATATGAGATAAAACATGGCAGCATATTTTGTTGACCAGAAAAAGGAAAAAAAGCCTCCCTTCTCCCCACACTTGCCATATTTGCCAGCAGGGATCTTTGAAAGAGCTGGCCACGGCATAGGTAATTTATGCAGCTCGTGTAACACACAGACACTAATGCAAATTCCCTAGTAAAGAATGCTGACCTTCACAGCACCCAACCAGGACCCAGCAACCAGAAATTTCCCTTCCCTCTTGCATAGAGGAGTCACATTTTAAAGCCTGCATGGGGAACTACCATTTAACTGCCATCAATATGACTTTTAGAATTTAAATGGAATGTGTATAAAATACTTCTCAGCAGCAGGTGATTGCGGTTTATGATTTGTTTCCTCCTTCGAACGTTCTGCTATAAGATTCTGAGCCTAGCCTTATGCATTGCTTTTGACTCTGCGTTCTCACTTTGGAGGCCTAGGTCAAAAAATAAGATCGAGGTTAAAACTTTGGGTCCTGAAACTTTTGACTTATATCACATTGAGTTTTCACATTGAGTTTTATTATTACACTTGCTTTTTAGCTGCCTTTGTGTAGTAATTTGTTATAGTTGTCATAACAAAAAACTATAGACTGGGAGGCTTAAACAATAGAAATTTGTTTTCTCTCCATTTTGGAAGCAAGAAGTCTTAAGTCAAGGTATCCGTAGGTTTCTCCTCAGCTTGCAGATGACCACTTTCTTGCTGTGTCCTCACCTGGTCTTTTCTCTCCATATGAACATTTCTGGTATCTATTTGTGTGGCCAATTTTCCTCTTCTTAAAAGGACACCAGCCAGATTAATGAGGGACCCCCCTTAAAGGCTGAATTTTACCTTAATCACCTCTTTAAAGGCCCTGTCACTAAATGCAGTCACATTCCAAGGTACCAGGGACTAGGGCATCACCAAATGAATTTTGAAAGGACATAACGTAGTGCACAATATTTAGTAAAAAGAACATAACGTGGCCTTTACTTGATCACTCAGACTCTCCGTTTTAGACATGTATATTGTTTTTCCGTGAAGTCAGCATGTAAAGAGAGTGAGGGGTTGTGGAATGTGCTTTTTTAGAGAAGCCCCCAGAGTCACTTTGCCACCTGAAAGCCACTGACCTTCGCTGTGTAATACAGTAGTCACTAGCCACATGTGGCGATTTACATTTAAGCGAATTAAACCATAAAAATCAAAAATCCAGTTATTCATTTGCACTAGTCACATTCTGAGAGTTCAGTAGCCACATGTGGCTAGTAGCCACTCTAGCGGCTATGCCAAGACTGAATATTTCTATGATCCCCAAATGCGATTAGACGGTGCTGCTGGGTGGCTGCTCCTGTGGACGTGAACTGACCCATTTCGTCCTGTGATAGCCTCAAGAGGCTTGACAGGGCCAGATTTCTCAAGAACGGCGCTATTTCAGCTGTTGTTTCTCTCCGCTTTTCTTCATCATCATGTACTCCGTTCCTCACTGCTACCCTTTCTGGTCACTGTCTTTATTCTTTGTCATAAGTTCTCCTAACTCCACTCTCTTGCCTTTTACCTTCTTACTGTTTTTTCCTCCTCGCTTACTCTCTTCTTTGGCTACACCTTCTCCTGTCCTTTTTGTCATTGTTGCTGGAATGGGACAGTTTGCTCTGAGAGGTTTTGCTAAACAATAAAAAATCTCCTCTCTTCTCTTCCATGCTACCCTTCATCTTTATGTTGCCGGCTGCTCTTGAAACTTTTATTGGCATTCCCATCAGACGTGCATCTTGGTTTCACAGTGCCTCACGCCCAAATAGTGGATAAGCTGGCCACCTCGTGTATGTGGAAACACAGCAATTGCAGGAAGTTTGTTTCCTCCTTTTGACGCTGGTGTCAGCTCTTGAGAGCCAGGTTAGCCAAAGAGTGAAGGGCTGGAGTCAGCCTGCCTGGGTTCACGCTGTGGTTTCACCATCTATTAGCCGTGAGGCCTTAGCAAAATGTAACTTCAACTTCTTCATTGATAATATGAAGTTTGAGACTGGTACCCAACTTACCGAGTTGTTCGAATTAAATACATTGACCTAAGGAAATAGTGTGTAGAATACAACTTGGTGGGCACAGTTATTATCTCTGAGAAAAATTCAGCTCTTTACAAGACTGCTACTGACCGCATCTGCTGGACAGACTGGTAGTGATTCCAGGCGAAGGAACACTTCTTTTCCATGTAGAGTATTTATTGTACTTGCTTTTATTTATTGGAGTATTTATTGTACTTGCTTCATGCTCAGGTTCTGCTAGGCACTCCCTCTACTTGATCAATTTACCAACCACCCTGAGACAGGACTTAGAGATTAAGGCAAGACTGGGCATCTTCAGATGCGAGCTGGTATTGAACAGACAAAATGTTCTATAGGCTTTGGTAAGAGAGTGTTTAGTGTAGCCCGGACTCATCAGGAAAGTCCGCAGTGGCCTCGGCAAAGAGTTTCTTTCCAGAGAACAAAAGGAGGCAAAACTGGATCCATGTGAGGAAGGGTTTGAACCAACATAGAGAAGGAGAGAGCATAAGGGGGAGACTCTGGGTGGGGGAACAGGACAGACGAATTTGGGTGAGAGTAGGCAGGTTGGCCGGTGCGGGAGTTGAAATCTGTGTAAGAGTTAGAAGACATATGAGTTTTCTCAATGTTTTTCTGAGTACTTTTACATGGAGTTTTTAAATAATATACGTTATAATATACTCTTGATTGTCTGATTTATTAAGCTCACTTCCAAGTTAGAGTTTTTGTAAATTTTCCTCTCTCCTCAGATTTCTAGAAATGATTCCATCTTAGCGATATGTACATTCTTCGGGAAAATTCGCCATTTCAAATATGTCATTAACAAAGGATTGCATTTTCAGTGAACCTCCTTCTGACCAGAGGAACATGAAATAGAACAAGATATAATTGTTCATTGTTCTTCGATGTGAGTATATGTGAAGAGAAATTAAAACAATTAGTTTGTTTCAAATCTACATTTATTTTGTACCATCTGTGTATTAAAGAAATATACTTGGTATTTTGAAGTATATAGTAGAAATATAAGTATCTTCACCATCAAACAAAGATAAAACACTTAGGCAAAGAAAAATAACTAAATCATGTTAAGGGATTTATGCTTAAATGACAAAGTGAATAGTACAGTATTAAATGATATGAAAGCTTATTAATAAGAGAGGTGAATGGAGTGAGAGGTGAGAAGCAACATCATGACAGATATTTGAGTATGCCTTTAAAATGTTTATTGCAGCATTATTCATAATAGCAAAAACATGGAGCCAGCCATGCTGCCCATCAAAAGAGGATTGGATAAAAACATGTGGTACATAACATGATGGAATATTATGCAGCCATAAAGAAGGACAAAATTATGGGCTTCACAGCAACCTGGATGGATTTAAAGTCTATGATATTCAGTGATCTATCACAGAAACAAAGAACTGAGTACCACATGTTCTCACTCACCAGAGAACTCTGAACATTTATCATAATACTATAAGAAAGTGATTGACAGCAGCAGGAAACTGCCAGGGGAGGGGAGGGGCGCGTCACATCAACAAAGATACATGATCTCAAACCAGGCAAAGTAGGGACCAAAAGGAGACCCAAAGTTTACCTGTAAAATGACCACTCATCTACCTAATCCTGAATTTTACCCCACATCTTTAAAATTTAAAAATTTAAAAATCAAAATAAGTAAAAATAAAAATGTGTAGTGTTTGATTAGGTGAAAAAAGACCAATCTTACCGGTAGGGAAAAACATTATGAGTTGAGGACAGAGGCAAGAATGAGCAGGGCTGTCCTGGGCAGCATGAAAAACAGACACCAGGGTCACACTGAGCAATCTCAAAGGAGAAGGTTTTATATAGGAAGTTAAAGGAGAGAGAGGCTCTAATGCAAGGTAGGATTTCTTTCTCTGAAAAACAAATCCTCTATAAGTATTTACCACAAATGCCAAACATGACTCCCTGACAAAATCATAGAAACATTCTAAATGATTCAAGTTACCTGTTGTCATGCAGAGTATAGTGTTAGCGCAGTTTTTTAGCAAGTACACATTCCCAAAATTAGTAGTCTGAGATGGAAACGTGTACCCCCTGAAATATATTACTCTAAGTGGCTACACAGATACTTGCTGGTTTTATTTAATTTTTCCTTATTCATCATAGCCTTTCTTTTAAATTCTTATTTTCTTCTTTTCCTGTTTTATTTTTCCAGTTTTACTTATCTAACTACATTTTCCCACATATCTTTCCTGGCATCTAATGATATCCAGGCATTTTTAGTGCCAAGTTAATGAAATTTCTTCTTTCAGATTCATTGACTCAGCAAATATTTATGAGCACCTAATGTGTTCTGGGAAACTAGTCTGAGCACTTATGTCAGTGAGCAAAACAGAAAAAAAAATCCCTGTCCTCAGAGAGCTTTCATTTAAGTAAGTAGAAAGATATAATGAAAGTGAACTGTGGGAGATACTCATTATTGACCCATTTTACAGATGAAACATCTTACATTCAGAGAGATTGGTGTATCTTCCAAGATCATGTGGGCGATATAAAACTGAAACTCTTCTGTCTTTAATCACAAACTTACAGTGAAATAATCGACTACAACAACGTATAAATACAACTCTTCAGTTGGCTTTTTGCCTCTGAGATGCATATCTTTCATCTCCACCGATTCTGAGATGCATATCCACCAATTCTAAACATCCTCTGTGTCTTAGCTTAGAAAGTCTGGAACTAATGTATATTACAGGTTCAATGGGAAGCAGCACGAGGATCACTAAGGTTAGAGTCCATTATTAGTCCCTGTCTCTCTGGAGATGCACAAATTGAAAATAGGTGGTAATTTGATCTCTGATCGTGAACACATTGCTCAGCTCCATACTTGCCAGTTCCTGGACATCAGCACCCTGGACAGCTGCTCTTCTTCCAAACACTTCAAAAATGATTCTACAGTAAAATATCACACACTGCCTTCTGTTCCTCTGTATTTTAAGTATAATATGGCTATTATGTTAAGTATTTAAACATTCCATGCTATTCATTATCTAGAACATTTCTCACCTCTCTATATAGTGAAAATTATGTCAGAATGACATTTTAATCTAACATCCCAAATGGAACATCTGGGTTTTTTTTTTAAGGGAGTCAAATAATAAAATTTACACAGTCTATAGGACATTGTGCTATTTTACATCCATATATTTTTTCTATTTGTTGACCATGACTATCTCGAATAAATTATTAAAATATTGCATTGTACACAACTTTGGATCGCTCTAGGTTATAGGGTGATTGGCTATGCTATACCATGGAAGTATAAAAATAAGATGCTAAGGAAATTTCCTGACCTAAATATATTCAACAAATAAAAATGTTCACTAGCTGAAAGGATTGTAATTTGGATGACTTCACTACAGAGAGACAAAATCATTTCAACAAGGGAGTCCAGTCTCCCAAAATAGAGGAACTGTTTATAAAGAGACTCAGGAAATGAATGCAAGATAATGTTTTCTTCATTTGGAATTGCAAGAAGTAAATCCTTTATTATTTATAAATGGAACAGTCGACTTTTGTGCTGGCATTTTGATAAATGATAAGAATTAATGGAGAGAAAGCTTGTGAATTCCAAGCAAGAACTCCTATCAATTACTGCATGGTCATTCCTTTCTGGAAGGAGTATTTGTCAGAACAACTCACACGATGGTCTGACCTTTGTAATTGGCTATGGTCATAAGGAAGGTCAATATTTAGAGCTTTCAGGAATCGCCACACTGCTTTCCACAGAGGTTGCACTAGCTTACACTCCCACCAACAGTGTAGAAGTGTTCCCTTTTCACCACAGCCATGAAAAAGAACAAAATCATGGATTTCGCAGCTACCTGGATGGAACTAGAGTCTATAATACTGAGTGACCTCTCACAGAAACAAAGATCAGAATATCACATGTTTTCACTCATATAATGGACCTTGAACATCCAATGTAATACTATAAGAAAATGACTGATGGTACTGGGAAATTATGGGGGGGGGGATGGGATTAACAGTAGCTAATATCTATCTGGGACTGGGAAAACACCTCTTATCAATAGGGTGCCTGAATGAAACGTAATTGTACACCTAACCCTTAACTGTACCCTACAAAACGATAATAAAAAATACTGATTATAAAAAAAAAAAAAAAAAGGTAATTGGCTATGGTGTGGTTTACACACAGAAGAAATGGAAGTTGGTAACTTTTAGAATCAATCACTTAAGTGAAGGCAAACGTACGTAGAAATCCTTGCTAAAAGATTAAATAAGTTAGCCAATGAAGAAGGAAGGAAAGAAGGAAGGAAATTAATAGAAGAAAAAAATCACCTTACCTCTTATTATGGAGAACTCTTGGAGGCAAAGTGAATGAAATCAATTTTCTAATTTCTTCACTGTCACCTAATTTCATGTGCCAAATATATGCTGCAAAAGATTTTAAGTACCAATATGTGCCAGATACTGTGCAAGGTGGTATAAAAGTTGAATGCAACCTGAAAAATGTTTCAGTCCTAAAATCCATTTCTTTCATATGTTGGTTGTTTTGATAGAGTAGAAGACCGACCATTTCCAAAACTGGTAAAGTTTCTGCATATGATAAGCTTCTCAGCAAGCATGGCCAAACATCCTATAACCTAGAGAAATCTGTCCATGAATCTGCTATGGAATTGGGCACAACAGGTGTCATGATTGTATCTGTGCACTTTCATCTTTTTACAGTTAGTGTCAGTGAGGTCTTGTGGCAATAACAAGAATAGAAATTAAAGGGATCCAGTGTTCAAACAGCTCAGAGGGCAGAAATTTCACCCAATGATCCACAGCACAGCTTTAGAGGGCAGATATGGACAGGAAAAGTCATATAGAAAGAGCAAATGTCTTTGGCTTAGTTTGGAAATGTAGCACTCTTTCTTCCTAGCCATCGCCCTTTGGCAAGGAACTTAAATTCTCAGAGCCTTAGATTTTTTACCCACAGCATGGGGTAGTTATTTATACCTCAGTACATCACTGTAAGGATAACGTAAGACTATTGATGTGAAAGCCCTATAAATTCTAAATCATTCTAGAACTATTCTAAGAGATAGTACATGCCTGAGAGATTAACAGAATGGCTAAGATAAAGAGAGAACAATATTACTTTGCATTTTTTTGCATAATAAATTGCAGTGAAAATCTAAGGCCTCACTTTTTACCATGGCTTATGCATATAGATGGAGAGTTTGGAAACATCAGGACCAAAATTTTATCACAGATTTTTGTTAATGAATACAGTGGAGAAAAAGTAATGAAATGATGGAAGATTCTGCTTTATTCTTTCTACCTAATTATCTTGGGCTCGCAAGTGAGTGTGCACAGAAACGTGTCTGTCTATGGGTATGTGTTTGTGGTGTGTTATGTGTATGGATGTGTGATGAGTTTATAGTGCATGTGTGTGGCTATGTGTATATATATATATATATATATATATATATATATATATATATATGAGGGTGTGGTAGGTATATACAGGTGTCTGTTGTGTGTGTGATATATATGCTTGTGTAGTTGTGATGTGTGTGTATGGTGTGTGTCTGACTGGTACATGTGGCATATGAGTATGGGGGAATCTGTATGTGAGTAGTGTGGTGTTGTGTATGTGTGTATCTAACATGATCCTGAACTGACATTTTAGTTGAACTCAAATGTTCCCTGGGAAGAGAATGTTCATGGGTCTATTTATTTATATTTTTATTTTTTATTCTGGTGTCACAACTTGAACTTTTCTCGTTTCTGTGTTTGTCCTTGGGTATAAAGTTGCCTTGGTCCAACAACAGTAAACAGACAACCTCTAAATTAAACATTATGGTCTGACCTTTCTTCTCTCATTCCATAAAAAAAACATATAAGGCTAAATACTAAAGACTATAGGACTAAAAGAACCAGTGTTGATTTTGTTCACACATATATTTTTTTCTGTAAAATTTCCTAAACTTTCATTACCTTCAAACTGTAGGCTACTTAAAATATTTAATTCATGTAAGACAAAAGACAGTTGAAAGAATTTAACAATTATTTAAAATATATATTTCCTAAATTTCTACCAAATAAACAAAATGATATACAACTCTAACGCGTCCATTGAATCATGCTTCCAACTCATCTTTGACAAAGCCCCCACCACCTACCACTGGGGAGAGGAGAACCTATTCAGTAAATGGTGCTGGGAAAACTGGCTGACCACATGCAGAAGATTGAAACAGGACCCCTATCTATCCCCATGCACAAAGGTTAATTCCAAATGGATCAGAGACCTAAATGTAAAACCTCAAACCATAAGAACCTTAGAAAATGAAGGAAAAACCCTCATGGAAATCGGAACTGGCATCCAATTCCTGAACAAAACCCAAAACCCACAGCTCATAAGAGAGAAAATAGACAAGAGGGACCTTATTAAACTGACAAGCTTCTGCAAAGCCAAAGAAACCATCAAGAGAGCAGGGAGACAGCCTACAGACTTAGAAAAAGTATTTGCCAACTCCAGGTCCGACAAAGGCTTAACATCCCGGATCTACAAGGAACTCAAGCGTGCAGAAAAAAAACCAAACAACCCCATTATAAAATGGGCAAAAGATATGAACAGACACTTCACAAAGGAAAACATCTGAGCAGCCAACAAACACATGAAGAAATGTTCAACCTCACTAATCATCAGGGAGATGCAAATCAAAACCACACTGAGATACCACCTAACCCCAGTCAGAATGGCAATTACCAACAACTCAAAAAATAACAGCTGCTGGAGAGGGTGTGGTGAAAAGGGAACACTTCTACACTGTTGATGGGAGTGTAAACTAGTGCAACCTCTGTGGAAAACAGTGTGGCGATTCTTAAAAGCTCTAAATACCAACCTCCCATATGACCCCGCAATCCCCCTACTGGGAATATATCCTGAAGAACACAAATCACTCTGTAAAAAAGATACCTGCACACGCATGTTTATCGCAGCATTGTTCACAATAGCAAGAACCTGGAAACAGCCATGCTGTCCGTCAAAAGAGGACTGGATTAAAAAAATGTGGTACATATACACGATGGAATACTACGCAGCCATAAAAAAGAACAAAATCACGAATTTCGCAGCAACCTGGATGGAACTAGAGTCTATAATACTGAGTGACCTCTCACAGAAACAAAGGTCCGAGTATCACATGTTCTCACTCATATAATGGACCTTAAACATCCAATGCAATACTATACGAAAATGACTGACCGCACTGGGAAACTATGGTGGGGGGAGGGAGATGGGATTAACAGTAGCAAATATCTGTCTGGGTACGGGGAAACATCCCATATCAACAGGATGCCTGAATGAAATGCAATTGTATACCTAACCCTTAACTGTACCCCACAACTTCACAATAAAAAAAAAAATCTTATTCTCTGGTTTATTTCCTGGAGCAAATCACTATTGACTGATTTCCTTATGACACGAAGTAGTAGAATGATGTACTTAACACTTCTTGCATTTGAAGAGAGAGATTAAAGTTGTTTTGATAATCATAATTGTCCCCTTTTACTTTAAAAATTGTATTTCTGAAAATGGTGTCATTTTGATCTCAAGTGGCTTCATATTCAGTTTTCACACAACAGTGAGCATCAAATTGAGGTAGAAAGTACATGCGCATAGCTTAGTTTTTGTTAGAGATTTTAAAGGACACTATAGAAAGTGTTCAATAGAGAATATGATTTAGAATGTGCATTTATTTGAAACATTAGGCAAACTAAATAGAGCTGTTTTGCTGATTTAACCATTGTGTAGACTGGTGGCTTTACCCTTTCTATTTTTCAGTGTCTAAGAGCAGGTATCCTTCAGGATATTGTACCAGTGGCTGATCTAATGTGTCCAAAATTCCTGAAGCCTCAAGCAAGGCCAAAACTGTCTTCAAAATAGGCCAGTGAAAATATTCCTAATTTAGGGTTTCTTTTATTATAATATAATACAATACACATTATAGTACATATACACATTAATGTGTGTTAGCTAAGAAATCAGACTTTTTCTGTATGGAGTTGTCAAGAGAAAAGGTCAATGATTATACTCCTTCATCCGAATACATTTTCTGATTGCCAGCTTATTGAGTGTACATGTGTGTGTAAGCATGCACACATTCATTTATTGTACTGTCTGACTCTAATTCTTTACTTTGTTTCTATTACTACTGCCAAGACTATCTTGAGGTTCAAATCCATTTTTTCAAAAAAATGTCTTCTATGTTTTTCATAAACAAATGAACAAACTTTTATAAACTACGCGAGTGCATTTTGTGTTCCTTTAATTTAAACTACCGACTAAAGGATTGGAATAATGCAAAAGGGTTAGACTACCCACAGCATGGTTACCAAAGTCGACATGCTGGCTGATAAATGGCAAAAGCATTAGCAAGTCCAATCAATGGGGCCAAACGTCAAAAGGCAAAAATGTTCATCATTTCTTTCTAGTAGGCATAGATCAAGCATGCAGACCACAGAAAAAACTAAGTTTATGGTTTTCTCATACCAGGAAGTCTAGGAAGTACAACATCTCACTTTCTTTCCTCCTGTCCTCCCACTACTGGTCCTCGATTTTACCTCAGAATAAAAATCTAATGATCAGTGCCCATAAAACTGTTGAGGAGGTGGTAAATGAAAATGGTTGTAAAAACCAAGGCACAGATGTAGTGATTTGTCTTGTAGCGAACTAGTGATGACACTGGTTGCTGAACACATTTTATTCAAGGCCCCGTTCTACATATACGAGCTTTATAGTTTCTATGTAGTCATAACTAAGAGGTTTTTTAATATTTTGAATGCCTGGGGATCTCAGGTGTCTTTGGAAACTGTTACATAGTTATTGGCTAATTGTTAAGAAAAAACAATCCTGTCCCTACCTCCTTATAGTTTCTCCCAAATCATGTGCACGCACCTCATCCTTTCTCTGAAAGACCAACGTGGCAAAGACAGACTAGCTGACACCAACTTCTCTTATCTTGGGCTCATAGGATCATAGCTTGACTGTATTTCTCAGCCCTCCTTACAGCTAAGGGAGGTTATATGAGAGTCTATGGCTATGAGTTCTAGCCAGTGAAAAGTGAGGGAAAGTGATGCAAGGGATGCTGCATAAATATGTTTGGCATGATCCCCTACTTTCTATCTACTAGCTGGATTTTGATCCCAGGGCCATTCAGGAATCCATGACTTGAAAATGGCAGAGCATCCATCAGTCTGGGTTCCTGAATGACTACGTGGAACAGAAATCTTCTTCTACCACAGATCAGACTTCATGTGAGAAACAAACAACTGCTTATCATGTTAAGCCACCCAGATTTCAGAGTTTACTCTTTTAACAGCTAGCATCACCTTGACCAAGAAAATAGACCACATTCAAATAAAACTAGCATACGGTTTTCCTACTACCTGTCATATGGAAGATGCTTAATAAAATATAGCTATCATTTTATTATTATTAATAATAATAAAAATAATATTTTACCTATCTTTCTTGTGCACATACCTAGACAATAATGTCATACTATAGTGGTAAGAGACAGAGACATGCAGTTACATGTGGTTCTGCTTTGCTGTCATCCGTGGGATTTCAGAATCCACTCGTTCTGCTGGAAAATAAGTACAAACAGACATAGCCAGAAGTAATATCAGGCACCTTTATAGTATCCTTCACATAATACAATTGTAATTAGTGCTTGCTCATTGTACTGATGAAAATAATGAGAGCTTATTGATAGCAGAAAACTTTCAATAGTTTTTGTTGTTTTGGTTGACATTTAAATCATATCTGGATATAAGGCTCCAACATACAAAAGAGTGCATACAGTAATAATCAGAAAATGTCACAATTGATAATGGCTTAACATTCACTTGGGTATGAACTTGTCAAAAAGCTGAAACACCTTCTGCAATGTTGTTGTTAGATCTTTAACCTAAATTCATACAAAGTGAACATTCAATGATAAAGTTTCCATTCTTTTTAATGTACCACATTGGAAGCATAATATGAAACAGTCATTGTTGCCTTAAAATATCGTTACTGCATGTTCAAACTGGTATTAGACAATGACCTTTTTAAAAATTTTTAGATGCAGGAGGGTTCACATGTGCATCCGTTGCATGGACATATTATGTAGAGGTGGGGACTGGGTCTTTGGTGGGACAATGGTCTTTTTGAACAGAAGTCTTAAATTCATTGACCCATTGGATGGAAAGATTATTTTAGGCAAACCATAGCTTCTCCTTTAAAAATTTATTTTAGAGTTGTAGGGTACATGTGAGGATTTGCTACGAAAATAAATTGTGTGAAGGTGAGGTTTGAGACATAGTACACAATGGATGCTTGTGTCCCTTATCTTCCTTCCCTCTCCCTCTCTCCTTTGGCAGTGCCAAGTGTTTGTTGTTCCCACCTTTGCACTCGCATACCCAAAGTTTAGGGCCCGCTTATGAGTGAGAACACGTGGTATTCAGTTTTTCGTTTCTGTAATAGTTTACTTAGAAGGATGGTCTCCAGCTGCATCCATGTTGCTGCAAAGGACATGATTTTGTTCTTCTTTGTGGCTGTATAGTATTCCATAGTGTATACATACCACATTTTTGTTATCTAGTCTACTTTCTTTTCTTTTTAAGTTTTAAGACAAAGTCTGTTAGAGAAAGAAGAGAGAAAAGAAAGAGAGACATGCCATAGTTGGCATGGGCAAAAGAAACAACCGCAGTCCACTTTTATGGGCATCTGGATTGGTTCCATGTTTTGTTATTGTGAACAGTGCTGCAATGCGCATTCTTGTGCAGATGTCTTTTTTGTAGAGTGACTTATGTTCCTTTGGGTATATTCCCAAGCATTGGATTGCTGGGTCACATGGTAGCTCAATTTTTAGTTCTTTGAGAAAATAACTGCTTTCCACAAAGGTTGAACTAGATTATATTTGCACCAACAGGGTGGCAGCATTCCCTTTTCTCCACAGACTTGCCAACACCTGTTGTTTTTTGCCTTTTTAATAATAGCCATTCTGACTGGTGGGAGATGCTATTTTATTATGGTCTTGATTCTCATTTCTCTGATGATGAGTGAAATTGGGCAGTTTTCATATGTTTATTGGCTGCTTGTGTGTCTTCCTTTGAGAAGTGTCTGTTCATGTCCTTTTTGACACTTTAATTTTTTTCTTATCAATTCATTTGAGTTCCTCATAGATCTGGATGTTAGATCTTACCAAATGCAGAGCTTGTGAACATTGTTTCCATTCTATGAGTTGTCCTTTTATTCTTTTGATAATTCCTTTTCCTGTGCAAAAGCCTTTTAGCATTGTACGGTCCCACCTGTCAATTTTAGATTTTGTTTCATTTGCTTTTAAGGACTTAGCCATGAATTCCTTGCCTACTTCAGCATTCAGGAGGGTGTTCCCTAAGTGTTATTCTAAAATCCTTATAATTTGAGGTTTCACATTTAGGTCCTTGATCCATTTTGAGCTAATTTTTATATGCAGTGATTGGTATGGGTCCAGTTTCATTCTTCTGCATGTGGCTAACCAGTTTTCCCACCACCATTTGCTAAATGTGATTTCCTTTCCCCAATGTTTATTTCTGTTGGCCTTGTCAAAGATGAGTTGGTTGAAGGTCTGTAGTTTTATTTCCAAATTCTGTATTCTGTTCCATTGGTCTATGTGTCTATTTTTGTACCAGTACCATACTGTCTTTGTTACTGCAGGTTTGTAGTAAAGTTTGGTGTCTGGAAATGTGATGCCTCCAGCTTTGTTCTTTTTGCTGAGGATTACTTTAACTGTTTGGGTTCCTTTTTGCTTCCATATGAATTTCTGTATCATCTTTTCTAGGTTTGTGAAAAAAATGATGCTGATAGTTTGACAGGTATTGTATTGAATCTGTAGAATGGATATCTTGATGATATTGTTCCTTTCAATCCATGAGTATGAGATGTTCTTTCATTTGTTTGGGTCATCCTTGATTTCTTTGAGCAGTATTTTGTAATTCTCATTGTTAACATCTTTTACTTTTGGGGGATTGTATGTTCCAATTTGGTCCTCAGCCTGCTTTTTTGCTGGTGTATAGAAATGCAACCATTTTTGCACATTTATTTTATACTGAGACTATACTGAAGTAGTTTATCAGTATAGGAAGATTTTTGACAGACTTTCTGGGGTTTTCTAGGTAAAGAATCACATCATCTGCAAAGAAGGATAATTTAACTTCCTCTTTTCTTATATGGATACCTCTGATTTATTTCTCCTAGCCAATTGCTCTGGCTGGAACTTCCAATGCTATGTTAAATAGGAAGATTTATAGTGGGTATCCTTGTCTTGTTCCAGTCCTTAGAAGGAATACTTCCAGCTTTTTCATAGATGACTGTTAATATTTTGAAAAACGGTCCTTCAATGTCTAGGTGTTTAAGAGTTTATATCAAGAAGGAATGATGAATTATATAAAATGATTTTTCTGCATCTAATGAGATAATTATGGGTTCTTGGTTTTATACCTGTTTATATGATGGAATACACTTATTGATTTGTTTGTATTGAATCAACCTTGAATGCAGGCAATAAAACCCACATGATCATGATGGATGATACTTCAAATGTGCTGTTGGATGAGATTTGCTAGAATCTTGTTGAGAATTTTTGCATCTACATTCATCAGGGAAATTGGCCTGTAGTTTTCTTTTTTTCTTTTTTTTTTTTTTTTTGAGTTGGAGTCTCAATCTGTCGCCCAGACTGGAATGCAGTGGCCGCTCCCGGCCACCGCAGCCTCGACCCGCTGGGCTCTGGCGATCCCTCCGCCTCAGCCTTCCAAGTAGCCGGAATTACAGGCATGCGCTACCACGCCCGGCTGATTTTTTTATTTATTGTAGAGATGAGGTCTTGCTGCCCAGGCGTGTCTCGAACCCGCGGGCTCAGGCAAACCACTCACCTCAGCCTCCCAAAGGCGCGGGATTACAGGCTGAGCCACCGAGCCCAGCTGGCCTGTAGTTTTCTTTCCGTGGTGGTTCTTTGCCATTTTGGAGTATCAGGATGATACTGGCTTCACAGAATGAGCTAAGAGAATTCCTTGCTTCCTTATCACTTGAAAAAATTTCAATAGGATTAGTGTCAGCTCTTTCTTATACATCTTGTAGAATTCATTGAGTTGTTATTGGTCTGTTTAGCATTTCAATTTCTTTCTGTTTTAATATTGGAAGGCTATAAGATGTCAGGAATTCCTCCATTTCATCCATATTTTCTATTTTACTCACATACAGATGTTCATAGTAATCTGATGATCTTATGTATTTCTTCAGGGTCAGTTGTAACATCTCCTTTTCCATTTCTAATTGTATTTATTTGAGTTTTATCTCTTTCTTTTTTGTTAATCTGGCTAGGGGTCTGTCAATCTTATTTATCCTTTCAAAGAGCCAGGTTTTCATCTCCTTGGTCCTCTGTATGATTGTTTTGGTCTCTATTTCATTTAATTGTGAATTTGTTTTAATGATTTCTATTTTTCTACTAATTCAGGGATTGGATTGCTCTCCTCTTTCCAGCTCCCTTAGGTGCAACATTAGACTGTTTACTTGAGATCCCTCTATTTCCTTGATGTGGGTGTGCAATGTTATAAACATTCCACTCAGCATGACTTTCATGGTATCCCAGAGGTTTTGATGTGTTGTGTCTTTGTTTTTATCTGTCTCTAGAAACCTTTTTATTTCTGCCTTAATTTCTGTGTTAACTCACAAGTCATTCAGAAACATGTGTGATTGTAATGTATTTGTGTGTTTTGAATAATTCTTATTGGTGATGATATTTATTTTTTATTCCACTATAGTCTGAGAAGAGGCCTCGTATGATTTTGAGCTTTCAAAATTTGCTCACACTTGATTTGCACCCAAGTATGTGGTCTATCTTGGAGTATGTTCCATGTGTTGATGAAAAGAATGTATATTCTGTGGTTGTTGGGTGAAGTGTTTTGTAGATGCTTATTATGTGCAGTGGATTGAGTGCTGAGTTAAAGTTCCATATTTCCTTATTTGTTTTTTTTGTTTTTTTTTTTTTTTTTTTTTTGCCTTGATGAGCTGTCTAAAGCTGTTAGTGGGGTATTAAAGTCTTCAACTATAATTGTATTGGTGTCTATGTCCTCCCTTAGTTTAATTACCAATTGTTTTTCTAAATCTGGGTTCTTCTATGTTGGGTGTGTATATATTCAAGATGAATATTTCTTGCTGGTAGATTAAGCCTTTTATCATTATGTAGTGTCCTTCAGTGTCATTTTAAAACTTTTATGGTTTCAATTCTGTTTTGTCTGATATAAGAATTGCTACTCCTGCTCTTTTTTGTTTTCCATTTTCCTAGAAGAGTTTTCTCAAGCACTTTACCTTGAACCTGTGGGTGTAATTTGAAGCAAGGTGGAGTTCTTGAAGGCAGCAGAAAGTTGGATCTTGCTTCCTTATCCAGTGTGTCACTCTAGGCCTTTTGAGTGGTGCATTCACTCCATTCACATTTAAATTAATTGTCAATATGTGAGAGTTTGCTCCAGTCATTGTTATTAAGAGGTTGCTTTGCTTTTTAGATTTTGTGGTTGATTTGTATGGCCTGTAAACTCTACACTTTCCTATGCTTTTGTGATGAGTGAAACTGTTCTTTGTTTCTGTGCTTAGAACTTTCTTAAGCATCTCCTGAAGGGCTAGTCTGAAGATGGCATATTCTCATAGGAATTGGATGTCAGAGAAGGATTTTATTTCTCCTTTTTTATTGATGCTTACTTTGGTAGAGTAGGAAAGTCTACTGCAATTTTGATGGGTCTTCCTTGATAAATGGTCTGTCCTTTCTCTTTAGCTGCTTTTAGGATGTTTTCTTTTATGCTCACCTTGGCAAGACAGGTGGTTGTGTGTCTTCAAAATGGTCTTCTCATGAAATATCTTCCAAGAGTTCATTGAGTCTGCATGGCCACATCTCTAGAGAGATAGGGGAAATTTTCTTGGATGACATCTTGGAAAGCTAGTTCCAGGGTGTTTTGCTTCCCCTTCTTTCTCAGGCATGCCAGTCAATCGTAGATTTGGTCTCTACATAATCCCAAACCTCTCATAGTCTTTCCTCATTCTTCCTAAGTCTTTTCTCCTTGTTTTTGTCAGATTGGGTTTATTCATTAGCTCAATTCTCAGGTTCTGAGAGTCTTTCCTCTGCTTGGTTGATTCTGCTGTTAAGGCTTGCTATTGAAATTCCAGGAGAGAATTTTTCATTTCCAGTAGTTCAATTTCATCCTTTCTTATAATGGTCAGATCAACTTTCCCTTCCTGCACTGTTTTTGTGGCCTGGATGATTTGTGTGTCGATTTTCTCATAGATCTCATTGAGTATCTTTGCCATTTATAGTCTGAACTCTATGCCTATTATTAGAGATAGGTTGTCCTGAATGATTCCATTGCTTGAGTTCTGACAAATCTTTTTATGAGTGTCGACTTATTAAAGCTTTGGGGATAGGCAGTGGTTTTTCGCTGGTTCTTCCTTATCTATGAGGGCAGATTCTTCCATTTTTATTTTGTTTTGTTTTTTATCAGATAAGGTTGCTACTATTGTAGTGGCAGTTTATGTTGCTTTCTTTGTGCCTGATCTTTCTTCTTTCGTCAGCCTTTGGTTGGTGGTGGCAGGAAGCAGCAATGGCAGTTAGTTGTAGTGAACTAGAAACCATCTAGAGCTATTTCACCGGTGTAGTCTGGAGGGAACAGGGTGAGACCTTTCCTCTAGTTTAGAGGGCTTTTCCTCCCTCTGGCACAGGCACCCAGGGTCCTGGCTGAAGCTCCAGCAGCCTCCTCCTTAAGTCACATCTCCTCAGCAAGATTGGCAGGCAGTCAAGTGGAGCCCTGCAGCTCTACTCTGGTTCAAGTGCTCTTGGGGGTGTGGAGTGGCCTCCTTTCATCTGGGTGGGATTTCCTCTTTCATTCAGGGGTAAAATAAAGAAGTGGGGAGCAATTTCTCCCTCAGTCTGAAGGTGGGGGGAGTGGCACTGTCATCATGATGCTGTGCAGAGGTGCTCTACCTCTTTAATCCTGCCCTGCACCATCAGAGCTATTGCAACAGTGTTAGCCTCCTGAGGACAATCTGCACCTGCAGCCCTTACCTAGTGCTACAACAGCTGTACTGCTAGAGAAACATCCCCGAAGTGGTCAGGTAACTCCTGCTGGGAGCTGGAGAGGGAGGGAGGGGAGAGTGCTCACGCAGCATGGACCACCCCCCACAGGGAGTTTCCCACTGAACCTTTCTGTGAGGCACTTCTGGGATCTGGGCTCCTCGGGCTCCATGTGGCTCCTACTTATGCTTCTCTATCTATTTAGGACAGCCCACTGTGCTGGCCAGTTTGGGAGGGGTGCAAGTAAAAGAGCCTGGGCTGTCTCTCCCTTGACTGACTGCAGAAGCTTATATGAGCTGTGTAGAGAAGAACAGCTGTCATCTTCACTTACCCCTTCTGTTTCCAATGGTGCTCTTCCTATCTCATGTTGGGGTCACTTTTAGGAGTGGCTGAGACTTGGAACTGCCCATCTGCCACATCCCCAGATGACTGTCTGATGGAACTCAGCTTGGTTTTTCAGGTCAACCCTCACAGCCCTTGGTCTACACCTCTATATAGATTTATTTGCTGAGAGTTGCTATTGTGCAATGTCTCCAATTGACCATCTTGTTAGGTAATAATTCTGGAGAAATGGATGTCCAAGTCAAGGTTGCCAGTGCTGTCTTCTTGGCTTGCAGATGGTAAGCTTTTCACTATGTCCTTACATGACCTTTCTTCATTACCTTTGCATAGAAAGAAAGAGAACCCATAACTTCTTACTTAAAAAGGGAGAGGGAGTTTAGAAAGTGGACTCTGTAATTAGGCCATAACAATTCATCACTCACCATTTCTTGACATATCATTGATTCACCAAAGAAAAGTAATATATTGTCATATATACTATTGTTTGAATTTTTTACAGCAAACCTGCATCACATTTTTATAGTATAAACTTTTTATTGACATACAGCACACATATAAAAAAGTTCACAAATAACAGGTATACAACTTGATGAATTTTGCAAGTCTAATCCCTCCATGTAGTCAGTACTCAGGCTGAAATACAGGACACTATCAGCATAGCAAAAGTTAGACCTCTTTCCTTCACTAACTCTCTGTCCCAGCACCTAACCTTCAACACCATAGACTACTTATGCTTCATTTTGAACATTAGATAAATGGTATCATATAGTGACTTTAGCATATATTGATGGGTTTCCTAAGTGGCTGTACTAAGTTCTACTCCTGTCAATAGTACATCAGATTTCAGTTGCTCCCATACTCACCAACACTCGAGAGTGTATATATATCACTTTTATAATAACAATAATACTAGTGAGTAATAATTATAAAACAATTTTGATTCAGAGGCACATACAAGGCCTAGACCACTAACAAGAAAAAAATGAGAAAAAAAATCATGCAAAAGACTTTAACTATATTATTTTAATTTTGGAATTTTTATTTTAAATATGTTTATACATACAGAGAAAAATACCTAAATTTAATAATAGTTAATATTCCACCACAATCCCTCAACTTTTTTGGAGGGCTGAAGAATTAAAGTAAACTACAAGAGAAGAGCAGAGCAAAGTGGTAACATGGAACTCTCTACCAATCATCCCCCATGAAAACATCAATTTTAACCATTCATCAACATACTTGCACAAGAATTAAGGAAACCAGGTGAGAGATCACAGTACCTGATTGTAACACAATCATCACAAATGATGCATTGCAGAGGGCAGGAAAAACAGTTTTATATTGCGCACATCACCCCTCCCCCAACCCCAGGAGGCACAGATTATTTAAAAACATACAGGCATAGAAAAAAAAGAATTAAAAAACTTACAAAATGTATAAGGCAGCATCAAAAGAGCAAATATTTGAGCTATTTGAGTTTATAAAGGAGAAGAGAAAGATAAAGGTGTAGAAATCTTTTTTTTTTAATGTTAGCAGAAAATTTTCCAAACCTGGAGAAAGTTGTAAATATCCAGGTACCAAAAGGTCAGGGTCTCCAAACAGATTCAATGCAAACTGGACTACCCCAAGACATTATAATCAAGTGGTCAGAAAGGAAAGGAAAAGAGAATCCTGAAAGCAGCAAGAGAAAAGAAGCAAGCAACTTATTATAAGGGAGTCCCAATACAGCTAGCAGCAGATTTCTCAGCAAAAACCTTATAGGCAAGAAGATAGTGCGATTACATATTCAAAGTGCTAAAGAAAAAAAAACTCACAACCAAGAATACTGTTCCCAGCAAGGCTGTCCTTCAGAAATAAGGGAGAAATAAAGGTTTTCCCAGAAAAATAAAAGTTGAAGGAGTTTATAACTACCAGATCTGTCTTACAAGGAATGCAAAAGGTAGTTCTTCAAGCTGAAAGAGAAGCACACTAATGAGTAACCAGAAAACATCTGAAAGTATAAAACTTAAACTAAGACCCCAAACTATGAAACCACTACAAGAAAGCACATGGGAAAAGTTATATGACATTGGTCTGGGGGATGATTTAAGAAAATACTCCATGGAGTGAAGAGACAATCTATAGAATGTGAGAAAATATTTGCAAACTATGCATTTGATAAGGGGTTAATATTCAAAATATATAAGAAATTCAAACAACTCAATAGCAAGAAAATATAACCTGATTTAAAAGTGGACAAAGGACCTTAAAAGACATTTCTCAAAAGAAGACATACAATGGCCAACAGATACATTTTTAAAAAGCTCCACTCACTAATCGTTAGGAAATACAAATTAAAACCATAGTGAGATATCACCTTACACCTGCTAGAATGGCTATTTATCAAAAAATACAAAAGAAAACAAGTGTTGGTGAGGATATGAAGAAAAGGCACCCTTGCACACTGTTGGTGCAAATGTAAATTAGTACAGCCACTATGGAAAGCGGTATGAGTATGAAAGTTACTCAAAAAAATAAATTCCAGTGAAGATGTGTGTGGGTGCAAAAAAATCTTTTTAATTAAAAATAGAACTATTATATGACACAGCAATCCCACTGCTGGGCATATATTCAAAGGAAATGTCTGCACTCCCATGTTTATTGAAGCACTATTTATAACAACCAAGATATGGAATCAGCCTAAGTGTCAATAAACAGATAAAGAAAGAAAATGTGGTATACACACACACACACACACACACACACACACACACACACACACACACACACACATATGCTCTGGAATATAATTCAGCCATAAAAAGAAGGAAATCTCAGGTTTGAAAATGAGGTGAACCTGAAGGATGTTATGTTAACTGAAATAAGCCAGGCGCAGAAAGACAAATACTGTATAATCTCACTCATGCTGAATCTAAAGTTCATCTCATAGAAGTAAAGAGTGGAATGGGGGTTATCAGGGACTGGGACACTTGAGGTTAGCGGAGGGGTGGTGGAGGGTTGAGGAAGACTGTGGGGGTGATGTTGATCAAAGGGTACAAAATTGGGTATGAGGAATAAGTTCGGGAGATAGATTGCAGAACGCGTTGGCTACAGTTAGTAACAATATACTGAATTATTGAAGAATGCAGAGAGTGGATGTTGTGTGTGCGTCACAGAAACGATAACTATGTGAGGTAATGCATGTCTTAATTAGCTAGATTTAGCAATTTCAAAATGTATGCATACTTCAAAGCACGATGCTATCGCTATGTGTTTGTTAATTTTAAGATAAAATAATAAAACAAAAAACAAGGTCAATTACAGATGTCAAGACATTTCCATTTAAACAGTTTAGTATACATTTCTTATGAAGTACAGCTATTTTTGACAGAAAATTGACAACGATTCCCTTTCACCGTCAACACCTAACCTGTACTCAAATTTCCCCTACTTACTGAAAAAAAATTTTTCAACTGCCTTATTTAAACCAAGATTTGCTCACATTTTATTTTATTTTATTTGGTTGTATGTTTCTGAAGTCTCTTACTGTAAAAGTCCATGCTTCCCTTCTTCCTCCCCACACATTTTTAAATGACTTATTGGATAAGCAATAGCAGTTGTTTTGTAGGATGCCTCACTTTGTGGATTCGTCTGACCATTTCCTTATGGACTCATTTAACTTGTTCCTTTAACCCATGTATTTCTTGTAAACTAAAAGTTAGATCAAGAATGCCTTACTGGGGCGGAGGCAGTGACCTTCACGTTGCACCACCACAAGACCCAAACACCAACTGGCGTCTCACCATTAGTGATGCAAAGGCTGATCTCTGGATTAAAATAGTGACACTCAGACCTTTTCATTGTAAATTTATGTATTTATCTTTCCAACTTTCACTTAATCAGGAGGATGACTCCAGCTATTTTTATATTAACACAAAATAAATTATTTCTAAATAATATTAAGGGGTAAGGTGTCCCCTGCAAAATTATTAGGGAAGGTTTATCAATAGCATGTGCTTCCCTAGTTTTAATTTCTTTGGCCCTTTCTTTTCTTCTTCATCAACATAGCCTATACCCTCTGCTTACCCTCTGGCTATCCAGTGGTGCTAAACAGAAGATGACAACTGGGTAGAAGAGGTATACCGGAAGAATTCTGAGTCTAAACTCCTTTGTACCTCCATGGCCTAGAGAAATATACCAACATCTTTTTTCATTATTGCCTGTGCAGTGGTCTTCATTTTCAAGGTGTTTTATCAACATTGGCTGTTGGGTCAAGCACTTTCCACATCTGTAACAGTGTACTCTTAAAGCCAACTTATTTTATGTGGAAAATGTGAAATAGCTGTTAACTATTAAAAATAGTTGTTATTATTATGTTTAGTCCCATAAGAATATCACCATCTGATGGGATCGATAGTGATAATACAAGACATAATACCACAGAGGGTGCTTTTCTTGGTAGTCTTTCGATAGCTTAGAAGAAGCCATAATAAGGAGACAGGATTTCAGTTCTGCCAGGATACATGAGCTGCACAATTACTCAGTGAACATTTGTCTCTTCAGTGCACTGTGTCAATTCCTGATGTTGTTTTATTGTCCCATGAGGCATATTACTGGGTCTCAAGAGTGGAAAAAAGCAAGGAGAATATTAAGCCCAGAATATGAAGGATGGACATTCACCATGTGCTTAGCAGGCTGGAAATTATGGTTTAATATTAAGTTATTAGATGATTGCTGAGCCAAAAGGACATAATATCCATTATGTAAATGTTCAGTCATGGACACAGTGCCCCAACACTTATTAACTCCAAGCTGAATATTGAATGGCGTGCATCCAAAACTAAACATGTTCAAATAGACAAGTACTTTGTCATGAAAAAGCAAGACCATTCAGTCAGTAGTACATTATGTCCTACAAATGAGAGAACACTTTTTCTTGAACAATATTAAAGGCTCCAGTCAGTAAAAGTGGCAGCTGGGACAAAGCGGATGGTGCAATGTGAAAGAAAAAGAATGTCATCACTACCTGTGAAGTTCACATTTTGTCCTGCCTCTATTTGAACAGATGTCCTCAAGGTGCAGCAGAATGCCATGTGCAGAGGGGCAGGGTCATGCTTTGAAAGTCTTTCAAAGATTTAGAAAAGAAATTTTTCTCTTTGTAATGCTATGCATGACAGTAGAGGACTCTCATCCAAGTCATTGGTTTATCTGTTCACCTTAGCATTTCCAAAAATGAATTTGTGACTCCGTGATGCAGATTTCATGGAGCTTTGAGCTTTAAAAAGTTGGCCTGGCAACCTTTTAATTTATAGTAGTCCACAGAGATTAAAGAGACTTCTTAAACTTCATGAGTCTTCCTATAGCTCTGAGGGAGTCCCTGTCACATAAAAACTGCCTTTGTTGCTTTCGAAACCTGTACACCCTCTAAATGACCAGCACGGGGGACACTTTTTGCCCCTATTTCTCATACTCAATGCTTACCTTCCTTTTCAGATCCCAGTACAGTGCTCAGCATGGGACAGATGGCTGTTGAATGACTGATGAATGGGAACATGATCAAATGAATAGCGGAGAGTATCAATAAGAGTATGCGTTCCAAAGAAGGTACCTGCATAACCAGCGTTTGTATACCTCACCCTGAATTGTACCCCACATCTTGATAATAATAATAAAAGAGGATGTGTTCTGGGCAAGACTTGAAGCTTAGCTGGTAAGACTTAAATAATTTGTTCAATTTAATCATTTCCTGAGCCATGGAAACTGTTTGATCTTTCTGATCCTGGCTTTCTGTGGGAGTGGAGACAGAGCATACGAATAAGCACCCTAAAGGAGCTGTCTTTAGAATTATGTTCTTTTGCTCTCATGAGGAAACCACTGCGTAAATGTGAATCTCATATGGGCAACACATGTTTTTAGAAAATATGTAGCAACATACGACGCAGCGGGAAAGAGCGGCCCTGAGAATGTTCATTGCCCGTGGAAGAAGGGGATCCACAGGGCTAGTCAGCTGCTTGACTTTGTCTTGCTTCCCACATTTTCTGGGGAAGAGACTCCTGCTTCTGAAACATAGTCACGAAGTCCTGCTGCCTCTCCCTTGGGGACAACTGGCTTCTTGTAGTCTATGGTCAAACTCCTGTGGCATTATGGTCTGTCTTCTGAAGAAGACTCCTGAGGCTTCTGGTGGGATCTCCCCAGGACAGGCTGCCTCCTTCTTGTCTTGCTGAGAACCAGTCCAATCATCTGCCACAGGCCGAAAGGTCAGTCCTTTAGGTCCTGGCAAGCTCCCATCTGTTTAGATGACAACTGGCCAGGATAAGAGGTACTGACCATTTCAGGAAGAAGCTACATTCTCCCTAACTATCCACTCTGGGATGTAAATCCCACCTGTGGAGCGACCTGGGCTGCACCACCTGGCCACGCTCACCGGACCTTGGCATCTGCTGCTGGGCCTGCCCCGTGACACTTTAGGGGCTCACAATGAAAAAAGCGCTCACCTCTTCAGGCTTATTTGGATCCTATCCATCACAAAGCAGAGCAGGAGTGTTGGATCACACATTAGATCTCTCCTTCAAATCTTGGAGAGGATTCTAATAAAACCACCACTTTCTGGAGATCAGGCTTCCAAAAGCAGTCCGGAGGAGCAGGGACAATAAGCCCCTGGACACTCAGAAGCAAATGGCAAATTTGAGAACCAGAGGCCTAAATATTATAAGAGTACTGCATAGAAAACAAAAAAGAAGAACTTCCTCACCAGTGGCCAATGTCTCTAAAAGGTGAATCTTCAGATGTGTGCTCAGAAGTAAGAAACGTAGAGAGAAAAGAAGCAGGGTGAAATGGAGTACATCAATGGAAATGAGCACTAAAGGCTGTAGCGACATCTATCAAAAATGGTGGGAGAGACGGCCAGCAGGACCCTTCTGGCCATTGGGAGAAAGAGGGCTCACAACTCGGATGTCTTTAAGGAGAGGGCTAGAACGATCTATTCATTACAAATGGTCCCCAACTTGCGATCTTTTGACTTTCCCGTGGGTTTACGGAGGTATGAAATGCACTGCTGACTTTCAATATTTCTGACTTATAAGTCCAAAGTTGAGGAGCATTCTCATGGAAAAAGCTGAAAATATATCTCTACCTCACAACATACAGAAAAATCAGTTCCAGATGAACCAAGGACTTTAAGGTAAAAGACAACGCTTTAAAACTCTGGGGAAAAATTATGCAATACAATTTTTGTGACCTAAGTGGAAGAAAGGGTTTCTTAACCAAGTCAGAAAAAGTGTGCAGCCCTTACAGGAAAGGATTGATGAGTCTGACTCCATTAAAATCCAGAACTCCTGTTACTAGAAAGACACCAAAAAGAGAGTGGAGAGACACGCCACCGACTGGAAGAAGGTATTTTCAGCACATGCAAGTAAAGATGTTATTCAAAATATTTAATACCGAGTACAGCATAGGCACTCCCAATTAGAATCGATGCCAACAATAAATGACCATTACAACACTGCCAATGTACTCCGCCTTGATATCACTGCATATAATGAAGGACTGGAGTACAGAATACATAAGAACTCCTACAGATATATGTATATATTTCACATATGTACACACACACACACACACACACACACACACACACACATATATATATGGAAAAGAGAAACAAATAGCAAAGTGAGCAGATGACTTACACATTTCACAGAGGGGGAAACGCTACATACCAAATTAATATATTAGAAGACAGCAAACCTCATTAAGAATTGCAAAAATGTAAATAAAAAACACAATAAAATCCCATTTCTCAGCCACCAGACTGGAAAAAAAAATCAAAAGTTTAGTCAGTCACAGTACTGGCATAAGTGTGGAGTAACAGTAATTCTATTTCACGCTGATAAAAATGTGAATCAGCACAAGCACCCTGGAAAAATACTTGGGCATTATTACCTAGAACATGTGAACATACACACACCCTACAACCCAGAATGTCTACTCTTAGTTTGCCTTACAATCTTTTTTTTTGTTGTTTATATTTTGAGGCTTAATTTCTTTTTCTTTTTTTGAGTCAGAGTCCACTCTGTTGCCCAGGCTGGAGTGCAGTGGCATGCTCATGGCCACCCCAGCGTTGACCTGCTGGGCTCAGGGGATCCTTCCACCTCAGCCTTCCAAGTAGCTGGAACTACAGGCATGTGCCACCATGCCCAGCTAATTTTTTGATGTATTATAGAGATGAGGTTTCATCAAGTTGTCCAGGCTGGCCTCGAACCCCTAGGCACAGGCAGGCAGTCCTCTCACCTCAGCCTTCCAAAGTGCTGGGATTACAGGCTTGACCCACCGCACCCGACCGGAGGCTTAATTTTTAACAATTTATTTTAAATGTTTCTTTCTGTATTTGGAATAAGGAAAATAATTTTTAGTCATATGTATTGGGAGATGTCAGTATTTACTGCATACAATTATATACCTATTTTTTAAAGGCTAGAATTTCTCAGTTTAAAATTAGCATTCATAATTATAAAAAGTCTTAATGCATTTGTTCACAACTAAAAGTAGAAATTCTAAGAGTAGAATCTTAGAAAATGATCCCCTGTGTGTACCAAGTTGCATGTAAAATACTGTTCTTTACAGCATTGATTGTAATGTTAAAAATGAGAAGAATTCAAATGCCCACTGATATTCAAATAGATAATTAAATCAAGGTATCATATATTTTTTAAGATGGAAGCTCTTCAGACAACAGTGAACATGAATGAGCTATCACTATATCAGTGAGTCTTTATGACACACCATAGAATGGAAAAGCAAATCATAGAAGAATATATACAAATTCATTCCAGGTATGCAAAGTCAAAAGCAAGGAAAAACATGTAATGGTTTATAAGATCAGCAAGGAACACTGGGGGAGATGGGGATTGTTCTATATTAAATTGACAAAATTTTTTAAATTCAAGGGGTACCTGGGTAGGTTTATTAAATAGGTATATTGTACAATGGTGAGATTTGGGCTTCTACTGAGCCCGTTATCCAGGTGGAGGGACCCGTAGTGGACCTGGCATCCAGTGGGTAGTTTTTCCACTTGCCCCCATCCTGTCTCCCTCCTTTAGGATTCCTCAGTGTCTGTTGTTCTCATCCTTATGCCCTTGTGTATTTAGAGCTCAGTTCCCACTTATAAGTGAGAACATGCAGTGTTCCGTTTTCTGCTTATGGGATAATTCGCTTAGAACGATCGTCTCCAGCTGCATCCATGTTGCTGCAAAAGACACACTTTTGTTTTTTGTTTATGGCTGCATGGTATTTCATGGTGTATATTTTCTCCACATTTTCTTTCTCTAGTCCACTGTTGCTGGGCACCTAGATTGGCTCCATAGTTTTGCTGTTGTGACAGCATGGTTGTGCTGTGCTGTCATAAGCATGCAAGTGCAGTTGTCTTTGGTAGAGTGATTTATGTTCTTTGGGGTATACACCCCGAATTGCTGGGTCAAATGGCAAATCTATTTTTGGTTCTTTGGGAATTCGCCGAACTGCTTTCCACAGGGGCTGCACTAGCTTACCTTCCCACCAACAGTGAAGGAGTGTTTCCTTTTCTCCACAGCCTCGCCAACATCTATTGTTTTTTGACTTTTTAATAATAGCCATTCTGACTGGTGTGAGATGGTAGCTCATTGTCATTTTGATTTGCAGGAAATCAGCTAAATGTAAAATATAATTCATGTTTCGCTATCCCATACTTAAAGACCAGAGTTTAAATTGCAGTTGGTTAAGCTTAAGAATTTTGTTTTACAAATATTCCCTGGATCCACACAAGTAAGCAAGCATGAAATGCCTTTTTTAAAAATCTGATTTGCATTATTAGTTAAAATAGATCCCCTGTATCTATATTTTGCCTTATAATCTTTTTCATAACAATTTTGTTTATGATTGGAGACTCATTTTTTAACAATTTATTTATTTCTGGGATTTGCAGTGGTGGGAAACTGCCATGGGGAGGGTGGGATTGGCAGTAGTGGGAAACCACAGGGAGGGCAACAAGGGTGCTGCACAATGAACGTTTGTATACCTAACCCTGGCTTGCACTCCACATATTTGAAACAAAACATTTTTAGAAATAAAATAAAATGCTTATTTTTATATTCAAAATAAGGAAAATAATTTTTAGTCTTAGAGTTCAGTATTTGCATACAATTATGTAACTATTTTTTAAAGGCTAGAATTTCTCCATTTAAAATTAGTATTTACAATTATAAAAAGGCTTAATGCATTTGTTCACAACTAACATGATTATTTTTAATTGAATTTATTTTTAATTTCTAATCTTGAATATTTTATTGCTCTTATGAGATACTTTAAAGGTTGAATTATTTTCAATTAATTGGGTAAATCTATTAAAAATGTGTAATTAGTTTTAATACTTAGATAAGCTTGTTTTCCAACAGATGACATTTTTAATCTTTCTGCATTCAAACATGGAATAAATGAGCATGATATAGAATGCTCAAAGTGCAAATTGATTTAAGTATGAAAATAACACTTAGCCCATATCTTTTAAAGAAAGTTTTATAATTTTCAAGGCAATTATTTTTGAACTATTATAAGTCAAACAAAGATATATAGACTCGTGCTTAGAAACATATCCTTGTAACTATATTTTCCCCACCTCATGATAAATAGGTAAAGAAAAATATGGCTGCTAATACTGTTCTAATAAATTAATGTGTTTTAATTTTATTTTTGATCTAGGATGAGGAGAAAGTTTGTACTGCTCTCAAGATTTAAATAATTATTTTTTTACACTAATGTAAAATAATCAGTTTAATACTTTGTAACTAATTACAATTTTCAATGTGATAAAAGCCTAAGTATCCGGTGAAATACTCCCATTTTAATTTATAGATGATTTTCTTTTTACATTTATGAGACATAGACCATTTGCAATGCAGTGTCATTGTTGTATTTCATTTTTTAATGTTTTTATGATGAAAAGCAATGATCATTGTGTTCTCAATTTTCCATTACCAGACAGGTAATTTTATTCCTGCGTTAAAGCATTATGTCTCTTCCAGAAGTGTTGAAAAACTGTCATGTTGTACATGCATTTCTTCCTTACTAAGACTGGCATTTGGAAACTCCAGAAAATACTGTAAGTGAGGCTGTTAGCAAATGCAGAATCAATTCTCTATAGAAACAGACTGAGAACTGGGACAAGTGAAAGAAAGCATACCTACTGTATGGAAATTAAAACAGCCTCTGAAAAACTCCACAATGGAACAGCTCAAATCACACTCCCAGGCAGAAATGCCACAAATGGCTCCTGGCTCACAAAGAAAATCAATCCAAGAAGATGTGCTGATTTACATAGCTGATATGCCTGAAAAATGGGCAGAGGAAGAATATCGCTTTCGGCACACAGAAAGGCAGGTGAAGAATTAGATTTGTACTAGGAGGTACATGATGAAGAAAGAGCTCTTCAGAGCGAGTGCCTTATAAAAGGGACTCGGGTTTGGAGTGAGGGCAGGGGCCAGCGCTCTGCTAGTGTCTCAGCCTGAGAGCTGCCCCGAGAAAACTCTGGTGCAAATGATGCTTTAAGAGGGATTCATTAAGGTCCATAATGGGCACCCAGAGGTGATCATAAACTTGCAAAGAAAGTCTGTCACTTAGTGCTGGCTTATTACAGTCTCTGTGCTAGGTGTTATGCAATTTCCCATTCCTCTCACAGACTGAAAAAGCACACTTTGATGTACCTTTTATTAATTTCACTGACTTTTAAATTGTCTGAACTGTGGAGACCTGCTGCAATGTATCAGCCTGTTCATTACAGCTCTTGTCTACTCACAGTTTCTGGAGATTGAATGAAATAGCCTCAAAACTGAAATATGTACTATTGTTAAGTCCACAAGGGTGGCTTTTATGCATCGGTAAATGTCTGAGGGCTCACATGCAGTGTGCTTGCCTTTCTGGGGAAGAATGAAGGCCCACATTTTTTGAAGGCACACATCCATCTGTACATGTCTGGCAATCCTAAGCAGTTTGGCATTGTGTTATCCTTTACCTTGCTCTTTTTTGGTTTCTTTTTTCCTTCCCTCCTTGATCACGGTGGAAGGGTGAGAGGTAAAGGTAATCAGAGTTAGTGAAGATTGTCATTTACTACCCAGTCTCTGTCACACATACAAATGAACACACGTGTACTGTCATCAGTGGACAAAAAGCCACAGGCCCTGACCTCATCTTAGAATCTAGCAACAAGATTAAGAGGTGCCCACATCCATAGACTGTGTCCTCACAGCCTAAAGACATATTTGCATTTTCCGACTCAGGTTCAAGTCATAGCCCACCAGCTGGGTGGCCTTTGGTAAATCACTCAATCTCTCCAAGTCTCACTGTCCTCATGTTCAAATGACCAAAGAGCCAACGTCCCCTGCAGGGTATCTCCACCTCAGGACTCTCGACACTGGGGACGGATGATTCTTTGTTGTGGGGACTGTCTTGTGCATTGCAGCATGTTTAGCGACATCCCTGGCCTCTGCCCACAAAATGCCAGTAGCATTCCCTTCCCTCCCCAGTGTGACCTCCAAAAAATGTCTTCTGACGTTGCCGAAAGTCTCCTGGGGGACAACCTCCCCCTCTCCCCGGTTGAGAACCACTGTTCTATTATTTTGAGGAACGCCAAGCACTTTTCTAAAATCTCTCTGAGTGTTTGTTTTCTCAATTCTTCCCAACATGGAGACGGGTGCTATTATCACCTGCATTTCACAGAACGCAAGAACTGAAGCACAGAAAAACTGAATCCCTCCCTGGAAGTCACACAGCTTTGAGAGGCTGAGCCTGGACAGCAAACCAGACACCAGGCTCCACGTATGTACTTTTTCCCTCCGCTCTGTACTGCCTGGGGATGGTCACAGCACCAGCTTCACGGAGTTGATGAGAGTATTTGAGGCCTCGATGACCGAAGAGGCTGTTGCTATTGTTGCTGTTGTCGTTATCAAAAGACCAGCTTGTCCCTTCTGCAAGGCAGGGCTTTATACCACACATCTCAGTGCCAGTCTGTGCCTCAGGAGAAGGGAGGGGGCGCCATCCCTGTTGGACTTCCCTCTGCGTCTGCTAATTCCCACTTTAGGTCAGTCCTCCACCCCATTTCACTGTTTGATTCAAAGGTTCAGGGAAATCAAGCGAAACTTCATATTCCGAAAAGGAGGAAAAGCCAATGTAGAACCAGTGGTTCCTAAACTCAGCTGCACATGGTAATTAGCTGGGGAGCTTGACAATACTGACTGGTGCCCACAACTCTGACCTAGAGATTCCAGTTTAATTGGACGAGGGTGAGGCTTGTTATTGAGATTTTTTAAAAGCCTTGGTTCTCAAGTGCAGCCAGTGTTTTGAACCACTGACCTAAGATATCTTTTCTGTACTAATCTATTCGTCCATGTGATTTTAATATAGTTCGCTGATGAAATTAAGGTGCCACCAGGAGGTGAGTAACCTAAAATTTACTTCATAGACTATAATCACTTGATAATTGAAAGTGTGCAGAAAGAAATGAAAGCGGGAGAGTAGAATTTGGTTTCGATTTGCTATTTTCATGAGTGGTGCCCAGAGGGTGGTCCAGTTCCCAGAGAATAGCCTCTGTTCTCTGAACAGAAACTCAGCCACAGTGGACAAGGGGAGTTACAGGCTAAACAAAATTAAAATAGAGTCTTTAATGTCTAGAAATAAGGAACTGGGTACATAAAGTTGGGGTCATATTAGGGAATACTGTGCTTCCTTCCATAAAGGTGATCATTCGGAAGTAGATATACTAACAGAAAAATAATCACGATATGTTAGTCAATGAAAAAATTTGGTTACAAAATAGCATATACAAAATCACCATTAAAAAATATTTAGAAGGATGGTCCCCAAAGTGTTGAGAGGTTATTGTTGAATATTGGGGTTGAGAGTCAATTTTTATCCTTTGTACCCCTTGATCTCTTGTGACCTTTCTACAATACTTGTGTGTAAATTGTGTAACAAAATATATATAATTAGAAATAAACTTTGAGAAACCCAACTCTCTTAGCCAGGGATGTGCTTGTAGTCCCAGTTAATTGGGATGCTGGGGCGGGAGGATCATTTGAGCCCAGGAGTTCAAGGCTGTAGTACACAATGACCAAGCCTGTGAATAGCCACTGCACTCCAGCCTGGGCAGCATAGCAAGACTCTATCTTTAAAAAGTAAAAAAGAAAGAAAAGAAAGAAATCCCACTCTCTTGTTTGAACTTCATGCTCGTGAAAGCATTTTTCTTGTCTACAGTCTGGCAGACTTATTGATCTACTCCAAAATAAAAAGGTTATCCTAGCTGGCCTTAGGCATCTAGTCTTAGGTAAGTTAAAACTATCAGTATAGTTTTTAAAGTGAATTTCCGCTGCAGCCAAGATCAGGCCTGCAAAAGTCAGTGAATAAGGGTCTCATTCCCCATGCTCCATGGTGGAGCCTTCTTCGGAAGCTACCATGAAACAGCCAGATGGTCTTATCCTGTCTCCCTCTCACCCAAGACCATATGCATGTGACTTGTGTGATGCTTTCATTTGGAGATCTCGCCTCAGCCGGTTTCCCTGGACATTTAAAGATTCGGACAATTTCACTACGAGGTCAGTTTTGAGTTGGACCTAGGCTTTGCGTTCTTATTAGAGAAAATAGTCAAAGCAGCTGAAGACAAGTTGCTGGAGGCATACAGAAACAGTCAGAATATAGAAATAAAGCTCTTGCCATCACAGTCTTTTATCTGGAATGCAAGTGCCTAATAAAACCATGCCACCAACACAGAACTTTGCATGTGATAAATATTTGATGAATGAGTTAAAGGAATGAACCAACAAACAAGCACAATCAAAAGCCATTCATGTAGAAGGAAAATGAATTGTACCTAGTGTGGCGTAGTCCCCCTCAGTGAGCCGAGCTTATCTCTTTTTTTGCACTTTTAGATTCAGACTTTTTCACAGATGAGTGACCCACGGCTCCTGTGGTTAGAAGCAATTCAGAGTCCTTGTGCCAGAGTTCATATGATAAGCCATGTGAAAACATCTTCTGAATGAAAAGAAAATGAAGAAAAATTCTTTCTCTATGATATGTATTTTTGTGGGATTATTACAACCTCTTCAGAAGCCATTTTTGTGGTCTGATCTATATAACATGCCTAATTCCACAGTGATATTCGGGAATTAGAATATCTTCAGGAAATCATTTAGTTCATCCTTTAATTATTCCCCTCATCTGTATAAAGAAAAACACCTAACCCTCGTACACACGGAATTCTGATTGGATCATAGAGGTCTCCAAGGAAAGAGTTCCCACCATTTTTTAAGCCATGTTTTCTAAGGCAAAATTAATAAATTATTAATTTTATCCTAGGTATCAAGGTTTATAATCATAATATGTTATCAGCCCATTGAAAACTAAAAGTAACTTCCTTAATATATTCTTTCTAATCTAAGTCAAATCTAAAATTAATCATCAATAATTATCAAACCTAATTTAATTAAAACTAGCTGTTCACCATCTGGTCTTACTTGTATAAATTTAAGAATCTACCACTTCATAAGGAATTCCTTTATTTAACCAATTATGTTAAGCATAATTATTATGTAATTAATCTTAGTTCAAATTATGTTTGTTGTCACTTGACAGAAAAGTAATTTATGTGATGAAAAAGCAGTTGACCAACTAATTACTCTGCCAATTTGGATTTTTTATCTCAATGTTCCTCCATTTAAAAAAAAAAAGTATTTCGCAGGAAAGCATTTTTTCTGACATATGAGATTAGCTATGGTCATTGAAAAGTCAATATAAAAAATAATATTTGGACTGAACCATCATTATGTGTTTTAGTTTCCAGAACATTATTTGGATAAATTAGTAAACAAGGGAATAAATTAGTGGTGGAAACAGACAACGGATTATAAAACTCAGTAGAGAAAATACATAAGGAAATAGGCATCAGGTAAGAATGTACGTACTCCTGTAAGCAAGCTACAGTATTCTTGATTGCAAGCTACTTTCAGATGTATTTCCCTCTTTGTGATTGATAAACCTGCTAATAGAAGGATGAATAGTTACTGATTATGAAAAAGATACCTTTATAAATAATGCTCATTTCTATGCATTTCCTTTTGCAGGCTTCTGGAAGGCCAATGATGCTATTCTAAAGAGTCTGAAGACCACATGTTATTCACCTAAAAATCTTATCATGTGGACCTTTAAACACTGAAGGAGTAGGTGAATTTCTGAATAAGAAGAAATGATTGTGAAGACCAGGTTGCCTGGCTTAAGTGGGAACTGGGAAGAAAAACCAGAGTAAGGCAAAAAAATAAAAACCAAAAACGTTTAGTATCCTTGTGCTGGCTACAACCTTGTACTAGATAAGTGGAACCAAAAAGAGAAGGAGACGAGTACGAAATGAACATATGTCCAAATCTAAGAAGCGCTTTGTAGGACAATGAAAGAATTCCTTTCTGCAAACAAGGCTCAAAGTAAGGAGTCAAGTATACAGTCTTACTCCATCCATTCTGTACTTGTTCTATGCTAAAAGTTGATGTAATTGCACTGAGCATTCAAAATTTGTCAAGTTTTCACGGAAGACTAGATCTTATAACAAGAGGGGCTATAAAAATTTTCTTAACAGCCGGATTAAGGGCAAAAACATAGGGACAAATTTTTGTAGTTTTAGCATTGATTCTAAGTCTTAAAATTATGAACTAAAGTGCTAGATAATAGTATTATATTCATATTAAACATCCAGAATTTGATAATTGAGCCATGGCTACACGAAAGAGTGTCTTGCTCTTAGGAGATAGACACTGAAGTATTTAGGGGTTAAATGAGGTACCGTTTTAAAAAATTAACCCTCAAGTGGTTCAAGATAAATAGTACAAAGCAAATGTGCCAGAATGTTAGCCACTCATGAACCTGGATATATTGGAGTTCCTTGAACAGCTGGTGTAATTTTTCTGCCATTTGAAATGACTTCTCAATAAAACTTCAACAAAGAGGATAACCTCAAAGAGTTGTCTGCATCTAAAAGACTAACAACCAGTGAGCAGTGTCTTGGGCCAAATTATGCTAGGCCTTTAGGTTCTGTGGTTGGGTTGGAGCAGTTTTTCTTCTCTCTCTCTTTCCTAGCCAACCCCACGTCCCAGTCCCACTCCACAGAGCACAGGGGGCTTCTTAACATGCCTGAGAAAACAGAACTCTAACCATGAAGGCATAAGCTATGAGAAAATTTGATGCAAAGAACACAACAGCTGATGCTCTGTCCCTGATGGGAGTGGAAAATGTTCCATTGTTTTTCTTCTGAACGTGCTTCTCTGCGGTAAGGCATAGACCCCCACTTTTCCACCGGCTTCCGTGAAAACCAGATGGCATCTCTCGGATAGAATCCTCATGACTACAGAGGTGGCATGTGGGTCAGCGCCAAGATGATCACTTACACGGCAGCTGCAGATGGTGGTCCACCACATCCTGAGGCGGGAATAATGAGAACAACATCCACTTTATCATCATCTGAATATCCAAACAAACACGAGGGGAAAGTTAATGAACACAGCACCGGGGCACGTCCCAGGAGGGGAGGAGATCGGCTGGCTCACCTGAGATGAAATGAGAACTGCAGCAAAACATATGCAAAATATTGAGTTTGGCTTTTAATTGAGAATCAAGGATGCTGAATCTATAACAAGAGCCTTGTAAACTGTAAAACACTGTACAAAAGAGATTATTTCTGTCCATGAAGCTGAATAATGAAAACAGATGTGTTTCTCACACATTGCAGCAGAGGGTAGAATTTTTTTAAATTAATAATAAGAGATTTTCATCAGAACAGATAGGATGAATTTAATGTACTTTCAGAAAGTTTCTATCATGTGTACAGGTAATGCAATGGGTAAACAGAAAGTGTTATTAAATTAAACTTGGTAATTAGACCTGATTACCTTTAGTTCTGAACTGCAATGTGGCAAACTAGCTAGATGGCTACCAGGACCGTAATAGATGATGCGATTTTATATTCTCCAACTTACCTGAAATTACACACTTAAATGCTTTCTTGATTTCCAGTGCTGTTTATTCATACTTTCTGATTATCAACAAGCAATTAACTTTTCCTGGGGAGAAAGAACAAAAGGATCATTGGGGCGGATGAATGGCCAAATAGGGGGAAGGATGAATGGCTGACTGGATGATGGGATGCATGGAAGGATGGTAAATGGAAGCATGGCTAGGTGCTAAAACGGAGAGGTGGATTGCTGGGTGAATGGAAGGATAGGAGGGTGGATCGATGAAAGGATAGTTAGAAGAATGAACAGAAGGATAGATGTGAAGAAGCTGGGTCTGACTAACATCGGCACAATGAACAGCCTCTGGATTTTAACACAGTGTAGTTCTTTGGTAGAATACAGTTTTCAAATAGACTTTTATAATAATAAAAGTGGATTGGCAATCAATGTACCGACCCTTGGTTTGGAAGAGGTTTGGCTTTTATTTCAATAATATTTCAATTTTCATTTTCCTTTTTTTCCTTTCAGTTACCCAAATAATGTGTCGAACACAGCACTGATATATTGCCTCTGTGAACGTTCTATACCTGCATACTAATTTTTTTAGTTTAAATATCCGACTGCTTGTTTATTTGCTGCTTTAATTCAATAAACATTGAATGTCTACTCCATGCTGGGTACACGAAGATATGGTAGTAAGCACGCAGAATCATTTCTTGCTCTCACAGAGCTTGGTTCTAGTGGGAGAAACAGTCACTAATCAAGAAATCAGGTACATAAATGCTTAGTGGCAAAGTGTGATAAATGTTATGATGAAAGGGCCTGTTGAAAGTGAACAAGGTAACAGGCTTCTGAGAAATCTGGTTGAAATATTCAACGCACAGTTAATCCAGTGCTGTGTTTCTAACCAAGCCTGTCTTCGGTGAGCTGAACTTACACACCAGCTGAAATGCCAAATGGCTTTCGTTTTCCAAGGTGTTATGTATTACTGAGGTATCTTTCATAATTTTACCATGGCTTAGACTTATATTTTACCCATAGTTATGAAGCTATCTAAAGTTTTTTTTTGTTTGCTTGCTTGATTGTTTGTTTTGGTCTGTGAAAACAAATGCATTGCAATCAGCCAGGGCAGGTCAGTATTTTCATGTTTCTTATAATGTCCTGAATAGATAGCCTAAATTGTTAAATGCGCATATTGTTTTTAATGTCTGACCCTCCATTTCCCCTTGCGACTGAATCTCTGTCTAATTTTTTCTGGCTTTTCTCACCTTACCTTCAGAGGACCTCCTTTTTAAGGTACTTGCTACATTAAAAGTTCTAAGAGAACTCTTTCTCTTCCTAGGCTTTAAGAACATTCTGACTGTTTCCCTCGTTTACTTGTATTGTTTTCAGGTCCAAGCTGATACATATACAGATATGAATTAGCATACATATCTGTATGCTAATTTCTTTAGCGAAAACTGTCCATTTGCTTGTTGATTTGCTGTTTTAATTCAACAAACATTGAGGTCTACTCCATGTTGAGTACTGTGCATGGAGATAGGACAGTAAGCACACAGAATCATTTCTTGCTCTCACAGAGCTTAGTTCTAGTGGGGGAGAACTGTTCCAGTTCACATTTGTTGGTTTGTTTTTCACCTTTAAATTTTTTATTTTAAAACTGTGGGGTACAGTTCAGATTTGTTTCTGTTAACTTAGTTTTTTCTTTCAAAGACTAATATCCTTCCAGTCATAGCCTCTTTTCCACCAACCCCAACTCCACACACCATTTCCCACTCCAGGACCTAGCCCATAGATTTCAATTTGTTTAAATCTGTCTTTCGATGGCGTGATAGAAAGAACACAGGATAGAGGATGAAATCTATTAGTAAATGTTTATTAGTTACCTCTCTGTAACTCACATGTCAGATACAGATAATATCGGTTCTTTCACAGAGCTATTTGAGAAATAAGATAAAGTCGATTCTAATGCTGTGAAAATAAATGCTAATTTAAGACATTTCAAATGTAATTATTAGCTGCACTGCTTTTGCTCATTTTGATTAAAGCAATTCAGCCGGCTCGGTGGCTCAGCCTGTAATCCCGCGCCTTGGGAGGCTGAAGTGAGTGGATTGCCTGAGCCCACGGGTTTGAGACCCGCCTAGGCAACTTGGTCCTCATCTCTACAATAAATCAAAAAATTAGCCGGGTGTGGTAGTGCATGCCTGTAGTTCCAGCTACTCGGAAGGCTGAGGTGGAAGGATCGCTGGAGCCCAGCAGGTGAAGGCTGCGGTGGCCGGGAGCAGCCACTGCACTCCAGTCTGGGCAACAGAGTGAGACTCCAACTCAAAAAAAAAAAGCAATTCAGCAGTCATCAACAGAGTAGGACAGTGCCTGCCACATCATAGGCACTCGAGTGTTAACTCTCTTCCTTCTCCCCTAATAAAAATTTAAAGTGTCAACTTTAATGTAGAAGAAACAAAGATTAATGATTGCACTTATTCCCTTAGGCATCGCCTGGATGCAGTATTTTCTCCTGGCAGGTAGGTGGATAAATATGGCATTTGGCGAAACAGGGTAGTAACTAGCATAGTCGGTACAAATATAAAAAGATACCTCTTCCTCTCAGTTCAGCCCCACTCAAGGATGCTTGCAGGATTTCAGTCACTGACACCTGTGTGAGCTCCCTTTGTTCAGTGCACAAACTGCACAACCACAGATGGCAGCCCTGACACCATGCTGAAACTGGGAGACTGGAAACTTCTAACATTTCACTTTCCCTATAATATCATTCAAGCTGAAAATATTGACCCAGCTATTTCTAATCAGACAGATTTTTCACAGCCTCTTCTCTTTTACATCTGTTGCCTTGAAACCATGAGATTCACATATATTAGTCTTCTAAGACAGGCTCATTGGTCTCATCATGGAACTGTATCTTTCAAGATATTTTTCTCTTCATTTTATACTACTAGCACCATCAAAATGACGTCTCATGACGGAGCCAGATTTAGCTGAAATTAACTAGCATGACTTTCATGGAATCGTTTTTCCAAAGAGTTGAAAATATTTCCTCCATTAAAATAACTCAAGAATTTGCAATGCAGAATTATTACCTAGGGACTTCTAATTTACCAACTTTCCACTGAAAATGCTAACTCGTGTCAGTTTGGTCTGTGCTAGGGGAAGGAGTTTCTGAGGGGGGAGACATCCATTTTAAGCCTTTAATTACCTCCTCTCTCCCCTTCACCACATGACCTGGAGTTTCTTGGAAACACCACAGACACGTTCTCTAAAAGGTCACACCTCCTTATGAAAAACGAGAGCTCTCATGAGAGCTGCAGGGCGGGGTGGGATTTCACCACAAAGCTTACCCTTTTCGAGAATTTATTTTAAAGAATTCACTACAATTTAAGCAGGAAGGATTGAATGAATAGAGAAGGAGTGTGGACTGAGTACCCATGTGTGTTGGGTGAAGGACAGGCAAGTTTGCGGATATTCCCAAGCAGTGTTACTTTCTTTTGATCACGAACTGAAGAGACGGAGAGAACACAGCCATGGTCTGAGCCTCTATCATTCCTTCTTCCCATGTCCCAAGGAACAGCAGCAGAAGCACACATGATCTCTAAGCCTCTTCATAGAAACACTGTACGATATGGTCAGGGTCTCAGCCAACCTGTAAAAGCCTGCCATTTCAGTTACTTTTGAGTAAAGCCATCTTTACGGGGTGGGCTGGGGACATCTCCACCACTGACAGCATTGTTTCTATGGGAAAACATGCTGTGCGTTTCACAGACTAACTTCCACGTGAATTCCAGAGCACAGCACATGTGTACATTGGAATTTACCTTAAAAAGTAATTCGCATTCAAGGAGGAATGAAGTAAACACTTAAATGTGACTATGAACATTCTTGCTATTTCTTAGCTATTTTGTCCATCAAACTTGTTTTTAAAAACATAAATCTAACTAAAAATGCTAACTTTTGGCTCTCAGCACCTTCCTTCTAATTACTATCAGCTAATGCTTTATAGATAATTTAGGGTATGTTAGTACATGATGCCCCTTGACCTTGATCGGAAGTTTTCACACCAACCATGAGAAACGGATGGCTTTTGTTTCTCTCATTCTGTATGTGAGGAAACTGAGGAGTGGATTCGTCTCACTCAGGCTCATGGGCATTAGCGACTAGAAGCGGAAGTCACCCCTGGCTTGATAGCAAATCCCAGGCAGGCTCTGTACTGCACAAACCTTCTGATGATGAGAGGGCAAGAGAAATCAAATGGCGCTGTTTGACTAAAGGAAAGTGCTTGATGATTTCTTCCAACCAGAAAACCGTTAGCAGGCTGCTTCATTAACTAGCTGGAAGCCTTCCACTTTCCTTATAATCAACACTTGGCTTGCTCTGGTACCACGTCCTTCCCTCAGCAATCAGCAGCCTGCTCCTGCTGCAGAGCTTGGGCATTTTCTGAAAGCAGAAGTATATTTTCGATAATGAACTATTCAAAACAGCATTTAAACCAAGAACTTCGGGTTTTTAAACAGAGTCTTAAAGCCGTTTACTTCCCTTTGAGCAATCTCCACATCCTTCTCTGGTTACCGATAGACAAAGAAAATAGAAACATGTGCCTCTAGCAAATGTACTCAGAGGTCACCCACAGACATGGATCCCAGTGTGAAAAACCAATTGAAACAAAACAGATGAGAGTAAATGGAATGGATTAGTAGGGACACTGAGTCTTATTAGCATGGTTTTGTTTTGGTCTTGAACCTAGTGTTTATTTCATGAATAATCAATTGTATTTCTTTAAATGTTCAAGAAAGGAGAATCTATAAGCAATCATAATATCCTAATCCATTGTTTAACAGACGTTCCCATCAACAAGCTCTTCTTTGGTACATGATTTTTCTACAAATGAAATAATATTTTTCAGTCTTTTTAGCCATGAGGCTTGTAGTTTAGAAATTCAGAATTATTTTTAAATAAATATTTGATATTTCTTTTTTAAATGCAAGAATCTTGTATTATCTCTTTACCTTCACTGACTGTTGTCTAGCACTTAGACATTTGATAAATAATTGTCGATGGAAGGAATATTGATGTTACTTATTAATTCAGTAAGTATTTATTCATATCATATTGTCAGTTCGTACTATGGGAGATATTGGAGTCAGAGAGAACATCCAGAAAGTTATTGTTATGGAAGCTTTGACAAAGTGGTAACAATGACAGTCAACGAATGAAAGAGATATTGCAAAGGCAGAATTGACTTGACAATTGATTCTACAGCCTAAAGAAGAGGGAGAAATTCACAATAATACATTGTTTTGAGCCTGGCTGACTGTGATAGAGTCACTGTGATACTGACAGCAGAATTAGGGAACATAAGGTAAGAAGAAGGTTTTGTGATCGGGAGATCATTATTTTTCAAACCTCTTAAGTTTGGGATCACCAGTGGGACACCCAGGTGAGGAATCTACCAAGCCAGTGGGAGAGTAGAGCTTGGGAAAGAGGTCGGATTGAGGCAGTGCTGTGGGCCTGTCTTCACTGAGGGGTCTGAAGTCTTGAAATCATATAAGATGGCCACATGAAAGCTCACAGAGAGAAGAGAGGTGGTGACACTGATGCTGGAGGAGCAGAAGGAGTGGGGAGAGTCAGAGCAGGAGTGATCTGAGAGGAGAAGCAGCAGCACTGGAAACCAGAGTGTGGAACCCGAGGAGACAACCATGCCCAGGAGTTGCTAGTCAGCAGTGGCCGACAGGAAAGTGAGTGAGAAAATGCCCCTGGGAGAGAGTCCCTGGTGGCCTTCTGCAGAGCAACTGCCAGAGACAACGGAAGCTGAAGCAGACATAGGGGAATCACAGGTGAGGAGGTGGAAGGGGAATGTGTAGACTTGGTTCTCAAATTGTTCGGAGGTGCCAGGAAAGAACTGCCGTCTGTCCCAAAGACATTGTTCCGGAATCCTCAGTCACATCCATCATTTTGAAGGTTTGCTGCCTCCTCTTTTTTAACCTTTAAAAAAATCTTCTTATAATCTTTTTAAATTGCCCTCTGTTCCGTTCTGTTTCCAGGCAATTGCCACATTTGCCATTCTTTTCCTGTAGTATTTCTGAAGTCCTTCTCTTCTTCCTTAAGATATTTTTCTGACATTACTGTTTCTTCCCATGAATATTGCAAAATTTGATCTATTGTTTTCTCTTGCTCTAGACTATTTCCTGTGACAATCTGCCCCCCTCTCTGAGTTCCTCTTACAATTACATGCCTATTTAAGTCTGAACTTGGTTTGTGTATTAGATTTTATTCTAAACCCCTCATAGTTTAGACGAAAAGTTCTAGAAAGTGGTAAAATTGATTAATGACCTTTCTAGTCATTGCATTTGCTTTCTAGATTTTGCAGAAGCAGCATAATAAATATTGAATAGGAATAAAGTTGAGACAAATACCACCTCACAGATGCATCAGTGGTAAGCTTTGGGGCATTGCACATCTTCCAAATCACCTGACTTTATCTCTTTAAGAGTTACGTGTAGACAGATAATGCTGCATAGTAATATCATCCAGTCTTTAGAGTTATTTTCATCCATTCTTTAACCAAAGAATACACTACAGTGAGCGTGCCATTTGGGAAAACAGAAATTTAGTAATTCATTAGTATTGAACTTTGTGGTGTATTGTTTTCCTTCTCTAAAAACACACACATTTTATCCTTTTTGCATCCTTTCACATCTTTTCATCCTTCAGTGACACCTTTGTCCATGTCACTGATCTTTCTGGCCAACAAACCATCTGCCACCATGTGACTGGTGGGATGGAGGGGAAGGCGAACCAAGGTGAATCCTCCCCATGCAGTGCCATCCTGGCTGCCCAGGATGTTACGCAGCAGAGCAAAAAGCTGGAATTCACCTCCCCTTCACCTCAAACTTCAGGCAGCAGGAGGAGGAAGGAGGACCAAGACTCCTAGCCCCGGGGCCTCCTCAGCCCTCAAAGCCTCTACTTGCTCTGGAATGAAGATTAGGGGATGAAAGACGGTCCTCCCCATCTTCTCTGACAGCACTTGCAGAAAGGGAGGTCACCGTCTGTGAAAAGGACTTCCCGAATGATTGTTTTTCGTTAATAGAGTGCCTTCACGTAAGCTAAAAGTTAAAAAAGAATGCACTGTTTATTATAGGGCCAGGAAGACCAGGGTCAAAATTCTACTATTGAAGCGGTTAGCACTTTGGATTTTCTCTTTCTTAATAATAATCTTTGAATTTTGTTTTTAAAAAGCAACTTGATTTATTGTTTTGGCTTTTGTAAGTACTCATGATTTTTCTTCAGTTTTTTGGTAGATTTGACCAAGATATGGATGACGATGATTAGACATAACCTTGAGATTGTTTTTCGTTTTTTGTTTTGAGTTGGAGTCTCACTCTGTCGCTCAGGCTGGAGTGCAGTACCTTGAAATATTAAAGATATGCTATGGATAGTGATTACAGATGGCAATAAGTACAAAGAATAGCTAGATTTTGTCCGTAATATGTAAATTCAGAAGTCTTCTGTAAATTTTATCCCTAGGGAAAATATCACAAAAGTACCCTCTTTCAACATTGGATTAGCACTTAACTATTGTAAATGTTGATTTTTCACTTGTAAAGAGTCAAGAACCTTCCTTACATTTGCATTCCTAGAACTAGAATGTTTTTAAAAAATTAGCTGCAGAATTTTTTCCAGGCTAATTATGGCTACAAGATATTCTGAAGAGTAACTTGCAGCCAGGGTCATCACCGGTTCATAGCTCACTCTTAGCTAATGAATTAGAAATAAACCTGGCCCAAACATGTTAGGAGACGTAGCTCTATTATTACCCAGCTCTAAGCTATCATTTATTCACTGGGAAAAGAAAAAAACTCAGGAAGAAGCTTGCCAACGAACCAGATGTCACCATCAGTAGACAATTATGTTCCACAGCTTGGCACCTGGGGCCCACAGCCATCATCCAAGGAGGAGGAGAAATAAAAAGTAGAACATTCTGGCGGACTACACGCCAAAAGACTCCAAATGGCTCACAAGGAAAATGGAAGCTGCGAGGCTGCTTCTTTAATTCCCCGTAAGGAGACCCCAGAACCAAAACATGACCACTCTCTACCTTTTGAAGATGCCATGGTCCTGACAGATACTTCAGCATCTACAAAGGCCTCAAGAGTTCCCAGGAGCTGGTGATGGGAAGATTTACCATCTCACATAGAGGAAGTCACCTTTTGGGATAGATTACCAACCAAACCTAAACAGTTTCCATCTTTGACTAATTTTAAGGATTAAAAAGGAAGGAGTTATGATTTAAAGCTGGTTTCAGTGAAGTACTGCCCAGAATGTATTAGTCTGATTTGCATAAAATACCTCTTCAAAGCCTGTCTCATACCGTAATTAAACTATGATAAAGAAATCGGAGATTTACACCGAAAATCTCATCGAGGTGTCTTTTTTCTCAACTGAGAAAAAAGAAAATGAACTTCCTTTTGAAATGTGTTTCAATCTAGAATAGACTTGTAATCTTGTGATAGTTCCAAAATAAATAACCTAATATATCTTTTATACTTTCATATAATCTAAGAATTTAAGAAATAAGTAAAATAATAAGTAAAATTCAAGTTTTTCTTGAATTTTCAAGAAAAATGTGAATATATATCTGTTTACATTCATATGGAAACAGGCCACGTTCAGATACAGATGACATTAGATATATTAGTTCAGTCTGCAACAAAACAGAACACACAGAATCCTGGTTAAGTGGGAACTACTTTTTCCATCTTTCCCTGACTTTATAAGTTACCACATCCTAAATAACACAAAATATGGTGTAATTTAACTTAAAGACGTTTATTGTGTGTATTAGATGGTTGTCACATATTTCCATGACAAAACAGATTTTTTATAAAATTGAAGAAACATCTTTATTGGCTTGGAATAATATTTTTATTCATTTGGAATAATTCTTAATGCTTTGTTCGGGTAGAGCCAACTGGGCCATTAAATTAGTCTATAAATTCACAAATAGTTCTTCTCTACAAACAAATCTTACCAAATTTCTTAAATTGGGTTACATTTGGGCAAGGAGCAACATTTTTCTGTATGTATGATGCCTTTAAGTGTAGCCATCTAGTTAATTAATACATATTAATTCGTATAACTACTGTATATAAAATAAATATTTTATAATAGCATTCTATAACTTTATTAAATAATTTACATTTAATTGTATATTAACACATGACTAAAGGCTATAGTGCCACAGTCTGTCTTTCAGACTTCCAAAAATTATGGTTGTTCTTCCATGATGAGGTAGCACATTAACGTATTCCTGGAAATGCCATGCTTTTGATGCAGTGGCTTTCAAATGTTTTGCTTTGTGAATTATCTTATCAATGGTTGAAAACAAAACACTGGGCCACTGTCCCACTACTGCCGCCATCTCCTGCTTCCTATGCACTTGACCCTTCCTGTCAAATTTCTTCATGGGCAGTACTAGAAAGAGCTTTCCTGTGTACTAACATGATACACGCGAATGATAACATAAATGATTTTCTAGTTAGCCTCTGTTGTAAGCAAACTTTATGATTCTCTGACAGTTATACATGTTAATGCAACCAACTCATACATCACTCTTGATCGATGGGAAATTGTTTTCCTAGTGACAGGAAACAACAAGCTGAGAATCAGAAGACATTCATGACCATATCAGCACCAGATCTTGTCTGAGAATCAGACGTCCCCACTTCTATTGCAGGATCGGCACGATCAGGTATACAGCCTTTCCGCATCTGAGTCCTCAGTTTCCATGGATAATTGTTATTCCTGCCCCTAATTCACTTCACAGAAATAATGAACTCCATTCTCAGGGCTGTGGAGAACGATGGCCTTTCCTTAGACCTGTGTAAATTGAGACAGCATTAACCACAAGCTTCAAAGCAGTCCCTTTGTCAGGCTGCTGAAGCCTCCCACACTTCCATATCCCCTCTGATACCTGTCTATTGTATTTCTCAAGTGGCAGGGAAAATGCTTGGAGTTAAGGGCCACACGTATCACCAGCTCCAGCTGAATGACTAGGAATGGATGGGAAAAATAAAGAAGGAATGCTTTCTCTTCTCCTCAGCTCTAGCAGGATCTCTGCGGTACTCTCTCAAGGTCAAGAAGAGAATTGAAGTGGGTGGAGAATTTCTGCAAAACACTTCAAGGCTCCTTGAAAATGGAAAAGGACATACTTTTATAATAGTACATTCAGTTTTGTAAACTCCTCTGCAAAGTTTATTGACAGAAATGATGATTTGGATTGCCATAGCTCAGATAATCAAGAAACAGTAGGAAAAAGGACAAAGTAAAAGAAAAAAATATTTAGTCCTTGATGTCAGCTTGTAAAAACTTAGTATATCTGATCTTTGATTTAAGGAATATCTACTCCCAGCTTGAGGATCCCTGGTGAATTTCTTCATGCAATTTGTAATCCAAAGCGCTTGTAGAAGTTCTGCTTCCATGAAGCCCAGCATTTTTTAGCAGAGAAGGAGAAATTCAAAGGAAAGAGTCAAAAGCCTACATAGCACTATATGGCACAATGTTTTCTGACATTAGAAAGATGACTTTCTCAATTTTTCACCCTGTCGAAGTTACGATTTAGCATAAAGGCAGGGAATTCTTCATAGTATCCTCTGCTAAGTAGAAAGAAGAAAAACTCAAGGACCTGGATCACTGACAATCTGCATGCCATTAGGGAAGTCATATAACCTCCCCAGACTCCAATTTGCCACTCTGTAAAATAAGTGGCTTGTTCATTCATTCATTTGAAAACGTTTGCTAGGCACTCACTAGACTGAGGCATTGTGCTAGATTCTAGAAGTAAAAAGCCAAATAAGATGCTTTCCTTGCCTTCAAAGAGCATGCAGCCACGCAGGAGGTGACAGAAGCATAAACAAGAACAGGAAAGGGTAGATGCCCTCATAGGAAAGATGGTGGGGCCAGGACAACCAAAGGAGACATATGGATTGGCGTGGGCATGAAATAATCTCTAGGGTGGGTAAATCTGAAGTTAAAGCTTGAAAAAAAGAATTTTTCAGGAGGACTGCAGTAGAATAGTGAGTTGGGAGATGCCAAAGGCCTTTCCAAGCACACGAAGTTGCAAGAGGAAAAGCATAGAGGAATAAAACACTCTGTGATAGAAAATCAAAGGAGTTCAGTGTGGCCACAGAAGTTAGAAGCCAGATAGTAGGGCATACTAGGGGGTTTGGTATGAGTATGACCTGTAAGTCTATGGGCATGAACTTTAGTCTAAGAGTTAACCTTCAGTCTGTGGGCATTACCTTTAGTGCATGAGCATAACCTGTAGTCTATGGATATAGCATTTCGTCCATGAGCACAACCTTTAGTCTGTGGACATGACCTTTAGGCCATGGGCATGACCTTTCAACATGATCAAGCAGAACAGATTTACATTTGGAATGATCACTCTAGCAACAAGACGGAGGGGACTTAGAGGGAAAATTAAAAGGGGCATGGTCTTGCCTTGTCCACAGACCCTTCTAAGAGAAACTGCTTCACCTACTGCCCCTGCTGAAAGCAAATGAACAATATTATATCTCATGTGGCACCACCCTTCACTAGCTACACATGACTGGACCAGGTACAGGTACCTAATCCAAGAGTGGCCAGTCTTTAAAAAGATGAGCTATATTGAGAGTCTACTTTGACAAAACTCAGAAAGCATTATCATGAATATTAACAAGGATCTAGAGAAATGGGAACCCTTAGACCCTGCCGGTAGAATGTACGTTGGGAAGTCATTCTGGAGAGTAGGCCCGCAATCTTTAGTAAAATTCATTATGCGTTATTAATTATATCCAGCAGTCTCCTTCCTGAATATGTAAAGCAGAAGATGAATGCCACCAATTCGTAAACAGACACATACAAGGTTGTTTTTTGCAACATTGTTTTGGAAGCAGGAGTTAAAAGCCACAGACATCTATCACTATGAGTCTGGATAAGGGAAAAGTGACGGACGTATGCACTGAAGGAGCCTGCAGCAAGCAGAACTCAATGTAATACAGAAACATGAAGTTTAAAAACAGTGACGAGCAAAAAAATAAGTAGAGTCACAATATAACACCGTTTTATAGAATTTTTTTTTTTTTGAGTAGGCACACTAACGGCTTCCAGAGCCTCGACCTGTTGGGCTCAGGTGATCCTTCTGCTTCAGCCTTCCAAGTAGCTAGAACCACAGGTGTACGTCACCACACCTAGCTATTTATTTTATTTTATTTTATTATAGAGATGAGTCTTGCCAACTTGCCCTGGACTTGAACCCCTGGACTCAGGCAATACTCTCATCTCTGCCCCTCAAAGTGCTGGGATTATAGGCATGAGCCACTGCACTCGGCCCATTTATATAGATTTTAAATGGAGACCTACAGAAAGAAGTACTCTGTATTTATATGTTTCAAAGACACACACCATCCAAGGATATATATCACATATAGTAGAGTCAATGGTTTTGACAGAAATAGCGAGGGGCAAAGTGAGGATAAGATAAGAGAGAAAAAGTTAAAACAATTAATTCGGCCTCCCATAAACAAGTTGCAGTGTGTCTTAGTATAAAAGACTCAACGCCATATACTTCAGGTCAGGGAAGAAAAGTCAAATATAAGCTTAAAGAGTCATTTCTCTCTTGAGAAACTAAGAAATATGGCAAAGTTTGCATTTCTAGTATGTAAGAAAGAGGTGCGGCTAAGTCACATTTTTGATGGGAGGATAAAGATCAGCAAATTTGCAAACTCTGGCTTCTGGCCTACAGAACTTTTTTTTTTGAGTTAGAGTCACTCTGTCGCCCAGGCTGGAGTGCAGTGGCCGCTCCCGGTCACCGCACCCTTGACCTGCTGGGCTCCGGCAATCCTTCCTCCTCAGCCTTCCAAGTAGCTGGAACTACAGGTGTGCGCTACCACGCCCAGCTAATTTTTGATTTATTGTGGAGACGAGGTCTCGCCAATTTGCCCAGGCGGGTCTCGAACCCGCAGGCTCAGGCAATCCTCTAGCCTCAGCCTCCCAAAGTGCTGGGACTACAAGGCCGAGCCACCGAGCCCGACCTTTTTAAACGCAGAACCACATTCCAGCTCCTGTTTCCTTGAGGTCCAACCTTGTTGTAGCTTTAGCTCCTGAATTCTTCTGAGTAGTTCTCTGTTCCTGCTCTCAAAGGAGCCAGGATGAAATAAACATGTCCAAGAACACGGCCACATTCACACGTACCTCTCAGGTTATGGCTATAACTGTCCCAAGGAGAAACAACCAGTAACCAAAGGGAGGGGTCAGTGTTCGAGACACAGATTTAAGGATTAACAGATTAGAGAAGATTACTGAAGTTCTACATGAATAAGATCACGAGGAGGGGAAAATGGAGGGGTTGTGTGTAGAGGAACCAGCAGAAAAGACCGGAAAACTGAAAAAACAGCAGAAAGGAGAAACCAATAAAAGAGACTGAAAGAAAAGCTGGAGAGTTGAAGATAGTCCAGGAGGCAATGCCTTATGGCAGTCCCCAAAAGAAAAAAGTGGTCAGTTTGTTTACTGCCAAACCTTCGAGTGAATTGAGAAAAATAAAGGTTCTGTGGAATTTCCCATCCCAGGGTTATGGTGACATTTTTCAAGAGAAGTTTTTGTGCTGTGGTAATGGCAGGGGTCAGTCCAAGGAGTTAAGAATAAATGGGCCGGGCTCGGTGGCTCAGCCTGTAATCCCGCGCCTTGGGAGGCCGAGGTGAGTGGATTGCCTGAACCCGCGGGTTCGAGACTCGCTTGGGCAGCTTGACGAGACCTCGTCTCTACAATAAATCAAAAATGAGCCGGGCGTGGCAGCGTGCGCCTGTGGTTCCAGCTACTTGGAAGGCTGAGGCGGAAGGATCGCCGGAGCCCAGCAGATCGAGGCTGCGGTGGCCGGGAGCGGCCACTGCACTCCAGTCTGGGGGACAGAGTGAGATTCCCACTCAAAAAAAAAAAAAAAAGAGTAAATGGGATACCACTCTGGCCAGTGCCTAGGCTGTAGCTGGCTTACCCCACCCCAAAGGCAAAGTCCATTCCTCTTTCTTACCTATGGCCACACAACAGAGAAAAATAATGGAGAGTAAATACATCTTTTAAATTAAAAAATAAATTTGGATTCGGACGGTGCAAGTTTATGTTTGTTACACGAGCATATCAAGCACTGGTGGAAATTGGGCTTCAAGTGTCCCCATTTGCCAAATAGTGAACATTATTCCATGGGGTATATATACCCTATTTTCTTTATTCATTCAATCACTGAGGGCACTTCTGTTGGTTCCCTGACTTTGCTATTGTGACTAGCACTGCAACAAACATACAAGTGCAGATATCTTTTTTATATACTGTTTTATTTTCCTTCGGGTAAACACCCGGTTGTGGGATTGCTAGATTGAATGGGAATGCTATTTTCGGTTCTTAGAGAACTCTCCATTCCGTTTTCCATAGGGGTTGAACTAGTTTAAAATCCCACCAACAGTGTATGAACGTTCCTTTTTCTCCACAACTGTGCTATCATCTGTTGTTCTTTAGCTTTTTCATGATAGTCAGTCTAACTGGTGTAAGATGATATCTCATTGTGGTTTTGCTTTGCATTTATCTGATGATTAAGGATGTGTATTTTTTTCATACATTTGTTGGATGCTTGTGTGTTTTCTTTTGAAAAGTTTCTTGTTCCTGCCCTTTGCTCACTTTTTGATGGGTTGTTTGAGTTTTTCATACTGAGTTGTTTGAGTTCCTTGTAGGTTCTAGATGTTAGCCCTTTAGCACAGGCGTAATTTCTCCCATTCTGGAGGTTGTCTGTTCATTCTGATGATGATTTATTTTGGTGTACATATGCTTTTTTGTTTAATTAAGTCCCACTTTCCTATTTTTGTTCTTGTCACATTTGCTTGTGGGGGTCTTCATCATAAATTCTCTGCCTAAGCCAATGTCCATAAGTTTTGTCTAGGTTTTCTTCTAGAATTTCTGTAGTTTTAGGTCTCATGTTTAAGTCTTTAATCCATTTTGAGCTAATTTTTGTATATGGTGAGAAGTAGGGTCCAGTTTCATTCTTCTGCACACAGCTAGCCAATTTTCCTAGCACCATTTATGGAATAGGGTGTCCTTTCCCCATTGTTTTATTTTTGTCAGCTTTGTCAAAAATCAGTTGATTGTAGGTATGTGCCTCTGTTTCTGGGTTCTCTATTCTGTTCCATCAGTCTATCTGTTTATTCTTGTACCAGTATCATGCTATTTTAGTTACTATAGTCTTTTGTAGTATAAGTTGAATGACTTTTTGTAGCATTCGTCAGGCAGTATGATGCCTCTGCGTTTGTTCTTTTTACGTAGGGTTTCTTTGGCTACTCAGGTTCTTTCTTGGTTCCATATAAACTTTAGGATTGTTGTTGCAAGTTCTGCAAAAAATGATGTTGGTATTTTGGTAGGGATTGTGTTCACTCTGGAGGTTGCTTTGGGCACCATGGTTATTTTAATTATATTGATTTTACCAATCCATGGGCATGGGCTGTTTTCAATTTGTTTGTATCACCTATGATTTCTTTCATCTGTGTTTTATACTTTCCTTGTAGAGCTTTTACCTCCTTGATTATAACGTATGTCTAAAGGTAATTTGTGTGTGTGTGTGTGTGTGTGTGTGTGTGTGTGTGTGTGTGTACTGTAAATGGAATCGAGCTCTTGATTTGGTCCTCAGCTTGAGCATTATTGGTATATAGAAATGCTACTAATTTTTGTATGTTGGTTTTGTATCCTGAAGTCGTTTATCTATCAGGTCTAGGAGTTTCTTGGAGGAGTCTATAGGGTTTTCTAGGTAGACAATCATGTCATCAGCAAAAAGAGATCGTTTGACATCCTTCCTGCTCCTGTGGATGCCATTTCTTTCTCTTGCCTGACTGCTCTGGCTAGTACTTCCTAGAGTAAATAAAACTTAATGGGGCTAAATTAAATAGCATAAAGATACTTCTAAACCAAAAAATCAAGTCAGAATTATTTTAAGTATGACTAGGAGATGAAGCACTGAAGACAGTAAATACAGACTACCCCTTTATGGGATTTGGCTGGGAAAATTGCTGTTGAACTTTAAGTCTCATTCAATTCCTATAGCCAAAGATTATAGCTCATAAATGACAGTGCATACACATGAAAATGACTTTAAATATGTTAAAGAACTAAAACAATCATTTACTTCTTCATTTCAAGATGCTTATTGTAAAAGGAATATGCGCTCATTGTAAATTTAGGCAATGCGGAAATATAAAATACATATGCAAAGTAAAAATTAAGTCCTTATTTTTACCTCTACCTCATCCTAATCTCACTCCTTAGAGAAACCACATTTTTCAGGTACATGCAAACATTTATATGTATGCACATAAGTTTTCATGAAATGAAATCACCCATTTTTAAACATAATATGTATAAGCATGAACGGTATTAAGAAACAGTAAACAATCAGTGTGACGGGGCACACTGGCTCGTTAGAATGGATGTCAGTGGTAAGCCATAGGCTGAGGGATATGCCCTTTTTTCCTTAACCAGTCTCAGTAGAGGTGTCGAATGCCTGACATGATGGGGAGAACTGCAACTGTGTCCAACTATGGCTGCAGGACCTCAAAGCTTCAGGGATTTTTCTATATGGTGTGTGATATGCTTTAATAAACTCCCTGTCTGCATAAACTACCAGAGAAGTTTGTTTTTTGCAAGCAAAAATAGAGGTGTTTTAAAAGAATTAAAAGTCAGGTTCTTGTGTCACTTAAACCAAGAATTTCGAACGCCAGCAGACTTTGTGATCTGTGCCCATCTGCAAGGAAGTGACCGTGTCTCTGAGACTGGTAACTCTCTTTCCTCTTGTGTCCACATAAAGAGTCAACATGTGGCAGCTGCTGAGCGCCAGCCCCTGAGTGAAGCCTGGTTTGTGATCAGGAGAGCTTAGAACACAATAATTTCCTTCCTTTAGCTTTAAAATTTTCTTTAAATACATAATACCTTCTTTTATATTTTTCTTCTGTAGTTTAAAAAGAAAAAGAATCAAGAGAAAATGAAGTAAAACCTTCATTTGCATTGTTTTCTCTGGAGGAAAAATATACTTTTTCATTTTTTCTTGATTACATCAACACAAAAGCATTCAGAACACATTCAAATTAGTGCTTCAGGTCCTGATTATTTTTGAAGTCTGCATAAAATATTATTTAAGAAGGAAACTATCCAAATTCTCTCAAATATACCAACCATGTATAAGTTATGTTAAGAAAATGAACTTTTAAATTCTTGATGTAATACTGTGAATTGTTCTATACCCAAAGAAAGGGGAAAGGGAACACCCAAGAGTGGAAATATATTTTGTATGTTTGTTGTCTTCGGTTTGATATATGCTTAACTATACTGCATTCTAGGAGCAGCTAATTTCCATATAAAGTGTAGCTACTTTCAATTTTACTATGTCTTGTCTACAGTGGAAGCTTTGATTTGTGTGCCCTAGGCTAGATCAGAGCTATGCATAATTTTCTTTAAGTTCCCTTCTGTCATGCACAATCGGTGAGTTCCAGCACCAATTATAACATGGATGTTTAGGAAGACATTACCCAAAAGGGGAAAAGTAAGATAAATTGCATCAAGAAAGATTAGTAAATCAAAGAAAAATGACCAGAGCCCACCTGATGGCGATCCTCCTAGATTGTATGCATTTGGGCATTAAGGCGCCATGAGCCTTGGTCTGTTCGGGTGATTATAACAGCTATTTCAAGCCTCATAGCAGAGGGGAAATTTTGCAGTCATATCAAAGCATCTGCCACCCTTCGGCCTTTGTGTGATGGTGACTGCACATTGGTAACTGTCTTCTTTGTAGAACTGAAAGCGGTATGTACCCGGACCAGCTGGGTTCACATGAGGTGTGACTTGTGCAGACCTCCAAATATTTCTTGTCTGACATTCTTTCATGAGATTTGCTCCTTCAATTCCCATTGAAGCTGTGTGCTTTTGAGTAGATTAACGAATTCCGTTACCTGAAGGAATGAAACCAAGTAGTCTCACAATAGCAGCCTGTACTATAACCTAATTATTAAACACTTTACCTGATTACCACTTAATGGAAATACAGGCAACTAGGAATCAGGAAGTCTGAGCTCTAGTCCGTGCTCTGTGGCTATGCACCTCTGAGCAAATCACTTGTCTCCTTTGGTCTCAGTGTCTTCATCCTGAAAATGATGAGATTATAATAAAGGTCTCTCCCAATATGGAATCTCTGATTATTACCTTTTTAACTCAACACTAGGAAACAATAGCAAAAGAAGAGCTAAATGTTGGCGAGGGAAGGAAAATAGGAGGTAAGTCATTCCCAGACCAAGAGTGAATAGGGATTTTCCCAGAGACAGACACTGAAATAATTAAAAATGGGGAAAAAACAAACTTCTCCTGCTTCTACACCTTGAGTGTATTGTACGTATTTTTAGAATAATTTTACGACATTAAAAACATTGGAATCTGATTTATTTTCTTTTTAAAAATCTTTATTGGGTTATATTTATTAGTATTATTATAAAATAATGTTATAAAATAGAAAAGAAACTGCATCATCCAATCCGATTATTGTACCTCACCTCCTACAAGATAATCATTGTTAAGAGTTGGGAATTTCTTCTTGCAGATTTTTTTTTCATCCCTATTACCTTTTGTAAGGAGATGTATATGTGTTTCCACGTCTCCCTCAGTAACTCTCTTCTTTTCATTAAATACTACAGTTGTGTGATCCTCTCTACCTATTACATGAATTCCTTGCGATACGTGCATCTCTGACACACTTCAGCAAACTTGTCTACAAGATAGACTGCAGAGAATGCAATGGTCAGGCTAGCCACGTGCACTTTAAAGCATATCAGCTATTACCTGCCTTGGCCTGGTTTCCACAGAGCTTGTGAAGAGGCCTTATGTGTTAGTATTTTCTGAGGAGTGTGACTCCAGAAGCAGGAATGAGGGAAGTGTCTTCTCTCATTCCCACCGAATGGTGAAGGAGGGTCTGCCAATTTCAAGATGGCTTATTAAGTTGGCCGCCGCTTTTTAGGTGACAGATCGCTTAATCCCACAGGAATTTCTGAGAAGGCAAAGGAAATACGTATGTTTCAAGACTGTCTGACAAGCTGTGTGAAATGTATCTCAAGACCATCCATTGTGGGGAGGAGAAGAGTGAGAAAGGGAGAAGCATTTATCCGTCAGTCCTGTCCCCCACTTGACAAAGATTTGTCCCGTAGGGCGTTCACTCCCCAGCACACTGGTTTGCAAAACCATCAGCCCTTGAGCGTGTCTCTGTGGAGTCCTGCGTTATGAGTCATCTGAGAAGCCCTGAGGTGGAGCAGGGGACTAGTCACCTTGCTTGTGTGTGAAGCCCACCTGAGCTCACACTGAATCACCACAGTCATGAGTGGAACCTGCCACAGGTGTGGTCAGGGAGGTCTGAAGTGGCACATCAAAGGGTTCAGGTACACCAACAACCCGTCACACAAAACCGTGCCAATTTACACTCCCACCAATCATACAAGTGTGTTATTTCTCCCATTTGACAAGAGTGAATCTTGTCAATATTATAGGTAAACATTGGATTTAGTTTTGTTTTACGTCTCTGTATGATTGAGGTTGATTATCTTTGCAAATGTTCATCAGTCTTTGGATTTTGTCTGTTGTCCATTGTCTGCTATATTCTTTGCTTTTTCTATCAGATTCTTCTCAAGGGTCCCATTTTTGTAAACGGAGAAGACTACTTTGTAAAGTTCATATTCACAGAGCTTTGTACGTAGACTCCCTGATAGTCTAAAATAAAATATGCTGTTTTCCACTTGCCCAATTTCTAGCAGTTAGTGTGAACTGATGACAATAGTTAATCACACACACATTCTTTGTATTAACAAAGCTACTATTTTTTTTTTTTAGCCAGAACACATCATATTCCAGAGATAATCGCATATATGGTTTTTATTTAAGGATGAATGTATTTACTTACAAATGCTTTCCAGAACAAAGTCACAGTTTTAAGCTCTTCTTTTCATTCTTTGTTCCTTGGGATAATGATTGCATAGAGTTTTTTTTTTTTTTCCCTAGCAGAGAAATCTATTATCCTGCCATAGTTCAGCTCCACTCTTATTTGTGACTTGTTAAATGGCTTTTGAAAGAATACAAGGACTTTTCTATAACTTGCTCATGATTTCACTTCAGGGCTAATAGCGTGACTGCCACATATAATCTTGTCATTCAGCTATCAACTAACCAAGTTTTTCTTAGTTTTATTCCTTGTACTACAAACCTAACTTTTTGTTCTCTTTGACTATTTCCATTGTGATGGTAAAGGGTTAAGTCTGGAGTTTCAAGTGAAGTATACTAATTGAAGTAATATTGCAAAAGATAAGAACAGGGGAGCTGCCATATGATTTTATAAATTATGTGTGTTTAGTTGCAGGTAGATTATTAATTAATTGATAATTAATATTATTAATTACAGGTATATTTTATTCTAACTGTGGGATCGAACAAAACACTAAGGTGAATAATTGTGTAGGCACCATTTTTTTAAAAAGTAAGTACCTTTCTAATGGCATACCTCCTGGGCAAATCTTTCTTTAATAAATAGCATCTATGAATAATTCCTGGCCTAAAGAGATTGATTGTAACTCAGGGAAGATGATTCTACCCCCGATTCCTGGAATCACCTTACCCAAGTAAGGTTTAAGGGTAATTCTGTCCTCTTTGCCTGTTATTTGTTCACAAATGAAGCCGGGTGCAGTGGCTCACACCTGTAATTCCAACACTTTGGGAGGCCAAGGTCGAGGATTGCTTGATCTCGGGAGTTCAAGACCAGTTTAGGCAAAATAGCAAGACCCTGACTCTATAAAAAAAAAATCAAGAAATTAGCCAGACATGGTGGTGCACACAATCCCAGTTATTCAGAAGGCTGACAGAGGAGGATCACTTGAGCCCAGAAGTTGGAGGCTATGACGAATTGATAATCCTGGGCAATAGAGTGAAACACTGACTCCACCCCCAAAAAGAGAATGAGTTTGTGTCCTAATTCTGACTAATAAGACAAAAGGGATGTCAAGTAGAGGGACTTTGGGGAAAAATTCACTTCTTCCTGATGGAGAACCAGAGGGAGGAACTTTCTTTTTCTCCTCGTGTGATCGTGCCTGGACATTATTCCCGTAGAGCGTAATATCCCGACATGACAGATTTGGCTGTAATTGACTTGTTACTGGTTTGAGAATGAAGACAATACTGAGAATAGCCGAATGGGAACTGAAGAGAACCTGGGTCTCTGATGATATCATTGAGTCACTGAGTCAGTCGACCCTGGAGGCTATCCGACCTCTGGATTTTCTGTGAGAAAAGACACCTTCTCCTTGCTGGATCCAGTTTGAGTTGGGGTTCCTCTTTCCTACAGCCCCAAGCGCCTAACTCATTCAGCTCCTTTCCATATTGAGCCAGAAAGAAGTAGGCTCACCGGGCATGGTGGCTCACACCTGTAATCCCAGCCCTTTGGGAGGTGGAGGCAAGAGGATTGCCTGAACCCAAGGGCAACATGGCGAGATCTTGTCTCTACAATTAAAAAAAAAAAATTAGCCAGGCATGGTGGCATATTCCTGTAGTTCCAGCTACTTGGAAGGCTGAGGTGGGAGGATCGCCTGAGCCTAACAGGCCGAGGCTGTGATGGCTGTGAGTGTGTCACTGCATTCCAGGTGACAGAGGGCGACACCGACACACACACACACAAAAAGAAAGATGTAGGCTTAGTCTGGAGAATTATCTCAGTACCTGTTTTGTTTTGAGGTCCAGAAAGACCTCGTGGTGAATCTGGCATGTCACAAGGCTTGCAGAGGAGAGAGTCTTTACATTTCCAAAACTTTACCTGTACTATGTTCACTTGTATACCTAATCCTAAATTGTACCCCCACATCTTTAAAATAAAGAATACATAAATAAATAAATAAAATATTTTTGAAAAGAGTCTTCACACTTCTCCAAGATAAGAATGCACGACTCACACTCTGTTACTTGTGGGCTGAGTTACTTGGGAAAATAACTTGAAGTCTCTGGGCTTCAGTTTTTTTTCAATTGCAACGTGGACATAATAATTATGATAAATATCATTATGATTTATATATTTTATATATCATAGAATCATGTGTAATATGTTATATATTTTATATATACTGGTTTTTTTTCAGTGACAAAATGGGCATAAAAATCATGAAAAACATTGTTATAAGATGACAAGAAAATAAAGTAGCAGGTGTCATAAATGTCTTACTGTTTTGTTGAAAGGATCAAATAGGATGACGTGTGGAAGAATATATAAGCCTAAGGCATTTATAACTTTTAATGATTAACATTATTAATAATAATAAAGTGTTTCTTCAAATCTAAGATTTTTGTCAATTGTCAGGCACACTATTAAGAAAAAAATTCCTGCCAATTAAACTTTGCCTTTACACTGTGCTTTCACCATTTTTTGGCTTTGACTTTTTCCCCACATATTACTAGGGATCTGGTGATATCTCCTTCAGTGGCACTGGCTGGCATGCCATAGGCAATTCTTCTGCATATATCTGGGTGGGAAGGAGTGGAGCGTAACTGCTTGATCTACTTGTGGGGTTTATAAAAAATCTCACCAAGCACTAGGCTGTTGCTTTGCAAATAGACAGAATTATAGTTATTTCTCTAATTGAATATTTGCTTCATCAATATCAAATTTATGCCCTACTGTTTTGCTTCTATCCATTTCTCTGTACACAAAATGCTTTTGTTTCAATGTCATGTTATAAACTTGCAAAATAAATTTAAAATGACAAACTCAACATGTGTAGTACTTATGGTACACCATCAACTATAGGATGTCATATGTGAGAATGTATATCTTAGAAGGAATGAAAAAGTGTATTCAAGAAATGACTATAATAGAAATGGAGGAGGAAAGTAACAGGAATATATTCAAATTTTGTTATTGTCCACTTTTCTGAGGGAAGAGATTCAACTAGTTGCATAAAGATATGAAAAGAAATGTAGGTAAATGATGAAACAAAGGCTATCGAAAGAAAGATGCTGCTTTTTCCTGTAGCAAATTAACGAAGACTCAGAAAACTTATTCAATTTGGTGCATCAAAAGAGAAACAGACATTTCCATGTTCTGCAAATCTTAATTTTTAGGGAAGAAAGATCTGAAGCCTGCCTGACTTTCTTTTGAGCTTGGATACTTTACAGAATAATTTCTTTGGTCTCAATCTCTTGCTCTAATAGAAAAAACACAGAAATGTAGGCCAGGTGCAGTGGTTCATGCCTGCAATCTCAGCACTTTGGGAGGCCGAGGCAGGAGGATTGCTCGAGCCCAGAAGTTTGAGACCACCCTGGGAAACACAGCAAGACAAAAAATAAAAATATTAGCCAGGTGTGATGGCATTGTGCCTATAGTCCCAGCTACTTGGGAGGTTCAGCAAGGAGGATTGCTTAAGCCCGGGAATCTGAGGCTGTGGTGAACCATAATCATGCTCCTGTACACCAGTCTGGGTGACAAAGTGAGACCCTGAATCAAAAAAAAAAAGAAAAGAAGAAAGGAGAGAGAGAAAGAGAAAGAAAGTCACTGAAATGTAGAGGCAACAATGTGAAGAAAATATTAACGACTAGCCGGGCTTGGTGGCTCAGCCTGTCATCCCGCGCCTTTGGGAGGCTGAGGTGAGCGGATTGCCTGAGCCCACGGGTTCGAGACCTGCCTGGGCAGCAAGACTTCATCTCTACAAAAAATCCAAAAATCAGCCGGGCGTGGTAGCGCATGCCTGTAATTCCGGCTACTTGGAAGGCTGAGGCAGGAGGATCGCTGGAGCCCAGCCGGTCGAGGCTGCGGTGGCCGGGAGCGGCCGCTGCACTCCAGTCTGGGCGACAGAGTGAGACTCCAACTCAAAAATAATTAACGACTGACACCAGGATTCTCAGACAGAGAACAGTCTTCGGAAAGGTGCTCTCAGAAATGTTTGTGACAGAAAGGGCTCTCCATCCTCACCCTGGGATCTGGATGTTGGCAGAAGCCATGGCTTTGAAGGACGGTGAGGCAAGGGGAAGAGTGTTTTATCTACTCCTTAAAGAAAGAGGAATGTAGCAGACAGAAACAGAGAGAAGGGAGAGAGGAGAGCCAGAAAGATGGGAGCAGCTAGGATGTGGGTCCTCCCCCGGGGTGAGGAGAACGCAGCATTTGAAGAACTGACCGCGACTATTGTTAGCCCTTTTCCTCTCCGCTTCCTCCAGGAAATCTTCACTGAAGTCAACTAAGCCCACCAATGTTTGCTCTTGGTAACTTTTGATGGCAGTTTCTGACGACACTGAAAAAAAGCCCTGGGGCATGCAAGGATCGCCAAGGTGTGAACCGGAGGCCGGGTGAGAGCAATTGGGAGTTAAAGCCCAAACGCGCCCCCTGCCCCAGCCCTGCCCCAACCCCCTCCCCAGCCAACCAGAGAAATCGGTGGGGCGGGCTTTGCTCTGATGCAGGTCGTGCCTTGGGCAGGAGATCAATTTATCCATCCGGTACTTCCTGATCACCTGCTTTGTGCCAGGCATGGTTCTGAGTACCAGAAAGGAAGCGTGGAAACAAGGGAGCTGACTTCCCATGAGAGAGACAGACACCAAGCAGAGACGGTTCATACGGGCGGCCTGTTGTTTTGTCCTCAAAACGGCTAGGAAAAAAAATCAGGCAGGATAAGAGAAGCGAGACTGCTGAGGCAAGAACACGTGCTCTGGGGGCAGGGAGTCTGTTAGGCCTGGGCGGTAAGCACAAAGGCCCGGTGGCAAAAGCCGCCTGGGGTGTGTCGAGGGAGACCCGCGAGAGGCTGTGCCCGAGGCGGGTCGCAGAGGGGGCAGGGTGGGAGGCAAAGCCAGAGGGACAGGCAGGGCCAGGCCGCGCGGGCCTTGGAGGCAGGATGGCCATCGGGCTTGATCCTGAAAATGACAGGCCTCTGAGGAGAGGAGTGGTGCGTTCAAAGACCACTCGGGTGTGCGGAGAAGGGACTTCCTCCACCGGGTGGAAGCAGGAGGACCAGATCCGATGGAAAAATGATGAAGTCGCCGTGGATTAGGGTGGAGGCAGTGGGAGTGCTTGTATTTTGAAGGAGACACCGAAAAGACTTGCAGATGGATTAGACAGGAGGGAAAGAAAAGAATTTTTTTAAATGATACTTAGGTTTGCTTGGTTTTTTTAAGGAATCATGTAGGGTTTATTTTGTTTTGTTTTGTTTTGTTTTTTATTGCAAGGATGTGGGGTACAGTTCGGGGTGAGGTCTCCAAACGTTGATTCTGCCCTTGTGGTACCCTTGCGGATGCCGTGTGCCCCTCCCTCCCCTAGCAGTTTCCCTCAACTGCCAATCCCACCCCCTCCCCTGACAGTTTCCCACTCCTGCCCATGGCTTTCTGATAGTATTATGATCACTGTTCAAGGCCCGCTTATGAGTGAGAACATGTGGTGCTCTGTTCTTTGATTCTGTGGTAGATCACTGAGTATGATCGACTCCAAATCCATTCAAGTTGCTGCAAGGTCCATATGTTTGTCCGTCTTTATGGCTGCATAATATCATGTAGGGCTTTAATTACAATTTTAAAAAGCAAGCTGGGGGCAGTGACTCATGTCCGTAATCCCAGCACTTTGGTAGGCCGAGGCGAGTGGATTACCTGAGTCCAGGGATTCGAGACCAGTCTGGGCAATTTGGCAAAGAACTTGTCTCTACAATAAATCAAAAAATTAGCTGGGCGTGGTAGCACACACCTGTAGTTCCAGCTACTTGGAAGGCTGAGGCGGAAGGATCGCCGGAGCCCAGCAGGTCGAGGCTGCAGTGGCCGTGACAGAGTAAGACTCCGACTCAAAAAAAAAAAAAAAAAAACCAGCGCGTGTTCACTGGGGAAAATTTAAAGAATGCAAAAGAAGAAACTACTCATAATCCCATCACTTTGGAGACATTTTAGTATACAACATTGTGTGTGTGTTTCTGTGTGAGTGCTGATATATCGATATAGATATCCATATCTATATATGTATATAGTTCGAAAATTGATGTTTGAATATATTATTTTATAGACTATCTTTCTAAAACATTTTGTTTTGAACTAGTTTTAGACATATAATTAAAAATAGTTGCAAAAATACTAAAGTTCTTGACCATTAGCATCTTACATAGTATAATTATCAAACCTAGGAAATTAACATTGGTACAATACTGCTAATTAAACTACAGGTCTTACTTGAATGTCATTCTCTTTTTTTGTGTGCCACTAATGTCTTTTTTCTGTTTTTATTTTTCCTAAATCTTCTTCAGTGTGTGAGAGTTCCTCAGTCTTTCCTTGTCTTTCCTGACCAGGTGTGGTTCTTGAAGCGTACCAGTCAGTTATTTTGTAGATGATCTTCAGTCTGGGGTTTGCCTGGTGTTTTCTCATAATCAAAATGAGGTTGTGCATTTCTGACAAGAACACACAAAAGTGCTGTGTCTTCCTCAGCACACAACACCGATGGGGTCATGACAATGATGAACTTTATTGTCTGGGATGCTGACCTTGAGCACATTGTGGAAGTGCTGTCTACTGGCTTTCTCCACTGCAAAGTTACTATTTTTCCCCTTTGTAGTTAAAACATATATTGGGGATGATACTTTGAGACAATGCAAGTCCTGTTTATCCTCAAATTTTCACCCAGTATTTTAGATTCCATCAGTGGATTGTGTCTCCAGAAATTATGACTGTGATGTTTACCTAATCTGTGGTGATTTTCTATTTCTACTCTGATTTTCTATTGCCTTCTTTCCTTCTGTATTTACTAATTGAAATTTTTCTGTAAGGAAGAGCTCTTTCTTCTCCCCCCATTATTTATTTGATTATTCGTTTAAATAAATGCAGTATACTACATAGTACTAGTGTAGATTTGGGGCTATTTATTTTATTATAGGGTTTAAAATTCAATATTATCATTTTTCCAACTTCATTGAGATATAATTTGGAAATAGAAATAGTATGTATTTTAGGTGTATGAAATGATCTTTTGTTATATGCATACATTGAGAAATAATTACCACAATCAAGCTAATTAACACATCTATCACCTCACATAGTTACCATCTGTGTCTGTGTGTGTGTGTGTGTGTGTGTGTGTGTGTGGTGTGTGTGTGTGGTGAGAATACTTAAGATCTACATTCTACGCAAATTTCAAGTATACAAAACATTATTTTTAATTACGGTCACCATTCTGTGCGTGGGATCTCCAGTGCTTATCCATCTTATAGCAGAAAGCTTGTACCTTTTGACCAAAATCCGCCCATTTTCCCCAACTCCCACCCCCTGGCAGCCACCATCCTACTCTGTGTCTGTGAGTTGGACGATTTTGAATTCCTCATGTAAGTGGTATCATGTAGGATTTGTCCTTTCGTGTCTGGCTTCTTCAAGTAGCATCGTTTCCTCCAGGTTCATCCCTGTTGTCACAAATGCAAGACTGACTTCTCTTTTGAGCCTGAAGGGTGTCCATTGCAGATATAATCCGTATGTCCTTTCTCCATTTATCCTTCCACAGATACTTAGGCTGTTTCCACACCCTGGCTATTGTGAATGAATAAGGCTGTTTTTTAAATTTTTTGAGAAGTCTCCATGCAGTTTTCCATAATGGCTGTACCAATTCACATCACCAACAGCAAATGGGGTTGCCTTTACTCTGCACACAAAAGATAGCCCTTGTTGCCTTTGAACCCCTTGACAAGAGCCATCCTAAAATGAGTGAAGTGATAACTCATTGCAGTTTTAACTTGCCTTTCCCCGATGCTCAGGGATGTTGAACATCTTTTCATCTGCTTGTTGGACATTGGTATGTCTTTTTCGGAGAAATGTCTATTCGGTTCCTTTGCCTATTTATAAATCAAGTTATTATTATTATTTTCTGCTATTGAGCTTTTTGAATTCTTTATATCTTTTGGATATTAACCTCTTATTGGATATGTGGTTTGCAAATATTTTATCTAATTCCGTAGGTTGCCTTTTACTTCTGCTGTTTCCTTTCCTGTGCCGCTTTTTAGCTTGATGCAGTCCCACTTGTTTAGCTTTGCTTTTGATGACTGTGGTTTTGGTGTCGTGTCCAAAAGATCACTTCAAGACCAATGTCATTGAGATTTTCCTGTATAATTTCCTCTAGGAGTTTTATAGTTTCAGTTCTTACATCCATTGGGGTTTTGTGTATGGTACAACGTAAGGATCCAATTTTATTTTTTGCATGTGGATAGCCAATTTTCCAACACTGCTTATGGATTTCTAGTTTTCTCAACACTATTTATTAAAGAGTCTGTTTCTACCTCATTATGTATTCTTGCCACTTTTGTCAGAGACTAGTTGATCGTATATGTAGAGGTTTATTTCTAGTCTTTTTATTCTGTTGCATTGCTCTATGTATCTACATTTGTGTCAGTACCACACTGTTTTGATTACTATAGCTTTATACTATGATTTGAAATCAGGAAGTGTGATGCCTCTAGCTTTTATCTTTCTGTTCAAGATTGCTTTAGCTATTCGGGGTCTGTGTGGCTTCACACAAATGTTAGGGTTTTCTTCTATTTCCATGAGAAACACCAGTGGAATTTTGACAGTGGTTTCACTGAATTTGTCGAACACTTTCAGTGTTATGGATATTTTGGCACTATCAATTCTTCCAATCCATGAACATGGGATATTTTTTCATTTACTGTGGTCTTCTTCAACTGTTTCGTGATATATAGTTTTCAGTGTACAGATTTTTCACCTCCTTGGTTATATTTATTCCTACTTTATTATTTTTTATGCTATTGTAAATGGAATTCATGTTTGAAAATTTTCTTTTTTGGATGGTTTGTTGTTAGTATATAGAAATGCAACTGAATATATATATATGTATATTCTGCAACTTTACTTAGTTCCAATTTTTTTTTGGCACACTCATTAGGATTTTCTGTATATAAAACCATGTCATCTTCAAACAGACAATATTACTTCTTCCTTTCCAATTTAGATGCCTTTTATTTCTTATTCTTGCCTTATATTTCTGGCTAGGACTGCCAATACTGTGTTGGGTGAAGAGAATAGGCATTCTAATCTTGTTCCTGATCTTAGAGGAAAAGCCCTCAGCTTTTCACCATTGCATGTGTTGTTAACTGTAGGCTTGTCATATATGGACTTAATTGTGTTAAGGTATATCCCTTCTATAGCTACCTAATTTGGTTTTTACCATGACATGATTTTAAATTTTGTTGAATGCTTTTGCTGCATCTATTGAGATGATCACTTGATTTTTATTCTTCATTGTGTTAATGTGGTATATTGCATTTATTTGTGTATGTTGAACCATTCTTGAATTCCAGGGATAAATCCCACTTGGTCATAGTGGATGGTCTTTTAAATGTGCTGCATAATTTTCAGGTTGCTAGTATTATGTTGAGGATTTTTGCATCTGTGTTCACCAGAAATTTTGGCCTGTAATATTATTTTCTTTTACTATCTTCATCTGGCTTTGATATCAGGATAATTCTGGCCTTATAAAATTAGTTTGGAAGTATTCGCCCCAATTTTTGGAAGAGTTTAAAAAGGATTAGTATTAGTTCTTCAGCAAGTGTTTGGTAGAATTAGGCAGTGAAGCCATCAGCTCTGGGCAAAAACTTAATGGGAAATTTTATTACTGATTCAATCTCCTTACTCATGATTGATCTATTGAGAGTTTCTATTCCCTCATGATTCAATCTTGGTAGGTCATATGTATTCAGGAATTTATCTATTTCTTCTAGGCTATTCAATTTGTTGACATAAATTTGTTAGTAATAGTGTCTATGATCCTTTGGATTTTTGTGGTATCCATTGTAAAAGCTCCTCTTTCATTTCTAACTTTATTTATATAAGTCTTTTATCTCTTTTAAAGCCTACCTAAAGGTTTATCAATACTTTTTATCTTTTCAAATAAAACAACCCTTACTTTTGCTAATCTTTTCTATTGTTTTTTCTACTCCCTATTTTATTAATTTCTGCTCTAATCTTTCTAATTTTCTTATACCAACTTTGGGCTTAGTTTATTCTCTTTATTCTAGTTCCTCGAGGCACAAATTATGTTATTCAGTTGAAATTTTTATTTTTTTATGTATGTGATTATTTCTATAAACTTCCCTCTTAGAACTTCTTTTGCTACATCTCATAAGTTTTGGTATGTTGTATTTCCATTTTCATTTGTCTTAAGATACTTTATGATTTCTTCTTTGACTCATTGTTTGTTCAGTTGCATGTTGTTTCATTTCTAAATATTTGTGAATTTCCCCAAATTCTTCCATTGGTGATTTCTGGTTTGTGATGGGAGAAGATGCTTGATATGATTTTAATCTTTTATAAGCTTTTTAAACTTGTTTTTTGGCAAAACACATGATCTGTCCTGGAGAATGTTCCGTGTACACCTGAGAAGACTGCATATTTTGCTGTTGTTGGGTAGAATGTTCCATATATGTCTGCTAGGCCCATTAGGTCTAAAGTGTAGTTCAAATCCAATGTTTACTTACTGAGTTTCTGTCTTGATGATCTCCTACCACTATTGTATTGCTGTGTATTTCTCCCATTGTACCTGTTAATAATGACGTTCATATTTAGGTGCTCTGATGTTGGGAATATATTAGCAATTGCTTTATCCTTTTAATGAATTGACCCCATTATCCTTATAAAATGTCCTTCTTTGTCATTTCTTGCAGTCTTTGACTTAAAGTCTCTTCTTGTTCTATATAATTATAACTACCATTGCTTTCTTTTAGGTTTCTTTTACTTGGAGCATCATTTTTCCACCCTTCGCTTTTAGTTCATGTTTGTTCTTAAAGAAGAAATGATTCTTCTGTAGGCAGCAAATGGTTGGGCCGTCTTTTGTTTTGTTTGTTTTGTTTTTATCCATTCAAGTACTCTGTCTTTGGTGGGAGAATTAATTTGCTTACACTTAAGGTTACTATTGATAGGTAAGGATTTACTATTGCCATTTTGTTCATTATTTGGCAGGTTCTTTGTTCCTTTCTACCTCTCTTGCTGTCTTTCTTTGTGGTTTGAACATTTCTATAATGGTATGCTTTGGTTCTTTTTATCTTTTGTGTATCTACCACAGGTTTTTGTTTTGTGGTTTCCATGAGGCTTTCCTAAAACAAATTATAGTTGTAACATCCTATTTTAAGATTGTAGCAGTTTCTTTTGGGGCCAGGCACAGTGGCTTGTGCTGTAATCCTAACACTTTGGGAGGTGGAGGTAAGAGGATTGCCTGAGCCTGGGGGTTCAAGATCAGCCTGGGCAAGTTGGATAGACTTCAACTCTACAATAAATCAAAAAATTAGCCAGGTGTGGTAGAATGCGCTTGTGGTTCCAGCTACTTGGAAGGCTAAGACAGAAGGATAGCTTGAGTCTAGCAGGTTGAGGCTATGGTGGACATAAGTATGCCACTGCACTCTAGCCTGGCGACAGAGTGAGACTCTGACTAAAAAAAAAAAAATTAATTTTGATTGCATACAAACTCTACATTTTTATCCCCCCATTTTATGTTTCTGGTGTTGCGATTTACATCTTTTTACATTATGTATTCATTAGCAAATTATTTTAGCTATAGTTATTAATAATACTTTTGTCTTTTAACTTTTATACTAGAGTATAAGGTATTTACACACCATGGTTATAATATTAGAGTATTCTAAATTTGAATATATACTTACCTTTACTAGTGTGATTGTGCTTTCATATGTTTTAATGTTACTAATTTCATGCTTCAGCTTGAAAATTTTCCTTTGCCATTTCCTGTAAGTTATTTATGAAAGATAAATTTGCTGTGTAAAGTATTCTTGATTGGCAGTTATTTTTATTTCAGCACTTTGAATATATCATCTGACTCTTCCCTGGCCTACAAAACTTCTGCTAGAAAATTTACTAGTAGCCTTATTAGGATTCCCAAGTTTGTGATAAGCCTCCTACTGCTTTCAAAATTCTCTTCATCTGATTTTTGACAGTTTGATTGTAATGTGTCTCGATGAAGCCTTCTTTGGATTGAACTTCTTTGGGTTAAGCTTTATGTACCTAGAAGTCTATACTTGACCCCAGATTTGGGAAGTTTTCAGTCACTATTTCTTTCAATAAGGTTTCTGCCATTTCTCTTTATTTTCTTTTTTTGACATTTCAATTAAAATGTTAGCTGTCCTACTGGTGTCCCACAAATTCCATAGGCTTTATTCATTTATTTGTATTCTTTTTCTCTTCTGATGGCATACCTTCAAATAAACAGTATTTGAGTTCAGATACTCTTTTCTGCTTAAATAAGTTTGCTCTTGACATGCTCTACTGTATTATTTTATTATTTCACTCATTGTATCCTTCAGCTCCAGAACTTCTATTGGATTATTTTTTTATGATTTCCTTTTCTATTTTGAACTTCTCATTTTGTTCATGTATGTTTTTCTGATTTTGTTATCTTTATTCTTTTGCAGTTTACTGAACCTCCTTAAAACAGTGATTTTTAACTCTTTGTCAGGCAATTCATAGATTTAGATTTCTTTGGGGTCAGTTACTGGAATAGGTCTTTTAGTGATATCATGTGTCCTTGATTTTGCATGTTACTTGAACTCTTGTGTTTCGGTCTTTACATTTGAAAAACAGTCATTTCCTTCCGTATTTATTTACTGGCTTCAGAAAGGAAGCACCTTAGCCAATCGGCCAGGTTAGGAATTCTCAGTCTCTCTCAGAAATTTTCTATGATTGTGTCTATTTTGCCTCTTGTTCCTTCTTGAAGGGAAATTGATAAGATTGTATCCCACAAAGCCAGTCTGAGTGCTGAGATTCCCCTGTTTGTTTTCTCTAAGGCAGTGCCTTGAAGTGCTCCTGTTTTGTGCCTTTTTACAATCCTGCAGAGTTGGTTTAGCTGTCTGCATAAGATCCTTAAACTCAGTGTCCATGGGGACACACCCAGGAAGCCAGCCTGGGGGAGATGGGGTATGCAGAGCTTTTGGAATACCTGTGGACAGGTTGAGGGAGGGTCCACAGGCTAGGTGTTCTGGGCAGCTTGTAGGTGGGCTACTTGATGGAGTCTACAGAGAAATATCAGAGTCTAAGGTCTTTCTTCCCCGTTCCCAGCCTTTTCCAACTTATCACCTGTATTGATCACTTCAGTAATTTGGGTGAGGTGAGAAAAAAGTGGGCTCCTTGGGCAGTGTCTCACACAGCTGGGTGAGTTGGGCACTCACTTACTATCCTCTCCTTTCCTCTTGTGGGAGAAACTTTAAGTCAAAGGGGTCTCTCTTGGTACTGAGCTGTGCTGCCTTTGGGGAGGGAGGATCCAAAGAAGTGAAACTTTTCTTTTTACACTCTTCAAACGTTTATTCTCAGTTTGTTTGTTTTCCTCCAGTGGTGTGCTGGAAACTTCCCACTAAATTCCAGACTCCCATAGAAATACTCTTATCAATAGGTAGTAGTCAAAATTGCTGCTTCTGCAGGGGAATAATACAGAATGCTCATTTTCTGCTATTTCTGGTATCACTCTATTGTTACTTATTTAATTATAAATAATTTATTTTAAGTTTAGATATCATGACTTCCTTTAGGTTGATTTCTGTATTTTTTTATTATAAGTCCTGAGACTACACTTCAAAATCATAAAACATTTTTATATACAAAAATAATGAAGTATTCTTTATAATGAAGTATTCTTAACACAATATTTATAATATACATAATAATATAATAAAAGTCGTGTGTCTGCTTTCTTGGTTTTTAACTTTAGCAACTGAGTGAATATATAGGGAAATTGGAGAAGAGAAATGGGAAGGAAATTCAGTAGTGTGATTTCAGACATGTTAAATTTGAGATGCTTGACACTCAGTGAAGGATGCTGAGGAAAGGGTCAGACATACAAGTCTGGAGCTCAGGACAATGATAATGTCTAGTCAACAAAACTTGGGTGTCCAGGCTGACATCTGGGTTTCAGAACATAAAAGAAAAATATCATGCTTAATCTCACCACCCAAAGATAAATGCAGTTAGCTAACATTTAGAGAAGTTCCTTTCAATGCATGCTTTTACATGGCTAAGCTATACTGTGTGTGCAGTTTTGCGTACTTTATTTTTTTTAACTTAAATTGTAATAGAAACATTTTAATTCTTAAGTAATATTCAAACATGTTCACATACCATAATTTATTTTTAACATTCAAAATATTTACCCCTCCATGTCCTCGTTTTAGTTCATTTCTATAAAAGCTGAGAAGAGCTTTTCTTACTTTTACAGTCAATATTCTAGTGTTTATATACACATTTCTGAGGCTAATTCCTAAGTAAGCTACAAGTTACAGCTATCAATTTTAAGAATTTTATGGTTTTGAAAGAACAATACCAAATCCTAATGAGTATTAAGCAGCACAACTACACTGCTTAGAGATACACTGAAAGAAAAATCAGGCATCTATCTTGATAGGGGAAAAATGTTACATGGCCTAAGTAGGTCGGGGACTTCTTGCTTTTGAAAATCTTACATTTTTGTCCTGTGGAACTTAAATCATAAATTTAAAAAAAAATCAAACAGCAACACTAAATCATGACAACAACAAAACCTAAAATCATTCATCCAAAAATACAGACCAGAAGATCAAATGACACTCTGGAAAAGCGATTGCTTTTGTTCAAGAGTTCTGACAGCTGAAAAACAAGATCCAATCAGTAAGATACAGAAGAGTAAAACTGGTGCACACTGTTTAATTAAAACACCTAGCAGACAGCTCTTAATACTTTGTGCAAATTAAGATGGGGGGAGCCCCTCTGTCTGTTAGTAATAACTGAGATGGAAGGATCACCTGAGCCTGGCAAGCTGAACCTGTGGTGAGCTGTGATCAGGCGTATGGCCTCCAGTCTTGCTGACAGAGTGAGACTTTGACTCAAAAACATAAATAAACAACAACAAAAGAAACTATGACCCAACTGTACACTGCCTACAAGAAACTCATTACAAACCTGAGTTATTTGAAAGCAAAAGGACCAAAAAAGATATATCATGAAAACAGTAATAATAAAAAAAGGAGGGCTATATTAATCTTAGGAAAAGTAGATTTTAGAGTGAAGGAAATTAGTTAGGAAAAGGAGTAACATTATCTGATAATGAAAGGATTAATCCACCATGAATACTTAGCAACCTTAAATATGTTCGCACCAACAACAGAACTTCAAAATATATGAAGCAAAAACTGACGTAACCGAAAGAAAAGAATGCATGGAACATAAGTGGATGTTATTTGAATTTTTATTGTTGTTAGAAAATAATGCAACAATGTATCATTGCAGTGTCTTCTATGGCTGTGGAAGACTTAGCCAGGTTGCAGCTTCCTCATCTGTAGAACAAAACCAGCAAGTTTTGATTAGCACTTGACAAGCAACAGAATGCCTGACCCCAAGTATTGACCAACCTTTTCCCACAGGCATACTAGATATTGCCAATTTTTACCTTTTACTTATTTGACAACCATTTAGAGTGTCTGCTTTGTGCCAATGGTGATGCAGTGGTGTCTAAGGACATAAGATAAATGCGATGAAAGCATAAATGAGTAGGAACTGAACAAAGAGATAAAGAGCAACCCACAAATTAAACATAGAATCTATGAGAAATGCCTGAGGAGAAGACGGTATTAAGAACCAGGTATGTAGAGCCAGGCGTGGTGGCTCATGCCTATAATCCCAGGACTTTGGGAGGCTGAGGTGGGAAAATTATTTGAGTCCAGGAGTTCAAAACCAGCCTAGGCAACATAGCAAGACCCTGTCTCTACACAAATACAAAAATTAGCAGGACGTGGTGGCACGAACCTATAGTCCCAGCTACTTGGGAGACTGAGGTAGAAGGAAGTTGAGGATGCAGTGAGTCGTGATTGTGCCACTGCACTCCACCTAGCTGACAGAGTGAGGGGGGAAAAAGGGGAAGAAGAATGAGATATGTAGAAGAAATGTTCACCTGGAATAGAGAGATACTCTTGTGGATGAAGCAAATGGATTGTGAGCATGTTGCGTTCTGTCCTTTTTGCATTTTATATGGTCTGGGGTAGGTCTCAGTTCCATCATTGCTGTGAAACAGCCAACGACAGTAGCAGCAGCAGTTCAAATCACTTAGTGCTGGTGGCAAAGAGGACTAGCATTAGATCAACCTGCTTCAGGTGAGGAGCAGATGGAAAAAGTTGTCTGTAAAACAGCCAGCATTTCCACATCCACCTCCTTCATATCCCAAGTGCTAGCAGATTATAACCAAAGGAGATCATCACCATGCTTTTTCTATAGACGTTCCATGAAACACATGGTCACTAGATAAGAGAGTATCCTATATGAGTACTGGGTACCTAAAGCTCTTTCTCAGGGAATACACCCATTTCTTCCTTCTTAGCCTCAATAGGAGAGACACAGGCAAGAGCTTGGGCTGTACCAGCAATGTTGACACATTACCTAAAAGATTAGCCACTACCACCAGAGAAAGAAAAGAAGAGGTCATGAGCAAAAATAAGCGAATGCTGGGAGATTATAGCCAATATAAAATAAAAATACAGTGAGAAAACTCTTCCACACCAAATAAAATAATAAAGCAGGCAGATCAGGAATTTAAATTAAATATTGTTAGGTCAGTGAGCCGGTGCTTCAGGAATAAAGCAAATAGTTGCAAAGTCAAAGCGAGAGAGTTTAGTTGCATTCTGGACAGACTGAATGGGACCAGTGCTGTGAGCAATGTGGTGGTGGGGGGAGGGTGGGCAAGGATGTATTTAAAGTTTCTATAAGGAAATAGAGCTAGTAAAAAATCTCCAGCAACTGCATTCTTGGGTGTTGATAACATAGGTGCTATGTCTTGGTGCTGTCAGGACAATACATCTTGTGGCCCCAGCAGGTAGTAGACTGGTGGGCTGTCACTGAAGGCTGATCACAATAGATTAGACCAGTTCAGTCCTTTGTGGCTGGGAGACAAATACTTGGAATAGAAAAGTTAATTAATACAAAATAAGATGGGAGGGGTGGCTGTAAAATAATTATCGATAGCCACCTCCAGGAAAAAGGTTCTGCTTTTGGCTAATGATTAGAGGACAGACAAGCTAGGTAATTTGCTAAGAAAACACGAGAGAACTAGACATTGTCAAAATGGCTGCACTTTAACTATAATTATTTCATTAAGTGATTTCATTATGGCTTTTCATCCTTTCAAATATAATCTTTATCCTCAAAAAAATAAGGAAAGATATTGGTCATAAAACCCCATAACAAGAAGTCATGAAGATAAACATGAAAATACTAGATACAAAACATTTAATAGGTAAAATTAAAAAGACAATAGATGGACTAAATAGCATTATAATTACAAGTGGTGTCAAATGATCAGGCTGAAGAACTGACCCTAGAAGACCTCAAGAGGAGATAAAAAATGGAATTTGTTTTAAGTAAAAGAGATAGGATAGACATAGAATTGCCAATAGCCAAATTAAAGATGTTTCTAAAGGGGGAAAGGAGAAAGAAAAACACTAACAAGAGTGAGGAAATAGACAAGGACAGACCTCTCAGAAATAAAGATGAAAAACTTCAAATTGGAAACACCCATGGAATTTATTTTTTATTTTGATTTTTACTTGTTTTACATCAATAGCATTAGTGGTACCAGTGAGTTTTGGTTATATGCATGCATTGTATAGTGGTGAAGAAATCTGGGCTTTAAGTGTATCTCTCTCCCCCATTAGTGCACAGTGGGCAAACAGTGATTTTTTTTCATCTGTTCCCTTCCCATTCTCCTCTTTCTGATTCTTCGATGTCCATTATACCATTCTATATGCTTTCACATAGCTTAGCTCCCACTTATAAGTGAGAACATGTAGGGTAATACCTGTATAATTTCAAAGAGGATAAAGGTATATCCATAATTGACCTCATTACCATAAAATTTTATGATCTCACTTTAGAGTGAAAAATATATACCTGAAAGCTTTCACAAAGAACAGATCACTTTTAAAAGAGCAAGAATCAGATTGACACCTGATTTCTCAACAGCAATACTGAATGTGAGAGGACAATGTGCTGCTATTCTTGAAATATGAACGAGAAAGAATGTTGAACTTAGAATTATTATCCAGTCTCACTATTGCTTAAGTGCAAGAATAAATTAAAAATGTATCAGGCATATAAGGCATAAAGCTTCCAAGTTGGCCATATAAAGACTTTTTTTCAGAATACTTTGAAGAATTACTTCATTAAGGGAAGTAAGTCCAAAAAGATGCTATAAAATATGTGGCAACTTAAAGGGATCAAGTGACTTAGAAAACTTAGCTTCCTGAGACGTTTGTCATTGTCTAAAAATACAAGGATCAAATCAAACAAACAAAAAATAAAACAGATTAATGAAAAACAAAAAATAAGGAATATACATAACCACCCAGAATTTGCATTTTAAACAGTAACATGTGGGAAGGGAGGTTGATGCAGACACCAACAGAGATGATAATGTGCTAAAACACTTCTTCTGCTTGGGGAAAGAGACAGGCTAGATGTATTGATTGATTTATTGACTGATACAGTACAGAAATTAAGATGAATCTTAAGTAGCTATGTACGAATGTCAGATGACAAAATGGAATGCATAACTTTCAAACCAAAAGAATAAAAGTTGATCTATCCAATGGAAGGCTCCAGGAAAGAAGCCAGTAATAGAGTAAACATAAAATATGAAGTAAGGTCATAAAAAATAAGCATTATAATAATAATTAAATAAACACAAATGTGTTAAGCTCGTTCTGAAAACACAGCAACTCTCAGATTGAATTTTAAAATAAAATTCAATAATACATTGTTTATAAGAAATGTACTTTTATAAAAAAGAACATAGAAGAGCTGATAATAAAAGACTGTGAAAGATATACCTAGCAATTATAAAGATAGCAACTTTAGTATGTGACATAATTCAAGACAAATATAAATCATAAGGAACAAGGAAGAAACATCATGTTGATAAAAGAAACAATATGTTGTGGGAGGTAAGGAAATTGAGACAAGAAGTAGACATAACTCAGGAAGTTTGCCTGTTTAAAAAAAGGGAAAGATTAGGTAGTAGCTGAAGAGGGAAAGAGGATTGTGAAATTTTTTTCTTTCCTTTTTCTTTTTGAGTCCATGTCTCACTTTGTTGCCCAGGCTGGAGCGCAGTGGCGTGATCACAGCTCACCACAACCTTGAACTCTTGGGTTCAAGCAATCCTTGCTCTTCAGCCGTCCCAGTAAGCTGGGCCTACGGGCATGTACCACCACGCCTGGCCGATTTTTCTAATTTTTTATAGAGCTGAGGTCTCACTATGTTGCCCAGGTTGGTCTTGAACTCCTAGGTTCAAGCAATCCTCCTGCCTCATCCTCCTAAAGTGCTGGGATTACCGGCGGGAGCCACCACACCTGGCCGGGGAATGTATTTTTAATATATACTAGTACCAGTTTCTTGAGAAAGTCAGACCTGAAATGTAGAAGACGGGAGGAGAGGTCACACTCGCACAGTGAGCAGGGAAAATGGCACATGCACGCGGACCTACAGATTTGGTGGTGGAGCAGTGAGGTCCTCGGTGCTGTTGAGTCAGGGTGGAGCCTCACATGGCTGTCAGCCCTGTATTTAGTTTGCAGACAGAGGAAACCTATGTGTCATCTCCTGTACATCTAAGATGTTCAAAGACAAATTACTCCTACGTTGAACAACAAGTAAAAGAAGAAAGAAACAAAATTTCACGTTTCACAACCAAAATGCCTATCACATCCCAGTCAACTCTTAAAGGCTTGCTTTTTGTTTCTTATTTATCTAGGTATGTATACATTCATAACGCTGGTCTCTCTGATACGTCTACCAATAGAAAAACTGAGAGTATAAAATCCAGGCTGCATCAAGAAATATAAAACATACATAATTCAGATTTCTAATCCAGGTTTCAAACCCCAGAGATGCGGCTAAGCTTTGAAAGCTTGGTTATACATCTGCACTAAGCCTCTGAAACTTCTGTTGTTTGCCATCTCTGATGGAAATGTCTGCCTCAGGAATGGGCCTTTATTACACTGAGAATGAAAACCATCCGTTATAGTAAGTGGCCTGATGGCTTCATGAGAGACTTTACATGAAAGGAAATCTGGTCCATTGAACCACAGGAGTGGTGTGTCCAGACCCAGTGCACAAAAACAGCCAGAGATTAGGAAGGCTTGGGACTGACTTTTCCGTCTAAGAAAATCGTGGAGACTTTTTTTTTCCCTGGAAACAAAAAACCAGTGCAACATGTTATGCCTGGAGGAGAGAACAAAGGTTGCTATTTTTTTCCTAATGACAGCTCTGGGTTCTGAAATTGGGCACAGCAGGTAGGAAGAACCTGTATAGATTTCAAAAGCTATCTAAATGTTACACAGGCACTTTCCTGATGAATGAGCAGCACCAAACGTGTTGGCAGCTTTCTTTATTTTTTTCAACCCAAAACAAGACATTTTGAGAAAAAGAACCTCTATTTTTGCCTCTCTCTGCCTTGACTTTAAACTGTTAGAAATGAGAGATTTGTCTATGCAGGACGTTGGGGGCTGGGAAGGGCTAACCTGTCCATTCTGGTGACTTCCCGCTTTCAATTAATTCCCAGCCTCAGGGGATGCCTTTCCCTGCTCCTTTTTGTTTCTATAATTGTCATTATTGTTTGCTAAATGTCTCCCTGTGTGCCTTGACTTCAGTACCCTGTTTCAGGATCATTTGGATTCCTCTACTCCAGGACAATCCACAAATAAATCATGGAGATTGAGAAGTCTGTCTCCCAAGCCTGGTGCTATTTGATGCATTTATAAGAGACCCTAAGAAAGGAGATTTTTTAAAAAGCATTCATCAAACATGCAAAGTAGAACAACAGCAACAACAACAAATGGCTAGATGGGTAATATTTTTAAAAGATGTTTGTGACGAAGCAATTTGATCTACCTAAATTAAAAATGAGATGTAAGAAAAGTAAAAGGAATTTGTAAAGGTAGGCACAGAGTAATATCAAGACGGATGTGAAAGCCCCAGTGATCGCTGGATATTAAAAAACAACAATAGCCAGGCTCGGTGGCTCAGCCTGTAATCCCTCGCCTTTGGGAGGCTGAGGTGAGTGGATTGCCTGAGCCCACGGGTTCGAGACCCGCCTGGGCAGTGACCTCATCTCTACAATAAATCAAAAAATCAGCCGGGCATGGTAGCGCGCACCTGTAATTCCGGCTACTCGGAAGGCTGAGGCGGAAGGATCGCCGGAGCAGGTCGAGGCTGCGGTGGCCGGGAGCGGCCACTGCACTACAGTCTGGGTGACAGAGTGAGACTCCAACTCAAAAACAAACAAACAAAAAAACCCCCAGCAACCAGAGACTAGACCGCGGCAATGCCCCCCAAAAACTGTATTGATAGCTGGTGAAAAAATGAATATTCAATGTGATGTCATGACTGGAAGCATATATGTGTCTCTCAGAGGTGTGTTTCTAGACATTAGACATTTAAGAAAAGATCCTTTACTTATTTATGGCTAGATCCACAGAGAGTCGATAAATTTTATAAGACTAAAGAAGCATCCACTGCAATCGCCAAAAGACTTAGAGAGAAGGGGTTGTGAATGGTAAACCAATGAAAGTCCTCATAGTTAAGATATTAAATCATTCTGTTGAGGAAATACACGAAAAAGAGGCTTCTAACTGGGGATGGATAGTTTTGCTCGTATTAGATGAAATTAGATCACAAAATATTATGTTTAGATAAGGATGAGGTGAATAACAATGAAAATATAAGAAAATAGAAACAGGTGGGAAGTAGGTATGAAGATTATTGGAGTCTAGGAATTAAAGGAACAGAGATTTCTAGTGCAGCCAGACAACTGCATTTGTGCGGCTATCTCTTGCTATTACAGTTAATGTCACTCCATCACCCATCCCCCAAAACAGTAGGAGGGAAGTCTGAACACCTCTGAACACCCAAGAAATTCTTACCATCCCTGACAATTTTGTGACTTTTATGTGCACAGAATTGCTTTTTTTCCTCTACATTGCAGTGAGAAACTCAAGTCGTGTTAGTTTCTACCCTGAAGTCTGTGTCCTCAGAATTATGGAGATCACTCTTCTGGGCGGGCTGTCTTTGGCTGTGTGGGCGATATTTACATCCAAAAACCAAATCAGCAGGAAAAAGGGGTGGTTTGAAATGGTACACAGTGGCAAAGTGATCGGGCAAGGAATATCTGATTCCTATATAAACCATCTAGCATAATTTGGCCTCTGTTAAGTTACCCTATTTTCCTCTTTGTCTGTGAGCTTTCCCAGATGAGGTGGACAGATGGTATATTGGGAGACAGGCTGAAACGAATGGAAAGAAAAGTGGGTGGTACTTCAGTAGAAGGTGAAAAAGATGAGACAGAAGTGGACCAGATTCCCAGCCTCCCAGAGATCATATCGGCAGCATCTGTTTGTTTTGAAATCAATTTCCTTCTTATTTCTTCCTCAATAGGACTTTTTTGACTGCTTTCAGTTTAGAGTGTACGTGAAAAAAATAGCACGTGGGTTACCCAGCGCCTTACCTTAATGGGAAAATATTGCCTCTAATATTTCCTCTGTGTTAACTGACTGGCTTAGCTCTTGATGTGATGAAAACAGATTATCCAAAGACTCATTCTGCTAAAAGCAGATGCCATTGACTGAGTGTCCATCCTAATGATGCAGCAGCTCAGTTTGCCTCCAGCAGAGTTTGAAACATCTGAAAAAAGAAGAAGAAAAAAGATAGTGGGGGTGGGAATACAATACCCAATGGCTGAAATTTCTTATAACACTATCACAGGAAAACTGTCTACTAGTGTTATGACAGTAATCTCAAGATTTAGCTTAAGCTTGAAAAATTGCAATAATTTCTCTTCTTCTCCCTGTGACTCCAACCTAGGAAGCTGGCCAAGTAAACGCTATCATCTGTAAAGCATATGCAACCTTTCGAAGGAGAGAAAAGCTATAGAGATGACTAAAGAAACCAAGCGACAGGCACCCTGCAAGGACGAGCTGTGGGTTCAACAGAAAGACATTTTTTTTATTATTATTACTCACACAACTAAAGATGCCTTATGCTCGCAGGTGAGCCTTAGGTATCCTGTTTGAACGCGATGCAATTACTGCGATTTGACCCTGAAAATGGCTTAAAGTTCTGTCTTCCTAATGCCATCCATCAATCGTACGATGCCAGAAAATAAAAATCTCTCTAGTCATTGGTCCTGCTCAGTACCGAATTATTTTTCTATGATGAGTTTGCCACCTGGATATGTCATAATGATGCAGGTGAACCTCAGAATTGGGATTCAGCCCCATGGGCACGTGGGTTCTTGGCCTCACACAGGAAGGAATTCAAGCATGAGCCATAAGCAGGGGACAAAAAGTAAGTTTACAGAGGGAACAGGCCATTCCATAGGCAGAGCGATGTGAGCTGGTCTATAGGAAGAACACAAGCCCATTGCTAGGGTTTTATTTTTATAGCTAACTTGATAACATGCTAAGCAAGGGATGCATTATTCATGGATTTTCTAGGAAAGGGATGGGAAATTCTCAGAACTGAGGGTTCCTTCCCCTTTCAAACCACATAGGGGAACTTCCAGGACTTTCCATGGTAATTGCAAACCATCATGGCACGGTGAGAGTGTCTTCTACCATGCTAACGCATTATCATATCCCATAAGGCGCAAGAAGGACAAGTGGAGTTCACGTTCCACACCATCTTGGTCTCGGTTTGTCTCAGCTGGGTTGTGACCTTCATTTTGGAAATTTGTCCTGCGGGTTTTCTTCCTCAGTACCAAAGTACACACACTGGTTGACCAAAACAACAGAAATTCATTGTCTCACAGCTCTGGAGGCTTGAAGTCGGAGTTCAAGGTGCTGGCAGGGCTGCTTCCTTCTTAGCATTGTGGAGGAGAGTCTTTTCCATGCCTCTCCTAGCTTCTGCTGGCTGCTGAACACCTTGACCGTTCCCTGTCTCGAAGATGCCTTGCTCCGGTCGCCGCCAGCATCTCCGCATGGCGTTCTCCCTGTACTTTTTCCCATAGTCCTCCCTCCGTGTGTGTCCCTGTGTTCAAAATTCCTTTTTTTCTACACACACCAATCACATTGGATTGGGGCGCACCCTAATGTCTGCATTTTAATTTGATGAACTCCGTCAAGATTTTCGTTCCAAATATGGTCACATTCTGAAGTACCGTGCGTGAAGGCTTCCACGTATTTATTTCGAAGGACACGATTCAATCCATGACACAACCTAACTCATTGATAATGATTCAGCTGGTTTTTTTCTGCTGTCCTCAAATGAAAATAACCACCAGTTCCTAAAAAATGAGAGTACCCATCAAGACTTCTTGAAGTGTTGGTTTCAAGTGCTTCCAGAAAGGAACTGTACCTCCTCTGGACCTAAGGAGCAGGGGGTGACCATTAAAGAGGCATTTAATTCTCTCCCTACCTTGGGGACTGTTACCAAGTTCCCTTCTGATGGCTTGCCTTTGCCAACAATCAAGAGGGTGTTAGATTCCGCTTCACTAGCTGCTGACGGCCCCCAAAAGTATGTAGTACAGCCATGGAAGGTCTGTTTCTCCCACCTACAGTGCCACTTCTGCTATATGATTGTTCACTGGCCTTTCTCTTGAGGCTGGAGAGGGTCTTGCTGTTGAGGCTGGAGAGGGTCTTGCTGTTAGATCTTAAAAGGTAAACTTCCTTTAGCTTGTAATCCCCCCTACTAAGAATACTGGAAAAATTTCCCAAGGTTGGGGTTGTAGATAGTTGAGGCCATAATTTCATGTCTCACATCTCCTTGTATTATAAATGTAATGCCATTTACATCATGAAGTTGAAAGCCCATACATTATAAGTGGCCTGGCAAGCCGAAACTGGGGGCCTGAACTTATAAGAAAGGAAGGTAACATCACAGAATTTTATTGCTTTTTTGTGTGTGTGTGAGTTGGAGTCTCACTCTGTCGCCCAGACTGGAGTGCAGTGGCCACTCCCGGTCACCACAGCCTCGACTTGCTGGGCTCTGGCGATCCTTCCGCCTCAACCTTCCAAGTAGCTGGAACTACAGGCTCGCGCTACCACGCCTAGCTAATTTTTTGATTTATTGTAAAGATGAGGTCTTGCCGAGTTGGCCAGGTAGGTCTCGAACCCACGAGCTCAGGCAATCCACTCACCTCAGCCTCCCCAAGAGTGGGATTACAGGCTGAGCCACCGAGCCCGGCTACATCACAGAATTTTAAAGATGATTGCATGATAGCATGATGAAAAGGTGGCTTGCCCTCCACAAAGTAACTATTTAGACATCAGACACAGTTAGTCACCCATTTACTATTAAGCATAAGCCTCCTGTATTTGGACCTAGTTAAAAAATCAGAATTCGAATGCATTTTATATAAGCATGAAGACCTTTGTGCTACCCTCTCCTGGGTGGCACATTTCTCATGTGTGTCTCGAGGTTGTTGACTGAAGTTTTCCTTTTACAATCTTACCCACCAATGCTCAGCTAGTAAAATGCCACTGTGAAGACTTTTGGCAAATAATTCAAGGATTTAAGAAAAGGGAAGCTATGATGGAAACTACTGGAGGGATTATTTGTGGGATACAAATATCTATTTCATTGACCGTTTACCTTCACTTGATCGTGAAACTGAATTCATCCAGCCAAATGGCAACAAGGGCTCTCTACAGGTATGTAGAGGGGCATGTTTAGTGTCTTGAATGCCTCAGTAACAAAAGTCATATAGTCTTCCTTATGAGTGTGGGAGGGAGGGGATATTTCTTGAGAAAAATGGCAGTTTTTCACTTCTGATTTTCTTTTCATGAGTCAGATGTCTGTATCATGTGGGCTCTTAAAAAAATATATGGAGAGAGGTAATGAAAAATAATATTACAAAGAGACGAAAGCATATTTCAGTTTTGACTTTTAAGCCTGTATTGCAACACATACATTTTGTTTTTATTATAAACATAAGGCCATTATTTCTGGCAAAAGAAATAGAATGCTTACTATTTGTGATGAGACTGAAAGCATGTAAGAAAGATTGAATTGCATTATCATTCAGTGAAAATCAGTTGCTCCTCTAGATTGACATAAAGAACTTTTCTTATAGTGAGTTAAAAAGTAACCTGAAATCGGTAAAATATATAAGCCAGTTCCCAAATTGAATAGCAGAAGGCTGGAAGTTGAATTTGTACACGGTTTGTATGCCATCTATTTCCATGGTACTGAGAAAAAAATTTGTAGGTACAAAAAATACCTTTGTCTCAGTGAGAAATGAAGCAGAAAAAGTCTTGCAAAGAAACAAAAGATAAAGGACTATGCAGGGCAGAGTACAAGAAAGACTCTTTTGTTTTGTTTTGTTTTGTTTTTTGAGTTGGAGTCTCACTCTGTCACTCTGACTGGAGTGCAGTGGCTGCTCCCGGCCACCGCAGCCTCGACCTACTGGGCTCCAGCAATCTTTCCGCCTCAGCCTTCTGAGTAGCTGGAACTACAGGGGCACGCTACCACGCCCAGCTAATTTTTTGATTTATTGTAGAGATGAGGTCTCGCCAAGTTGCCCAGGGGGTCTCGAACCCACGGGCTCAGGCAATCCGCTCACCTTGGCCTCCCAAAGCTCTGGGATTACAGGCTGAGCCACCGAGCCTGGGCAAGAAAGACCCTTTGAACCAGAATTTTTAAACAGATTCCTTCTGGTACTTTCCTAAGTCTACTGAAAACTGCCTCTTGTCCATGTCACCTCTGAACATGGCTACTGAAATTCCTGCTCCTGGAAAAGAGGGAACCATTGTAGCATTACTCTTTCTTGCTGTTACGAGGCGGAGGAAATGCTAACAGGGAAGCCTGCATGGTGAGCGAATGATCACAGGAAAGCTGTCTGCCCAGAAGAAGAGCTTGCCCATTGCTTAAGCTAGGTCAGTCTCCAAGATTGCCAGCCTTATGACTTTAGGCAAGTCGTACCTGGGTCTGAACCTTAGCTTCCTTCTCTATAATGTGAACATAAACCATTACACTAGAAGTATTGGTGAGACTGGGGTGATGAAGATTTGCAGGAACACACACACACGCACACACAACTGTGGCAAAGTGGGAGCAGAGATCATTTTATGATGAGCTGGACCAGTGCCTGTGCCCTGTGATAATCTGGACTGCAGTTTATTGCTTAAGCTCAGTTGAGCTTAATGGGTCTTCTCCCTCTGCTAGAAATCTAGCTCTTACGCCAGTCAGTCTCTGGAGATGAGCATTCAGAGTTTACATACGAAGAAAAGAAATGACCCACCTCCGCGAGGCTGGGTGCGACCGGTCAAAGAGACAGGATTTGTGTAACGCTTACCCTGAGCCCCACTGAGCACGGTCCCGTCAGAATGGAATCTGGAAACAGGGACGCAGGTGGTGGAGAGGGCAGGAGGTTCCTCTGGCATCTCCGTCCATCTGCCAACCTAGCTCAAAGGACTGTGTTGGTCGCCAGATCAAACAGTGAGGTGAAATCTCTTTCGAAAACTGCAAAGTACTCTAGAGACTTAATGGTTATTATTGTATCATTAGAGGAAAGCAGAAGAGAGATTTTGCTAATGAACCACCACAACAAACCACAAAGCAGAAACATGCTTGACACGTTTTTGAGCCTCCCACGTGTGGGAGTGTCAACTCAGTCTTAGCGACAAGCCTTTAGTAGACGCTGGATTTTCAATTCTACTGAACAAACCAGAAGCAGGAGTTGATACCTTTAAAGCTCAGCTCCCCCACGCTGACATTGATACTGGTATTAACTTTGACATGTAAAATTAGAGTTCTGTGGTCCAGGACCTGCCTCTGTGTCTTATCATCTTAAACTCAGAGAGGCTAGTGTGATACATCAATTAAGAAAGAAAAAAAAACACTCTCTTCAGAGAAAAGCAAGTGATTAGTTCCTTGGGTACTCTACACTGAGGAGCGATTTCAATTTACTATTCAAATTTAGGGGTATTCAAATTTAGTATTTGAATACTAGGTTCCCAGTTCTTCCCCTTGCTTTGCTTTCTCTTTCCTTTGTTATGAAAGAGACTTCGAGAATTAGAACCAACCTAAATGTTGAGCAATGCAAGGGCAGGTAAATGTATGGTGTTACATTCATACAATGGGACCCTATGTAACCAAACGGGAGATGTTTGTGCTGTAATAGACTCAGTGGGAAAAGCATCTTATAACCGTGGTAGAGTTTGAATTATTTTTGTAAAGCAAACCAAACCTATTGCTGGCTGGAAAAAAAGCTAAAAGTATATATGTACACACAGATGTTAACAACTAGTTATCAATTGATATAAAACATTTATTTTCTCCTTTTCACTTTTCTCCATGTTCTATATTTCATATAAAGAATACATAGAGGGTGAATACAGTGGCTCAGGTCTGTAATCCCAGCACTTTGGGAGGCTGAGGCGGGAGGATCACTGAGGCTAGTAATTCGAGACCTACCTGGGCAACATAGAGAGACTTCATCTCTACAAAATTTTTTTTTTAAATAGCTGGGTGTGGTGGTATGTGCCTGTAAACCCAGCTACTCAGTAGGCTGAGGCAGAAGGATCACCTGAGCTCAGGAGGTCAAGTCTAAGGTGATCTATGACCCTGCAACTGCACTCCAGCTTGGGCCACAAAGTAAAGTCCCCTACTCAAAAAAAAAAAAAATTCATAGAATCACTTTATCATAAAAAGTAAATAAGTTACCATACAGATAATAATTTTTATAAAATTTTTATTTTAAAGATGTGGGGTCCAATTCAGGGTTAAGTATACAAATGTTCATCATGCAGGCACCATTGTTGATGAGGTATGTCCTCCTCTCCCCTGGCAGTTTCCCACGACTGCCAATTCCTTTCTTATAGTATTATGATAATCTTTAAAGGACTTAATAAACCTTTTTTAAAAACTCATTAAAGCACAACTTCAATTCTAAAGTGAATCTTAGGAAATACGGCACCTCAAAACCATCGTGTTTTTTAGATCAATGTACGTTGACGAGAAAGTATATAGTCAGTACATATGAAGTAGGCCTACACATTACGGACAGGGTCAGAAGAGGGGCTGTGGGGTATGAGATCCCTCTGGAAAAGTCTAGGAGCAGCTTGACCTGAACATCGCCAGCATGGCTCCAGGGAGAGGTAGTGGGGCTCTCAAGGAGGCATCTCCCTTGCGCTCCAAGAAACAGAATAAAGTAAGATGCTCCCTTGGGCTCCCGAAAACATGCATTGTGCAAGCAGTGAAATATCTCGCATAACAGCAGGTCAAGCAATAGCGAGATCCACATGGCTGGTTGATTCAGTCAAGAACGCAGAGTCATTCCGCCTCTGAGCTCTGCCATCCTCTGTGCTGGTAGCAAGCTGACTGCAGCAGCTCCAGCCACTATATCCAGATGTGACACCTCAGAGAGGAACAGAGACTGTCTAACACTTGGGTTCTCTAAGAATGAAGACCTTCTCAGAGGCCATCCAATAGGCTGCTTGTCTTGCCTTATTGGCCAGATTGGGTCATCTGCCTATTCCCTGCCACTGAAAGGGGACTGGATGACCCTTAGAGCAATCCAACCCTCTCTGAGACAGGCAGCTTTGCTGGAGGTGTTGTCTGGCTAGCTGGGAGATGAAGATGAAGAGGTCATTGATGCTAGACAGGAAACCGTGTCCACTACTCCCCACTCAATCAGAACAGTTTGGATTCTTATGGCAGGTGGAACTGTAAGATTCTTCCACTCAATGGATGAAGGTGCTGTGAATTCAGAGTTAGGGACTCATGTTCAAAGGTAGAAAAGAGCCTGGCACTTGTTTTATGTAAAAATTTACGCATGTAATATATATTTATTTTATTGTTTATGATTCATACAACACAGAAGAATTCAGGGCAGGACATAAAAATGCCTGGCAGCTGGCAGGATGCAGTGATTCATGCTTGTAATCCCAGCAGTTTGGGAGACTGAGGCGGGAGGATTGCTTGAGCCCAGGAGTTCAAGACCAGCCTTGGCAGCATAGCAAGACTTCATCTCTAATTTTTTTTTTTAAGTGTTAGATCAGACTAGATGGTGGGATCTGCAATCTGGTGCCGCATGAAAGATGCAAATAATTGTAGAGAAGTTAGATTGGAAAATATAGTTTATTTAGAAAGTAAATGAGAGAGAGAGAGAAGATTCACCTCCCCAAGGTAGGGGAGGGGGCCAAAGCTAGGAAAACAACGGCAGCCATAGCTCCAAGAGTCACGTGGCCAGATCAGAGCTTAGCAAAGCAATGGTGAATGGTTGCTTGAGGTAGAGTGCTTTTAACCCTTCTTCTTGATGGGGGTCAGGTCATTAAGGTGATAAGGTGGTAGCCTGTTTTAGGCTATCATGAAGGGGCAGTTAAGCACAGGTACTGATGTCAGGTGATGGATGGCAGGCAAATGGGTAGGCTAGCCACATGACTGTGACCATGTTGATGGGGTCTGTGTCACAAAGGGCTGATTAGGTTGTTTCTTATGCACGTACTTGGAATAGGAAAGCTAATTAGTACAAAGCAAGCTGGGGAGGGGTTGTAAAACAATTATCAGTAGCTACCTCAGAAATTGTTGTTGTTTTTTTTGCCTTGACTACTGATTAGAGGGTAAATTAAAGTGAACTGCTAGAAAAACATGACAGAGCTAAACAATGTTAAAATGGCTGCTCTTAGAAACAGAATAAAGTAAGATGCTCCCTTGGGCTCCCGAAAACATGCATTGTGCAAGCAGTGAAATATCTCGCATAACAGCAGGTCAAGCAATAGCGAGATCCACATGGCTGGTTGATTCAGTCAAGAACGCAGAGTCATTCCGCCTCTGAGCTCTGCCATCCTCTGTGCTGGTAGCAAGCTGACTGCAGCAGCTCCAGCCACTATATCCAGATGTGACACCTCAGAGAGGAACAGAGACTGTCTAACACTTGGGTTCTCTAAGAATGAAGACCTTCTCAGAGGCCATCCAATAGGCTGCTTGTCTTGCCTTATTGGCCAGATTGGGTCACTTGCCTGTTCCCTGCCACTGAAAGGGCACTGGATGATCTTATGTCCTTTTTAAAAGTAATTTTTAAAATGCTTGCACTGGAGGTCTCCCCATGCCCCTCCAATCCACTCTCTACCCTTTCCCACCCCGGTCTCTGCCCTGGGCTTGCTGGTGGCATCAAGGGCTCTCTTACCCCTGACTTCTGGGAAGTTCAGCCAATTAGGACCCCCCGCGGAATGGAAGCAGGGAGGAAATTGCAGTTGGTCAGTTGTTTATTGCTCTGGCCTCTTCCCTGAGAAGTCACCAGAGACTGCATCCCTTAACTAAAGGCTGCTGCTCCTCTCAAAACAGCCGTCGTCTCACCACTCTCTTCCACTGGTTCCAGGAACTACTGTCTGCCCTCATCACTTCCGATCTGTGTATGGTGTTGGAAGTTTCTAATCCTAGATCTCTGATCTCTGTAGCATCTCCTTTTATACAACCTGCTCTCAATTTTATAAATTATGTAACACTCCTTAAATCTTCTAATTTAAAGGCATTTTATTAATTTCCTGTTAGAAAGCTAATCTGTTCCCATTCAAACTGCCCACTCCCACTCCAGCTACCTATCACAGGGGAGACTATAGACATCGTTTTTGGGGGGTTTTTTTGGAGTTGGAGTTCTCACTCTTTCACCCAGCCTGGAGTTCAGTGGCACGATTACGGCTCACTGCAGTCTCTACCTCCTGGGCAGGTGATCCTCCCACCTCAGCCGCCCAAGAAGCTGGTACAACAGGTGCGTGCCACCACATCGGGCTAATTTTTAAATTTTTTATAGAAACAGATCTCGCTGTGTTGCCCAGGCTGGTATAGATATCAATTTAATGGGTAGCTTTCCCGACTATTTTTCCTTTACTTTTCATTCACATGTCTAAGCATGTGTGTGCATATACATGTAATATATATGCACACATACATGCATTTCGACATATATTTATGTATACATGTGCATAGTATATGTACCTACATAATTCTTTTATTTTTAACAGATCATCATCATGTTATGTGTATTGCTCTGTTATTATTAGCCTTCTTGCTCTGTTATCCGGGAGGAGATATTTCCATGTCAATGTATATTGATTTATGTTACTCTTCATAGTGACTATGTACTATTTCTTAATGTGAACTGCCATAATTCACTAAACTTCTTATCAGTAAACATTTAGCTTGTTTCTAATTTGTCATTAATACAAAGTGTCACAATGTACATCCTTATACATACATCTTTATACATATGTGTAAATATTTTTTCAAGCAGAAGAATTCCTAGAAAAGTAATAGTTGGGTCAAAGGCATTGCTTTTAAATTTTGACTAAAACTACCAAACTGTCTTCCAAAAGGGTATCACCAATTTTCACTCCCCCGCCCACAGTGGAAAGAGTGGGCCCATGTCTTCTTCACACATGTTTACATTTACCATCCTTTTCGGTGTGGGCATTCTAATGGGTGGGAACATCTCATGGTTGTTTGATGTGCATTTTCCTGATTTCTACTGTGGCTGAGCATCTTTTCATATGTTTATTGGTCATTTGAATTTTTTCTTCTGGGAATTGCCTCTTCAGATCTTTTGTGTAATTTTCTCTCTCTTTTTTTTTTTGTCTTTTCTTTTTTATATAAAGGAGCATTTCATATGTTCTGTACATTAATCTTTTGTTTATTAAATATGTTGCAAATATTTTTTCCCACAGTGTCACTTATCTTTTAATATTGTTTATGCTCATTTTCTGGCCTACAGAATTTAATAATTTTTTAAAGTTAAATCAGCTTTTTTTTTTTTTTTTTTGGCTCTTTCTAACCCCGAGTAAAAGAAAAAAAAAATTTTAAGAGGTTAATGAAACTCTCCTAACTCTTTGGTGTATTTATTTTATTTTTTTATTGGCATATTATAAAATTGACTATTTCCCTTGGTATAGAGTTCTATGAATTTTAATACATGTATAGATTTATGCAACCATCACCACATTCAGGATAAACAACAGCTCCATTGTCCAAAAAATATCTCTATGCTATTCCTTTGCAGTCACACTTTTCCCTAATTCCACACATTTGGCAACCTCTGATCTGTTCATTACTACAGTAAATGCACTCATGGAGCATGTAACTTTTTGAGACTAAATCTTTCACCGAACATAAAGCCTTTTAAATTGATTTAAGGTGTTGCCCGTATCAATGGTTCTTTCCTTTTCCTTGCTGACGAATATTTCATTGCATGGATCTACTCATATTATTCATCTACTTAAGGTTATTTGGAAGGTTTCCAGGTTTTGGTGATTATAAATAGAATGACTGGAAATATTCATGTATGACTGTGTACTGTGGTTCATGCCTATAATCCTAGCATTTTGGGAGGCTAATGTGGGAGGATCACTTGAGGCTAGGAGTTCAAGGACAGCCTGGGCAGCGTGACAAGAACTCATCTCTACTTGAATTTTTAAAATTAAAAAAAAATAAATGAATATTTATGTACAGGTTTTTGTGTGAACATAAACAGAAGTTTTAAATTTTGGTAAGATCCAATCTATCTTTTTTTTCTATCACATATTCTGTTTTTGTTGTTATCTCTAAAAATTTGCTTAAGCCCTGCTCACAGTGATTTTTTAATTATTTTTTCCCTGAAAGGCTTATAATTTTATCTTTTACATTTAAATATATGAACTATAGCCAGGCTCGGTGGCTCAGCCTGTAATCCCGCGCCTTTGGGAGGCTGAGGTGAGTGGTTTGCCTGAGCCCGCGGGTTCAAGACCCGCCTGGGCAGTGAGACCTCATCTCTATAATAAAAAAAAAAAATCAGCCGGGCGTGGTAGTGCATGCCTGTAATTCCAGGTACTTGGAAGGCTGAGGCGGAAGGATCTCTGGAGCCCAGCAGGTCGAGGTTGCGGTGGCCGGGAGCAGCCACTGCACTCCAATCTGGGCGACAGAGTGAGACTCCAACTCAAAAAAAAAAAAAAAATGAACTATTTTGAGAGAGTGTGCTGTAAATTGTGAAGTTTAGGTCAAAATTCATTTCTTTATTTTGATATATGAATGTCCAATTTTTCTAACATGTTGTTGAAAAGACTGTTCTTTTTCATTGGATTGCCTCTGACCAATTATCAAAATAAGTAGACTATAATTGCAAATCTCTTTTGGGGCTCTTTTCTCTTTTATTGATCTATGTTTTTCATCTCTTTACAAATACCACATTGTCGTGATTAGCATAGGGTTATGGCAAATCTTGAAATTACATGGTGTAATTTCTTTAACTTTATTTTCTTTCCCAAAATCGCTTTGGTTCTTCTACTTCCTTTGACTTTACAATAAATTTTAGATCCACTTTGTCTATATCTCCAAAAATTGCTTCTGTAGATTAGTTGAAGGAGGAATATGAACATCCTTAATATGTTGAATCATTCAATCCACGAATGCAGTACACCTTGCCATTCATCAGGGTGTTTATTTTTTTTAATTCTTTTGTCAGATTTTGTAGATTTTATTATACGAATCTCATACATGGTTTGTTGGATTTATTCTTAAGTATTTTTTTTGAACTATTGAAGTAATATTTTTAATTTTTCACCATTAACTGGTAATATGTAGATTATATTGACAGATTTTCAAACATTGAATCAGTCTTGTATTTGAAAATAAACCCCCTTGGTAATGGTGTACTATTCCTTTTGTATGTTGCTGGAGTCAATTTCCTTATATTTTATTGAATATTTTGGTGTCTGTGTTTCTAAAGGCTATTGGCCTATAGTTTTCTTTTTCTTGAAATGTACTTTATCTAGCTTTGGTATCAGTGTAATGCTGGATTCATAAAATAAGTTAAGAATATTTTATATTATCTAGAATAAAATATGTACAATTGGTGTTTTGGGGGCGGTTTCCTTAAAATATTTGGTAAGATTTGCCAGTGAAACCATCTGGGTTAGAAGATTTCTTTTACAGAAGGCTTTCAACTACAAATTCCATTTACTTAACTGTTATATGACCACTGAGGTTATCTATTTGAGTAAGTTTTGGTAGTTTGTGATTTTTAAGAAATGGACCTATTTTATGTAATTAGTTAAATTTATGAATATAGAGCTATCAATAGTATTCAATTATTATGCTTTTAATGTCTATGAGTTGTAGTCATATCCCTTTTTTTATTCCTGATGTTGGTAATTTGCATTTTCTTTCTTTTTTCCTTGGTGATTGTTTATCAATTTTATTGATCCTTTCACAGAACCAGTTTTTTGTTTCATTGATTTTTTAAAATTGTTTTTCTGCTTAATTAATGTCAGTCCTTGTCTTTCTTTCTTTCTTTCTTCTTCTTGCTTTGGGCTTATTTCGCTTTTATTTTTCTAATTTATAAAGGAAAAAGCTTAGATTGATTGAAGACCAATCTTCTTTAATACTATAAGAGTTTCATGCTATAAATTTCCCTCTTGGCAGCACTTAAACATTTCGATACTTTGTGATTTCATCTTCATTTAATTCAATATATTTTCTAAATTTCCTTGAGACTTCTTCATCTTTGTCCTTTGAATTATTTACATACAGCTTATTTCGTATCCAAGTGTTTGGAGTGTTTTCTTTTATCTTTATATTATTGGTTTCTAGCTTGATTCTATTATCTATTATGGTCAGAGACCACACTTTGTATGATGCCAAATATTTTTAATTTGTTAGGATTATGATCTATTTTGGTGAATATTTCATGTTTATTTGAAAAGAATGCTTAGTCTGTTGTTGGGTGAAGTGTTCTACAAATGTCAGCTAAAACCAGTTCTTTGATGATTTTGCTCAGTACTGCTATATCTTTACTGATTTTCTGTCGATTGGTTCTATTGATTAGTGAGAAAGAAGTACTTGAGTTTCAAAATATAATTGTGAATTTATTTATTTTGTTCTTTGTCTGTCAGTTTTTATTTCACTTATTTTGTGGCACTAATGCCAGATGCATATATATATTTAGGATTATTGTGTCTCCTTATTAAATTGATAATTTTTTCATTATGTTATATCCCCCTTACTCTCTGGTATATTTATTTGTCTGATATTAATGTGTTCACTCTAGCTTTCTTCTGATTAGAGTTTGCATGGTATATATTTTTTATCTTTCACCATATAGTATTATATCCATGCATATCACTTTATTACAAACATATCTTTTATCTACCTATATCATTATAACCGAAGGGTGTTTCTTGTAGCCAGGATATAGATGGGTCATATTTTTAAAAATTCATTCTGATAATCTCTGTTTTTTGTTGTTGTTGTTGTTGTTGTTTTTGAGTTGGAATCTCACTCTGTAGCTCAGACTGGAGTGCAGTGGCCGCTCCTGGCCACCGCAGCCTCGACCCGCTGGGCTCTGACGATCCTTCCACCTCAGCCTTCCAAGTAGCTGGAACTACAGGCATGCGCTACCATGCCTGGCTGATTTTTTGATTTATTGTAGAGATGAGGTCTCGCTGCCCAGGCGGGTCTCGAACCCGCAGGCAATCTCTGTATTTTAGTTGATATTTTATAGTGTTTATATTTAATTAAACATTTAAATCTTTGTATTTTGGTCTATGATTTAATTATGTGTTTTCTATTAATTTCTTTGTTTCTTCATTCCTCTGTTTCCCTTTTTCTCACTTATTTTAGGTCATTTGAACATTTTTCTTATTCCTTTTAATTTATCTATTATGTTTTAGCTATATTTCTTGGTATATTTGTGACGAACAAAATGCTTATGTCCCTCCAAAGTTCATGTTGAAACCCTACCCCCCAATGCGATGGTATTCGGAAGTTGGACTGTTGGGAGCCAGCCTTGGAGGCCCACCTGATTGACAGGGTCCTGGTGGACCGAAGACCCCGGGCCACAGGGCGAGCCCGGGAAGCTGAGGCCCTTCTGTCTTCCACCTTTGCTGTTTGGTACGGCCGAAGAATTCTATGCACTCATGGAAGAAGAAAATGGCATGTTTATGTGAAGTACTCACAGCTAACCTGAGAATGTCATAGTTTATTTTTCCATTTCCCACTATGTTGTTTGGCCTTTTCTAACAAATGCAATGGTTAAACTCTGAAGCACATCAAAAATGCTTTCTTTCACTTGGATACAAGTTACTAGATATTGCTTGAGTAAAAATGATACAAGTATATTCACTCCTTATTTGATTTAGAATTATGTAGTTTACTGTTTAGACATAAGGTTTTTTGGAAGCATAAGTTTATCATAAGTTCATTATGAATTCATTATAGGTTCTAACACTTATCTAGGAGTTATGTAGGTGATTTATAACACTGTTTTCACAGATTTAGGATGAAGATTAATTGTTAAGGTTTTTACTTAATTCAATAGTTAAAATTCTAAGTTAATATTTATGGAGTGGGTTTTCACTGGATTCATAATATACTAATTGGATACTTTTTTGATAAATTAACTAAATACAGAGAGCAACCTTGGGGGCCTGGGAAAACATCACTAAAAGCTTCTTTTGAGTTTTCTTTAGAAATAAACACTGCAGGATGAGAGAAAAGTAACGAAGACACCTGGACAAGAAAGGCGATTACGAAGCTTTGAAGGTCATAGAAGCCCCAGAGAGAAAAACTCCTGGTACATGGATTAATGTGCACTTGGAAACTTTCTTGAGACATTTCAAGGACTGTAATTCAGGACTTTGGACTAAAACTATCATTTTGGGCTTTATGATAAAGACTCATTGACTAAAAGTAGATAGTGTTCTTGGCTTGTTTGTCGCTTCTAGACCGCTAGATGGTGGTAACTTTAAAGGATATGTACGTGAAGGAATTTTCTTTGTCTTGCCCCTTTACAAATGGTATAAAAGCTTTCTGTTAGCCAACATTAAACACCATCTGTTCAGCAAGTAGGTGTCCGACTATATTATTTTCATCTTTCGCCTATCCATCTCTCCTTCAGGAAACCTCATGACCCGACAGGGGCTGGACCCCGCATTGGACCTTTTGGAAAGAATGAGGATTAGATGCAGTCATAAGGGTGGTCACTTCAGATTGGATTAGTGCCTTTATAAGAGTCATGAGAGAGCCTACTTCACCTTTCTGCCCTCCACCCCATGAGGATAAGATGAGAGACCAGCAGTCTGCAACCTGGATCATACTGGCACCTTGATCTTGGACTATTAGCTTCTAGAACTGTGAGCAATAAAATTCAGTTGCTTGCAAGCCACCTTGTGTATTGAATTTTAGTAAAGTAGCACAAACTAAGACAATAGCTTTTTAGTGATTGCTCAACAGCACACACACTTAACTTTTTGCAATCTACTTAGAATAAAATATTTACCACTTTGAATGGAATGTAGATGTTTTATCACTATATGTTGTAGCTTATAGATTATAACTACACTCCCCAGTTTATGCTGTAGCTTATAGATTACATGTATACATATTGAAAACACTACCTTTCAACAGATGTTGAAATTATTCTTATGTACATTCACTTTTTTATCAACTTTATCATCAGTTTTTTGATGTTCTTAAAACATTCAGCTGGGGTTTGGTTGTAATTGCAATAAAGTTATAAACATTTGGAGAACTGCCACTGCTTAATAAAGTGTGTGTCACCTAGCAGACCCTTTAAAGACTTGTTGAGTAAATGAGAAAATTGAACTATTGAGAGTTTCCATAAAGGGACATATTTTGCCTTTCCACTCACTTATATATCTTAAGTTCTCTTTTAAAAAATATTTAGTCTTTTCTTATGTCATAGTATTAATCTACAGATGAATAGTTTCAGTTGAACCGACCATAATACTCTGACTCCCTTGACCACAACTGATTTGTCCAGGGACAGGCATCTGACCCAATCTCTGACAACCATAGCTTTTACAAGAAATTTAAAATTCAAGAACAGAAATAGCTGCAGTTTTTCTGAGGTGATAGATACAGTAAAATGTGGGTCCTTCCACTCAGTGTAGCCGTGGTTCTGTCCCATAGAGAGAAAGCCTACCCAAGGCAGAAGGAACAGAGATGAGAGAGGGAGTCCTGGCGACATTCGTTCATTTGCTGCTTCCAGTTATCCCAGGAACCCAACTGAACCCTTGCTGTGATGGTCTGAATGTTTATATTCCCCCCAGATTCAGATGTTGAAATACGAATTCCCCCAAGGTGATGGTAGTAAGAGGTGGGACCTTTGGGAAGTGATTAGGCCATAAAAGCAGAGTCCTCATGAGTGGGGTTTCTGCCCCTATGAAAGAGATCCTAGAGAGCTAGCTACCATTTTCCGTCATGTAAGGACACGTGAGAAGGCACCTCTACCAACCAGGAAGCAGGCCTTCACCAGACACTGGATCTGCCGACACTCTGATCATGGGCGCCTCCGCCTCTAGAACTGTGAAAAATCAATTTCTGTTCATAAGCTGCTCAGTTTACAGATTTTGCTATAGAAGTCCAATCAGCTAAGACACTTGCTCTTCCTGGAGCTAAGAGAGTCACAAAATTGTCCTTTTTGTTTACATTTTTTCAAGCTGAGTTTCTGTCGCTTAAAACCCAAGGAGTCCTAACCATCATAAATATTTATAATGATTCAAAGAGGGTTATCTCTAAGGTACCAAGTAAATATCACTAGAGAAACGACTTTCATGAATAGGTAATGATTATTATTGACATAAACAGCTGAGTATTGGTACATAAATGGTAGCTTTTAAAGTATTTAAGAGTACTCGAGAACAAGTTTCAAAAGTCAATTAAACATTTTTCCTTGCAATCTTGCCCAACTTAATTAGCCTAGTAAATTATAGTTAATGCAAATCCGTCAAAGATAAACTTCGGGCTAGCCCCTGTCAAATTATGTAAAATTATGCATTAATTAAGTAGTATGGTGCTAATTTTTTTCAGGTGCTAGAATAAGCTGCCATAATTAGAGATTTTCTAAAAATATGAAAAGGCTTAAAAACATTTCAATAGCAACAGACGAGACAGCCAAATTACTTACTAGCAATATCGTTATTACACCAATGTTGTTACTCTAAATAAAATGCTAAGTAAACCTGTAGCAGTTCATGCTCTAGGATGACAGGGAAGAGCCTAGCGAATTGTCTAGAATGACATACGGGGGCTCATTAGCCCCTTTTGCTCGACTCTCTATAACTGGAGCTTGTTATTTACTCCCACAATATCTGCTTCCTCTTAAACCCACTCTCACTCCTATTCTGAGGCCAACCCTATTCTTGCTCTGGTTTAAGAGGGATTTAAGAAACCCCTCACCAGCAGCATGGAGGTTCTTGGTAAAGTCATCTTCAAGGTTGTTCTTACTCTGATCTTGTTCCTTATTGAAAGCTCTACTCTACCTACCAAGTTCCATGACCCTTGAAGGTGAGGAGCCTGCCTAACACCCCCACAGATCTTAGATCCAGAGCCTTCTCCCTGAGCCCTGGTAGTTGTGTGCGGGTCCCATTGCTTGTGCTGGAAGTCCCGATGTCAGCTGCCTGACTGGCTTTTATCCACCACAGGCTTCCTTGTGACTATGCTCGCCTCCCCTGTCAGGGCATTCTCCTGACGTGGATGAGCCGGTGTCCTGCAGGAATCTGTCTTCGTCTGAGACCTCCCTGCTCTTCGCTGACAGTGTAAATATCTTTTCTTGACCATTAGGCAGAATTGTTTCTACACCTGTTCTATCACACTGCTTTCTATGAAGCTCTATCATAATATTTAACAAGTTTCATTATAATTGTTTACCGGGCTGGCTCCCGTAGCAGACTGTAAGCCCCTTGAAGTCAGGCACAGCATTCTATCTGTTCTTATATTCTAAGTGCCTGTGCATCCTTCTGAAACTTCATGGATCGTCAGCCAATGGGTGTAATAGTAAAGCTGGGGTGCAATATTACTTCCAAAAATGTCTCTACTAAACAATATGTTACTATCCCTGGTTACTCAGAAGACCTGTGAAACATTGTCTTGACTGGTAATCTTGGTCCACATAATTCTCTCTCTCTCTGCGAAGCATCATGATATCCAGGAAATAAGAACAAGACCACCATTTCCTTCCTTCTAAATCTGTCTTGACTACTTATAATGAAGCCAACATTCTTCAGACCACAAAAGTGCCAAACTCAAGGCCAATACTGAATTCTTCCAACCTACTTCAATGCATGCCTTTGGTCTTTGGTTCTAGGACATTCAGCAATTTTATCAATTAATGCTGGCCTACTAGATATCATAGTGAGAACAATAAATTACTCATGCTAAAATGTCAGCAACCATTAAAAGTTATAGAAATGTGTGGTATAAAAATTAAGATCACGGGCAACCCTCTCGGGTCCCATTCCACTGTGGGAACTTTTCTGTCCTTGCAATAAATCCTACTTTCTAAAAAAATAAAAAATAAAAAGATTAACTTCACATGATCTAGAGACAGACTTGTAATTAAATTCTGTGTCAGACTGTGTAATGTTAGGCTAATGCTAAGCTTAACTTCCATAAGGGTAGTTTTGTCCTCTTAATAAAGGGACGTGGTTAAATGATTCAATGTGTCAAGCATAATAAAAGACTTGCTTATCATGATTAGCTACTATAAGCTTTTAGGGGGAGCAACATTTCTTTTCTTTTTTTTCCTTGTTATTTAGTAATTCAAAACTATTTATTGAACATCTTACCAAGTGTGAAACACTGCGCTAAGTACTACAGAAACATGAAGCTGTAAAATGCAGTGTCTGCCATCTAAAGCTTGTAATCCAAAGCTTGTAAGGCATGGATCAAAAACTACACCCAAGGGCAGCAAAGAAGAGGTGCCCTGGGAGAGGCACAAAACGCAGCGAGAGTCTAGTGGATGGAGGGAAAGCACATGCATGTCTCAGAGAAGAGAAGCCCTGTGTGTTCAGTGCGATGATGTGCATATAAGAGGTATCCTATAAATGTCTGGTGTTTTGCCTCCTACTAGGAATGCTCTCAATCAGTAAAAAGTGGCTGATCTAAAAAAATGCCAATATAAAATTTGAGGGATTTTTTTTTTCTGCTTCTGCTATTTATGATCCTACCAGGGTGATATTTAATTGTATGGTATTCTTTAAGAACGTGTAAAGGGATCCTTGCAAGTCTGCCTAACAGGTACTCATTAATTCAGCCAAGCTAAACGAGCTGTAAATGAAACTGACAAACGCTATTTTCCCACTTGCTATACTTTTCTTTTTAAATCGGCAGAATACAGTTTGAGGATCTCCAAACTCCTGACACTGTGCAGGAAGCCAGAGGGCCACAGATAATTAATGTGGACTGGTGCTGAATCCATTTCTCTTTCATCTTTAATATGTAGTAAAAGCCACTGGAATATCCCATCCAGAGACTTGGATTCAGTGGTCTTGTTGTCCCTTAAAAGGCATCAGACCTCATTATCCTCTTTCCTGTCCTCCCCTTCCGGCTCTGTAGGCAAAAGTGAAGACGTGCTTGCGTGGGTGGAGGAGAGGGAGCTTCCAGAGTGGCTTCCCTGGAGAGGTAAACCTTCACCCGTAGAGTGGGAGAGTGGCTCTTCCCAGAGTTTTATGCTCTGGGGGATGCAGAACCAGGCTGCCTGTTTTGGAGGGTGATACCAAGATGATGAAATTTGTGCTGGTTTTACATACAGAGTTTGTAGATGACGTGTGGCAAGTTTTGAGGGCTTTCAGGCCAGCTCTGAGATGGTCTTAAAATGTCATGACCTTCAATTACACCATTCAACATTTATTCTTTTGAGTTCAGCATATCTTCTCTTTGGAATCGTCCTTTTCAACACAAATACCTCTGAGAGAGACAAAACATTGCTAAGGACTGTTCCACGTTAGCAAGGATTGGCTTGTCCATAACCCTCTAATCATCACCACCATCACTGTCGTCCTTGTCAACGTTGTCATTCACAGCCCTCACTTATGGAGGGCCTATTTCATTCTAACCACGCCATATCTGAGTTAGAAATGGTAAGTGCACAGAGACTGAAACACAGATATAAAATCATTCATCATGGCTATAGATGGGGCAGGCGATTTTAAATTATTTATCAAAATTCTTCAAGTCCAATAGGTTGCTTTTCTTTGAAAAAACTCTAAGTATCCAATGCCTTATATTAGCACACAATACACGTTGTGCTTGTGTTTAAACGTAAGTGCGCCCATTATTCCGGGTATTCAAGATTACCTCTAAACAAACAATAACATTGCATTATGTAAAAGTCTTTAGGAGCAGGGGAAACTGTCCATGTTCTAAACTACCTTCTTCTTATTTGTATAAATGTATGGAGTACAAGTGCAATTTTGTTGCATGTGTAGATTGTGTAGTGGTCAAGTCATGACGTTTAGCATATCCATTCTTCTAAAATAGCGTGTATCGTACCTATTAAGTGATTTCTCATTTTCCATGTCTCCTCCACCCCCATTCTTCTTGATGCCAACTGGATCATCACTCCACCTTGGCAGGGAAGAGCATACTGCCCTTCAGGCTGATACAACCTCCACACAGACTTGGGTGACCACGCTGCGCCTTCTGGAAGGCTGGCTGGGCAAGGCCAGGCTGGGGGATAAAGGAAGGCAGCACTCATGCTCTCCCAGGAGGAGCAGGTACAGGGCATAGAGGACCATTTGGTTCTCTCTCTTCCTCTCTCTCTCTCTCTCTTTCTCCCTCTCCACACACACAAGAGAGACCCTGGACCCAAACAGAATTTATTTATAAAACACTATTTATTCTTACATGTTTAAACTTCAGTCACCTACAAAATCCTCTCCATTTGATGCAATACGCCTTTCAAGGCACTTTTTTCCACTGCTCAAAACAGTTTTTGGACTCATCGATTTTGATGCCTTTTAGTACTTCTGCTGTCTTTTGTTTCTCCTCTTCCACATGGGCAAAACATTTCCCTCTGAGGACTTTTTTCACCCAGGGAAACACAAAAAAAAGTTGCTCAGGATGAGATCGGGTGAATAGGAAGTGTAGGGCATGGGGATCATGGTCTAAAACTGCTGAACACTTGACGTGGTGTGGGCAGGTGCGCTCGTGAATCACCCACCACGAAATGAGCAAATGCACTGAAAGAATCTCCAAAAAAAATTCACTGAAGTCAAATGCAGCCCCTCATAGCAACACTAGCTGAAACACTGATGTTGATGGGTTGCTAGAACACTTACCCAGCAAGAGAAGCCTGTACTATAATTGGTCTGTCTCCAAAACATAATTCTGGGTTTTTGGGTCCGTGTGTGTGTGTGTGTGTGTGTGTGTGTGTGTGTGTATGCACACATATGTGTGTGTATACACACACACATATATATGTTTATATATTTATATTTATATATATATGTGTGTGTGTGTATATATATATATATATATATATATATTCTTATCAAAGGCTATATGCTGAGGCGCAATTTTTCTGCTTTTGTCCCAGAGGCTTATACAATGATCTTAATTAGACTGACATTTTGTATAGACACAGTTGGATTGTTCAGAACAATCACAGGACACCCGTTGGTACTGCTGGTTGTCTCAGCAGTTAAATCCCCATCTAAGCTACTTCCCATGTGCACCAGAGATGCTAACTTTTCCGTGGCTGTATGATGATACCTCAGTTACTCTGTACCTAATAATAATTTATTTATCTAGTCACCTGTGGCCACCAGCATAGATTTGAAATTCAAATGCACTCCATTGAAATTGGTACACTTACCTAGCATAGAACCTTCCCATCCTTATTTAAAATTACATTTCCATCTGGTCCCCAGTCCTCCTATATTCCTTCCCTGGGTTCACTTTTCTTTCTCTTTTTAGTCTCAAAGCACATATCACCATCTGACATACTACATATTTAATGTATTTATTGGTTTGTTTACTGTGTTCCAATCCCACTAGAAATAAACTCTTCAAGTAAAGAAATTTTTGCCTTGTGTCAACTATTCTGTACCTAACATTATCATAATATCTGGCACATGATGGGCACTTAATAAGCAATTATTGAGTAAATAAGTAAAATCATTCTGTAATCATTTGTTTTCTGAATACAAAAATAGTACAAAATTTATGAGAATTTTTAAAACTACAGAAAACCACTAAGAAAGAGATAAAAATCATCACCCATAACACTCCAAGCCAGAGATGTTAACATTGTGGTATGAATATATTCAGTGTTTTTCTCAATGTCTTCTGTACAAGATTGGAACCACATTGCATGTATTGACTTGCAACCTGTTTTTCACATGCAAACACTTTCTCATATAATAAAATTTTCTTCTACAGCATTATTTTTAATGGTTGTATAATATTACATGCTATAACTATACCATATATTTAATTAGTCACTTGTTGACTATTGAGTTTTATTATGGAAGATTTCTTTGAAAATCCTGTCGGCTGCCATGTACCTAATTCTCTTTCTCTATGAGAAGGAGATGTGAGAAAAACAAGCAAAGAATAAGTCTATTTTTTCTAAATTAAAGGTGCCACAGATCATGTAACTCTTCCTAGAGATAGGCAGCATAGATGCCAGAGAGCAAGAAGATGTCTGTGGAAAGTTTGCTTGTTTGATAGTTTACCTTTTTTATAATGAAAAGCAAAACCTGCTCTTGCATATCCTAAATGAGATAAGAGAAACTTCCACAATTTCTGCCTTCAACGTCTTCGATAAAGGGGACCAGGTCAAGCTCTCTTCACTTTTCACAGTGGCTGCCCGGAGACTTCTGGAAGACCAGGTGTCTCAGTCAACTTTGCCAAGGTCACTTCCATCACGAACTGAGGCTAGCTAGGGCCAGACCCATACAGGCAAGTATGGACTTTTACCTTGGGCCAAGGGCAAGGGCAATGGGGATAAAATACATGTTACTGAATACTGCTAGGCATTGCAATAGTACAATTGCTAGTCTTACAAGGAGTAGAAGCTTTTGAAGAGGGTCTACCATGTCTGCTGGTACTCTGCAATTTCCATCTCATGTTCACAAAAAAGATACGATCTTACCCAGACAAGAAGTTATCTCTAATTTTAACAGCCCTCTAATAGAATTGTTTTTCACATTTATAGATAGGGCTGTTTGATTATAATACATTTCTATGCACATATATGACTGTTTTCTTAGGGTAGATTTCTGGAAGATATATTAATGGGTAAAAGGATATTGAAATTGTTGACTTTGAACCATATGCTGATGTGTCCTCAAAATGGTTTACCAATACATCTACCACCAACAGTTTAAGAGTGCCTCTTTTCCTAAACTCTCAGCAATATTACTAGTTATTGCTCTTCTGTACATATTTAAAAGGTGTATAGACAGGTTTAAATTCATTTCACATCTTTTCTCTAAGTGTGGCTTTCATAGACAAGATGCTATTGTGGTGGGACTTCGGGCCACGTTACTGATAGCATTTCCAGAAGAGTTTATTAGCTTCTTCTCTAGCTTCATGCTATATCTTCAAAATATTTTTCCTTTAAATATATTTTTATATCCAAGGTATGTAAAACTCAAAGTACAAAAGAAGTAGGTAGTCGGATGCAGTGGTTCCCAGCTATATAATCTCAGTACTTTGGGAGGCCAAGGCAGGAAGACTGCTTGATGCCGGGAGTTTGAGACAAGCCTAGACAACTTAATGAAAACCTGTCTCTACAAGAGTTGTTTACTAATTAGCCAGGCATGGCGGTGCATGCTTTTAGTCCTAGCCACTCGTGAGGGTGAGGCAGGGGGATCACTTGAGCCCATGAGTTCGAGGCTGCAGTAAACCATGATTGTTCCACCGCACTCTAGCCTGTCTCTTAAAAAAATGAGTAGATAATTAATGAGAATTCAAACATAATATAATTCAAACATTATATTCAAACCAAAATTTAGGAACTCAGATTTTGGGCTAAGATAGTTTCTTTCTAATGGACAATATTGGAGGGCTCTTCCATATGGGCACAAAATAGGACTATATTTATAGTGCAATTCTCCAGGAGAATTTTGCAAAGCATAATACTTTTGTAAATTACTGTTGAAATACTTGGATCTTTTATTCAGGGATTCTAAGTCACAAATATCCACTTATTTTTCTGGGACCATCCCAAGAACCTTAAATCCAGGCTTTTAAGAAGAGTATAGATTTGTTGTGTTATCTATAGCTCCCTGAGAGCCAGTATTGATTGCGTGACCAGAGAATCTTTTTGCTCTTCATTTGCATTCTTGAGGTCGGCGGGGAGTTCAGATTGGGCCAGCACTATTACTGCTTTTTGGCATATATGGTGCTGGCAAAGTTTCTTTTCGCCTCATCAGTCCCAGCTTGAACATTCACACGTAGCCAACTTCTCCCTGTACCTCCTGTGAGATGGTCTGAGCCCAAATGAGCCTGATTTAAGGCTTACTTGATTTATAAAATGAGACTCCACACATCACAAATCCTACTTGATTGGGTTTGAATTACTAAATGTTCAAGCTCCTTCATTTGGTTTGGACCTTTGATGCACTATGTTATCAATCATTAAAGGTATTTTTAATTTGTGTATCATAGCTGCAATTCATTTGGTTTTCCATATATTTAATCTGGAAGGTGATTCTTTCCATTGTTGAGCTTCTTGAATCCACCAATCCTGGCTTAAGAATATTGTAGAAAGATTTAAAGTGTCTATTCACTGGTTCACAAGCTCAAATTCACAAAGTGTCTACAATACTGTGACCTGAAAGGTGCTGTCCAACAAAAAATATTGTCTCTATTGACCTGAAATTATGAATATGCTTTTATATTTCTTTGTCTAAGAAATTCCTGTTAACTGAAAACGTTACCTTAGATGATTGTCTAACAGATTGTCATGTGAATTTAACAGGAACTATGGCCCTAAGGAAATGTGGGGAAAAACGAGTATTTTGAAGAGGGGAGGAGAGCAGAGTGTAGAATTCAGAGCATAGGAAACGCGGTCCAAATGGAAAACTGCAAAGACTGCCTCAAGAGAATCACCCTCACTCCCAGGCAGGCATCAAAGAATAAAGTGCACCTAAATGGTAACTGTCTGTCTATCTGTTATTAAGAACCTAGTATGTTTCAGGGAAGCTACATGATCGTTTTACGTATTCAAATTCATAAAACAGTGCAACCTCTCTGGTATCTGTGTGCGATCACGTCCTACTCAGCGGTGAAGGAGGTGAGATTCAGCAAGTCTCCACAACTGGCCCAACCTTGAGGTGCTGACAAGCATCAGGGCCAGAACTGGGTATGGCTGCCTGGCCATCACCATCGCCTCCTCTTTGCATTTTGCCATCGATGTCCCCAGTGAGGAGGAAGAGGAATAGGGGAATGGGAGGCTCTCTGGGGACAGCTTACAATGGCTGCTGTTGCCTCTGCCAAGGAGTACCATCTGGGACATTTAGCACCTAAGGAAATATGTACAAATCAGTTAAACACAAAAGTTTAAGTCATGTAACTCCCTGAGCTTTATATATCACAAGGTTTAGTATAGGCTAATACAAAGTGCAGTTTCATGTCTTTCAGAGCCAATATTCTTTTTGGAAGCCGGTGTAAGAACCTGAACTTAGCCAAGCTCAGTGGCTCACGCCTGTAATCCCAGCTCTTTGGGAGCCGGAGGCGAGAGGATTGCCTGAGCCCACGGGTTCGAGATCAGCCTGGGCAATATGGCAAGACCTTGTCTCTGCAATAAATAAAAATATTAGCTGGGTATAGTAGCTCACACCAGTAGTTCCAGCTACTTGGAAGGCTGAGGCGGAAGGATCACCGGAGCCCAGAAGGTAGAGGCTGTGGTGGCTATGAGCGTGCCACTGCACTCCAACCTGGGCAACAAAATGAGACTCCAAATCAAAAAAAAGAACTTGAACTTACTTATTATGATTCCATCTTTTTACAAAAAGTAATTATGTCAGACTTAATAGACTAGAAAAAACATCAACAAAAATACATAATAAATAAAAATAGCATCAAATGGAGTCATTATTGAGATGCATCTAAACTGGCACACCATCAGTCCGGTAAGCCTGCTGTGGGTAGGCTCTTGGCTTTCTTGCAAGGGACAAAAGAGCAGCTTGATGACATCACAACTCAATGTGGGTAAAGTAAGGCAAGTCAATTACTTGGATAAGAGTCAGGCAATAATATGCCCACTGGTCTCTTACATGAAGGAAAAACCTCTAATGGCATTCATGCTTACCAGAAAGGTACCATGCCTAGACTACAACACATAATAAATGACTGTTATTGACATGACCATTCTTTTCTTTTTCTTTTTCTTTTTTCTTTTAAATGTTGCTTGTGGCTTCTGGTTTATAATGGCATCTCCTTACTAATGACAAAAATATATACATGAATCAAATGACAAAAATTTCATAGCAGTACTAAAAACTAAAACTTGACATGCAGAAGATTCATGGTACCTTCCCTACCAATTGCCTCAGGCTCAGAATTAGCATCTATGACAACTACCAAACTGAGTGGGCCACTCTTTTTGAGAAAGTCAAATTATCGCTATCCAGATCAAACTATCAATACCTCAAATCCTAGAAAGTAACAGATTAGAAAGCAGGAGGTGGTCTGGTATGATGCATGGTGTCCTACTAATTGTGGTTCAGACAAGACAAATGTTGAACCAAGAACAAATAAGCAGAGAATGATGAGAGAACTTGCAGCAAGGAATTCAGGGTTTCCAAGCTGTCCAAAAAACAGCCAACAGGTAAGAAGATCATCTTAGCTCGGTCTGACCCAGCACCCTGTGCAATGAACACCTACCAGAGTGTAAAGGTGAAGCCAGAGTTGGGTATGGAACATGATCACCAGCTACAGACCCACAGGATAGTGAGCAGAACCAGAGGCAAGGAAATGACTGTCTATGGTCAAAGTCCAGGTCTAGATGGAGCTCTCTGATGGACATTAAGGAGGAAAACCATGGCTTAAATTTAGCATAGAACCAGAGGAAGAGATTTTTAAAATAAACAATCAAAGAAAGAGCATACCTCTGAAACAAATACACTACTAAAACCAGAAGAAAAAAAAACTAGCACTTTCAATTGCATACTAGAAGACAGAATCTTTTTAGTTTAAGAGCAAAAAAAGTCTAAAAAAGACCAACCATATAAATCAGAACAAAAATTAACTGGTTTTAAGGGGCCCATTTAAACATAAATCTATCTACTTAGGTTAAGGGGGAAAAATCAATTCCATCTTCTTACAAAATACATACATGAAAGAAATAATACTGCAAGGTCAGAAATAATGTATTACAAAGACTAAAAGGGAAAACACAGGCTAAGCATATCTGGTTGGCAAACAAACAAAAAAATGGGATAACAACAATAATATAAAAGAATTCAAGACAAAAACATTGAACAAGTGAAAAAGGACCTATTATGTTGATAAAAGGTAAAATTCATGATAAAGAAATTATATGAATCTGTAAGCCCTGTATGACAGAGCATCACTATAAATTCTTAAAATTATCGGATAGTCCAAGAAAAATAGACAAAAACCATTGAGCATTGAGCTGAAAGCAAATCTTGTGTTCTATAAGTTTCTTCTCAAATTTCATGCAAGTCTTACAAAATGTGTCTGTATTCTTTACCAAATCCCTCAATCATTTCCAATAAAACAAAATTATACTAGACACATTATCTGTCAACAGTGTATTAATACTATAAATTAATAACAAAAGGTTAAGCCATGATGAGAATTTAAAACTTTTTAATAATAACAAGCGCATAGATATCTTCCTCAAAATGACACTCTTTAAAAACTATTTGATAAAAATAACTCCATAATATTTTTAGATAACAAAAATGGAAGCAAGAGTTTCCATGTTAAATAAAGATTGAAACTAAATCATTTAACTCAACACTTGAGAAAAACAGCAACAAAAAAAAAAGGTAAAGAAGAACTAAACTGAATAAGACGTGTTTTAAACAAACCAATAAGCAACAGAGGAAGCAGGATAAACTTGACAGGGCGCGGGCAGACTTAACCAGGGACAGAACAGTAACACAAAGAGCAAATACATGTAAGTGGGAATAATATAGAGGATGTAACAATAGAGACACAGCTTAAAATTGTAAGACGATGTGTTGTACTCCTCAATGTTAATATTAGAAAAGTACATGAAATATAAGCTTGCCTGTTTAACATAAGTTACCAAAATTGACTCAAGAAGGAGTCAAAATCAAATAGACTCCCAACTACAGACAACACTGAAAAGGTGTAAAACAAGTTCTGGCTCTGAAACCAGATGGAGTTTTTTCAAATGTTCAAGGAACAGCTAATGCTATATAAATTGCTCCAAAGAACAGAAAGATAGCAATAGCTACATAATTTATTTTATAAAGCCGACATAGCTTTGATACTCAACAAGAAGAAAAGCTAATCCCTTTTTGATATATCCAAAAACCAGGAGTAAATTGCTAGCAGACTAAATTCAAGAGTATGTTAAAAATCAAGCAAGCAAAATTTATCCCCAGAATTCACAGATCTATTAAATAGAATCAATAAGAAAAAAATTATGGGATAGATAATAAGACATATGCTGGAAGAGATTTTGGAACAACCTAGTCTTCTTAAAAAACAAAAACAAAAAACAGGCTCGGTGGCTCAGCCTGTAATCCCAGAACTTTGGGAGGTCGAAGTGAGTGGATTGCCTCAGCCTGCGGGTTCAAGACCCACCTGGGCAACTTGGCGAAACCTCATCTCTACAATAAATCAAAAGTTAGCCGGGCGTGGAAGCGCACACCTGTAGTTCCAGCTGCTTGGAAAACTGAGGTGGAAGGTTCGCCGGAGCCCAGCAGGTCAAGGCTGCGGTGGTTGGGAGTGTGCCATTGCACTCCAGTCTGGGCAACAGAGTGAGACTCCAATTTTAACAAAAAAAGATTAGAAAACTAGAAGTTGGAAGACTTTCTAAACATTATTAAATCTAAACATTATTAAATCATCAAAGAACATCATATTTCAAGATACTAGAGGCGTATCCGTTAAGATCAGGAGCAAAGCAAGAAAAAATCTGCTGTAAATGTTAGTATATAAAATTGTACACTAAGTTCATGATAATAATATAAACTATAAAGAAAAATATGAAATTTTTAAGAAACAGGAGACAGATTATTGTCTACTGATGACATCATTACAGGTCAAAAATAATGTTTAAAATAAAACCTCTTGAAATTAATGAGAACTCAGTAAATTAGGATAGGGAAAACGTATTTTAATATCAATGGCTTTCTCATATGCCCACAATCACCGGTCAGAAAATGTAGTGGAAAAATATTTGGGCATTCATTAGTAGCACACTAAATTCATGATCTTCAACTACCGCTGTGTCCACCTCGTTTCCGAGTAGTCCTATCATGGTTCTCTAGTCTACCTCCTCTTCCATCATGGTTGTCCACCTGCCTACCCCTCCTCCATTCACGCAGACTAACTGCCTCTCTCTCATGAGATGGGAGCCCTCTCAACTTCCTGCTCCCCAACCTGCCAACCTACCTGCATCTGAGCCCATCCTCTTCTCTTTCTTCTTGCACAAAATCTCAGGGGTCTCCCCCTTCTCTCCAATCTCTTCCCACCTTCTCAGAAACCTCACATTGGGAATTATCCTTTCTTGCTGTTATACTTTGATCACTATTTACACATGACACAGTCTCTTCCATCTTGTCATACTCCCTGCCCTTCTCTTCCCTTTTTATTTCCTTTCCCCCTTCATGACCTTTTCTTCTTTTAGATAAATCTGGGCAAGTTATTTATGCCCATCACCTTCGTGTCCTAAATTTTGACTTGGCCTTTCAGCCCGTTCTGATCTGGTTCCAACCACACTACTCCTCACAAAGAATTGTTTCAAAGGTCACCGACGACCACCATATCACTAAAGACAGTGAAATGTTCTCAGCCTCTCTTGTCTGTTGATCATTGTTCACTCCTTGTTCGATCCCTCGCTTTCCTAGGGCGTCGGCGGGCGTTCCTTCGTTCCGTTTCCTTGTGGGCTCTTATTCTGCTTTCTCTGGCTTCAAAGTATTTGAGTTTCTTCAGGTTGTGCCCAGGAAACAGTTCTCACTCTGTAATCTCTTTTGAGGTTTTATCATCCATACTTGAAACATTAAAAAAAAAACTTATAAAGGAACTATCCTATAAAGGAACCACCAGCCAAACGCGCCTACTGAGAACTTAAAATATGGCTGATCTGAACAGAAAGTAGTAGTCATGCACACAGTAGATTTCAAAAGTTGGTGTAAACGAGGTATAAACTCTCCCAGTATCTTTATGCTGATTGCATGTGGATAAAAACAATATTTTGGATATACCAGGGGTGTCAAAAATGTATACACGTTATAAGAGATGATATCTAAGTATTACTTTTAGCTAGTCATAATCAGAAGTGTCTGGATGCTGATGGTAAGCACTTTGAGCACTTCTTGTAATTGTGGAACTACAACATGACTTGTATTCATGTTTTGTTATGGAATATATAGAGAATTACAATTTTAATACATTTTCTCCCTTTCTTAAAACGTGTATACATTTTTGCCACCCTCTGTATTGATTAAATAAAATATATTATGATATATGGCTAATCGAAAATTTCAAGTTACTTATGTGGCTTGTATTTTATTTCTATCCGCAGTGCTGGTTTGAACAGACATTGGTCATTTCAAAATTTCAATCTCTGTGTAAGACCTTTCCAGATCCCAAAACCCAACTGCTTGCAGGTTTGCATTTTCATATAATATATTGTGCTGTTTATCGATCTATTCTCTCAGCTCCAAACCCACTTTTCCATAATCTTGTTGTGTGATGCCAAGACTGAGATTCTGCTGGTCACGTGGTTTTTTTCCTTTTGCAACCGGCTGCCTTTAGGTTCTGCCAAGACAGGCCAGAAATGTCAGCGTTGCCTGCAAGAGTTGGTAGTTCTTCACCCCGACTGCGGCAGTTTGTTTCGGGATTTTTCCACTCTTCCAAAACCAGCCTCATCCTCCCCTGAACCCAACCCGCCAAAATTCCAGCCGTGCTGATCTGGAAGTCTGGCCTGCATCCCAGCTCCAGGGGTATTTCCTCAAGCTCTAGGTTTCTAAGACCCTAGCTCTTCCCTTTCCTTCACCCAGGATTTTGAGGAGTAGCCACTTTCTGCTATAACTAACTCTGTGTTGCTTCTATGTCTCCCCCTTTTTAAAATTTTCCAATAATTGATTAGAAATTTAATCCATTTTTTAGATTAAAATTATGTTAATAGAACCAGCGTGACTTCTGTTTTCCTGAATGAGGCATATACAGGCTGTGCAAACAGAAAATGCTCAAAATTAAATTCATCCTTCTCTTACCCCCAAATTTGATGCTTTTTCAGTGCTCACCATCTTAGTAAACGGTATCAACAGTCACCCAGTTCCTCATTTCCTCATGCCCTGATACTCAAACATATTCCGTTGGCATGGTCTGTCTATTTTACCCCCTTTGTTCAGTTTTTCATGGAACTGTTCTGCATCCACTCCTATCTTCTTGCCATTCACTCCCCACCTGCAGCATGTACGAACCCACTGAATAGGCCCATTTGATAATATGACTTCTCCCTTTAAAACTTCTTCCTGGAACGCCCTCCTCAACCTTCCACCTCTTTAACTCCTGCCCATTCCTCAGCTCTCAGCTGAGAGAGCACTTCCTCACATAAAGTTATCCAACATCAAGCCTTGAATACATGAAGATAAAGTATGTTCTGAGATTAGAATACTGAATACCAAATAGATGGAAATGTTTCTAAAATAATTTGTAAGTAAGTATAACACAAGTCTCATCAAAATGCTCACTGGAAAGTGGCATAGCTTTGACACTAAAACTTATCAATCGAAACACAAAATGCTAAACCAATCTCACTTATTAACATGGAAGAAAAAAAGGTTTAATAAAGTAGTGGAAAATAAGATCCTCTATTTTGCCAGGCTCGGTGGCTCAGCCTGTCATCCCGTGCCTTTGGGAGGCCGAGGTGAGTGGATGGCCTGAGCCCGCGGGTTCGAGACCCGCCTGGGCAACTTGGCGAGACCTCATCTCTACAATAAATCAAAAAATCAGCCGGGCATGGCAGCACGTACTGTAATTCCGGCTACTCGGAAGGCTGCACAGCAGGATCGCCGAAGCCCAGCAGGTCGAGGGTGCGGTGGCCAGGAGCGGCCTCTGCACTCCAGTCTGGACAACCGAGTGAGACTCCAACTCAAAAAAAAAAAAAAAAATCCTCTGTTTTAATGAAAATAACATACTATGTCCTAGTAGCATTCAGGAAAAGAAAACAAAATATTTCAACATTGGGAACTCAATTAATAAAATTCATCTTACCAATTGAATAAATCAGAAATATACATATATCAATCACTGTTGAAAAAGATTTGATAAAATGTAAGATACATTCAAACGTCTCAACCTAAAGACAACATCATACGTAACACTAAAATATAAAAGCCAAGAAAAGAATGACCACTGTCTCTGTCCTCAAAAAATAATGCAACAAGGTCAGGAGAAAATGAAAGACATAAATACTGGAGAAGAGGAGAAAAAAAATATCTGTTATATATAGATAATAAGGTTGTCTCCCTGTAAGACCGATGAGAGTCAACTGGGATAATGCTCATAAATGTAGTTGAACAAATATCTTTATGATATACCATTCCATTCAGCTAAAAGAATTAAAAGACTTATTCCAAGCAGAATCAAATCTATTGAATATTTAAGAATAAACTTATCAAGTAATGTACTGGAGCTGAACTTTTTAAATTACAACCAATTTTACTATAAGACATAATAAACCCTTTGAATTAATGTAGAGATGTCATGCACTTGAAAGCTTGAACAATATTAAAATACCAATTCCTTTCAAAACAAAATCTCACACAAAAAGAATTGAACAAAAGCCAAATATGTTTCTAAAGTCATCTAACATAAAATTAATTAACCAGAATAGCCAACATTTTTTAAAAATAAAAATAAGAAATGGGCTTTGTGCTATAAGAACTGAAAATATATTACAGAGTCAAAAATAAGCCAGATGTGGTGATGCCCACCTGTAGTCCCAGCTACCTGAGATGCTTAGATGGGGGGATTGACTCCAGTATGGGCAAAACAGTGAGACCCTCTCTCAGAAAAAGGTGAAATAAGTCAGAAGCAGAAAATCAAATACCACACGCTCTCACTTATAAGTGGTAGTTAATAATGCCTATGCATGGACACAGAGTGTGGAATAATAAGCACTAGAGACTCAGTAGTGTGGGAGAGGGTGTGAAAAATGAAAATTTCCTGATGGATACAATGTACACTATTTGACTACACTAAAAGACCAAACTTCACTACCATGCAATATGTCCACGTAACAAAACTGCACTTGTATCCCTACACCTGTCAAAATAAAAATGAAAAGAATTTTTAGAAAGTGTAGTTAAAAGATAAAAATAGATCATATATACTTTATTTTAAAATAATAAATAAATTATCGTTAAACTGGGTGGGTAAAATAATCATAGACTTAGTATCAAATACATGATTTTAATATGTGATAAATTTCCTACTTCAAAATGATTGGAAAATGATAGACTATTAAATAAATAGTATTGAAATATCTAGCTAGTCATCTGAGAACAAAAGAAAAATTTTCTTTGTCACAAAATCAAAGTAATTAAATCAGAAATTTAAATGCTTAAAAAGAGAAGTGTTATATGAATATGTATATAATATTGGTGATATACAAATTTCCTAAACAAAGAAAGAACTTTAGAAAATAAAATATTGAAAATTTGACTACTTACAATAAGTGACTGTACCTTAGAAAACATAAACAAGCATAAGGGAAAGAAACACATAAGAAAGAAATATTTTCAATATTCATTACAGTAAGGAACATAGGAAAGATACCTTACAAATCAAGAGTAAGATTCACAACCCTTATAAGAAATGAACAAAAAATATAAATTGGCAGAATAAAGCATACAAATATTAAAACTATCCAACATCGTTAACAATAAAAAACCCTCATTGAAATCGCCTTGACATGACTTGCCCCCTATTGAATTAACAAAGACTTTCATACATTATAATGATCAATTGTGATGACGATGCCATGAGATTAATATTTATTACAAAATTGTGGTAGCTTTGATAACTTGATATCACTCCTCTTGCAATTAGTTTTTACATAACAACCTTTATGGAAATAATTGAAAATGTGGTAAATGGTTTATATATTAAGTAGATATATATATAGAGAGAGAGAGAGAGAGAGAGTCAGGATCTCACTCTGTCACCCAGACTGGAGCGCAGTGGCATGATCCCGGCTCACTGCAGCCTTGACTGGTGTAAGGCTATTATTAAAGCAGTTTTTATTTCTTGAAAATCACTAGCTATAATGGAATGATTAAACATATGTGGGACACCCACCGTTCATCCACTAAAAGTCACATTTTTGAGAAATGTATTAAGATAGTTTTCGTTCAAGCAAAACAGTCCCACTGCAACTGCCATGTTGCCAAAATAAAAGCTGAACAAGGCAGCCTTAAGAAAGACCCAAGCGGTGGTTGCTCTGAAGTCCTCAGCAGCAGGAACTCTCAAACCTTCTCGTGAGAGCACGGCCATCAGATGTGTCCAGTTCAACCACCTTCCATCTCTGAATGTCTCCTTTCGGTTCCCAGGTCTGGTGGGTGCAGCCTGGGATAGTTTTCTCTCTGATTCAGTCAGACAAGCAAAGGTTTAGGGTGGGTAGCACCAACACTGCCTTTGGAGTTGGTGAGTCCCTCTGGTCTATGGCAACCTATGTTACAAGGCTCGTTTTCCAGAACTGTCAAAAGTGTATGGCCTTGGCTTCGCTTACATGGAGGTAAATATCAAATATCTATTAAAATATCAGAGGAATGATTGGGAGGAAATATCCAAAATAGGAGCAGCCGTTGTCTATGAGTGGCAAGTTGGAGTGACTTCCATTTTCTTCACACTGCCTGTATATACGGTAAAATTAGTCTCATGCATAACAGTATGAATTTGGTCACAAAGCCATTAACCACTGGCCACACTGCTCAACTAATCCCCCATTTTCAAGTAAAAGCATGCTAACATCTTTACATGTAGGGAGTTGGGAGGTGATAGGAGAATTGGAGGGGGGGAAAGCCTGCTGAGAAAACGGCAGGCAATCCCTTCTTGAGAAACAGAAAGTTTAAAGTGCCTGTCCTGTTGTCCCCAGTATTCTCATAGTTCGGTGTCTCCAGACTGGACTGACAAAAATCCAACTCACTAGGAGGTTTCTGGAATTACTGCTTGTCCTGCAAGTCGCAATCAGCTGCAGGGCCCAGAATCACCCTCAATCAATATGTACAGTCAAGGGGGTAGGGACCACCAGATGGCGCCAAACCATGCCTGCTCCCCCACTGGATTTCCATGGCCTGGTTGGACTTCCAGAATACCAGGTGGGCCAAGTACACAAGCTTGCTCTGGTCACTTTGTAGGGTTTGGGTGTGGGTGTGGGTTTGGATTTGGGTCTTAGGGAGACGAGGTCTCACTATGTTGCCCAGACTGGTCTCGAACTCCTGAGCTCAAGCGGTCTTCCCGCCTCAGCCTCCCAAAGTGCTGAGATTGCAGGTGTAAGCCATTGCACCCAGCCTCGTTTGATTTTTTTTTTAAGAGTTGCTTATCACATGACAGGGTTTTATTGCGTTAATTGCTTTCCTACTTTTAAAAAATTCTCTTTCATTAATTTTTCGAATAGGCGGTTCATTCACTTAGTTCAGATTCCCTCTGAAATAATACATCTAGGCGATGTTTAGCAATCTCTGCTAACAAAAAGAGAGACAACTGGACATTTTCTGTATTTTGATGCAACGTGGTATATGAAGTCTTCTTGTCAAGATATCAAACCTGTATCTGCTCAAGCCTGTAGATCTAACTTTCAGCTTAAAGACATACTGGGGCAGCCGGGCGGTGGCTCAGCCTGTAATTCCGGCGCTTGGGAGGCTGAGGTGAGTGAATTGCCTGAGCTCGCAGGTTCGAGACCCGCCTGGGCAACTTGGCGAGACCTCATCTCTAAAAAATAAAAATAATAATAATTTAAAAAGATACACTGGGGAGAGTGGGACATGCAAAATGACACCATGGAAACAATCAGCAAAAGCAAGAGTGTAGGAAACGCTACAAAACCGTCTGATTTCTTAAAAAATAAATTTCAAAGGGGAGAAAAAAAATAAAGTAAGGGGAAGTTAAAGATTAAAGAGGACTTAAGAGATTTAGCTCAAACACCATCCAGGATCTTGCCTGAATCATGCCATGAACAAAACACCTGTTAAAAAAAGAGAAATAGAAGAAAGAAGGAAAGAAAAAAATAATAACGAAAAGAATATTTTGCAACCAACTATTTTTATATTTTAAATTATTGCTAAATTGTTAAATGTGATAACAGTATTTTGCTGATAGTTCTTGTATTTTAAAGATAAATATTAAATATTTGTGTATTAAGCTATATAATGTCTGGAATTTGCTTCAAAATAAACCATGGGGGTTGGAAAAATGGATCAACAAGATTGGTCAGGAGTTAATAAATGTTGTAGTTGGTGACGGGTGCATAGGAATTCACAAGACTATCCCATTTTCTTCTGTGTTTATAAATATTTGTAATCAAACATTTTCTAAAAATTACGAGTTTTTTATTCTTGTCCCCTGTCTGCCCAGTTTCCAGTTCTCCCTAGGACATAGCCATTTGTATTTGCTTGTGCATCTCTTTAGAGTTTTTAGGCAATGTATTCTTTTTATCATTAGAAACATTAAAATAGACACTATTTTAAAAACGCAGATTTCTAAGGAAGCATCTAACTTTCAGCCTATCAGTTGACAGTTATTTGAGTTTATTCCACAGGACCGATATTCACTTCCTTTCTGACTCCCATGGACACAGCACCAGATCCTTGGGACCAGGGTAAGTGCTTGAGAATAATGACAGCAGACTCATTTCTGGTGACTGTTTCCATGGGAATGAGAATGAATCAGCAGCAGAAAACTTAAATTTCAGCCTGGGGGGTCACAGAAGGCCATTCCAGTTTCAAAGGGTTGTGGCTGTTTACGGCTTTTATGTTTCGAGGATGAAAAATATCAAACATAAATTTACTTCATGGAAGAATATTACCTAATCCTGTGTGTGGAAATCCAGCCATCACTCAAGGAGCTCTGACAAGCATTCTGCCGATACATAGAGCCGTGATTTTGAGTGGCTGCTAACACCATCATCTTCCTTACGACTGTGATTGTTCTGCAATTCTGTCATTCCGTAGCATTAAGAGTGAAAGGTATATTTATGTGGGTTTTGAAGAATGTTGGTTTACAACTTTGAGCAATTCTGTGGTGACTTTCTGAGGACTAATTGGAATGCAATAAATTGCAAAGCTGAAAATTGGGATTAATTCAAATTAATCTTTGACAAGGAGTAATACAGAAAAGAGTTTGAGGAAGGATAGCAGTCTCAAAAATTCTTAAATGAAAATAAGTTTGGGGAAAAGTTATTTAAGGGTATTAGAAATAATTTAAATCATTATGCTCAATCCAAAGTCTGTTTGTACATCTGTCTTTTTATTGTTTAGTAATACCAGACTGTGGTTACAGAACAATGCATGGTCTCTTTTTTATGCATATCCAGCAGCATGAATCTTGGCAATATATCATCTGAGAAAATTGTTTTTTGGGTGATGAATTACCAGGTTAAGAGCTGTATAGTCCTGCTATCATGCCTTCATTATCAGAGCATTTTTAAAAAATATGTTTTTATACGATACAGGAGTATTTCATGATAAGAATTAATATAACACTTTAACAAACAGTTTAAGAAAGTTTCTGTGATAGTTTCAGGTTTACACTCAACAGCATCACATAGTCAATGTAGATAATAACATTAATAGCAATATTTTTAAAGCTGTGTAATTAACACCTACTTATATAAGTGAAACACAAGCAAAGGAATAATACAAAGGTGTTTTAAGCTACTAATTCATTAGAATGGAGAAGGATAAATGAATTTCATGCACAGCACCAGAAGACAGTAAAATTAATTCCATTTTGTTCAGTTGGAAAATGTGTGTGTGTGTGTGTGTGTGTGTGTGTGTGTGTGTGTGTGTACGCACATGTGTGTGCCAGCGGGGACAAAGGCAGCGACAGTACAGCTGCACTAAAAAAAAAACACAAAAGCTCGTAATTTTTTTTCTTTTTGCTCTGGTTTAAAGAAATACATAACCACTCAAGTGATTTCTTAGGTAGGTAAACTTCAGAACTCCCTATGAGGCATGAGACATTCAGAACTACTTAACATAATGAATAGTTATTACTATTTGCAAATCCCCAGGCTTAAAATTTGGGGAGGGTCAAAACATGCAGTGAAGACTCAGAGTAAGCGACACAGAGGACGAACAACAGTGAAGTGACACAGAGGGCGAACAACAAAGGAACAACCAATAACTAACACGAAACAAGCTGACAGCAACGACTCACAGCCAACATGTGCCAAGTGGAAGGAATCGAAGGGCAGAGACAATGGAGATGACCGGCCTCACGAAAAACAATGGGGATGTTTGAAACCTGGGAAAACCCTTGGCAGTGTTGCTTTGACTATTGGGTTGTTACCCCCGGTTTTTTCCTAACAGTTTCACATGTTTACATATGTCCATTTCGACCATTGTCTTTGAGCAACATTCTGATCATCTTTGCTACTACATTTGCAAACTGAGAATGATTTAGGGAAGAATTGAGTTATCCTCTATCAGTACATAGTCTTTTTTGTCCTTGCAGGGTACCCCAAAAAAACACCAAAACCTTGGGTGTCAAGTCCGTCTGTGTTTCAGCTAGCTTGCAGTGTCTACATAAAGTCTTACCACAGAGCTTTCCTGCGGATATAATGCTCCCATCAATACAAGTCCTGACACTGCGCCGGTGTGTTAGGGGAGCTTGGAGCTTGACAAGTATTTGACAACCTGTTGAAGAAACTGAGGCTGAAGAGTTACGTAATGTATCCAAAGTCATCTGCTCAGTAAGTGACAGAACTGGGATTTAAAACTCAGGTTTCTGATTCTAAACCTATGTGTCTCGACCCTCTGGAACTCTTTCTTTTAGATTCAAAATACATGCCGAGTATTGAGCTCGAGTCCACTTAAAGACAATAAAATCACCTGAGTAACTATGAAAAGACCATATCAGAAAGGAAGCAAGTTTTAAATACAGGACTTTGAGTGCCTCTCTGGCTTTAGAATTCAGCCCAGGAAAAAAAAAAAAAGAAAAGCAAAAACAAAACCAACCCTACCAACCAGGCTGCAAGATCTGTGTCCTTTGTGTGAAAATTGTTCGGCGGCATAATATAGGCATATGTCTTGGAGTGGACTTTGGAATCAGAAGATGGACTACGCTACTGGGAAATCGGTTGCAGTCCTTCCCCGGATCATAAAATGCAAGTTTATGCCAGGATGACATATGGGGCTGGCGGCCTTCCTGCAGGGAACTAAATTCAGAGGGATATTTCAGGGTCTCATTCCCAGGGAGAGCACTGAGTAATTGGGCATTCATCCATTTCTTATCTTTCAATCAATAAGTATTCGTCAAGTGCATTTTAAGTACATTTAACTATAATTTAAGTAACATTTCCTCATCTGTAAAGCGGGGATAAAATAGAACCTATCTCATAAAGTTGTGATGCTTAAATGTGAGTGTGTGCAGAGTGCTTAGAACAAGAAGCATGAAGTAAGAGTTCAATCAATGTTAGCAGTGATGATCAGATTTTTACAATGTACCCAGCACTGCACCGGGTGCTGGAGAGTCAGAGATGAATTTGACATTAGTCCTTTTCTCGGGAAATTCACAACTTAGTAGAGGGAGACCTACTTGTAAAGTCACGAAGATAAGGCAGTAGAAGGTAATGTAAGCTGCACAAAGAAGGGAGTAGCCAAGTGTATTTGGAAGCCAAGAAAAGTTCCACGCAGGAGGTGACGATCTGGGTCTTGAAGGATAAGGGACTTTGTCTTGTCAACATCGAGGAACTACTCACACACTTTCAGCAAAAGATCATTATAAACAGATGTATGCTGTATGCTTTAGAAAACTCATGGGTAAAAGTGTGAAAGAGAGTCCCTCATGGGGCTGGAGGGAGACAGAAGGTATGTGACTGGAGTCAGGAAGAGTAGTCAGACCAGGCAAGAAATGAAAGTGGCTTGAACTGTGAGCCACGACAATGGTCGTGGAGGGACGACACACCCAAGGGACTTCAGGAGGATAATGTGGAGAAGATGCTGGGCTCCTTGGGCGAGGCGGCAGGGGAAGTCAAGGGTAGATGCTATTATTTCTGACTTAGGGGCTTCTCAGTATGCTCAAGAGTGTGGGGAATGGAGGAGGAAAAGAAAGAGCAACAAATGTGGAAAGATAGATAATGACTCGCCCTTTGAGCACAGGAAATGTAAGATGCTGCTAGGACAACCCGGTGAAAATATGCAGTAGGCCACTGGATGGATGACTTTTGAATGTGAGGGAGTGGTGAGGCTAGAAATACAGATTTGGTGACCGCCAGTGCATTGATGGACACGGAAACCACCAGTGAGATGTCTGAGAGATCCTATAAACAGAGGAGCGAAGAGGCAGAAAACCATCCTTTGGAGAAATCAACATGTAAGTATGAGAAAGAGAAGCCTGAACATAAGTCTGAAAAAGAATAGCCAAGAAGACAGAAGCTGAATTAGGAAAGAGTGCTGTCACGAAATGCCACAGGCAGTCCAGAATCTCAAGAAGATCATCGGTGTACAAAACCATGAAAAGTACAGCATGAAGCCTGAAAGAAACCTATTGGATTTGAAGATGTGTTATTGCTTCAGTCTTTGCTAGGGACTGGCAAAGGTTCACTAGATTTCCTGACATATGTAGACATATGTGTGTGCGCGTGTGTATGTGTTAATGTGTGTTTGCATGTGTGTGTACATGTACCTACAATAACTATATTTCTTCCTAAATTGCTACCTTCATAAGATTGCCTAAATACTTTTCATCACATGTGTCCCTACTGCTGACGTTTTTAGGGCTGTCATATATCTGTGCCTGATATGATAGTCGAAGCATTCATGTGTTGATTCTAAACTTTAGGAAGCTAAATTGGTAATGTCTTTTAAAGCTTTACTGTAATCACATGAACAAGTAAGAGCAGTTCCCTCAAGGGTCCTTCTTCCTAAGGAAAATGACTTTTAGCCAAGAGGAGAGGGCCACCCACTTGATGATTTCAATCACATCCACTCACAAAATGCCCTGAAAAGTCCCTGTCCTAACAGGAAGATCTGCCAAGTGTTCCTCAAGTCTGTTCAGTACGAAGCAGTGTCCCTCCAACTTCTACCACGTGGTGACCTGTTTCCAAGAATTTTAAAGAAACATGAGGCCAGACTCGGTGGTTCAGCCTGTAATCCCAGCACTTTGGGAGACTGAGGCAAGTGGATTATCTGAGCCTGAGGGTTCGAGACCAGTCCGAGGCCTCGTTTCTACAATAAATAAAAAATTAGCTGGGCATGGTAACTTTCGCCTGTAGTTCCGGCTACTTGGAAGGCTGAGACAGAAGGATCGCTGGAGCCCAGCAGGTCAGTGCTGGGGTAGCCATGAGTGTGTCACTGCACTCCAGCCTGGGCGACGGAGTGAGACTCCAACTCAAAAAAAAAAAAGAAATATGAAAGAGATGGCTATTATGTAGGCTTCTCCATGGTAAGAGCAGATTCTCAGCACTGCAGGTCTTCAAGCTCTGATTTAATACATGCAAATTCAAAAATATCAATAGAAAACCTATATTTGAATTTTTAACCTTTGAAATAGTTATAAACTCACTGGAAGTTGCAAAGATCATACAGAGAGATCCCAGAGGTCATTCCCCCCGTTTCCTCCAGTGCTTACATCTCATGTAACTATAGTACAACATCAAAACCAGGAAGTTGACATTGGTAAAACGTGTGTGATAGCTCTATGCCATCTTATTGTGTGAGTAAATGTAGTAATTCTAGAGCCCTTGTGACAATCAAGACACAAAACTATTCCATCACCACAAAAGCATCCTTCATGCAACCCTTTTTATTATTTCAAAAATGTTATAAAGGCTGAGCACAGTGGCTCACGCCTGTAATCCCAGTGCTTCGGGAGGCTGAGGTGGGAGGATTGCTTGAGTCCAGGAGTTCAAAATCAGCTGGGCGACATAGTGAGACCTCATCTCTACAGAACATTTAAAAAAATCAGCCAGGTGTGGTGGCACGCACCTGTAGTCCCAGCTACTTGTACTCAGGAACCTGAGATGGAAGGATCACCTGAGCCCAAGAGGTCGAGGCAGTAGTGAGTCATGACTTGCCACTGTACTCCAGCCTGGGTGACAGAGTGAGACCCTGACACAAATAAATATGCTACAAAAATGGAATCATAAAGCATGTGCTCTTGTTATATTGACTTTTTTTACTCAGCAGAATGGCTTGAGATCCATCCAAGTTGTTGCAAGTATCAATAATTTGTTCCTTTTTATCTCAGAGTAATCCATGATATGGACGTATCACAGTTTGTTTAATCATTAATCCAGTAAAGGACATTTGGGCTGTCTGCTTCTTCTAGCTATTACAAATAAAACTGCAATGAACACTCATTCACAGATTTTTATTGGACTTAACTTTTGATTTTTCTAAGATAAATGCCAAGGAGTGTGATTGCTGGGTTGTATGGTCAGCGTATATTTACTGTTTGGGTTTTTTTAATTTAAGAAACAACTGAACTATTTTTCAGAAAGATTATATATCATTTTACATTCCCAACAGCACTGTATGAGAGGTTCTGTTTTTACACATCCTCAAAGACATTTACGTTGTCATTGTTTTTTATTTTAGCTGTCCTAATAGGTATGCGATAGAGCATTGTGCTCCTAACTTGCATTGTTCTGATGGCTAGTGATGCAAAACATGTTTTCGTGTGTGTGTGTGTGTGTGTGTGTGTGTGTGAGTGTGTGTGTGTTTGTGTGTGTGCTTGCCATCTATGTTATCTTTAGTGAAATGCCTCTAGGTCTTCTGTTCACTTTCTAATTGAATTATTAGGAGAGGTGTGTGTGTGTATTACTGTCGAGTTTGGACAGTTCTTTATATGCTATATACACCAATCTAGAATAGGATATCTATATATTCTTTGTCAGATATGCAAATATCTTCTCCTAGTGTGTAATTTTGTCTTTTCATCCTCGTAACAGAATCACAGAACAACATTTACACTTTGATAAAGTCTAATATATCAATTCTTTCTTTTACGATTCTTATTTTTTATATGTGTGTCGTGTCTTATTTGGATTTTAGGGTTGATCATTTACTTGAAATGGATACTTATTGAAAAATCAGTATTGAGTCCAAAAAATTATCCTACTTGAAAGACAGATGTCTGGAATTTGCTTCAAAATAATCCAGTTTCGAGGGGAAAGTGAGGAAAAAGTAGGTGGAAGTATAGGTGAATGAGAATATTCTTGAGTTGATCATTGTTGGAGCTAGGAAGATAGGTACATCTAGTTCATTATATTATTCTTTCCACTTTTGTAAAATCTGAAATTTTCAAAAACTGCTTTAAAAAGAAACACGTATCTTTTTACTAAATAACCCAGTTTGGGAAACTGCCCTAAGGAAAAGATTAAAATGTTGGAAGAAGAAAGCTATTTGTATAGGGATGTTTATAGCAACATTATTTGTGAAAATGGAAAGACAAATCAAAAACAATACAAATAGCTGATGATTAGGGAATGGTTTTATATCTATGGTATATCATCGCAATGTACCATTATGGAGCCATTAAAGTGATAAATGTGAAGACTGAAGATACACGAAAAGTTTTTTTTTATTACAAAATAATGTTAGACAGGGAAAACAAAACACAATCTTTCAACTGTAATTTAGCCAGATATGATATTGAAATAATATGATTTTATGTTTCTGGAGCAAAATTGTTTCCCTTAAACAATTTAATGATCATTTTGGTTGCCATAAACAACAGAGTATGGCAAGAAGATTCTAGCCCACATTGGCAGGTCTAGGCAGTAGGGCAAAGAGGTCTCTTGTTCTACCACCTCAGCATGAGAGTAGATGGCAGCAGTTCTCTCACCCCCAATATATGCCCTCAAGCATTTTGATAATATGTTTAAAATCCCTGACAGTTATACACTAGTGTTTTACTGAGGTTTTTTTTTAATTTTTTTTTTACGAAATTTTTACTTTGTTTAAACGTTTTTAAAAAGGGATATGCAAGTGCAAAAGACATTAAATTTTAAGTCAGTAAATGATGATTTTTTAAATTATATAGCTTATCTAGAAAGTAAACTAAAGAGAGAGAGAAAGAAGAGATTCACCTCCCCAGGTAGAGAAGAGGGCCAAAGCTTAAGAAAACATGGCCTGGCCATAGCTCAAAGAGCACATGGCCGCACCACAGCTTAGCAAGGCAAGGGCCAAAGAGCAAAATTTTAAAAATTACTAAAAAGAGGACTTCAAAAAACTCATGGAAAAATTGAATTAAGAGATAAAATTTAAAATGTAAATTTAATTTTCTCAACATAAGCTCCATCAAATTCAAGACACTTTTGTAAGTAATGATTCTAGCCACTTAGTCCATCCTGAAAGAACTAAGGATCCTGGGAGTTTAACATATCAGTGCCATCTTTTTTACATTATAAACTGACAGGTGTCCTTTCCAGATTTTTTTTAAGATTAGGAAACAAGAAGAAGTCAGAAGGAGCCAAATCAGGGCAATAAGGTGGATGCCTAATGATTTCCCATGGAAATTCTTGCAGCAAAATTGTCCTTGTTTGATGAGAGGAATGAGCAGGAACATTCTTATTATGGTGAAGGACTCACTGGTAAAGGTTTCCCAGGCATTTTTCTACTAAAACTTTGACTTTCTCAAAACACTCTCATAATAAGCAAATGTTATTGTTCTTTGGCCCTCCAGAAACTCAACAGGCAAAATGTCTTGAACATCCCAGAAATCTATTGCCATGACCTTTGCTCTTGTCCAGTCCTCTTTTGCTTTAATTAGACAAATTTCACTTCTTGGTAACCATTGCTCTGATTGTGTTTTCTCTGCAGGATCATACTGGTAAAGCCATGTTTTGTCTCCTATTACGAAGAAATGCTTCAAGATCTTGATTTCACTTGTTTAAATTTTCCACTGAAAGTCCTGCTCTTGTCTACAGCCGATATGGACACAACAGTTTTGGCACCCATTGTAGGAAGTTTGCTCAATTTTAATTTTTCTTTTTCTTTTTCTTTTTTTTTTTTTTTTGAGTTGGAGTCTCACTCTGTCGCCCAGACTGGAGTGCAGTGGCCGCTCCCGGCCACCACAGCCTTGACCTGCTGGGCTCCGGCGATCCTTCCGCCTCAGCCTTCCAAGTAGCCAGAACTACAGACGTGCACTACCACACCCAGCTGATTTTTTATTTATTGAAGAGATAAGGTCTCGCCAAGTTGCCCAGGTGGGTCTCGAACCCGTGGGCTCAGGCAATTCACTCACCTCAGCCTCCCAAAGTGCTGAGATTACAGGCTAAGCCACCGAGCCCAGCCAATTTTAATTTTTCAATCAGAATTGTGTAAGCTAAACCAGTTGAGCTGTCTATGGTGTTGGCTATTTTTTGTGCTGTGAATCATTGATCCTCTTCAGTTAGGGTAAGAACAAGATGAATCTCTTCCTTCACAAATTGATGTAAATGGTCTGCTGCTGTGGGTTCCATCTTCAACATCATCTTGTCCTTTCTTAAAACAAGTTACCTGTTTGTAAACTGCTGATTTATTTGGGGCATTGTCCCCAATAACTTTTGGCAAGCATTAATGATTTCACCATTCTTCCATCCAATCTCCACCATAAACTTGATGTTTGTTCTAGCTTAAACTTTAGCAGAATTCATGTTTCTTTGATAGAAACTCTTTTCAAACTAATGTCTTTTCCTAAGTGCCTCAAACTAGATCCTGTTCAGACGTGTTACAGCAGGTTAGTATAAGTGTATTTTTGTGCAAAGATATTGAAATCCATGTATAATTTTTTCAGAATCTTCACTTTCCATGAACTTTTTGAAGACTCTCATAGTTTACTTGATTTATAACTTGAGGGAGAATTGGTTTTAGTGTATTGTAATGCTCACACATGCTTCCTGGATAAATGTGGTGAATTAGGAGAAGAATCAGATCATGTTTTTAAAGGCAACAAATCTAATTGGTGCTGGAAACTGTGGTGGTTTTTAAATCTGTCCACAAATGTTTTAATATACCTGTCTTCAAAAGGTGAAGCGTAATTCCCCTTCCCTTGAGTATGAGTTGGAATTAGTTACTAGTGAAACACAAAGAATACAGAGGTGAAGGTTTGTAACCTCCAAGATTAGGACATAAAGGGATGTGACTTCCCTCTTGCCCTCCTCAGATCACACAACTACCATGTCATTAGGACACTCAAGCTGCCCTTAGGAGAGGTTCATGTGAGAAGGAACTGAGGTCTTCTACCAGCAACCATGTAACTGAGTTTGAAAGCAAATCCTCCAGTCCTCTGAAAGCCTTCAGATAACTATAGCCTCAGATAACATTTTGATTGTAACTTCATGTGAGGCTCTAAGTTGGAATCACCCAGCTAAGCTGCACCTGAATTCATGACCCACCGAGACTGTGAGATCATTAATTTCTGCTGTTTCAAATCACTAAATTTTGGAGTAATTTGTTACCTAGCAATAGATAATATAGAACTTTTTAGAAGGCTTCTAGAAATTTTATTTAATGTGGCTTTTAAGAATCTATAGTCAGTGGCATTTCACTGATATCTCTTAATCCCTGAGAATCTCCCATGAGGCTGTGATTTTGCCAGCTGAAATTTTGCCAGCTAGAAAAATTTTCAGAAATATAATTCTACAAATGTAAAAAGATGTCTATATTTAAAGCCTATATACTCATGTGATGTGGACTATAACATATTTGTGATATAAACAATAATGCTAAGGCGAAAAGAATTTGTGAGTACTTTACAGACATTTAAATATTAACAACTTAAAATATAGTTAATATTAGTTCCAAAATTTTTTGTCTAAAATGTTTAATCGTTTGAAATCTGTTTTATTTGCAATTTTTCCCTTTAATAATTACACTGAAGAGAAGGAAAGGGAAAGGAAAGATGAATAGATTATATAGCCTGAGAAACAGAGGACCCTATTTCTCATGTGACACACAGTTTCAGATTTTCAGGACAGTGTCCCTTCTTTCTTGGCAGGCGAAAGTATTATTGTTTGAAACATGTACCCGTGTTGTATATTTTTAAGAAAGCAACATAATATGACATATCCTATGCATAATTTAAGACTTCTTGTCATTGATTTCTGTGATTTTTTTTCTGTGGTCAGATTTAGATACTTTCCCTTCCTCAAGATTTTCAGCTAATAGCTACCATCATAGAAATGTTCTGGGATCTTGAAAGAAAGTCTATAGGTGTCACAGTCTTTGGCTTTTTTCATAACCAGTATTCTTCATACTAGTTTCTTCATATTAGCATACTAGCAGACTTATTCTGCAATGACATTATAGGTATTCTCCATAAGAGAAGGTTTACATTTCATCTTAGGAGCAATCCAATGAGAAACACATTCTCTTTTAAATACCACCACAGTAGTAATGTATTGAGAAAGACTTTTCAGGGAGTGTGAGGATATCCATCTATATTGGGCTGAGTAAAAGGGAGATGGGACTTGGAATAATAATTATGTACCATAAAAGCCAGACTTAGTTAACTCAGGGCAGACAAAAGCTTTCCTCATGCTGAACAACCATAAAATGATAAATTCTAATGATAAAAACCAAGCCTGATTAATGTTTCTGACTTAAGAAGCAATTTAACTAATGTAATTGAAACGGAATAAGGGGATAGTACCAGAAGACATTTAAGCAACCTATTCCTCAGGTACAATGTTAAGGTACCTTGTGGAAGCAAGAATATTTGCTTTTTTCCTGGACTTTGGAGAATACAAAGGTATGAAAGCCATATGTTAATTTGACAGTATAATAGGAAATCTCCGTGTTGAGTGGCTTTTAGTAATGAATGAAACTGTGAAGAACTCATGCCTATGCCCATGAGATGTTTAACGTATTCATAAGTGGTTTCTGTGTCATAGAAAGCATACTCCTACAACTTTCAAAGAGGTGACCTGTCAGGTAAAGCATAGGATTAAACCTCAAAATGTGGAAGAATTAGAGGCCAATGCACAGAGTTTCAATAAGAATAACATAAGCCTTCTTGGGAAAACATAGACAAAGAAACATCGATGTACAGTGTGAGACTTATCAAGGAAAAATATGGAATTAACAGTTCACTAAAAGTTACCATGGTTTATTGTTTTTAAGAAAAAAATGATGATAAGATACAAAATTTTAAATGCGGAATATGTGACAAATTATACTTCAAATTATACTATGTCTTAGCTGTACCCTTATTTCTTTTGTTTGCTACTTAAGTGGTGCAATATATGTAAGACTCTATTATGCACCATGTTTAATAACAGCTAAAATACACAGCTAATCTCACATAGTAAACATAGAAAATGATGTTTTACATCGGTAGCTCTATAAATGCAGAAGTGCATAGTATCTGGCATGAAGCTCCAAAGAGTGACTAACACGACAGTGTGTTACTTCTTGTACATGACGATGATGCTATTGTCCTTCCATGGAGAGGCTTAAATTTTGTGATATTCCCAGGAGTGGTGTTGACCTACTTAGGATCTTTCTTCTGGCCTATGTCATGTTTTTCATTAGCTAAATGATGAGGTAGAGGTGAAGGTCAGAAGAAGGGAACAGAGGGAGGTTAACGGATTGTCCCAAGGCCACAGGCATACACGCCTCACAGAGCTCTAACTAAATTCCTTGACTCACAAAGAAACTCTGAAGGAATTGATTTGTTGTGTTTGGATAAGAGGAAGCTGTGAACTATCTCCTACTGACAGTCTTAACAATGTATTCGGAGCTACTCAGGAAGTGTTGTCCAACTGTTCTTTATTCTACATAGAAGCGTAACTTACACAGAGGAGATGATCTTTAAAACTGTAGCTGAACGAACATCTGATACAACATAAGTCATTACTGCAGTGTAAGAGAAAGAGGTGGACTGATACTTTTTTGGTAAGGGGTGGACTTTGAAGGTTCCTTCCTGAAAATAAAGAAACAGATCTATGTGACTCTATGATTCCCAAAAGCATAGACTTCTGCTCCCAAGGGCAAGATGAAGTAAAAAGCAATGTTACTATTGATTTCACACCCTGAAATATCAAGATGTCAGGTTATTTTTATAGAAGTCATACTGGTTATATAATTTTTCAACCGAAAGATAAATTGCATATTTTAATCATATCGATTAGCATTTTTCCTCCCAGATGTTGTCTAATATATCTGGTATGAAAATATATTGGGATACACTGGGTTGGTATTAAGTGTTTAGGGGTGATGGACACACTTCTCCGGGGAAGAAGGGATCTAGAAAAGTACTCTGAGGATAAAGGTAGCCTTTTCAAATGACACCCCCATATTCACACTAGCCCCACTGAGAGTCTTTATTGTAGGAATTCATTGTTATTGATGGACAGCAGTGAAGAAAGAATTGAATACCACAAATTTGTAGATCAACACAAGATGAATCTGATTAAGAGCTCAAGTTGTGAGGGTAAGCCAATTGGGTTCAAATTTTGACTCTACTGCTCCTTAGTTGTATGACCTTGGGAAAGCTACCTAACGTCTCTAAGCATCATTTGAAAAATGGGGATAATAACAGAAACGTGCTTGCAAGTGAAAATTGAGAGGTTTAAATGTATAAAGAAAGTCAGGCACTCACCACAGTGACAGCACATAGCTTAACTAGCACTCAATAAGTATTAGACAGCATGGTTATCACCCCCAAAAGGATTTGAAAGTCTCAGATCTGTTTGAGAAGAAAGAATGCTATTCTAAAAATGTCATTCAAGAAATGTCTAAGTAGCTGAAGGTATTTTCTCTTAGAAATTGTAAAGGAAATTTTTCTATTGGGTGGAATTTGACTAAATACTCTCTAAATTTTCATGTTACATTCTAGAATTCTTTGAAATGCAGTTGAATACAGACACGTTTGCCCCTTTGGCAGTCTGTATAGAGCAAACACCGTGTGAGCGAATGATGATTATATACTTAGTAATTTCAGCGTAATTCAGAGTTCATGGGTCAGGTTCATGCCTATAATTTTTTTTTTAATCTCATTTGTCCTCAGCTGGCCTGATTCTCATTATCTGTGAAGATTCCCGTGGAATGATTTATCAAACTTTCCAACAAAACTCCCGAAAGTCAGCCTGTTGGTCTAGGAGAAAATAAATGCCTATACTGAATTTTATTTTGCCTAAAATATTGCCACCCATGGCAATATTGAAGGAGCTCAAAGTCCTTCCCAAGCCGGTCCTAAATTATACAGTCATGTTTGCTTCCCTCTAACTGTTCACTCAAGGCCATAGAACTGTTCCTTTCATGGGGAATAGAACCATGCTCCTCTTCATCTCCCTGCACTTGAAAGTCTTTCCAAGGGCAGTGCCGGTTCCCTGCTCTGGCCTTGTCAAAACAGATCTTTCTCTCTCTTCCCCTCCGTCCCTTCCTTTCTTCCTTCCCACCATCATCTGCTTGCCCTCCATTCTCATTCTCTCTCTCTCTCTCTCTCTCTCTCTCACCTCCCCCCACCCTTACTCTCGACCTCGACCTCAACCTTGATCTCCCTTTCTCTCTTCTCTCCCCTCCATGGCCTCTGGGATCTGTTCCATTCCCATGTTGCTTCAGACAGCGTGCTATTGGTTGTTGGATCACTTCTTTTATGTCTGTATGTTGTCTCCTTAACGAGACGGTACCTTGCCTGAGAAAGGTACTGCACTTTTTGGCCTCATCACAGGCTGGGCATATGGGGCTTCAGTAGACAAGGAGGATCCCCTTGAATTGTCTTTTGGGGGCAGGCATCTGGCAGTACAGGCCTCCCCCGCAAGGTAAGTGTTCTAGGGACCCATCGGCATCAGTGTACCAGCGAATGTTGTTGTGAGAGGCTGAATTCAGCTTCAGTGAATTCTTTTTTTTTTTTTTTGAGATTCCTTTCTTGTGTTTGCCCATTTTATGATAGGTGATTTACAAGTGCACCTGCCCACACCACGCTGAATGTTCAGTAGTTTTGGACCAAAACCAGCATGACCTCCATACCCTATCCTCTCTATTCACTTGATCTCACCTTGAGCAACTTTTTTTTGTTTCCCTGGTTGAAAAAAATCCTCAAAGGGAAACATTTTGCTTATGTGGAAGAGGTGAAATAAAAAATGGCAGAAACCTTAAAAGGCATCAAAATTGATGAGTTCAAAACCATTTTGAGCAGTGAAAAAAGCGTCTTGATAGGTATATTGCATCAGAGAGTACTTTGAAGGTAACAAGTTTAAACATGTAAGAGTAAGTACATAATTTTTTATAAATAGATTCTGGGTTTGTGGGGTCTTCCCTCATAGGCATTGCTTGATTGACTCTATAGAATGTTTCCAATTTAGTGAAGCTATGTACTATAGTATCAAAAAAAGAATTATTGTTGGCATTCATTGAAAGCTTATTATGAGCTGGACACTGTTCTAAGTGCGTTAAAAAGCATTAATTTGTCTGATGGTTAACTCATTTTATTTAAATGTATACGTACCATGAGCTAGGTGCTTTGCATATATATACATAATGTCTCGTCTAATCCTCACTTCAACTCAGTAACTATCATAATTATCATTTTAATGATAAGGAAGCAGAGGTTCAAAGAAAGCAAGTTCCCTAGGTTCTATGACTGATTACAGGAGAAACTTGAGTGGTACTGATTGTCAAACTCATGTTGCCTCTCCTACTGCACAGAATCTGCACTGCATAGAATCCACACTGCATAGAATCCACACTGCATAGAATCCACACTGCCATGCAAAACAGGCTGGCCAACATCTGACTCTATGAGACCTTCCTAACGATGTCTCCACTGCCTCTGGGACTAAACCATTGTCCAGACCCTGTTGGGCTTTTGCTGCTGGCAAAGGCACCAGTATAAATTTTTGTGCAGTGTTCAAATGATTTAAGCAATCAGACAGTAGATGAGAAATGCAGGCTATGCTTATGAGGCTGCTGTCAGTGGCCAAGTTGATTTTGTCTATCATGCAGAGCAATTGAGCTCTTGAAATGCTACGTGGGGACAATTCATATTCTGCTGGTTCTGGAACAACAAAATCTTAACGTGTACAGAGGCCTGACCACAAGCAGGGATTTCATGCAGGGAAGCCAATGGGCCACCAGATTGTGCAAAACCCAGTCTGTCCAAATAAATTAATACCAAAACTCTAAACAGAAAGCATATTTCTGAGCATTGCTTAGTAATTTCATCTCCAAGTAATGTAATAATGTAAAAGCAATAACAAGGTAAGACCAGCAGGTATAGGGAAATGGGTTTTCTCAGTCCTTTGCTGGGGGGTATATATTGGAGCCTCCTTTCCAGAGACGAATTGAAAATACACATTGAAATCATACTTCTGAGCTAGTATTCCAGATTCCTCCAAGCTAACTAGAAAAGAAAAAAGACAGTGCGAATCATTTTTTTCAAGGCTTCCATAGTCGTCCGTGGCCAAATCGCCAATCAAATTGAGTGCTCATCTGCATATTTGTTGAATTGGGGGATTTAGGGAGAGGGGGAAGTATTTTTTCATATAATAGGCAACTCAAAAAAGTAAAAAAGATACACAGCACACAGTGAAAACACTCCTTCCCACACCCCATAGCCACCTAACCCAGTTTCCCAGAAGCAACCAGTTACTGATTTATGAATCCTTCCAGAAATATTTTGTGCAGACACACACACACACACACACACACACACACACACACACACACACACACACGTATATACACCCACAGACCACATGAGTATCTTGCCTTGTGACCAGCAATGTGTACACAGTGGTTCCTCAGTATCCCCGAGGGACTGGTTTCAGGATCACTCCTCCTCACCCCCCTCTAGATACCCAAATCCTCAGATACTCAAGTCCCTTCTACAAAATGGCACAGTTAAAAAAGAATCAGAAGAAAAAAATAGCACAGTATTTGCATATAACCTGTGTACATTCTCCCAAATACATAAATCATCTCTCGATTACTTATAATACTGAATCCAATATAAATCCGATGTAAATAGTTATTCTAATGTCTTGGTTTTTTATAGTTGTGGGTTTTTAAAAATATTTTCATTACTTAGTTGGTTGACTCTTGGAATGCAAAACCCACGGATATGGAAGACCAGTTGTATATTTCTTATTCAGGAGATTTGTGTTTTGCAGGACAGTCAACAGAGGTAGAAGACTCTAAGTTATTAGTTACAGGACAGGCACCAAGCTTCAGTGTAAAATTTATATTAGAAACGTACTTTATTGTCTGGTCATTGAGGATCTCATCAATCTCCTACCTTCATTTTGGCTACCTGGAAAGAGTAACCATGAATACACTGTCCTTGGCCACAGATGTTTCCAATTCTCCAGCCTGGACTAGTTGCCTTCTCTGCCCGGGATCCTCCTTCACCGGTATCTGGGAATCCTTTTGTTGGCTCTGTGTTTGTGTGCCTGGTTTCCAGTATTGCTTTATTCTTCCTTCTCACTGTGCTTTCTTCTTTTGATATAGCACATCCTCCAGCAGCCTCTGGAGGAAGCATGAGAGTCAAGTTTTTCCATGTCTGAAAATCTCTTTGTTCTACCTCTTCCCTTGATTGGTACTTTGGCTGAGTATAAAACTTCGAGGTGGAAAATAGCTTCCTTTCTGACTTGGAAAGCATTGCTCTAGTGTTTTTTTGGAGAAATCAGAATCTCTACTAATTCCTGATCCTTTGCAATCCTTTGTCTGCTGAGAGCAGGGACAAATAAACAAAGCTGCTTTCACATTCATCCTTACTATTCTCCCACTCCTGGTCGCAAGGCAAAATAGCCACGGGGCCTGGGCTTCTCCCTTGGGATGGACATGTCTGATGACCTATGAAGTTTCTTTTAAATAAAGCTACAGGTGGGAACTTCTAAAACTCCCGAGTATGAAAAGTGTTTATTATCACTACTGCTTAACGATCATGAAAAGTGTTTTACCCTTCTTTTCCTTTTCCAAAACTCTTCTTGACTCTATCCACTGACTTTGGAAAAACACATTAGTTTTGGCTAATTAGCCTGTCAGATTGAATGAAAAGTCTAAATGACAGAGCATATATTAAAACTATTGCAGGCATCTGTGTTGCAGTGGAGAGAGCTTTGGATCATGCATCTGAAGACCCATGTTTAGTATGTCCCGGTTTTGCCATGTCATGCGTCCTTGGAGTAGCCCATTAACCACTCTGAGCTATGGCTTTTCCTACCTGTAAAATGTAGTGTCCACCTCACAGTGTTGTCACGATAGCTAAACATATTATATGAAGTTGTTCAGTACATTGTACAACGAGGCACTACATTTGTGCAAGAGGCATTCTCCTAGTCATTTAAAATAGGGAAATAATGCTATCTAGTGTAGTTTCCTAGGGAACCCGCTTTAATGTATAGAAAAGAGGATGATATTTGCATATTTATTTATGTTAATGTGGTTCCAGGTTGCTTAGTAACTGTTCTACATAAGTTAATTTTTTGCCGTAATATTTTGTCTAACAAGTCCTGTCTCCCGAGGTATTGTAAAAGTGAACTTTACCCCAGTTCCTTGTCCAAATTATTAGAAATTCCAGATGGATAAGTTGTATTGCACTTTTGCTGTCCTTTCATTTAGAAAAACATAAAATTGCCATTCTGGAGCAGTAAGACTTTTCTGAGAGTAACGTTACTGAAATAGCATTGGGGTTTTGGTAATTGGAAATAAATGGAACCCTGTTATTATTACTTGAAGCTGAATTGGATTTTTTTAATGGAAAATAAAATAAGACAGAAATAACTTAGAGGAAAAAGTGGCGATTTTATTTATTTATATTTTGAAACAAAATTGTGAAGACATATCTTGTAAAAAGTCCCAAACAAGGCAAAAATGACTAAAGATTGTTTCGCATGCCAGCTGCATTTGACATTATACCTCAAGTTCTCTTGCCTTTTCTACCTGCTGCTCTTTAGGTTGGAGACATAGACAAGAAGCATCTGAAAGTTCTGCCATTCAGGAGGAAACACAGTTGAATACTCGTAAATATATAAAAGGGGATTCATTCGAAGTTGAAACTAAATGAGAAGGGTATAGGAGTGGTCTTTTTTCTTCCAGTCACAGATTTCTCTTATCAAAGGGTCTTTATTTCTAAGATTAACACAAATTTATAAAAAGAATTTGGTATAGTTCAGTATTTGGTCAGATAATATTCTTCATTTGACCCGCAAATATTTACAGAGTCCCTACTATGTACCAGGCATAGTTCTAGCTGTTATGAATGCAGTGGAGAATTAAATAGATAACCTTTCCTGCTCTCACAGAGCTTCCATTCTAGTGATTCTCTAAGGTTGAGTCAGGCAAGAAAACCAAGGTGGCAGACATTGCAAAAATGAGGGGAGATGATTCTGCCACTAACATCTTTCTTGTGTTGTCTGAGAGAACTGGAACCCCTGGGCATTTTTTGACTCCAGACCTGATTCCCAAACACCCTGCTGTATACATGGAGAAGGCAAGGAGAGACGCAAGGCAGTCTCAAGAACACAAGTGCATTTGAAGAAATTATATTATCTAACTAGAAAACGCACTGGTCCCCTCCTCTCACCAAAACAAAGAATGGCAAGCTGCCAACCTGAGCTGGTGTATCGGGGGCATTCCAGGATAGCCTTGATTTCTAATCTTCTGTCCTATTCTGCATATGAGGACATTTATATTTGTCACACCATGTTCTCCTAACTCTTGGTTAGGGATCTATGGCCTCTGTCACCATAAAGCAAATGCTGGAACGGCAGCTGAGATGTTTTTTACTCAGCTCTGCCAACACCACACAGCAAAGGCAACGCGAGAGACAGACTGATTAACAACGGCACTAACGACCTGTGATCGCGAGGAAAACATCCATAACTCTCCATATGCAGGAAGCCCAGTGGCATCTGAGGAGAAGGAGACTGGCCTTACGACATCTAAAGTCTTGCAGAGAGCTGTGAGAGAGAGTCAAGCACTACCTAAGCAGTAACCTTTTCTTCCCATTTTCCTGTTGCTTCCCTGATTGGGTTAAGGGAACTCTGACCTTCTTACTGGGACGCTCCAGTGGAATTTCTGGCCCCATCTAACCTTATCTACCCTGCTCCTTTCCATTTACAAATCCTCCACATATAGTCTTCCCTGTGGAATGAGGTCATGGAGACAGAACCAACATAAATATCCATCCAGTGACAAGCTCCTCGATGTAAAACAGCCTCCTGGCTTTGTTGCATTTGTCTGAAGGTTCTGTTTTCTTGTAATAACAAAAGCAGCAAATTATACACACATATATTGGAATTTTTTCAAAGTTCGCTTTGATTTTGCAGGGATAGAGACAATTTTGTTCTCCACTCTCCTTTCTGGTCATTTCCAGAGACGTGACGTCTCACTCGTTTAAGTGATTTCGTTTGGTTAAACATAATTCGCAGACTTTTTGCGCCAAATCAGACCTTACAGGGCATCTAACCCAAACCCTCATTTTACAGACGAAGAAACTTGGACCCGAGGAGGTTAAGTAACTCTCCCTGGTCACAAAGTCAATCAATAGCAGGGCGAAAGGGTCACTGACCCCAACCCCATAGTCATTCCACTAAATACAGGGATACACTGAATAGCATTTCCAGCAGATTCTCATATCCCTGAGATCCTCTCATGGCTTGGGAAGGAAATAAAATCTCTCACAGAGAGATTTCACGGGGAGGGAGGAAAAGCACCCAGGGAGATAGAAGCAGCAAGTTCCCCTCTATCTTAAACTGAAGCTTCCCACAGCATTCAAGGCATTTTGACCACACTCAGAGCATTTCTTCAGTCTATAGAGGGCACAGTTGAGCATAGAGCAATTTTAGGTAGTTATCTTTGTGACCCCCTGTGCTTGAGGACTTTGGTTCATGTAAGGTGCAATATTGAATAATCCAATTCTAAACTGTGTATGATTCTTGACACATAATGTTGTCCTAGCCAAAAGCAAGAACACGCTCTCGCATGTGGTATGGACAGCTCAACTTGGACAAGTGTGAAGAGAAACCCCTTTTCATCACAGTGGGTTTCTAAAACTGATTTCGTATAAAGATGACTGTAATAAAATGGGCCATAGTTGCCATAGGAACATGATCTCTGGAGTTTGGTAGCAGTATTACACGTGTGTGTGTGTGTGTGTATGGAGAAGGGTATATTCTTGACCAAAAAGGAGCTCCCATAGGTAGCACTTAAAATGGATAAAGCCAATTTGCTTACACAGTAGTCCTGCATCATTTATTTGGCATAGAGATGATTTATTAGCTCTCACAAGAATTAATCAAATATTTAATTGGCCATCATCTGGCTTGCCTCCATAGAATTTAGAAGGACTCTGAGGTGTTAATTCGAATAGCCAAGTTTTTTTTAATATGCTACCCACCAACTTTGAACTGCTACCTTTTTCCTCCCCCTTGGAAAAATGTCTCCATAGCAAATAGAATCCTTTAAAATTATTCTGTTGTTCAGAGTTTCTTTTAACGTGGTGGGTGCTTAATAAAATTTTGTTGGTGATAGTAACTGAAAACATGAGCTAACCCTACAATTCTTCCCATCCTCTCCTGCCTCCTTGATTTATTTAAAGCTTCAAGTAAGGACAACTGTTCACCGATCAGTCAAAAACCACCAGGACCTGCAGAACAATAAGAGTCACATCCTTCATTGTCACAGGGCCTACCTGACACTTTGTGGCTGAGCTTTTTGAGCACTTCACATTCGACTGAAAAGCATCAGGCCAATCACCAGCCTTCTAGAAAGGGCATTGTCTGAAAGAGCTCACAGAATTAAGATGGATACAAGCAACAATCTGGCTTCACGAGTACTTTTTTTTCTGGAGTGGGCACATTGTCCCTGGAAATGCTGAATAAAAGGGGTATAAGTGTGGAGAATGTAATTATCAGTGTTGATTAGGCAGCTGGATAATTGGGGCTGACTATGGTGTCTGTATAGCACAACAAGACAGAAATGGTCCTGGTCAATGTAAAATTGGTCAAATTGCTGGATTGTTCCCTCTCTGAAGATCTGCATTTTGACTGCAGTGCGCAAGCATTCTCCAATCATGTGTCCCATCTTTAGATGTGTCTTGAAAGATTCTTTAATCAGGGACTTTATGAACACCTAAATATAAATATTAGGAAATCTTAAAAGGGTTTAATGTGTTACCTAATAAATAATATAAACAAAAATGATAATGCTCTAGCTTCTATCTGATGTCCATCCTAACACTCCCAGGAACGAGACAGCAGGCACACTCATGTACTGAAAGAACAAGTGAAAGGAAATGTACCCTCTCTGTAAAGTAAGGAGATATCCATAATTTTATAACAGCATTCACATTTTGAGGAACCCTAATTACCAGTATTCAGTAACTTGTATTAATTACTCTAGGTTAAGAATTTGGCCAGACACTGTGGCTCACACCTGTAATCCCAGCATTTTGGGAGGCAGAGGAGAGAGGATTGCCTAAGCCCAAGGGTTCGAGACCAGCCTGGGCAACTTGACGAGACTTTGTCTCTACAATAAATCAAAAAATTAGTCAGGCATGGTGGCACACACCTGTGGTTCCAGCTACTTGGAAGGCTGAGGCAGAAGGATCTCCTGAGTCCAGCAGGTCAAAGCTATGGTGACCGTGAGCATGCCACTGCACTCCAGCCTGGGTGACAGAGTGAGACTCCAACTCAAAAAAAAAAAAAAGAATTATTCTCTCTTCATTAGTGACTCTGAGGAATGTAATGTTCTAAAGCAGAACTTATTGATGTGGGGTTCCACAAAACACTTACCCTGTTCTTTTGACTAACCACTGGTCAAAAAGAGCGCTGAACAATACTTGAGTCCTTGATGGTCCCTATGAACTTTCACTGGTACATTTTTTGACAAATTTAAAACTCCAAGAAAACATGCAGTAAAAACAACTTGCTTGACATTAAGTTTTTTTCAAATTGACTTGGCCATGGTATCCATTTTTCAGATTATACCTATCAACCTCTTCAAGTACTCTGTAAAACCTTGTCCTAAAACAGAAATCCTAGAAACCGTCATGGAGAAGTTAATCATCTGATCACCATTTTCTATAAACTCAGGAATCTGCTACTTTACCTCTAAGGTGAGATCACACAAGTCTAATAAAAGTGAACTCCCTATTTCACAAGGATGCCATGACGTAACTACTAGAAACTTCTTCTGTATATAGAGCCTAAACGTGTGTCCCGGGAACATTCACCCATTACTACTATCCTAGTCCCTGGAGCAACAAGGTGAACTTTTATTCTATTAGACAGCCTTTCAAACCCTTAAAGTTCATGATCATGTACATACGGAGTTAATACTCCTCCAGGCTGACGAGCTCTGTTTCTTCCTGTGACATAGTTTTCAATCCCTCAACACCCTAGCTGTCTTCCTCAGCCACGCTCCTCTTTGTCAATGTCTTTCTTAAAATGTAGCCTCACAAACTGCTGGTATGACGGTATGTGGATATAATCTGATCATCAAAGGGGATGATTACCTCCCTGAATATAAGACTTTACTTCACAGATTACCACAGGTTGTGTTTCCAGGAAGAAGACTCCTAGATGGAGATTAGTGTGTGTGATCAGCACCTATGGAAGTCAGAGGAAGTTCAAAGGGAGAAGTTGAGTGGAGATACAATATCAACAGAGGATGTCCCTCAGAACTGGTCAAGTTGGAGTGGACCAAGTTGAGGTGAGAAGACAGGGCTTTTACACCACTTTCTTCTATCATCAATGAGTCATCGGGTGAAGGCCACCCAGAAAGGGGAACCATCTCCTTGAGAAAAGTTGGGGTTAGGAGTTAGGGTCACCCGAGGGCTGGCGGCTGGCCACATTCCCAGCAGTTGAGGTAGTAAGTATTTCATTTCTGAAATGTGTTCTAGACAGCACATGATAGCATTCACCACACAGCTAATTCAGTACCTTGTAGACTTTGGACAGAGTTTCATGTTAAACGCAATTGAAAATCATGACAGGGTTTAAAGGAAGAGAGGAGAATGACATGATTGGTTTCTGCATTTTTTACACCTCACTCATAAAACTGGAGTGCAGCAAGGGTGGAAGCAGAGGAGACAGTCAGGAGGCTGCTGCAGAAGCCCCGATAAGAGGTGACAGCAGAGCTGGAATAATGGCAGTGGATATGAAGAAAAGGGACCACATATGAGATCGATTGCCAAGGGAGAGCGGTTAAGTCTTGCAAATGGCGTGAAGTGGATTGTGGATTAGATATGACTCCAGGGCGGAGGCATGACCCACTGAGGGAACAGGGGAACATTACCAGGATAAGGAACACTGGAGGAGGGGCCACTGGGGATGGGGTTAGGGAGGAGACATGCTACGCTTGATGAGGCATCCAAGTAAAAATATAAAGTAAGCAGCTATAAATATAGATCTGGAGCTCAAAAAAGACATCTGAGCTGGCAGGATAAATTTGGGAGCCCATGGATGCTTATTGAACTTGTGGAAATAGATGGGTATCAGAAAGAGTCTATAGAATGAGAAGAGGAAAAAGAAGAAGATGGCCCAGGACAGACCCCAGTATTGTTGGGCTGGTAGTAGAGGGTGACATACAGGAGACTGAGAAGGAAGGAGTGGTAAGCCAAGCAGAGGGGAAGCCAGAGGGCATGGCACCATGGAAGCCAAATAAAAGAGAGTGGTGAAGGGGGAGGGAGCAGTGCCCAGCGCTGAGCACTGCTGAGGGGAAAAGAGGAAAAGCATGAAATGGCCAAGGGTCATTATTGCTGACCTCGGTAAGCACTGTTTCCGACAGACATAGAAGAAGTGGAGGGGAGAGAAGAGATGTTTCTGCTCTGTTTTGTTGTTGCTATTGTTTTTGCTGTCTTTTCAGAATCTTTCCTTCTGGCTACTGAACACATGGTTTTGGTGGTGAGCCCTCATCACATTGGCTCGCTGGCCTCTGGGAAGTCCTGTGGTCCAGGCCATGCCATTCCTCCACTGTGTCTGTGTCCTATGGCTCCTGTAACAAATGACCAAAAATGGAGTCGCGAAACAAGAGAAATGTTATTCTTCCCTCTTCTGGAGGCCAGAAGTCTGAAATGAAGCTGTCATCAGAGTCACTTTCCCTCTGGAGGTTTAGCAGAATCGCTGTTCCTCACTCTTTCAGTTTCTGGTGGCTGCCGACATATTTCGGCTTGTGTCTGCATCACTCCAGTCTCTGTCTCTGTGGTCACACTTCCTCCTTCTCTTCTGTGCATGGGTCAAATCTTTTCCTGCTATGTATAAAGAGCATTTTAGGGCCCACTTTGCTTGGAGATCTCCTTAGCTAAATACCAAAGTTCATCATTTACAAGGGCTGCTTTCCACACAACTGTAGGACCCAGTGTTGCTAAGTCTTGGCCCCTACATAACAAAGATCAACTTTCCCCAATTTCCGATAAAAGACCTCATTAGAAATGCCTTTAATGTTCATATTTCTACCAGCATTTTGTTCAAAGTAATCTGGATTTCTTTTTCTCTCATGCACCTGAAAAATTCCTCCAGCCTCTGCCTGAAATTTAATTCCAAAGTCATTTACAAATTGTTGGCACTTGTTAAAACATCACGGCACTTCCTGGTGCCAAAATCTGTATTCGTTTTCTGTGGCCAAGCCTCTCCAGTCACAGGACTAGTCTGAGGAGAGGACACATGCCCCAGGACAGGTCAGTCAGGGGTCGTCTATGGGATTTTAAAAACTTTATCTCAAGAGGAAAAAAAAATCCTTATTTATTTTCTATTAGGACTGTTAGCCTATGAGTCTAGGGTTGTGGGCAACCAGGTTCCCACTAATATAGAGACAGTCTATCTAGTCTACTGACTCTAGGAAAAAAATGAAGCCAGCACACTAACAGCACAGATAGAAGACAGGCAGAGAGTGTGAAGTTTCATTCTGAAACCCAGTTTTTCTGTCCTTTTGCCTTTGGGGTAGGACCAAACCTGAGAGTCTCATTGAGAGGTTGGATAAACAAAAGAGAGTGGTCTGAGCCTGCAGTGGTTCCAGCCTTTTTGGCATCGGGAACCAGTTTGGGGGAAGACAAGTTTTCCGCGGATAGGGTAGCGGGGGCGGGGGAAGGATCTCAGGCATTAGATTATCATAAAGAGCCACAACCTAGGTCCCTCGCATGCACAGTTCACAATAGGGTTCAGGTTCATGTGAGAATCTAATGTTCCCGCTGATCTGACAGGAGGCAGAACTCCACTCTCCCGCTGCTCACCTCCTGCTGTGCAGCCTGGTTCCTAACAGGCCACAGACTGGTACCCGTCCACAGTCCGGGAATCGGGGATTCCTGGTCCAAGGGACAGAGGATACCTGGAGAAAGAGTGGCTCAGGGAGAAAGAGGCGTTTGGCGGGTCAAGGGAAAACTGGAAAGGCTGCCCAGGGTTCAGTCATCAGGAGTGACTGGTTGGGGTGGTTGGTGCTGGGGAAATCAGTTCTAGGGAGGTTGGGAAACGAGACCGGAATAGAAAGTGTTTGAAATTGAGAGGGAGGCGAAGGGGCCCAGAAAGAAGTGAGCGCACACACGTGGAGGCATGAGCTTTTCGTAGGAGAAGGAAGAGCACAGAGGAGATGCAGGTAGGATTGGCGATTTGGTGGCAGAAATACGAGGACTTCTACTTTCTCTACAAAAGATGAGGCCAGATCCGGTGACAAAGAGAACAGCAGTAAAGTGTGATGGGATATGGAATGGGGGCGAACTACAGAGCTCAGAAGGGTAGGGATTTTGAAGAAAATGGAGAAGATGGTAAAGTTCTTGAGGACGGTAGGAACGTACCTTACTTGAAAAGCATCCGAAATTGCTGGCGATTTCAAGAGCCTGGCTGAGTAGCTCTGTGAGCCATGTCACACTGCTGCTGATATTAAACGTGGGTCAGCCAAAGTCTCAAGGCCTCCGAAGGGTCATTAATCCTGGCTTCCTCCAACCAGAACAATTTTCACTGAAGGACTTTTTCAAATTCATTTTGCCTTAACTAACAGCAATCTGAGGGCAATATTAGAGTCCTGAGTCCTTGAGAGACGAAAAGGGAAGTGAAAGAGGACAGTAAAGATGACTGGGAGGTCCTGCAGACATCCTTGGACAGGGACAAGATTTCCTGCGATAGGAATATTCTCTGTTTTTCTGCTCTGCTCACTGGAGAGGAATTTCATCTTGCCAACTTGTTAGCCTGTGATGCTGACTGGGGATGGAACTCGGGGAACGAAGGAGTGTTGGGCTGTAGATAGTATTAAGATGGGTTCTTGATCAAAAAGAAGGAATAAAGGCAGAAAGAGAAAGGAAGAAAAATCAAAGACCATGTTCTAACAGAGAGAGTTTGGTTTTATTTTTAATTCCAAAGAAATTGAGAGTAAGAAGGATGATCAAGGAAGCAGCCACCAGTCAGTGGAGGACACCAAATAGGAAAGAAGTGACTAGAGATGATTTTCCAGATGTTTCATCCTGCATTTAGGATGAGTCTCTATTGTGAGACCATTGTAGATGGATCATTCACATTTCTGCATTTCTTGCGAATGTTCCAGGCCCTCTTTTTTAGAATGTCTGTCCAGCAAAAAGCCAGGGAAGATAGAGATGATATCTCCCTCCAGCTCACGGAGCAGGTGTGCTTACTGCCCAAATATAAAAATGTCAGATTCCCAAATCTCAGAATTCCTCTCCTATAACGCAATCCACTGTGTATGCAAATGTCATTTGGCCCCCTTTGTGTCACCACGGGAGAACTGAAACGAGGGAAACTGGAACAAAAACGCTAATACCTGACTGCTACTATTGCTGTGAGAGATAAAGTAGTCTTCTCCTCAGATCCAGGAATCTCGTGTCTTCTACTTGCATACTTGTTAGCCTGCAAGTAGGGTAAAATCTCAGACCCTTCACAGTTCTTGACAATACCATCCATCCATCCATCTACCAGGTTTTTAAAAGACTAAAGCACAAATTAGAATTATTTAAATCTTATTCTTCGGTCAAACGGTTATTTCTTGAGTTGAAATCATGAAGAGACTAGGCTATAGCAACAGGACCGTGTGGGCCCCACTTTTGCTCAGGTTATATCCTGCCTCCATATTTTTCTGTAGTCAGACTACACTTACCCTTAACAGTAGGTGAATGCCACAATATGATTTTTATTTCTGTCTCTATCTCGCCACACTCCAAAAGAGGACTGAAGTTACCTTTCAAAAAAAACCCCATAAAACACAACAAAGTGCAACAAAATAAAAAAAAACAAGTTAAGTTAGGAAATCAGGTTAAAAGAGGAAATAAGGACAGGAGAAATATAAATGAAACCAAGCATCCGTGCTGTCACGACCTGAAGATGGGTCATAGATTTGGTACTGAGCTGTTCTGCAGGCATTGCAAAGATGAAAATATGTAAGGCTCAGATGTACTTGCTTTTCGTGTGCTTGATTAAGTTTATCATCAGCCCTTCCCTACGCAAGTTTTGTGTCCTCATCAATCTAGTTTAAGTGTGACTTGCTAAAACCAAAGACCATTTCCATTTTTCTCACATGAGCATTATTGGAAATAAGAACACTAATGCAAGATTTTACTCTGCCACTCACTATTTGTATGAATTTGGTAGACTCCCTTAGTCTTCTTGACTCTCCTCTGTTGTCTATCAAATAGGGACAAGACCAAACTCATAATGCTCATTCATTCATTCATTCATTCATATGTTCATTCAAATGTATACTGAGCACTTATAATGTGCCAAGTTCTATTCAGAGAACTGAGATAGGAGTGAAAACAAACATCCCTGGCTACATGACTTTATATCAGGCAGGAGGCAATTGCAACAATCCAGCCCAGTATAAACTGGTGACTTGGTCCAAGCTGTTAGGAGTGGAGGAAGGGAGAAAAAACATGGATGGAAAAAATTAAAATGAGATGATGCATATAAAAAGAAATTGGAAACCTATGAACTGTAACACAAATATCAAGAATTGCTCTTCCGTGGTACTTTGAAGGAAGCTTCTTAGCGTAATCATTCCAAGAAGTGACATCATAAACATCTTTGGCATGTCCCAAAGAAGACATTTTATTACTTTTTTTTATTTTAAAGAAGTGGGGTACAATTCAGGATTGGGTATACACGTGGTCATCAGACAGGCAAAGTTTGGGTCACCCGTTGGTCCCCACTTTGCCTGGTTTGAGATCAGGTATCCTTATCAAGATGTTCTGTGCCCCCCTCCCTCCTGCTGCTAATCCCTTCAAAGAAGATATTTTAACTAGAGACCAACTGGATAACTTGTAAGAGTAAACTAGAGAAGGACGGAAACCCAATCCAAGGTACATTATTGAACTATAATTGTATTTGACCTTTACACTTTTCTCCACCTTCCTTTTTTTTTCTTTTTTGCTACAAACATATAACCCATTATAACTGGAATGGGTTTTTTTTCTTATTTACATAACCCTACTGGGGACCATCTCAGGAGCCACGTAGGGTATGCCTTAGGATTGCCCACCCAAGAGATGGAAGGAGGTGTGTCCGTCCATGTGTTTCTATCCCGACTAGTCACGGGTTGCCCATGACTATTAACACCCTTTGAGCATGTGTCAGAGAGGCTGAATGGGTTGCTGCTGGCACCCCAGGCTTTGCGGCAGAAAGGCTCCCGAGCACACCATGCACCGTGAGCAGCAGGTGAGATGTGCTGTCAGCGTGCAGCTGAAGCCCAACTGGCAATGGGGAGGGGCAGGAAGACGTGGCCCGTAGCATGACCTCCTCCACATTCACAGCAGGGAACACACTGGAGTTCGTAAAGTTGTGTGCAAAAATGTTTTCCAGAGCCCAGCAGCAGGAAATAAGATGAAGTTTCCGTAATAAATGTAGCCATGACCTGGTAAGCAATGCCCTGGTCTTGTGGAAAAGATCTAGTTTCTGGCACAGCACATGCTCCTTTCCCAGCTGTGACATCTCCAAGGATCAGATTCCTTCTATGAAGATGGACAGCAATGCTTCACCAGTGGCATAAAAATTAAATGAGAGGATAGAGACATTTACATACATGTACATATATGTATCCAGTGCTAATCCAAAGAATTTTATAAAATGTGAACCCCTCTGGGAACGCTCCTGCCACACCCAGTGCGGTGCTGAGCAGAGCTTGGCAGGGCAAGGCCCCTGGGCAAAGCTTGGGCAGGCCTCTTGGATCACACAGTGCCATCACTGCCAGCTTCCTGTTTCCTGAAGAGCAACAGAGTCAGAATCTGGGGCACCTGTTCCTCCCACTCTGTTCTCTTTCCTCCTTCCCTTTCTGTTACTCATCAGTTAATGTGCCCATCAGAGAATACCACTGTGGCCACGAAGATGCTCCTTTACAAAGACATGCAGCGTGAATTCTGCCAAAGAACTCCACAACTGCATTTAGTTTGGCAGAGGAAACCGATGCCAATGTCCTGCCCACTCTGCAGTGTTTTGCTAAGTGAAATGCATAATCCACACCAACTGGGAATGTTAAATTGTTAATAGTCCCTTAAAAGTTTTACTTCTTCCTCTTAGTTATCTCATTTTAAAAGGGGCAAAAGATTATAATTTGCGATGACAAATCTGCATTCTAAGTAGTTTATTTCCTTAATTTCATTTTGATATAGTCCAAACTATATCTAATGTACTATATATAAAAAAAAGTCACATTCTGGTTACAAAAGTAATATATACTTATGGCTAAAAAAATGGAAACTAAAGCATGAAGATAAAAATACAGTGATTTCTGATATATTGATGCCTTTTCTTCCAATATAGTCTTTTGTTGTTGTTGTTGTTGTTGTTGCATACTTGGTATTGTTTTCTGAAGTACAATGTTGTATCCTGTTTTTCTCTGTAACTTTATAGTGGGATCATTTTCATATGCAAGTTTGACAAATTAGAAGTCAGTGGCAGAGACAATGAACATAAGAGGAACTAGGTCTGCTGAACACAGCACCTCCGCAGTGGACAGACAGATGCGTCCTGTCAGGTGTGGCCACGGCAGAGGATAGTGGAGTGGAGGGTTCCGAGCAGGAGGAGGGAGATGAGCCACAGTGAATAATGAAGGACTGGAAGCTTCTCACACGAGCAGAGGAGATAAGCACACTACCCCAATTGCCTACCACACGCTGCTCTATCCTAGCCACCTCAGAGCAAAATCCCACACGCCCACTTGGGTAGTCTGAGGTTGTTTCTAAATAAATGTGCTGTCCAAACTTTTTCTGTTGGCTGTCCAGATAAGGTCTTATTGTTTGTTGCAATGCAAAGCTCCAAGAGTCAGATTTATGCTTTCAGCCTCACATAGTCCCTCATGTGAAACTCGAAGAAAATAAAAAGCTAGAAGATGTGGGAGGGAAAGGGGGATAAGCTTAGAGATTCTCTATTCAGTAAACAATTCCCTTATTTTCACTGACTTCAAGGTTATGTTCACGTTCATAGATCAGGACACTGGTCTTTATATTGGGATTTCAAGCAAGGCTGCACTTATAAATTAGTAAAATGTGTGAGTCATTCCAAAGTTGTATTTGATCCAAGATTCGGCTACCATGCTAACATAGCACCCGGCATCTGTCCTAAATTCAATAGGCCCTTTATTAAAACACCACTCCGGGAACCAGCCAGTCTTGGAGTTAAACTACAGAATTTTTATGGCTGTCCACATTAATGTTCAATTACTTAAAATACTAGATTCTTACTAGAGGTCAGTGATGATTTGAGAATGTGTGAATGCATGCTTGGGTTAAAAGGCAGAGCATTCCTAACAACAATAGCAAGTGTAGTTTTTAAAAATGATCTTCGGATAATAACCTTGACCCCTGCATTCCAAAGACATTAGCAAGATGTGAGCCATACTATGATGCGGTTGTGGTTTTTGGAACAAAACGAATCTTTTGGGAAATATAAGGCACAAGAGGAAAAATAATTTTTCAACATACCGGATAACTCAGTGAAAAGCATGCAAAGATGGGTTCCATTAAACCAGGAGAAAGTTTCTCTCGGTGTCAACTAACCTCACAGATCATCGGCGTTATGAAGCTGAATTATTTATTCAAAGGATAAAACCCTAAAGGAAAGGGAAAAGACCTTTAAATGGCACTGCCTTACACAGATTTGAGGCGATGAACCAAGTTCCCAAACAGTTTCACTTTTAATGGCCTACAATGTGCTCAAAGATCACGTCGAGTGGCATAGCAGCAGGCACACAGGACGTGTTTGGATATATGTGCATGATTGTATTCATGCCTGCCTCTGCTGGGCTAGAAAGAGAAACACATGCTTTCACAGGTAGGATGGTTTTCCGGCATTTAGTCCCAACCTGACATAACACTGACACCAAGAAAATCGGTAGAATGTCATGGAAGCTTAGGCCCTGTTAAACGTGAATACAAATGCCGTGCTCCTTTTGAACCCTGAGTGAGGGGGAGAGCTTCTTTCCAGAGATTAGGGTCTGCAGTAGGAGATGAGGAGTGAGCATCGAGATTGGCAGTTCGGTGCTTTTGTGCAATCAATATTGTTTATGAATTGTTCCGACATGGCTGCATCCATCTGTAGGCGGAGAAAGAAGGCACTACAAATACATACACTTGAGAATTTCGGGAAATTACCCAAATGCTCAAATTCTTCCCCGGGGGCAATGGTTTTCAATCGGAGTTTACATGATAAATCCATGCAGTGAATACATTTAAAAAATAATAATCTGGCAGCCACACGGAACAATAGCACACCCATATTGCCTGTTTATTTTGAAAAGAGTCCTTAGTCAGAATGCGCGTGAAATTAGACCATGAAAAAGGCAACAAGACAAAGGCGGCCTAGAAGGACTGAAACAGGCCAGGCAGCTTATCCACGGGTCCCTGACAATGCCCCGCACATGCTGTGGAAACTACTCAGAGCGGGGCTTACAAAGAAGCAGACAAAGCCAGCATGGAAATGGGTGATAAGCAGAGATCTGCGGCCATCAAGAGGAAGAGAAGAGGAGGCAGCTGCAAAGACAGAGGCTGGAAAACCGATAGAGAGTCTGGTTGTAAATAAAAACCACCGATAGTAACTCTCCCGTGTGGGCTGGCATTTGCTGGCTGGGTGTCACTGCCATTCGTCTGCTCTTTGCCATCTGAAGGCGTAGGAACGACTGATAAACAAGGGTGACTTCCGTGGCCAGAGTTATGTCAGAGTCTGGAGAAGGAGAGAAAAGATTCCAAGTTTGGTCTTGAAAAATAGCATGTCTGAAACGAGAGTAAACAGCAAGGGCTGAATTTTCAAAAACAAAAAACGAGGGCCAGCGTTTGTGAGAAAGCCCATTCACACCCACGCGCTGGCTGGCGCAGGGGGTGTGGGCAAAACTTGCAGGGAAGTTGCTTCCGCCGTGAGAGCCCACTGACAGCCGTCATCATTCTCCCAGCAGAATCTTGTAGTCACAGCCCCATCTTCTGTGAGTGCCAGATCACCACTTTCTCAAGAACTTTTTTAACACCTGAGTCATTTCTTTACCACAAGGGACAAGCGTTCCCACAAGACAAGTGATGTTCAAGGTGCCAAGAGAAGCTTTAAAAAAATTATGCAAGGACCGTAGTTCCAAATCCCCTTCTGTATCGAATTCTCCATTTCCACCCCTGCGATTTTCTAAGGTGTGCTTAAATGGTTCATTTAAGGAATTCTGCCAGCTAATCAGTTTTGTTTTGCTTTGCTCTCCTTACTGTGGAGGAATAAATAAACAAGTATAAAACCACCAACAAAGACTCCCAGGCAAAGCCAGGACTTGTACAACCTAAACCCTCTCCTCTGGATTCTTAATGGATGTGAGAATCTCAAAAGTTACTTTGCATTTTCCCCACAGTGCAGGAATAATTTAAGGAAGCCCTGTGAGGAGCACAATTCATTCGCTGATCAAAAGGTTAAAGGAGAGTAAAGAACTTGCCCTTAAGAAAAGTCTCCCTGGTACTGGTTTTAGAAATTACTCTATCTTTCTCTGTTCGAGCACAAAGAAATGATAGAGGAAAGAACTGACAAAGAATATTGTTTTTCTCCCCATTATGTCTCACTCCTGGCCTCATAGCTGGAGAAAACTTCGTGTTTCCTAGCTCTACTCTGAGTCAGTGCCTGCAAAATCGTGTCTGGGCTGTGGTTTCCTCGCTCAGACCACCCCTTGGGCACCTGGAAAGAGAGCCGTGTCTCTAATTCAGTAAGGTGGCAGGTTTGTTCGGGGGCTGGGAGGGACCTGTGATTGTTGCTTCGTGTGCACAGAGTAAGAATTGCTCTTTGAAGCACAATTCTAATTTCAAAGTGAAAAGCAGTCTTTGAGAAAAGTGTCTGTGGTAGGTAGTCTCCTAATAACAGTCGAAAATGATTTCCACAGCATTTGGGACTCTGACGACCCCGGTGACATCCCCTCCCAGTTCAGCAGGCGCTACCGCTCGTTTGGATTACAAAAAGGTGATAGCATGCCTGGGCCTCATTATAACAAGACTCCAGGGGGTGGGGAGAGAGCTTTTCTCCAGTCCAGAATAATTGTGTCAGCTGTAAAAACTGTGTACTGACCCCTTTTTTATCAAAGATTATATTGTAATGAAGTGGCATCTTTCTTTCTCCATTGTACTTTTATTCCCAGTGCTGGAAGAAAAGATTTCCCCGTGTGATTACCTTGAGGGGTACCAGCGCCCTTAATAACGAGTCAGTCCAGCCCAGATTCTAAATGTTAATAGACTGACAGCCCGCGGGGGGCGCGGGGGGAGGTGGTTCGGCCGGGAAGCGGGCTGGCAACGGCCCATCTCCCAGTCCTCCCAGCGTTGACTCATGCCTGAATCACAGCCAGGCTGGCAGGGTGTTGTTTTGGGGTAGTTCGCAGGCCTGTCAAAAACCTGCTGTTGCCATTGGCTGATGTTATGCAAGATTTCAAATGATATTTATTTATATTCTCCTTTGGGTTTGTTGTGTGGTTTCCCCTCCCCGCTGCGGGCACTAGAGCTTCAAGTGACCCTAAAGAAAAAGCACATTTAAAAGACAGGCAGGATCTCGTCAGACACAGAAGGCACCTTGCCACCGGGCTCCTTCCAGCTCTCAGGTCAGAGCAGTGCCAAGCCATTTGCTCTAATTTATGTAAGCCCTTTCTCCGCTCCCGTCGGATGGGCGTAGTTGGGGAGACAGGCCTGTGGGATAAGGCAGAGCGCCCGTTGAGTATTCAGCCGAGGGCAAACAACACCATGACGGCCCCTCCAGGTGTATGTCCTTCCACACTTGGAAAATATCTTTATAACTTGCGGGGCTCGCAGGTCAAAGGGGTGACTTCCCTGATGGAGTTTAGCCTCGGACTGGGAGGATTTCCTTTGTTTCGCATCTGACGGATGATGGGGGTGCGGGTGGGGTGGTGGCTCTGCAGCTCTTAGAAGATTCAAGGAGAGAGACTTCAGCTTTTCAATCTCAGCTTCTCCCACTCCCCGAGTCTGTGGGAGTTTAACTGTAGAACTGAGGAAATTCTCCCAACTGTATCGTGGAGCACTGATAAGTTCCTCTGCAGAAACTTGGTAGGCAGAAAGAGTGTGAGTGAATTCATTTATCTGCCTAATTTAAGACCCAATTGGGAGGCACGGTGTTCTAATAGATGGAGTTCTGGCTGAGGAATTAAGAAACCTGAGTTCCATTCTTAGCTCAGATGATGGCTCAGCGCGGCGAATCGGAGGGCTGGCACTTTCCAGAATAATTTGAACTCCAGAGACAGTCAATTCAGGGCACAGTTATTCAGAAATACAGCCATGATCCCCCATTATCTAGAGCTTTCATTGTTCTGATAAAAACCAAATTTAGCTCTTCCTAAATTCTTAGCAAAGTCCTAAAAAAAAATGTTCTTTGAGTTGAGCCTCTAGGGGAAAAAGAAAGTACTGTTGAGCTCACTGTGGGGCGGGGGGGCTTTCTTTGGAACGGGGTTCAAAGCAGACCTGTGGTGTGGAGGAGGGGCTCCCCACCCTGGCGGTGGGGAGGAGCACGGGGCTCTTTCAAGTTCTGCCTAGGGCGCTAGACCCAGCTGCACCGCTGCTTCCCTGGAAAAATGACCTTGGCCATTAGCCTGAGTGCTTGGTGGTTGTTTCCATCTAAATAGCACACTCTGGGAAGATTTCAGATCTAGAAGACAGAACAATCAATGCCCATAGTTTCACTGCCCTCCATCCCCTGTAAGCTGCTCACTGGCTAAAGTTGTTAGGAAGACTAACAACTTGAAATGAATGCAAGCTCATTTTAGGAAACTTTCTCGAGCCCCCATGATTATATAAAAATAAATCTCAAGTCGAGTTAGAACCACATTATGTTACCAGATTTTCCCCTCTAACTAATGATCATTTAATGAATGAACAAAGTGGCTCACTGCATAATCCTGTAATTCAATGTTTCACGCAAAGATGTCATTTCCCCTCGAGCACTAAGAACCTCCTTTGATTCCTCTCCCTCATGTATTTTAATTTTTCAACTGTCAAAAATTGTATTCCTGTCCTGTTTGGCTTTATGATAGACATTTTATTTTTATTATATTTTATTGATTCAATTATTTAGTAAATATGTATTGGTGCAAACTTTAGGTCCTACACCTTGCTAGGTATTTGGAATACAAAGATAAATGTCTATCCCTGACCTTGGGTTGCTGAAAGTCTGGAAAGGGAAGACAGACCACTCAGGATAGAACTGGGTCACAGATGCTCCAATGTGAATCTGTCAGGTTCAGTGAGAGTCCCGAGACAGAAGAGCATGAAAAGGTTAGGAGAGAGGAGGTGATGAATAGGTATTTAGGTATTTTCTAGGTGAAGAAAACATAGTGTAGCTTCTGAGCAAATTCAAAGCTCAGCGCTATGTGAGGTGTTTGGCGACTCTCACCGTGTGGAGCTAAGACAGAGTAGGGAGCAAGTGAGAGAGAAGCAGACCAGGGTGCCCTCTTGCTTCCCTAGACTCTGTCAGGTAGGCAATGGGGAATTTCGGGAGGGTTTCATCAAGAGAATAATGCCACCCAAAATGCATGTAAATACCACCCTGGTGCATGGACAGAGGTTGGGTTAAAGAGAGGTTTAATGCACATGTATTCCCAAGTACATAGTCTCTCTTTTTTCTGCTAACAAAGCTTGTCTTTTTCTAGAGAAATCAACTGCTGCCCTGGTGCCATTGGTGATTTTACTCCTCTCCTGGCCCAGTTGCACACATGACATGGTATGAGCAAAAGAGAGCCCATCCTGGGACTTCTGCTAAAGCAGTTAAAGAGGAGGCCGCTTCTTTCAGCTGAGGGGGCAAGGAGAACAGGATGTCAACTTGGAACTGAGCTGCCGTCAGAATCCACACTGGGAGAGCCCGTCTGAGACGGAGATACCCGGAGGAAAGTAGAGTTTCAGGATGGAATGAGACAGAGCTCCAAGTATGTCATGCTCTACCCTGGATTAGCTGTCCTGGAACCTTCTGACTTAAGTTTGTTAAGTTCTAAATAAGTCTACTTAGTTGAGTTTTCTGTCACTCACAACCAAAAGGTTCCTAACGAAGGCACTCGGGCAGGGAGACCAGTTAGAAGACTAACACAATAGTCCAGATGCAGGGTGAGAAGAGACTGAACTAAGGCACTAGCAGCAGGAGCGAGCAAAGAGCGACAACAGTGAAAGAAGCGAAGGAGGCGGAAACTCAGGGTTTAGTGACTGACTAAACGTGAGAGTGAGACTGCCCTGGTGGTGAACTTGACCAACATAGAGGATCTTTGAGAAAGAGAAGGTTTGAGGAGAAAAGAATGAGTTTGATTTTAATGTGTTGAATTAGGTCCTCTGAGATATCCAGATGGGGACATACCGTCAACAGTTGGATAATGATTCTGGAAGTCTGGATGAGCTTGAGATCAGAAATAACAAATGCAATTTACAGATTCCTTCAATTTGTGACAACTATTTGAGACCCAAAGATTCCAAGGTGGGAAGAATCAATGGACATAAACCAAAAAATTAGTGCTATTTACTTTTATTTATATTTTATATTTTGGGTATGACAGTTCTTGTTTATGCAGAACTGTCCAGGACATTGCTGAATTTTTAACATCTCCAGATGCTAGGCACTAAATACTGGGGCACCTTCCATCCTTCAGTTAATGCAGCAATTGGAAATGCCCCTATATAATTCCAAGCGTTCCCTTACAGGGGCAGTATCACCTTCCATGTGCTCTGTGAATCACTAAGACATGTATGGATCTGTGTGTCGGCATGCGGGTAGCCTACTGCTGTATCAGTCACAGGTACTGACGAAATCGCTCTTTGTATGTACCATGAAGAAAGCCACACAATGAATCTGACTCTCAAGAGGCAGGGGGTGCTTCTGCACTGTGTTATCCTGCCTGCCTGTCTGTTCTGCTTTTCTTGGAACTACAGTCTTCTCAGACCAATGTTCAGAAGTGCTATCTCCCGTGGCCGCCCTAATCCCACTTACTACCTGTGCAAAAATGACCACATATATAAATGTGCATGAGCATTGTGTCACACAACCATCTAACTTTGTGGCTGTTTGCAGATGGGTATTCATAATATGGACCACTTGCGCCATTTCTAAGTTTGGGGAAATGTTCAATATCTTTTTCAGTCTACCAACATGGCAGTGTGGTTTGAAAGTGAGATTCTAGTAGCATAAAAGTCACGTTTATCTGAAAATGAGCAAGTTTCCATGTGTAAGTCATAAGGCACCCATGTGTTGGGAGCGACATGTAATGCAGGGCTTGTAAAAACCTAGGATGATGTGGAATACATAAAAGACAGTCCTGAAGTGTGCTATAATTGACTTCTTGATTCAATGAGTAATAGGTACCTCTCAGACTAATTTGAAAGCCTTCATTTTTTTTTGACAAGCTCTTTAATTTGCACAGTACCATGAATTAACTTGTATGTAAACATAGCAAATTGATGAATTAAATGCATTAAATAAAATGCATGGAGTGCACGCTATTTTATTCACCTACTCTTGGAGTAAGAATCTCAAGGAAAGTAAGTTTTCTTTATCTTTTGAAAGAAGTTACAGGGGGCTAATTTTTTCTCTCATTTCTATCGGGATAAGAGAGAAAACAAGAGAAGAGGAAAAGTAATGGAGGGTGGGGGTGGGGAGAAGGGAGCTAAGAGAGGAGGGGGTGCCAATGTCTGTCAGTGCCAAACCTACACAGGCTAAAGGACAGTTTTCAGGTACGGTGCCTGTGCGAGCAAATGATAGGAAGAAACAACTCTGTCCAATATACTTGCTAACAACCTAACACCTGGTCAACAATTCATGGCATCTTCGTTTAATTTCCAAATTGAGTCACCTGTGTGTGTGACTCATTTACATTTTCCTTCACAAATTGTGATCAAGAAAACAGAGCCCATGGGAGGTAGCAAAGCAAACTGGCCAGTGTCTTCTCTCTACTGTATCTGCTAACATGTGTTCTATGGTGTGGTGAAAAGACTGGAGCAGAATATACTTGCTCCAGGGTGGCAAAAGGAAGAGAGAAAGAGAAGGGGTGTTTCTTCTGGTCCTTTGTTTCCAGGGCATGGCCTCGTCAAGTGCAGAGCCATTTACCAGAAAGGAGGCTGCTTATAATTGAGCAGTGGAGAGATCCAGCAATGCTTTAGGCTTTGTCTCTACTAAAACTTGAAAGAAGGCACAAATGTAGGTATAAAAAAAATGTTCTTGATGTATGCGCAGCAGTTTTCTTCAAATCATTGCACTTGTTTTCTATTCAGCAATGTCATCCTCAAAGTCCCAGAAGGTGTGATTTGTCCTGTCCTGGGCAGAATCTTATTCAGGATAAGCTGCCACCTGGCAACATTCTCATCAACAAGCAAAGCCTCATATGAATTTAAAAAGTCAAGGTTACTTTTAAATATGCTTCATAAACAAACAAATGAAGTTAATACTGTTTTGTGATGTCACATGGCCCAAGGACTATTCTTTACCTCCTTGTTCCAGTGAAACTAAATTTGCAAATTTCATTTTATTTATAAAATAATTAATAAAAATTAATAGTGATAATCAGTAGTATTATTTGTATTAGTAGTATATTGACGGGAGTATTATTAGTACTATATAGCAAAAACCTCCTTTTTGTACTGGATTAGTTGTCACAATTATCCTGCCCATTTATTGTTGAGAACACTGAATAGACACAAAGTCAAGGGGTTTGCCAGAGATGGCCCAACTAGGAAGTAGTGAAGCCAAGATTGAGGTTAATTCCAACGACCTCATTTTTGCTGCTCCAGAATTTCCTTATACCAGCGGTTCTCAAACTTTAGCACGCATCAAAATTACCTAGAGAATTTGCTGAAACACAGCTGCTGAGTCCCACCTCCAAGTTTCTTCCTCAACGGGTCTGGAGTGGGACCCCATAATTGCATTTTTAACAAGTATCCTGGTGATGCTGATGCCTCTGGCCCAGAGATTTCACTTTGAGATTACCCTGTTAGCTACATGTATTTCTGGTCACCCCTGCGTTCTTCAAAGGCTGGCTGCACTTGCATTCAGAAAACCAAAGTATTGGTTCTACCTAACATTGCCGTCTCCAGTGTAACTTGGAGACATATGTAAAATGTGGGTTCAAGCTAAAGATGGAAAAGAATTGGGTCATGAGGCATCACCAACGATTCATGTCCCTGATGTTTACAAGCACACAGACTATGAAAGAAGCTGGACTTCGAAGAAGTCCCTTGGGGCATACATCCTCATTCCAAAGATAATGTCATTGAATATCCCTATACTATTAAATCTTTACCCTTTGAGGAAAAAACACAAAAGTCACCTGAGGGCTAATTAAGTAGGTAAACAGTAACAGGACGTATCATTTTGGATTTTAAAAACAGACAGATTTTCTTGTATGCTTTTTAGATCAATCATGAATAAGATTCCAAAGAAAGAAGCCCAAACTTTCACAGAGTAATGGCAATGTCCCAGTATTACTATTTGTTTGTGTCTGTGTTCATGGAAGAATTTGGACTAAACAATTATAGGACTCCTTCAAACTCTGAAATACGATTCAATAGCAGGCTGAATCAAAAAGTAGTTTCCATTCTTATTACTTTATACGGTCAATCGCAGAATCCACAAATTTCATAGGAACCCAGTTATGTGGAATAGTTTTAAGTAAGCATTTATTTAATGTAACATACATATGAAAAATGTAAGCAAATGATAAATATACAGCTCAATGCATTTTCAAAATGGACACCTCCATGAACTCACTATCAGGGTAAGAAAGAGAGCATTACCAGCAAACCTGGAGGGTTCCCCCTCCTTGCCCCTCCCGGTCCTCGAGGAAACCTCTCTTCTGACTTCTATCATGATTGATTAATTTTGCTTATTTTTGAATTTTAGATACTCTTGTGTATGCCTTATGTCACTCAATATTATGCTTATGAAATGCATCCATGTGGTTGATATCACTTTCATTGTGATATACAATTTCATTGTATGAATGATACCACAAATTTTTTTTATCATTTCTGCTGTCTAATCGCTTCCAATTTGGAGACATTACAAATGGCATTTCAATGAACATTCTGGTATGTGTCTTTTGGTGCCATCCTACATGAATCCCACCCAAGAGCAAAACTGCTGGGTCACAGGACATGCCCATGTTCAGCTTCACTAGATGCCATCAGTTTCCAAAGCATGATGCATTCTCCCTTCAAGAGTGTACAAGACGCCCTGCACATCCTTGCCAGCACATGGCATTGTCTGCATTGTTAGGTTTACCCATTCTGGTAGGTAAGTGGTTGTATCTAGTAGTTTTCATCTGCGTTGCCCTGTTGACTCAATACCCTTGTATATGTTCGTTGGTCACTTGGATGATCTCTGTTGTAAAGAGCCTGCTTAAAGTTTTTTACTCATTTTTTAAACTGGTTTGTTTGCCTATTTCTTATTTACTTTAGGAATGTTAAAATATATTTTCACATGTTTACATGTTTTGAATTCTCTCTCCCATGCTTGCCTTTTCAATCTCTTGATGATGACTTTTAACAATTAGAAGTTCTTAATTTTACTGTAACTCATCTTATTCTCTTCCTTTATGGTAAGTGATTTGTGTATCCTTTTAAGACATCTTTGCCTATCCCAATGTCAGGAAGATAACTCCCAGTTTACCTCAAGAAGTTTTAATGTTGAACCTTTCACATTTCAATCAACAATTCATCTGAAATTATTTTGCCTGCAGTATGAGGTGGGGTCAATATTTGATTTTTTTTTTCACTATGTATGTCCACTTGACTCAGAACCATTTGTTGAAAAGACAATTATTTTCTTCACTGCACTGCAATGTCACTTTTGTGAATGTGTGTGTGTGTGTTTCTCTTTTGGGCTCTATTCTTACAATTGGTCTACTCAACTATCCTTTTACAAGTACCACACTGTCTTAATTACTCTGGCTTTATAGTCAAATAGGAAATCTGCAAGTGTGTAAGTTCTCCAGCTTTTTCCTCCTTCATTATCATCATTGGCTGCCACCTAAAGCTGATTCTCATTTCCAGATGAGAATCATCATATTTCCAGATGAGAATCAGTTTTGGGTGGAAGCCAATGACAATACTGATATTAACCTAATACGTCCTATTAGGTTACTTTTTTAATCAAAACTGAGACGCTGATTTTCGTATTTCCAGCTTCTCAGTCTTGATTAAAAAATTAACCTAACAGAACATAAATGTGATTGCAATAAATCTATAGATATGTGAAGAAGAGAACTTGTTAATCATATTAAGTCTTAACCATAGTAAGTCTCCCAAATCGTGAACATGCTATGTGCCTCTATTTATTTAGGTCTTCTTTAATGACTCTTAATGATGTTTTGTGATTTTCTGTATAGAAACTACACAGAGCCGGGCTCGGTGGCTCAGCCTGTAATCCCGTGCCTTTGGGAGGCTGAGGTGAGTGGATGGCCTGAGCCCGCGGGTTCGAGACCCGCCTGGGCAGCGAGACCTCATCTCTACAATAAATCAAAAAATCAGCTGGGCGTGGTACCGCATGCCTGTAATTCCGGCTACTCAGAAGGCTGAGGCGGAAGGATCGCCGGAGCCCAGCAGGTCGAGGCTGCGGTGGCGGGAGCGGCCACTGCGCTCCAGTCTAGGCGATGGAGTGAGACTCCAACTCAAAAAAACAAACAAGCAAAAACAAAAAAACAACAAAAAAAGAAACTACACAGTTTTCTTGCACATCTTTTGATTAATCTATTCACAAGATTTTTTTATGCTATTGGAAAAGGCAGTCTTACTTTTTCCTATCTTATTTTTATATGCTGTTATAGAAATATAATTAATTTTCATGTATTTATTTTATATCTTGCAACATTAATAAGTTCACTCGTTAACTCTAATAGTTAATCCATATAGTATTTTTTATTTTTGAGTTGTGCAATCATGTTACTTGCATATTTAGGCACAAGTATCTTTATGTATATTTATTTCTTCCTGTCCAATCTCTCCTTTTTCCCTCCTTGACTTATTGTACTTGATGCGCCTCCTTATATAATCCTGAAAGAAGATGGTGGTGGCAGGCATCCTTATCTCATGCCATATCTCAAAAGTAAAGTTATAAATGTTTCACCATGATGTTTGATGCTTACTGCAGGGTTTTTTTTCATGAAATTAAATAAATTTATTTTTGTTCCTAGTCTGCTAAGAGATTTTTTTAATATGAATGTCAACTTTATCGAATGTTTCCTCTGTATTTCTTAAAATAATTATATGATTTTTCTCCTTTATTTGATTGCTGTAGTTAATTACACTAATTGATTTTTCAAATGTTAAACCAACCTTACATTCCTCAAATAAACCCAAACTGGTTTAAATTAATTGATTTTTAAATGGATAGATGGATTAGAATTGCTAATATTTTGCTTTGGATTTTTATATCTAAATGTAGGGAGCCAGGCTCGGTGGCTCAGCCTGTAATCCTGCGCCTTTGGGAGGCTGAGGTGAGTGGATTGCCTGAGCCCGTGGGTTCGAGACCCGCCTGGCCAGCGAGACCTCATCTCTACAATAAATAAAAAAAATCAACCGGGCGTGGTAGCGCATGCCTGTAATTCTGGCTACTCGGAAGGCTGAGGCGGAAGGATCGCCGGAGCCCGGCAGGTCGAGGCTGTGGTGGCCGGGAGCGGCCACTGCACTCCAGTCTGGGCGACAGAGCGAGACTCCAACTCAAAAAAAATAAAAAATAAAAATAAATAAAATAAAATACATGTATGAAAGAAGTTGATCTGGTTTTATCAAGTTTTGGTGTTAAGGTAATGTTAACCTTACAAAATAAGTTGGAAAATATTCCCTGAAGAGTTGTGTAAACCTAGAGTTATCTCTTTCTTAAAGATTTGGTAGAATCTACCAGTGAAAACTTTGAGGACTGAAGATTTCTTTGTTAGTGTATTTTTAATTCAATATTAACTAATTTAATAGGCATAGGATTATTCAGATTTTGGGGGTAAGATAAGTGATTCTAGAAATTTGACAATTTTATCTGAATTTTCAAATCAATTGGTATAAAACTACTTATGATATTTTTTATCCCTGTAAAATATGTAGAATCTGTAGTAATGTCTTCTTTTATTTCTTATATTTGTTATTTGTGCCTATTCTCTTCTTTTAATTGAAAGTTACCAATTTGTTAGTCTTTTTAAGGCTTCAACTTTTCTTTTCTTCAAATTTTTTTCATAAACCGCAGTATTTTCTAAACTATAAATTCTGTAATCACAAAAAAAAAAATGCAGAGTAAAAGAAACCTAAAACAATAACGATTAACAGCAAAGACTATGGGAACACAATGAAATGTGTCAAAGCCAAGATTCTGGAACATGAGTTATAAGCTGTTTTCTTTACATTTTTATTTCAGTAACTTTTTTATGAAAAGAATTGTTATTCATCTATCTTAAAATCTAAATTCACATCTATTCTCACATTAAGTTCAACTTTCTGCTCATACTGATGCCAAATATCTCAGACACATTTTAGTAATGTTTTTATGTTAATTCATACATAAATGGTTCTATGAAACATTTGTTTTTTATTTCATTAACTTCTGATCTTTATAATTTTCTTCTTTCTTTGGATTTAATTTGCTGTCATTTCTCAGACTTTTTTGAACTGGGTACTTAGATCATTTATTTTATGATGTTTCTCTTTTTGTTAGTTAATGAGCCCATAGGTTTCCCTTCTAACAAGCTTCATCCCATAAATACTGATATGACATATTTTTATCATTTGATTTAAAATATTTTCTCATTTTCATTTAATGTTTTCCTTGGTCCACAGATTGTACAGAAAGATATTGTTTAATTTTTAAAATGTTGTGGATTTTCTGTTTGTTTTGCTGTTGTTTTAATTGCTGTTTATTTATTTCTAGCTGAATTCCGCTGTAGTCAGTAAGCACACTTGGAATTTTCTTAATCTTTTGAAACTGTTAAGTCTTGCTTCATGTCCCGCATTCAGTCAATTTCGGTTAAATGTACTTGACTTTATACTTAAAAGTGTGTCTCCTATAAGAAATATATTATTGGGCTTGATTTTTCCTTTTTACCCTATCTAGTTTGACTTTTGGTTGAAATATTTCGTCCATTTATCTTGAATGTATTTATTAATATATTTGCATTTCTGTCTAAAATCTTAAATATTTATTTTCATTTTGTCTCGCCTGTTTTATATATATTTCTTGCCATCTTTTGGGCTTATCAAGTATTTATATTCCATTTTTTCTACTCTGTTAGCTTCTTAATTTTTCTTCTTTGACTACATTAGTGATTATTCTGAAAATTGCAACATCCCTCCTACTAGAGTCTAATATGAATGAGAATTTTTACTATCTAATCAGCCAAAGCTAAAGTCTTAAAACACTTTAAATTTATTATACCCACTCTTGTATTTTTACACTGTTATTATCATGATTATTTTCTATGTATGTTGTAAACCTGCAAAGGGGTTGTTATTTATTATTGTTGTTGCTTAAGATTGGTATTCATCTAGATTTATTCATATTCTCACTCATTATTTTGCTGTTCATTTCTTTCTGTATTTCTTTACTTTTATTTAGTCCCATATTCTTCCTGTTCATTTAGTGTGAATGTGCTGCTAAAAATTTCCATTAGTGGTTTTTTGTTTGTTTGTTTGGGGGTTTTTTGTTTTGTTTTGTTTTTTTGATCTGGGCATGTCTTTATTTTACTTCACTGTAGAAGAATATTTTTGCGGGATGGAAAACTCTAGATTGGCACTTATCTTTTGCACTCTAAGATGTAGCTGTATTGTCTCCTAACATTTCTCTTAAGAACTTTTTCATCAATCTTGCTTTTTCTCTTTTGAAGCTAGTATATTCTTTTTTGCCCTGTGGTTGCTTTTAAGACTTTTTCCTTTGTCTTTGATTTTCAACAATTTTACTATGATGGATCTAGTTGCAGTTTTCTTTGTATTTTCTGGCTGGGGTCTGTGGTGCTTCTGAATTCATACCTTGATGTTTATATTTTCACTAGTTTTGGAAAGTAATTGAACAGTACCTCTTCAAAATTGGCTCTGCTACATTATCTCTCTTTTTATTCTGACATTCCAGGTGCACCTTTGTTAGACTTTTCATTATGTATCATATATTTATTATGTTCTTTTCTGCTTTAGTCTCTATATTTTTTATTCTGTCATCTCTTCCTGTTCACACATTCTCTCAACTGTGTCCACCTGATACTAAGTCCTTTATGACACCTTTTATACTTTTCAATTCTTAAAATTCTAATTTGTCCTTTTTTTGTAGACTCCAATTATTTGGCAAAATTTTCCATCTTGTAATCTATTTTCTCAGACATCAATTACAATTTTTAAGAGAAAAATGTATGACAGATAAATTAAATAGCGTGGACACCCATAAGTCTGCGTCTATTGTCTGTTTTTCTCCTTGTTCTGTTTCTTGATATGAGTAGTATTTCTTATTGACTGCCAAAAATCATGACTGAAGTACTGTAGAGTCATAATGCTATTGTCCTCCATAGTAAAATGACAATATTGTTTGACAGAGAGTGAAAAGATCACTGCAGCACTCTTTGAGACTAAGTCTGCTTAGTCCTTAGGATGGCTTAAAAGACTTAGCCCTTAGGATGTAGTGAACTGAAGGCTTAGGAAGATACAGTATCCACATTCTTGGCAGGTCTTGGACTCCAATTTTTATCTCCCTAGTATCACAAGACTGTCAACAAAAAGAAACCCTTCACTCTGCTTTGTATCTGCTTTTTGATCAGTTTAATATCCTCTGACCTTGCCTGGTGTAAGATTCAGAAAAGGCACCAAGGAGAAGGTGCCTCGAGATGCCACATGTGAACTTACTTCTCTGTACCTGCTTTCTCTCTGGAATATCGGCCCCTCAATACCTGGCTGCTTCAGCAGGCCCAAACCCAACATTGGCATCCCAGCTCTGAGAGATTGCTTACACCTATGCTTAGCTCCTCAGCCTTTTTTGCTATTCCAAGAACTGGAAAAATGCCTCCAGAGAAAAAGGAGCATGCTTATTCATCTTGACACAGTAAACTCTTTTCTTAGATCTTGGTCACTCAAGTCCAGGCTTTCTTGTAGCCTCTGATTCCTTCAAAGAACTGATTTTTGCTTATTTATTCATTCATTCATTTGTTTGTTTTTTTGTTTATTTTTGAGTTGGAGTCTCTCGCTCCAGGCTGGAGTGCAGTGGCATGCTCACGGCCACCGCAGCCTCGACCTGCTGGGCTCAGGTCATCCTACGTCTCAGTCTTCCAAGTAGCTGGAACTACAGGCGCACACCACCATACCCGGCTAATTTTTTAATTTATTGTAGAGATGAAGTTTCCCTGAGTTACCCAGGCTGGTCTCAAACCCGTGGGCTCAGGCAATCCTCTCACCTCCGACTACCAAAGTGCTGGGATTACAGGCGTGAGTCACCGTGCCAGGCTTTTTTTTCCCCCTGGCTTTTCTACTTGCTGTCAGTGAATCCTTTGCCCTTTTATAAACCACACCATCATATCCAGAAGAAAAAGTCCTCTGTTTCATGACATATTGTGGTTATTTCCTTCCTTCCCATGCCAACTCCAACACTCCTAAGGACACCTGTTGTACATTATGCTCTAGATCCCTTCTGAAAACATTGTCACCCCATATTTATTATGAAATAAGTCCTACAAGATACATACAAATAGAACTTTAAAGACTAGGCTGGGTGCAGTGGTTCAATACTGTAATCCCAGCACTTTGGGAGGCTGAGGAGTGAGGATCACCTGAGTCCGGGGTTCAAGACCAGCCTGGGCAACTTGGCAAGATCTCGTCTCTACAATAAACCAAAAAATTAGCTAGACGTGGTGGCACGTACCTCTAGTTCAGCTACTGGAAGGCTGAAGCGTAAGGATTGCCTGAACCCAGCAGGTCGAGGCTGCGGTAGCCCTAAGTGTGCCACTTCACTCCAGCCTGGGTGACAGAAAAAGACTCCAACTAAAAAAAAAAAAAAAAAAACCTACACCTTGCATGAGAAAGTTGAGATTTTTTAATGGGCTAGTCATGTAATTGTGTCCTTGGGAGCTACGTACTGTTTAAATCAAGGGCACAGGCAGTCTTAGTCAATGACTGAGCAGAGAAAAGTACCAGATCCTGGATATTTTGCTTAGCATGGGATTCTTCCATGGGGAATCTTTGTGCCAGTGCTTTGCATTGAATTGGGCTAGACTTTCAAAATGGTACTAACATTTGAGGCTTTTCCTATGCACACATCCTTCCTTTCCTTCCGTCTTTCCTTTCATAGATCCCAGACCCGCACTGCAATATGAAGGTTCTCTCTGCCGACTCCTCCTCTCTTTCTATTTACCCTTCACAAGCGTTAACTCCAAATAAGCTTTCGTACTTCTAATTCCATATTGTTTCTGCTTCCCAGAGGAGTTGAACTGATTCACACTCACACAGATCTCACGACTCTAAATATTTCTCCTTAACTTACTCATGATGGCTGAAGAAGTAAAAGGATCTTGGTTGGGCTTTGTTACCAGTTTCTGTTGTATATAATACAGTGATATTTATCTCGTTTCCCTGAGAACTCACTGATGGGACTTCTTAGATACTGACATCTCTCTGTAGTTCGTTGTGACTTTTTGTAGTTATTGTTGTTGCTGTTTTTGTTGGGAGTAAGCATATTTATTAATTTATTCTTTCCTTTATTCTTTAACTTGGGGGGAATATACCTTACTCAGCATTGAACACATACTAGACACTTTGCTGGATCTTCTTCTCAGACAAAAAAAGTCCTAAGAGTAAACAAAACAAAACAAAAAACCCTTACCATCCAGTAGGTCATGTTTAATCTCTTTTCGGCATATCTCTTGTCCATCAAATTATACAAACTACAGCCTCTTCCCCAGCTATGTTACAGGCTTTGTCGTCCTAAGAGTTAAGTCTCTGAATTGGCTATTTGCTTGCTATTTATGGCCCAATTGTTGCTATGTTTCTGAATAAACACTTAATACACTTTTGGTTAGACTAAATGAGTGACTCTGAAAGTTTGAGCATTACTTCTTCCTACTATCAAGCAATACCTAGCCAGCTCCGGGTTCCTTTCTTCTTCTGTTTCTGATGTATATTGCATAGTCTTGGCAGTAGGGGTATGTGGCTAAAAAGGGAATCACAGGAAAACTGCACTAACAGTAAATCTGAGAAAAAGGCTTGCTAGGAAGCAGGGCAAGAGGAGACACCAGGCAACTATCACAAAGCTAACCATTTTCCAAGGACTGGCATTTCCCCTAGCATTATGTCCAGAGAGAAAGCCCTTGATGGCCTGTGAGAAGCTTGTAATGGCTTCCCGGTTCCCTTCCATTACCCAAGTTAAAATAACTCTCATTTCAGAAAATACTTTTCTCAGTCATTCTCCTAAAACCCATGGAAATCAGGCTGAACAGTTTCATTATCATTATGTAGCAAAGAGGAAAACCAGGTCTCTGACTAAAATGCCTGCTCTGAGGCAATCATGAGCACAAATGGGTCAGTAACAGACCAGAAAAGAGGGTGATGTGATTCTAACACATCGTGCACCTGTGGGTCGCTGATTCCTCCCATAGTCTCATGGCCGGCTCTGCACTGCTGAACAGGAACTAACCAGGCCCTGACAGCTAGGATAAGATGAGTTTTCACTCTTCCACAGTGTCTGACACCAGGACTCCAATTGTGATTGGCTTACACGGATCGATAATTTCCTCCCTTCTTGACAGGACCCCACTGAAGTCTACTACATTGTGTTGGGGTAAAGAGTGCAATAAAATCTAGTACAATAAACTTGAATGAGAAGATTAAAAGCATAACTGATAAGCTGAGGGATCTCAAGATAAGGAATTGAAATACCACAGAGAAATAAAGATTACAGAAGAGTTATGTGTTCAGAAGACAAGCACAGTTTAAAACTTGCTGATGCGTTTTCCCAATCCTAAAAGGACGGCAAATCAGAAATACTCAAACTGCCCGAGATGAGATATCGAAGCAATTTTGCAATCTTAATTACAGTGACCTCTCTTCTTTTTGCCTTACATCCTCTGTGAATGAGTCAGTGCTTCTTTCTTCCTTTTGCATTCAGTGGGAAATTTACGGCTGAGCTAGATAAGAAAAATGTGCAGTATTTGTCTGTTCTAGTCGCCACTAGAGTTTGCCACTGTTAAGAGAGAGTATGTTTACGTCAGGAAATATCCCTGACCAAACTGTGAGGTAGCCCAGGGTAGCATGCTCCTACCATCCCTTTCCAAGCTCCTCCTGCTGAGATACCCAGAAGTTCCCACCCCAGGAAGCCAATTCTGTGTGCTGTTCCTACTCTTCACCCCCTGTCTTCCTTGACCTGCTGAGGTGTTAATTCCACCAATCTGTCAAAGCAGAGCGTGACACTTTGGCCTCCAAACCTTGGCTCAGCTTCTTCCCTGCCTAGAATTTCCTCCCTGCCCTCCTCCATCTGTTTGATTTCTGCCTGTTCTTAAAGGCACACATATCGGCCAGTCCTCTGTTGAGTATAAGTAACTAAAATCATGCTCAACCCAGCTTAGGCCAAAGGCATTTGCTAACTTAGATACCCAAGTCCTGGGCAGAGTAGAATCTAGCTGGCCACAAGATGTCTGGAATTGGGTCTTAAATGCTGTCAAGACCCGCAATTTCCATTTTTTCATCTCTGACACTCTCAGTGGTTCAGTTTCATTCTCTCCAAAAAGCTTTCACGTAATGTTGGAAACATGATCTTCAACTCTTCCTAGCTTTCTCAACAGAAAGGAACTTCCTAACTTTCTCAACAGAAAGGAACTATTCCCCTTCCTTAGGTTAAATTTTAAAATTCTGTGAGAGGACTAGCCTAAATTAGGTTACAAACTTATATGTATGTACATGGGAATATGCCAGTATGGTTTTTAGGCTCCAGTAGGACTCCATGGTTAGAGAATACAACCAAGAGAATTCGCTAAAAGAATTTCTTTCTAAAAACGAGCTTCTTCCAGAAGAAAAATGTAATTGGTAGGCCAAAATATGATGTCCTCTTATATTTCTGTTCAATATCTGCACTTTTTCCACCTCAGTCTCTTCATCTAAAAAATTAGGAAGTTGAGCTGAGTTATCTTTAGGTCTAAATTTTATGTGTTTATAAAGTCTTCCATTAATCATAAAGGTTTCTTTGTGGGGGGCAGGGTCAGAGTCTCACTCTGTCAGCCAGGCTCAACCTCCTGGGCTCAAGTGATCCTTCTGCATCAGCCTTCCAGGTAGTTGGAACTAGAACCATGCAACAACACATCCAGCAAATTTTTTGATTTATTGTGGAGATGAGGTCTCAACAAGTTGTCCAGGCTGGTCTCAAACCCCTGGGCTTAGGCAATCCTTTCACCTCCACCTTCCAAAGCATTGGGGTTACAGGCATCAACCAACGCACCTGGCATAAAGATTTCTTGAGCCTCCTGTATTGCCATCTCTCTTCTCTGAAACTTAGCTCTGCTGATGTAATTTTTATGGATGGTATGAAAAAAATGTTTGTGTTGAACTTTATGATTATCCTGAGTTAATTATTTGGAGTCTTAACTTAGGATATTAAGAGTATTGAATGTGTATAGCTACTAAAAAGAAGGCTCAACAAACAGTTGTTAAATCATGATAAATTATTCACATTGAGAAGCTCTAGAGGAGACCACAGGAGTTAAATCAAAACAAGATAAAGTTACATTATAAACCACGACTTTAAAAAGGAAGAGAGAGAAAGGAATTTATCTTGGAGTAACCAGGTAAGAGGGTAATTTGAGCCCAGTTATTAAATCTCTCCCCAAATCATCACCGTAGTCAGACTGGACTGGAATGCCTCATGGAATGTAGGGGACAGGAGTATGGGAGAAATTTCACCTCTGCTATGGTAAAATGAAAGTAGCCCATCCATGAGCCACAAACTTCAAGGAAGTTCAGCTAAACATATTGCAGACAGAAATATAACTATGAAGGATATTATGATATTTTCTTGAGAACGCAATGCCAGATTGTAAGAAAGAAGACATGGTATCACAAAAGCCACTGAAATATGTTCTAATGGGGTTTCGGCTGAAAGCGTGCAAAAGGCAAAGGATAGATAGGAGACAGTTCTTTGGAACCCATTTCAACAATTTAGGTCAGCAATATTCAGTAGTTGCTACCGAATAACGCACATGCTACTGAATAAAACTGATGGAAGCTTTTTAATGCAACAGGCTTTTTTGTCTGGTAACATAATAAAATGAGGATGTGGGCAGACATTCTTATTCCAAGTATCTGAAGAAGGATGGAGATCAATTGAAAATGAGATCAATGAACTGGTTTCCCGTGCACTAGCATCACTCACACAGAAAAAATCCTGCAGAGATGAAGTTTATCACTTGAAAGTGTAACAAAAACGGAATTAGAGAGTAAAAATATAAAAGAACTTAATAGATACTGTGGGCAACGAGTGGAGATCCGGAAACGGGTAGCAAGCACTTGTAAGAACCTACCAGCCAAAAAGAAGAAAGCAATTACCAAAGAAATAATAAATGCAAATTTAACTGAGGTAAAAGAATATAAATTTAAAGATTAAAAGAATTCCCTGTGTGCCAAGCAAAAACAACAAAACAACAAAATCACATTCAAACATATTGGCGGGTTGTTGAGCAAAAGAGAAAAAGTCTACAACTGTCAACACAAAAGTTACCAACAAGTGAACAAATAACTTCTTTTTTCAGATTTCTTTTCCTGCTACATAAAGTGCAGCAAATTGTGTGATATTAAAAGGAAAAAGTTGTAGCCAAGAATTCTATACTCGAATCTATATTTGAGAGGAAATAAGAGATGTATAAAGAAAACAGAAAGACATTTTCAAATGTGCAAGAGCCAGAAAGTTATGATATGTGATTTTAAAAAACCAAAAAGAGGGAAATAATAGAATTAAAAGAGTTTTAAAACAAAAAACATCTAAATAACTGTTGTAAATGTGGTCTGTAAATGCAAACGTTACAAATAATACTTGAAAACAATAAGACAACGTAAATAATACTAATTTATCAATACTAACATCAATGACAATAATAAAATAGGCAAAAATCATAACGTATGCCAACCAAGATCAAGATGTGGGAATAGGAAATATGGAGAAGCGGCCACTGCACTCCAGTCTGGGCTACAGTGTGAGAATTCAGCACAAAAAAAAAAAAGAAAGAAAAGAAACAAAGAACTGAGTACCACATATTCTCACTCATAAGAGGATCTTGAACAATTATTGTAATGCTCTAAGAAATGGATTGGCAGTAGCAAGAAACTGCCAAGGTAGGGGGAACAGGATTGGCAGTATCGGAAAACTGCCAGGGGACGAGCCATACCTCATCAACAAGGGTAGCTGCATAACGAACATTTATATACCTAACCCTGAATTGTACCCATATCTTTAAAATTAAAAATTAAAAGAATAAATAATTCTACAAATTAGCATAAAATAAGAAAACAGCATATGAAAAACAATAAAATTTATTACAGCATCAAATAAAGAAACCAGATACCTAGTATTACATTTTATAAAGAACATGCAAGACCTCTATCCAGAAAACTGCAAAACTTAACTGAGACAAATTGAAAAGTATAAATAAATGGACAGATATATAATGTTCATCAGTAGGAAAATTCTATATTGCAAAACTGTCAATTTTTTCCAAAAAAACTTGTACATTTAATTCTCACGAAAATCCCAACCATGTTTGGTTGATGGTGGTATGGTGCTGTTGCTTTTCATTGACAAAGTAATTCTAAATTGTATATGGACTTTTAAAGATCTAAGAATAACAAAAATATTCTCAAAGAATGAATGCAGAAGACTGACAGCATCAGATATCAAGAATTGCTATAAAGCTACAGTCGTAGTACAAGGATATGCAAAAAACCAAGGGAACAGAACAGAGCCTGCAGACTCACAGTTGACTTACGAGAAAGTCGAAACTACCTAAGAAAATAGTCCTTTTTCTACACTGCGGGGGGGAGTGCAAACTAGTGCAACCTCTTTGGAAGACAGTGTGGCGATTTCTGAAAGAACTAGAAGTTGACCTTCCATATGACCCAGCAACTCCACTATTGGGAATATACCCGGAGGAACTCAAATCATTCTACAAAAAAGATACCTGCACACGTATGTTTGTTGCAGCTCTATTCACCATAGCAAAAACATAGAACCAACCATGCTGCCCATCGAAACTGGACTGGATTAAAAAATGTGGTACATATACACGATGGAATATTATGCAGCCATAAAGAAGGACAAACATACTGACTTTGCAGCAACTTGGATGGATTTGGAGTCAGTCGTACTCAGTGATCTGTCACAGAAACAAAAAACAGAGTACCATGTGTTCTCACTCATAAGTGGAACTTGAACAATTATAACACTATAAAAAAGGGACTGGCAGTAGTGGGAAACTGTCAGGGGAGGGGGGTGGGACTGGCAGTTGAGGGAAACTGCTAGGAGAGGGAGGGGCATACCTCATCAACAAGGGTACCTGCATAATCAATGTTTGTATACCTAGCTCTGAATTGTACTCTACATCTTTATAAGAAAAAAAAAGAAAAGAAAATGTTCCTTTCAATATAATTTTTAAAAAAGAATCATGACCTCACATCCTACTTATAAATCAATTAAAAAGCAGTCTCAGCTGAAATTTTGGTCTAAACATGGAAGGGAAAACAATAAAACCCTAAATTATTATATTATAGTATAACTTTATGACTTGGAATAGGCAAAGATTTTTTTTAAGCCACAGAAAGTCATTAATAAGAAAGAAAAAATATTAATAGTTGTGTATATTAAAATCAAGGACTTTTGTCCATCCAGAGACACCCATCAAAGAGTCAAAGGCAAGCCAACCTACAGAAGAAGATATTAAAATGCATACATCTGGCAAATGATTCACTCCAAATATGTAAAAATTCCTAACACTAAATTTGAATATTCTGACCTTATAGAAAAATGGGCAAAATGCTTGAACAAGAACTTCACAAAAGTGAATATCTAAGTCGTTGTACATGTATTAAACCAAAACAACTGTTCTGCCTCTTCAGTCATCATGGAAACACAAATCAAATGCCCAATGAGAAGCTACTACACACCCGGCATAATGGTTAAAATTATCAGGAAGTGACAAGTATGGGAGGAAGCAAAAATCTCATATACTCCTCCTTGGGTTGCAAATGGGCACCAACACTTGGGAAAAGCTTCTTGGCATGATTTCCTAAAGCTGAGCACATGCATACCCTGGCTCCCAGCTATTTCACTCCTTTAGTGCATGGCCAACCCAAGCACATATGTGTGTACTCTAAGAGAAACATACAAAAATGTTCAACTACAAAAATGCAACACTATTTGTAATAGCCTCGAATGGGCCAGGTGGGGTGGCTCAAGCCTGTAATTCCAGCACTTTGGGAGGCGGAGGCGAGAGGACTGCCTGAGCCCGCGGGTTCAAGACCAGCCTGGGCAACATGGTAAGACCTCATCTGTACAATAAATCAAAAAAATTAGCCAGGCGTGGTGGCATGCACCTGTAGTTCTAGCTACTTGGAAGGCTGAGGCGGAAGGATCAACTGAGCCCAGCAGCTCGAGGCTGCGGTGGTCATGAGTGTGCCACTTCCCTCCAGCTTGGGCAACCGTGGAAGACTCCAAATCAGAAAAAAAAAAATAGACTGTAATGAAAACAAACCAAATGCTCATTAATGGTAGAAAGAATAAATAAATGTTGGTATGGTCATGTCATAGAATATGACACAAAAGTGAAATGAGCAAACTGATGAAAACAGCAATAGATGCACCTCACAAATACAGTATTGAGATAAAGAAGGCATAAGTATATGATTCACTTACATGGAGTTCAAAAGGAGTCCAAACTAACCGATAGCATAGGCGTCAGGGTAGCAATCAGATGAGACAGGGAACTGGTAGCCCAGGAAGAGCACACATGGTAGGATTCCAGAGGGCTGTGATCTTCTCGCTTCTGCTTTGCACGGTAGTTACACAGATGGGTTGATTTGTAATAAATTAGTCAAGTGTACACTTATGACTGGTATATTTTGTTTTACACATCAATATAAAAATTACTTAAAATCAGTTCCTAAAGTATTATGCCATCCACTGAGGAAAATGGTGATGTATGTATTTAAAAAGACAGAAAAGTTGAAACGTGGTTGTTCCTATGTGTTAGAAACACAGTGACTAAGAATCACTTTTCTATTTTAAGAGAAAAATAAGAAGTATTTTAAATATAATAAGACCTCTTCAGGCTGACCCATCAGATAATTAGACCAGGAAGACTATAATTAACAGATGAATCCAGAAAAGAAGGTGTCTATTAAAGAAGCTTAGCAGAAGTGAGTGATAGGCAAATAACAAATGAATCAGACCAGACAAGTACAAAGCACTGTACCTCAAGTTAAATTCAGTGAGAAGTGATCACAGCTCATATTTCAGTGGCCCTTTATAGTTTCAATGCACTTGTCAGCCCATTTTCTCATTGTAGCCTCACAAAATTCTGTGAAATATCTGGGGCAAGGGCTAACATCATCATTATACAGATAAGCACGTGAGTCTTAGAAAGAGAAAGTAACACACCAAAACCTGGAGTTTGGTAAGTGACTATTGGAGAAAATAATAGTGACTCAGAAATTTTTGTCCCGATTGAGTTGTCTTTTATGGGAAAATGTCAATAGATACTTTTAAATATTCAAAGCCACCCAAAGTATACCCTGTAAGTATTCACCTCAAAACATTACTCAAGCCAGGAGCAACAGCTCACGCCTGTAATCCCAGCACTTTGGGAGGTGGAGGTGAGAGGTTTGCGTGAACCCAGATGTTTGAGACCGGCCTGGGCAACTTGGTGAGACCTTGTCTCTTCAATAAATCAAAAAATTAGCCAGGCGTGGCGGTATGCACCTGTAGTTCCAGGTAATCAGAAGACAGGCAGAAGGATGGTCTTGAGTCCAGGAGGAAGCTTCGGTGGCTGTAAGCATGCCACTGCACTCCAGTCTGGGCGACAGAGTAAGACTTCGCCTCAAAAAAAAAAAGTTACTCAAAACCAACTCTACACAAAAAAAAGTCATAAATAACTTATTAGCAGTAAATAAATAAAGATAATTTAAAAACAGAAAATAGTAAGTAAGATCTTAAGCATGAAAAAGTAAGAATATAAAAGAATTTGCAATGAGCATTAAAGCCACATAAACTTATGAAGTGAAATATAAATAACTATAATAAATATTACCAAATTACGTCTAGAAAATAAAAACAATTCTCAAAAAATGTTGCACTTTGAAGTATATAGTAGTGTGAATCCATAACCATTAATATAGTTGATATTGGCATGCATTTGACATACCAGGAAGTCAAAATGTATTCCTTTATTCTTAAACTTTGAAAATTAAAGATCTGCTTAAGGTATTTTTTTAAAAAAAACTTTTTAAAAATCACCAGCAAAATGTGACACAAGATATCTTTCTTATATTCACTATAAAGTAAAAGAAAGCAAAGCAAATACAAGAAGCACAAGTAAACATAAAACAAAATGACTGGAATAAGAACTAGTGGATCATTTAGATAAATGCAAATGACTTAAACTTTAAATTAATAACAAAAATTCTAAAATTAAATCAGAAAAAAATTCTAACCAGATAATTCCCACAAGACTCTCAAAAATGAATTAGGCCGGGTGTGATGGCTCACACCTATATTCTCAGCACTTTGGGAAACCAAGGCAGGAGGACTGCTGGAGTTCAGGAGTTTGAGAGCTGTCTGGGCAGTGTAGTTAAGCTTCATCTCTACGAAAAATGAGAAAATTAGCCTGGCATGGTGGCGCCTGTCTGTAGTCCCAGCTATTTGAGAGGCTGCGAAGGAAGGATCACCTGTGCAGGAGGTCGAGGCTGCGGTGAACTGTCGTCTGTGACACTGTACTCCAGCCTGGGTGACAGAGTAAGACTCCAATGGGAAAAAAAATGACTTAAATCAGTCCAAGACAAAGCAAAAACAGAAATATTCATGTCAGACAAAATAGATTTCAAGCCAAAGACACTGACTATAGTAATGAAGCACCCCTTTACAGAATATATATTAAATGAGCAAAGAAATATAGCAAATAAAACCTTTTTGACAGGAGATCGTCAGAGGCAATTATAGCAGAAGCTTTCATATGATATGCTCAGCCTCTGACAGGTTAAGTAGATGATAAATAAGGAACATGGAGCCTTAAATAATTTCATTACTAATCTTGGATTAACAGATAAATAACATTTGTTTTTTCTAGGAAATATACCTTCTTTTTAAAATTTTACTTTTAATTGAAAAATGATAATTGTATAATATATACATTTTATATATATTTACTTTGTAGAATGATTAGCTGAAGCTAATTAACAAATTCATCACCTTACGTATTCATTTTTTGAGACGAAAACACTTAAAATCTACTCCTTTTGGCCAGGCGCGGTGACTCAGGCTGTAATCCCAGCACTTTGGGAGGCCGAGGCGAGAGCATTGCCTGAGCCCGGGGATTCGAGCCCAGCCCGGGCAACTTGGTGAGACCTCGTCTCTACAAGAAATCACAAAAACTAGCTGGGCGTGGTGGCAAGCATCTGTAGTTCCAGCTACTTGGAAGGCTGAGGCCGAAGGATTGCCTGAGCCTAGCAGGTCGAGGCTAGGATGGCTGGGGCGTGCCACTGCACTCCAGCCTGGGTGACAAGAGTGAGACTCCAACTCAACTCAAATAAATAATAAATAAATAAATCTATTTTTGTAATTTCAAAATATACAATGCATTATTATTTTATACCCTATTTTTCATTGTCTGTGTATCGTTTCCAAAAATTGACTGCCATTACAACTTTTGAATGGAAAATTGGACATTGAGTGACTCACACGCTCAGGAAGTTAGAATACTCCATCTACAGCCAGTAACAAAGGCTTGAGCCAAAAAACCTGAATCTAAAACTCAAACAAAAACAAAAACAGCTTTGTCCTAACTATTAAGTAAATAAGGATGTCAAAATTAAAATCACAGGCTCTTTTTAAAATAGCACGCCACCTTTTAGAATTCAAAGAATGGGGACAAGAGCTGTACTTAGTATTTTAGAAGTTAAATTTAAAAACTTTATCTTTTTTTTTTTTTGGTTTGAGACTTTCTGATTAAGCACTCTTAGCTGATTAAATTTAAACACGGTCATCTAACTGTCTCTCATATGAGCTGAAAAATGAGACTACCTTCTCTCGGGGTATCTGCCCCAGCAACTGACCTTGAGAAGCAATTGAGTTTTGCAGTCAGGCTATAAGGCAGGCACCGGAATTGACCCATCACAACGTTTCTGTCCAAATGACTGGAATTGTCGTCCCTAGTAACACTACCTCTGCTCATTACATCTCTCCTCAGAGCTGCCTAAAATATTTGAGATGGACGCCTGCCTTTCTAGAAAGGATGCTTTTAGAAAACATTGTCAGAATGATAGCAGGTTGGAGAGGAGAAGGAGAGGACTGCCTAGCCGAGGCAAGTGTGACACTGCTGGTACTAGCTTAACCTGAGTAGCAGGGTGCCGAGGGCCTGCAAAGCCCTGCTCTGGCTGGACGACGATAACGTGTGCCCGGCAGAGGGAACGACAGAGCACCAGGCTGGACGACTCTGATAACTGGGGGAATCAGCTGCAGCTTTTGGCCACCCGTTGCCAAGCACAACGGTCCTCTAATGACATTCAGTAAGTACAAGGATAAGCAAGTTTCATCCACACCATTTCAAAGGAGGAGTTTAAAAATCTGAATCTGAGGAACTCTTTTACACTCCATTGAAGGCAATCATCTCAGTATCAGACAGGGCCAAATTTTCTCCGTACAATTTGGAATGAGAAAATGGTTCTGCTTCCAGAATTCTGTATCTAATATCTCCATGCTTGCTTAAAGTCTGTGAAATGCAGGCTGCCTAGTCCCATTTTCACAGAGATCACAGCAAGCAGGACCTTGAATCCAAAAAGCTCCGAGCATCTATGGCTGGCTCTCTTTAAGGGACAGCTTAGCACTGTCACCTGGACTGAGAACAAGCCCTCGGTGTGACTGAGAGATTTGCAAAGTAGAAAAGAGTCCGACACATCCTTTAAAATGTGACCTGCCTCAGAAGCCTTGGGTCAAAAGACGGTAGTAAAAATAGGGTGTTGGTCAAATACCTTTGGATACTTAACAGGCAGATGGTAAGTACAGCGACTCTGAAACCACAGTTTGCAAAGAGCCGCAAATATTAAATGTGAGTGGAAACCGGCTTCCCTTCATAGGGGGAAAGAAGGCAAGGGTCTGTTCTTGCAAAACCTATAGTTTGCTGTACAAGCATTTAACCCAGATTTCACCTTTTCAAACTGGTGCTGCTTAAAAACAAAACCAAGCAGAACTGAATTTCCCATTTAGTACTCTGGCTGTTAGCAAAGCCTGTCCCGTTGACTAACTGACTATGTCGTTTGTCATCGGTGAACAGTGTGATGTTGTGCCTTAGAGTTTCCCACCCTTGTTCTGTTTCTTTTGAATTTTATAGCTCACGTGAATTTTGAATCGCGTCGTTCCTTCTTCTCCCTGGAAGGCGAGCGCTCTGAGCCTTCCACGTCCTTTGGCAAAGCCCCTGGGGTTGAGCAGATTGGCTCGAGTCAGGGGTTGGAGTCGGACCCTGGACTTGTTTTCTCCCAGGTGAAGTCTATGACTGACGCAGGAGCCAAAGGAAAGCTCTGTGGCCATGGATTTCTACAGTTGTCTCTGACTTCTAGTTCTTTCCATCGCTTTTTCCATTATACTTGGAAGCCTGTAGAAAGTGGTTAGTGGCTCATTAAGCTAAAAATTGTACAGTTCCATTGCAAGGTAAAGTAACTATCGCTGAATCAAAGTTTTAATGTCTCTTCATATATTCTCATGGCATCAAGGGAAAATACATTTATGTCATGAAAAAGGATGGTGTTCTTAGAGAGGGCCGCACTCTTTAGCTAAAGTCTATTAACTCGATAACTTTTGTGTGAAAAGTGCTGGACGTGTGCAAAAGTGACTTTATTTTTGTCTTGGCTGTCACTTTCGATCTGCTCTGTGGGAAATATGGGGTTTTTTTTTCCTCTTGATTTCAATTGAAGCAGACCCCATAATTTTTCTGCTCATTTAAAAAAAAAAAAAAAGCTCTAGTAAAGTATAATTTACATGTGGTTAAAAAAAAATCCATCATAAATGCACATTCTATTAGTAAGTTTATTTGGTGAGTTGTACAACCATCATGACAACCCAAATTAAAATTCCAAATTCCACGACTCCTTCAAAATTCCTTCAAGCCCATTTGCAGTGAATCTTCGCTCCTCCCCCATCCCAAGAGCCACTGAGCCGCCTTCTGACTCTATGAATTCGCCTTTTGTGGACACTTCGTGTAAGTGGAATTGTGCCGTTTGCTGTCTTTGTCTCTGACTGGTTTCACTTATCACAGGGCTTATAAGGCTCATTCATGTTCAACACGTATCTGTACAACGTTCGTTTTCCCGGCTGAACGGTATTCCATTCTGTAGCTATGCCATAGTCTTGTTTACCCCTTTGCCAGTCAATGGCATTTAGGTTGTTTCTATTCCGGGCTATTACTAACAATGATGCTATGAGTACTCGCTTATAAATCTTCATATGAACATATATTCTAATTGTCAGCCCACCTTATGGTTAGTCAATTGACGGGTTAGCATCTGGGCTCTCAATTCTGTCTCATTGATCCATAGACCTATCCTTACACCGATATGAAACTTTCGTGATTATTGTAACTTTATATTAGGTTTTGAAATTAGATAATGCAAGTCCTCTAAGTTTGTTCTGTTCAAACATTGTTTTATCTCATCTAGAGCCTTTGCAAATATTTCCATGTTACTTATTGGATCACCTGTCAATCAGAGTAAAACCAGAGAAACAGAACCAGTAGGAGAGACATATATCATGAGATTTATTATAAGAAGTTGGCTTACATAACCATAAGGGCTTTCTATGCAAGTTTAAAACTCATGGCAGGCAAAGTAAGTCAGACTAGAACTCACGGGCACAGGCTAACACTGCTGTCCCAAGTTAGAATTTCTTCTTTCTCTTAGAGAAGCCTCACCCTAGTTTTAAGGTCTTTCAACTGATTGAATCAAACCCATCAAGGTTATCCACCACAATTTTTCTTACTTAAATTTAAATAATTATGGACATTATGTGCATTTGCCAGCTTCCTTCCCAGCAATACCTAAATTTGTGTTGCATTGACTAGCTGGGGAGAAGGAACTGTAGACTAGCAAAGTTAACACATCAGACAAACGGATCACAATCAGATGCTCAGTTTCTACAGCACAAACTTGCTGGGGTTGTTTTTGGTTTTGGTTTCGGGGTTTTCTTTTGAGTCGGCATCTCACTCTGTCGCCCAGACTTGAGTGCAGTGGCACGCTCACAGCCACCACAGCCTCAAGCTGCTGGACTCAGGCATTCCTTCCGCCTTGGCCTTCCAAGTAGCTGGAATCACAGACATGCACCACCATGCCCAGCTAATTTTTTGATTTATTGTAGAGACGAGATCTCACCATGTTGCTCAGGGTGGTCTCGAACTCCTAGGCTCAGGTGATCCTCTTGCCTCCACCTCCCAACATGCTGGGGTTTCAGGCATGAGCCACTACCAATGTGGAGAGAACTTCCAACTTCATGAGTATTCCAAACCAAAACTTGAAATGGCTCTCCATTCTCCTTTGAAATCTCAGCAATATCTTGTAGCTGTCACTGTGGGAAGATTTTCAATTTCTAATTCAATTTCTTTACTTATCATGGGCTTATTCATATTTTCTATTTCTTGCATCAGTTTCAATAATTTGTGTCTTTCTAGGAACTTGTCCATTTCATCTAAGTTGTCTAATTTGTTGGCATAAAGTAGTTAATAATATTCTCTTTAAATCATTTTAATTTGTGGTTCCAGTAATGCTGTCCCCTTTCTCATTCTTAATTATATAATTTGTATCTTCTCCCTTATCTTCTCTGTTACTCTAGCTAAAGGTTTATCAATTTTGTTCACCTTTTTAAATAATCAACTTTTGGTTTCATTAGTTTTTCTTATTTTCTGTCTAATTTTGTTTTCTACTTCAATAATTTTCACTCTTTGTTGTTTACTTCCTTATATTTGCTGTTAGTTTACCTTGCTCTTCCTTTTCTAGTTTTTTTAAGGTAGGAGCTTACATGATTGACTTTTGATACCTTTCTTCTTTTCCGATAGATTTTTAAAGTTAACGATTTTCTGCGGTGGTTTCTTACTGCCGTGCCAACTCTAGCATGCCTCCCTTTCTTCTCTCTCTTCTTTCTCTAATAAACTTTGTTTCACAACTTAAAAAAGAAATTCTGCTCAGTACTACATTAGATTTTTTTCCATATTCTTTTGTATGTTGTATTTTTGTATCATCCAGTTCAAAATACTTTTTATTCTTCTTTTTGATTTCTTCTTGATCCATAGGTTGTTCAGAAGTACGTTAATTTCCAAATCGATTGGGTTTTGCCAGACATCTTTCTGTTGTGAAACTCTAATTTAATTCTTTTCTAGATCAGCAGGTCTAACTTAGAGAATGTTGTGTGTGCACTTGAAAAGAACTTATATCGTGAAATATTTGGATTGAGTGTCTTATAGATGTCGTTTAGATCATGTAGGTTGATAGTGTTGTTGAAGTCTTACATACCCTTGTTGATTTTTTTTCTCCAGGTGAGAGTTAATCTCTATTATTGTTAGGTTGCCTATTTCTTCTTTTAATTCTGTTAACATTTGATGCATGTATCTTGAGGCTCAGTTGTGAAGTATGAATATATTTTGAATTGTTATATGTTCTTAATATATTGATTTTATGATTATGAGATATTCCTTTTTCCTTTAATAATATTTCATGGCTCGAGATCTACTTTGTTTGATGTTATTATAGCCACTCCATCTCTCTCATAGTTACTGTTTGAGTATATTTTTTCTATCCTTTTATCTCCAAACTATTTTTGTCTTTGAATCAAAGATTTATCTTCTGTAAACAGCATGATCTTCCTTTTTTTCCAGCCTGACAATCTCTGCTTTTCCAGTAGAGTGTTTATTTTGTCCACATTTGTGTAATTATTGATATCATTGGATTAAGTAGACAACTTTGCTATTTGGTTTGTATTTGTCTCATATGATTTTTGTCCCTCTGCTCTTTCTTTGCTACTGTCCCTTGTGTTAAGTAAATATTTAACTGTCTAATCCAAGAGAAAAATCTTCTGAACATAGAGCTAGATGAAAGGTGTTAAACATGAATTCAAAATATAGCTTGTAAGAAAAAAATTTATAAATTGGACTTCATCAAAATTAAAATCTTTTGTTCCTGTGAAATACCTCTTTTTAGAAAGTGAAAAGACAGGTTACAGGGTGGGAGAAAATATTTGCAAGCTACACATTTAACAAAGAACTTGTATCTGGAATACATGAAGATATTTGAAAACTCAACAGTAGAAAAATTAAAAATCTAATTAGAAAATGGGCAAAAGAAATGAACATTTACCAAAAAGAGATTCACAAATAAGCACACAAAATGATATTTAAAGATATTTATCATCACTAGTCATTAGGGAAATGCAAAGTAAAACCACAACAATATACAACTGCACACCTATTAAAATCACTGAACTAAAAAATCATGATAACAGCAAATGCTGACAAGGATGCAAAAAACTCAGACACTGTTGGTGGGAACTGTAAAATGGTATAGCCACTCTGGAAAACAGTTTGATACTTTCTTATCAAACTAAATATGCACTTATCATACCACAAAGCAGCTCTTGATCCTTTATTCCAGATAAATGAAAAACTTATATTCATGTAAAAACTTGTACTTGCATGTTTACAGGAGCATTATTTTTAATAACGCCAAACTGGAAACAACCCAAAGGTCTTTCAACAGGAAAACCACACAATGGGATATTATAATACCCAGCAACAAAAAGGAGCAAACTATTGAGATATTCAACAACTTGAATGGAGGTTAAGTGCATTATACTTAGTGAAAAAAATACAGTCTCAAAGAGCAGCATACCACAGTATGTGATTTCATTTACACGACATACTTGAAATGGCAAATCTGTTAAAAATAAAGAACAGGTTTTTGGGAGACAAGGATGAGGGCAACATTGGGTGTGACTATAAAGAGATAGCACATAAGAGTTCTTTGTGGTGTTAGAATAGTTCTGTATTCTGATAGTGGTGGGATTACACAAATGTATACTTGATGCTAAATTACAGAGAACCAAATACACACACACACACACACACACACACACACACACACACACACACACATGCACATAAAAAAATTAGAAAACTGAATGAGGTCTGTAGTCTAGTTAACAGTATTATACCAATGTCAACGTCCCAGTTTGTACTATATTATATTGTATTATATACTTAGTTATATAAGATGCCACCATTAGGGAAAGCTGTTTGAAGGGTACAAGAGACTATGAACTATTTTTTGCACTTTCCTGTGAGTCTATAATCAATTCAAAGTAAAAAGTTAACCACAAAACACATTCACACAGTCCAATCTATTAACCTATACTTAAATTTTCATCTGAAAATAACACTTCTTCTTGGAGTTTTCCTCTTCTCCGGGCTTACTAAGCTGGACCTTAGTCCATCATGAAGGCTGGAGGCAGGATGGCATGTGTGCTGAGAGTAAGGACAGAAAGGAAGAGAGAACAGAACAGCTCTTATTTGATTGGCGCTGCACAAGGATGACCTCATGTTCTTCATGCCTGGAGATGTTCAACGAGTATACTCTCTCATCAGCACTGTCATGGCTTCCGCAGAGACTTCTCTGTTGGTTCAAACCACAGCTCCCTGAGTAGACAGTGCCTCTCCTTGCTGGTCATCCCAGTTCCTTCTCTGCCTCTGCTCCCACTGGTACACCCGCAACTTGTGAACTCCATTACCCTGGCAAGTGGCCCCTTGAGCGGCATCTCCTTTAAAGTCACCTGAGGCCGGCGTCCTCTGTGGTTTCCGTCTCTGGTAACTGGGATTCCCATACTTTTGATATGCTGACAGACATGCAGTCAACTATGTGGCCATAGGCCATGGGGGTTTTCTCGCTTGTGAGCTGGTCGTCCACCCTCTGAGCACCTCCCACCCAGCCCACTCTAGTAAGATCTTTCTAGAATACTTAGGTTCATAGAATTCTCATAACAGCATGAACAGGAAGTATTGTCCATACCTCAACAAAGATATATATTGCATCTGCTGTCATTGCATTTGATCTTAAAAACAAAGCACTCTGACTAGCTGAATAAGTGTTCATTGCAACTGGGCTGACCCCTTTCTCACCCCCCATAGAGAAACGGGGCAGTGTCTTAAATTTAGGATTAGGGAACCATTTTCATTCAGACTACAAGATATGCCTCCTGTGAGATGCATTCTGGACTGCTATCACACTACAATTCAGCAACCGATTAAACACACACACACACACACACACACACACACACACACACACACACACCCCACCACCATCACCACCACCGCCGCCGCCACCACCAACAACAACCTTAACTGGACAACCATCCCATACCAGCTAGATCTTCGCAGGCCCTGAAGACTGTCATGGAACTCTGCAGCTTGAGCAACACCCTGTAATATGACACACTAATCAGCAAAAAAGAAAAAAAGTTGCAGCAAACGATCCAGCAGCGCTTGAGGGAACTAACCGGCAGAAACCTAAATTGAATATGTCACATTGTGACAATAGCAGCCACTTGTGATTAGTGTAAGACAAGGCACTAACAGACTAAAGGGCCCACAAGAAGCCAAAGTAAGTGGAAAACAAATGACCCTCCAACAAAAGATGAAAACGAAGACAACTCAATCATTTCAGGCGTCCTTGTCTTGTCAGCTCCTCTGCCAGTCTCCTGTACACAGATTTGGACTCATTTTTGCCCTTCCCCCAACTCCACACTGCGCAGTCATTCTGTTCCTCAACTTATCTTCTGAAGCCCATCGCCCATGCTTCCATCTTGAGGCTTGTCCTCGCAAGCTCGGGTTGTGACGTCAGGTCCCAAACTGGTGTCTTTGGGTTCCACCTGCTCCCTCCTACTTCTCCTGAGCAAATCACCAAACAAAACGTCCTGAAGGCCGGGTGCTGTGGCTCACGTCTGTAGCCCCAGCACTTTGGGAGGCTGAGGCGAGAGGAGTGCTTGAGCCCGAGTTTGAGACCAGTCTAGGCAACATAGCAAGATCTTGTCTCAATAAATAAAATAAAATAAAATAGCTGAGCATGGTGGCGTGTACCTGTAGTCCTAGCTATTCGGGAGGCTGAGATGGAAGGATCACCTGAGCCCAGAAGATCGAGGCTGCAGTGAGTCCTGATCGTGCCAGGGCACCCCATGCTTCCAGGGTGACAGAGTGAGCCCCTGACAAAAACAAAACAAAAAACTTTCCCAAATGTCATTTTCACGTCATCGCTCCCACTCTGGGGGTCAAGAACTCACTGCTTCCACATTGTCAGTCTAACTCTCAAGAACTCTTTACTCAACTTTAGGAGAAAAAGTAGATTCTTTCTATAAAATGTACCCTTACAGACTGATGGAAAATACGTGAAAACACAAGCACATTTTAGTGTTTTCTGATATTTCTCCGGACTGAGTCAGTGAGGAAAGCAAGATCTCGTGCCCGAGAGGGGGTTCACCACCCCAGGCAAAGTACGGCTCATGTGGATGGCAAAGAAGGGAAGGCACAGGGTCTCAACCAGCTTGGGTCTTCCCTTTTCCAGGCTGAGAGGATCTGTACTTTGGTGGACAACTCCAGGAGAGACAATAGCAGCAGCACAAGTGGGTGGTGCATGTTCCACTGTCTCAAGATGTCCTCAAATTTGGCCATAATCCCCTCCTTCTTAAGGCTGGTGGAGTTCCGAGTGCAGACCCTCACCCAATAGTGAGTGAGTCAGTATTAACATTAACATATGACTAAAGCCAGATACTGCCTGTAGTGGGTTGAATCATGTTCCTCAAATAGGTATGTCCAAGTCCTAATCCCCTGTACCTGTAGATGTGATTTCATTTGGAAACAGGTCTTGCAGATGTAATGAAGTGAAGGGTCTCCAGATAAGAGCATTCTGGATTTACGGGGGTCCCAAATCCGATGACAAGTGTCTGTATAAGAAAAAGGAGAGGGAGCTTTGAGGTACAAAGATACACAGAGATGAAGCCCACGTCATGTGAAGATAGAGACAGAGATTGGAATTATGAAGCTACATATGTAATTTTAAATTTTTAGTTACCACATTTTTAAAAGTTTTTTAAAAATTAAATGATATCTTTTATTTAATCCAATACATCAGTCCCTCCTCCTTATCTGTGGTTTTAGCTTCCTGCAGTCAACTGTGGTCTGAAAATAGGAAATAGAAAATTCCAGAAATGACCAATTATAAACTTCAAGCTGCACTCCATTCTGAGTAGTGTGATGAAATCTATCAACCTGCTCCTTCCTGCCTGGGAAATGAGTCATCTCTTCCTCCAGCGTATCCCCACTGTAGAGGCTACCATCCCTTATCATATCCGCTATCACAGTATCACAGCGTTTGTGTCCAAGTCACCCTTATTTTACATAATAATGGCCCCAAAGTGCAAGAGTAGTGATGCTGACAATTTGGATATGTCAAAGAGAAGCCATGAATGCTTCCTTTAAGTGAAAAAGTGAAAGTTCTCAATAAGAAAAGAAAAAAAAAATCTATGCTATGATTGCTGAGATCTATGGTAAGAACAAATCTTCTATCCGTGGAGTTGTGAAGAAGAAAAAAGAAAGGCATTGCTAGTTTTCCCATTGCACCTGAAACTGCAAGTTACGGCCACAGTGTGTGATAAGTGCTTAGTTCAGATGGAAAAGGCAGTTGATTTGTGGATAGAAGACACAAACAGAAATGCGTTGTGGTTGATGGAAATCCGGTTCAGGAATATCCTTGATTTCAGGCATCCTCTGGTGGTCTTGGAGCACACCCCCAGTGGACGAGGGGCCACTGCTGCAAATCCAAACTATTTCCATTTCGGTCTATAACCAACATAAAAACAAATATTGAGCTACTTTACAGTCTTTTCTTTTTTGTTCCAAGTCTTCAAAAGCCAGGATGTATTTTTTACATTCAACTTGTCTTGTTTCAGAACAGCCACCTCTCAAGTGCTCGACAGTCACGTGAGACTAGTGGCCACCATACTGGGCAGTGCAGACCTGGAGCTTGTTCCTGGTCATCACTGCACTTCTGAATTGGATGGCCAGTTCCAAGCACCCCAATGACTTTGTGACGAATCTCAAGCTGACAATATTTTATTAAAATTTTCTGACTTACAGAAAATAAAATTGTCGCTTATAAGAAAATTCTGGCGGAAGGATCGTTGGAGCCCAGCAGATTGACGCTTGGGTGACCATGAGTGTGCCACTGCACTCCAGTCTGGGCAACAGAGTGAGACTCCAACTCAAAAAAGAAAAGAAAACCCTAAATGTTGCTATAGAAATAATTTTTGCTCATCATTTCAACCTCAATGCCACTTTTTCTTTTAAATGTTATTTTCTAGTAAGAATTCAGTTCAGGCCAAATAATTCTTGGATTTCATTCCAAGGAGTTACTTTTAGGAATTACCAAAAGATCATTGAGACATAGTTCTCGTACCTATAGTAGTCAAAGACTCGAACCCAAATTTTGAAATATATTGTGGATCTATTGACTTCATGTGCCTTTTGTCTCTGATTCATTTCCATGGTCAATTTTATTGTATCAAACCTTATTCTGGATCCTTAAAATAACTAAGCAATCCCAAAGTAAATGAGGAAGAATATGTAAAACGCCACGCCTGGTCTATGGCTCATGATAAAATAGTGGAAAAATATATCCATGTTCATAGCCAGTAACTGGGAGCAGCCCAAGTGCCCATCGATGAACGGATAAATAAAAATGTGGTGGATACATCCAGTGAAATATTATTCAGCCTTTGAAAGGAAGAAAATTCTGACATATAATATAACCTGGATGAACCTTGAAGACATTATGCTAAGTGAAATAAGCCAGTCAAAAAAAGACAAGTACTGTATTAATCCACTTCCCTGAGGTCCCTACAGTAGTCAAATTCATAGAAAGAAAGTAAAGTGATACTTTCCAGGAGCTGGGGACAGAAGGTAATGAAGAATTGTTTAATGGGTACAGTTTCAGTTTTGCAAGATAAAAAGAATTCTGGAGGTGGATGGTGGTGATGATTGCATAACAGCATGAATGTAATTAATGCTTAAGAACTGTACACTTCAAATGGCTAAGATGGTAAATTTATATTATGTGTGTTTTACTATACACAAAAAACAATAGAAGCCAGGTGCAGTGGCTCACGCCTGTATTCCCAGCACTTTGGAAGGCTGAGGCGAGAGGATTGCCTGAGCTCAGGGTTTCTAAACCAGCCTGAGCAACATGGCGAGACCTCATCTCTACAATAAATCAAAAATTACCAGGCATGGTGATGCATGCCTGTAGTTCTAGTTACTTGGAAGGCTGAAGTGGAAGGATCCTCTGAGCCCAGCAGGTCGAGGCTGCGGTGGCCATGAGCATGTCACTGCACTCCAGCCTGGGTGACAGAATGAGACTCCAACTCAAAAAAAAAAAAAGATAGAAAAGAAAGCCCCATCCCTCTCATAAATGTTCTCCTAGCTAAACACTGACCGTGCCCAACTCACCTGCAACATTTCCCTTGGATTTCTGCGTACTCTCATAAAGGACAAAATGTATTTTGTATATCCACAAATGTCATTCTATCCCATGGTTTTAGCCCCATTCTCCAAAGAGTTTTGACCAAGCCAGCAACTGATAGCCCACACAATGTGACCATTTCTTTCCCTCTTTCTTCCCCCGTACCACCTTACCAGTAGGGTCCGACAGTGACACCCTGGCTCAAATATATAAATAAATAAAAATAAGGTCAGATTTTGTGAGGGAAAGAAATGAAGATGCTTTAGGATGGGAAGCAAAGGGCCCAGGGGTTACAGACCCCTTAAAAACTGAGTCAGGTTGTTTTGCTAAAAACAGAAGGGGGGCAAAAATTAAAAAAAAACAGTAACATAGTGAAAGATTTGGTAGCAATAGAAAAAAAAGGAGGTAGGCAAAAATAACATCAGTATTCTCCGCTCTTTCCAATACTAGTCAGAAAAGCAGGCAGAAGGTGGCACTTTTTATATTTTGGGGTCTCCTTTCAGTTGTGGAAGTAGCATTGCTTGAAGAATAGCAAAAGACCTTCTAAAAATAAGACGAAAGTAATTTCTTGTGAATTAATGAAAAGAATAAGACCAAAACTTAGGGCACCAGACCCATGCCTGGCTCTATCTGTGCTAGTCATTGGAAGGGAATGGATTTCTTTAGGACCTCTGGCAACCCTTGATCTGCAGAGGGGTGAACACAGGGGAAAAGAGTTACATCAATCTTTTGCTTTTATTAAAACTTTATTTGATAAGTTACAATACGTGTATAATATAGTATTTAGAAGAAATAAAAAATACTCAGAAGCTTAAAGAGGACATTTAAAACCACCCATAATTCTACCACCCAGATCACTGCTGTCAAAATTTTGATGTACAATATTGCTTTCTAAAGAAACAGATCGATATTCTATATGTTAGGTTACTTGCTTTATTTTTCTGATATTTTAAAATTAAGGTATATTTTACATACAAAGTACATCAATTATCTACTGCTGCATTTAAAAATATCCCACATTTTAGCAGCATGAAAAGCAACGAACATTTATTAACTCACACAGTCCCTGTAGGTCAGGAATCCAGGAGCGGCTTAGCTGGGTGGTCCTGGCTCAGGGTCTTCCATGAGGTCACAGTGAAGATGTGAGTCAACCTCAGTCATCTGAAGACTAGACTAGCCATTTCCAAGCTTCCTGCCCTGGTGTTGGGAAGCTCCAGCTACTCCTGGGTTATTGAACTCGGCGTTTTAGTTCCTCCTCACAGGGCTGCCTGAATATCAGGACATGGCAGCTGGCTTCCCCAGAGCAAGTGATCCAAAAAGAAACAGCATGAAAGCAAGTTCAAAATGAAAGCCACGGCGTCTTCTCTAACCCAATATCAGAAGCTACGTAACACCGCTTCCGCTGTATTCTTGGGGTCACACAGACCAACAATGTGAGAAGGTATGAATATCATGGCAAATTATCACCTTCTTAGAAAGGATCATACAAATAAAGTGCACAGATTTTAGGTGTTCATTTGATGAGTTTTGACAAATGTACACACGCCTGCCACCATTACCAATCACAAAGTATTTCTGTCAGTTCAAAAAGCTTTCTCATGACCTTTCCTGTCAACTCCTGCCCATCTCACCAGAGGCAACCACTGCCCTGGGGTTTTTTTTCACTGTAGAATTTTTGTTTGTTCTTATACCTCCTATAAATGGAATCAAGCAGTATGTACTCTTTTCTGTCTGGATCTTTTTACTCAGCAGTGTCTCTGTGGATTCATCCGTGTTGTTAAATGTTTTTCATTTCTCTTAATTGCTGATTAGCAATTAGTATTCTATTGTATGAATACACCACAAATTGTTATTTAATTTACCTGTGGACAGACTTTGGGCTGTCTCCAGTTTGGAGCTAATATGAATAAAGCTGTTATGAACATCTTCGTACAAGTCTTTCCAGGGACATATTTTTGTTTATCTTGGGTAAAAACTAGGGAGTGTGATTACAGGATCACAGGGTAGGAGTATGTTTAATTTTATTTTTAAAATTCCCAGACAGTTTTCCAAAGTGATAGTATCATTTTACACTTCCACCAGTAATTTGTTAGTGTTTCTGTTATTACATATACTCACCAACATTTAACTTTCCTTTATGAAATTATAACCATTGGGTGGGTATATAGTAGTATAGTAGTTTTCATCTTCACTTCCCCAGTGTCTAATGTTATTGAGCACATTTTTATGTACTTATTGGCTATTTGCATATCTCTTTTGTGAAGTATCTGTTCAAGTCTTTTGCTCAATTTTTAACTTGGGTTGTTTGTTTTTTCAATATTGATCTGTTGGCATTACATATTCCAGATACAAGTATTTTGTCAGATGTGTGGGTTATAAAACTTTAATCCCTGTCTGGTGCACCTTTTCACTTTTTAGTGGTGTATTTGTCAGACCACAAAGTCTGTCAACAAGTAACTTAAATAACAATTTGTGGTATATTTATACAATAGAATACTAATTAGTAATTAAAAGAAATGAACAACATTTAACAACATTGATGAATTCACAGAGACACTGCCGAGTATAAAGATCCAGACAAAAAAAAAATACACACTGTTTGATTCCATTTATAGGAAATAGAAGAAACTGTGATAACCTTTAATTTATCAATTTTATGTTTTATGGTGAGTGATTTTGTGACTTAGCTGAGAAGTTTTTGCCTCTCCCAAAACTGCAAAGATATTATCCTATCTTTTCTTTTGGAAGCTTTATAATTCTAGCTCTTATGCTTAGGTCTATGATCTATCTTGAATTACTTTTTTGGTACAAAATGTGCAGCAGGGACTGAGGTACTTTCCTTTTCTCCCATGGATGTCTAGGTATTTGTTGAAAGGGTTTTCTTTTCTCTTTCAAATGCTGGATGCCTTTTGAAATTGACTATATGTTTGTATCTGTTTCTGATCTCTATTTTATTCCACCAATCTACTTGTCTAAACTTATATCTAAACCAATACCACACTATCTTGACTAACTAGAGTTTTCCAGCACATCTTGAAGCAACTGAAGACTAACTAGAGTTTTCCAGCACATCTTGAAGTAATGTCCTGCTTTTGACACAAAACAAGGCATTATGAACATCTTAAGTCAACGATTTTGTAACATCTGCAGTTTTTATGAGTGCATCGTACTCTAGTATGTGGATGAATTATAATTTACTGAACAAACTCTTTATTAGAAGTCACTGAAATAAATCTTCAGTGAACGGTCTTTGGCGTTGTCCTCAATTATTTCTTAAGAATAAATCCTTAGAAGTGGAGTTGCTAGATTAAGTATGTACTGATTCTTAAAGATTTCCATATATATTGCCAGACTGTATAAAGACTGTGTCAGTTTAGACCTGCCACCAACAAAGTATGAGTGAGCCAACACCGTGTATTTTAATTTAAAATTAAAATTGCTGTGTAATTTTAGTGGTTAGACCACACTAGTATATCATTACTATTTTAACGTGCATCTGTAATTACTAGTAAAATTGAAAGGCTATTTTATGTATATTGACCACAAAAATACACATTTTCTCCTTTTTCAATTGCTTATTCATGTCATTTGGTCATTTTTCAACTGCCTTTAGTTCTTTTGTAATGCACTAATGGTCAAAGCTAATTGTACCCTCAATGCAGAAGTCCTTTCAGGCCCATTGCAGGATAATTAGACATATAATTTTTTCTAGAAATAGTATAAGTGAAATAAAGATGCAGAAGAGCAGCTATTAAATATTGCTGTTAAAATCATTTCTATTCTACCACCTTGTCCCAATGATTAGCTCATTTTCCTTATCTTTTGCATAAAACTCAACTTCAGGGCATTGGCACCACACTCCATCCATCCAGATGACTTCGGACTTTCTATTTTGCCCTTGCTTTGCCTTGAAAACTTGTCATTTCTGTACTCACGGCCTGTTCCTTCTAGATGTGTTTCTTTGCCCCTCCCTGGCTATCCCTTTCAAATTCCCTAAAAATTCTTTTCTACCTATCGAAGTCTTTGACCAATATAGTCTTACTGCCAACGTTTTCTTATTGAAAAATAGAACGGGGAAAAAAATATCAAAAAAAGGTTAAAAGGGAAAATGATGCCTTACACAACTGTTGCGCCCACTTCCTTCATCGCTTGAGTGTCATTGTTTAGAACAGGAAATTTCCCTTTGATCTTACCAGGGATAGTTATGCTTGTTAGAAGCTCGTTTGTTTTTGCTTATGGACCTCCTGAATCATTTAGCCTACCATGTTATTCCATCTGAGTTGGCTGCTCACAATCTCAGAGTCAGATCTGTGGTCCGTCTGTAGCAAGTGAATTGCTTCTCAGGACATACTTTCTGTGTACTGATCCTACTCTTATTTTTCATCCTTTTTTTCCTACTTATTTTTCCTGCGCTTCTCTTGTTTTTCCTACTACTTATTGTCCATTCACCCTGACTTCTTTTTTTTCACTTAAAAAAGCAAAGTCTTAGATATCTTGCAAACTGACTTAAAACTCTTTTTTTTTGGAATAAGATTAGTTATCTCTAAATACATAGACAACCTCTTGTTTTCTAAGAAAAAAAGCAAGAAAATTTATCTTAGCCTAAGGTCATAACTTGTGTCTTACTTATCAAGGACTTAAGTCTCCTAAAATCAATATCTCTTGCATCCTAATATTATCCCATTTGAAAATAGAAGAGAGCTGGGCTCGGTGGCTCAGCCTGTCATCCCGCGCCTTTGGGAGGCTGAGGCGAGTGGATTGCCTGAGCCCGCGGGTTTGAGACCCGCCTGGGCAGCGAGACCTCACCTCTACAATAAATTAAAAAAAAAAAAAAATCAGCCAGGCATGGTAGCGCATGCCTATAATCCCAGCTACTCGGGAGGCTGAGGCGGAAGGATTGCCGGAGCCCAGCAGGCGAGGCTGCAGTGGGCAGGAGCGGCCACTGCACTCCAGTCTCAGCAACGGAGTGAGACTCCAACTCAAAAAAAAAAAAAAAAAGAAAATAGAGGAGAAAATGTTCAAAAAAGCTAAGTGAGCTGTCCAGAACCACAGATTGGGTCAGTGACAAGGGTCACAAGTGATAATGAACTTTTGCTTCCTCACCCAGCACATTGTTTACAAGCCAGGCACTCCACTTGCACTTGGAGAATGACTGACAGGACTAGTTAATTACTTTGAGAATTCATTCAAAGAACCCATTCCATGGGTTGTAGATCTGTGGAAAGTTGGCCTAAGGTTAGTTAGCTCAAATTAAATCAATTAAAACAAAGTTAATTGCTTTTTTTGCTTTGTTTTTTTGGAAAGGCTAGGGGAAAAAAACAAACCAAAAAAAAAAAAATTATTGCTTCTTGACTTTCCCAAAATTTATACTCAGAATTAGGAAAAATTACTGTGATTGTCTTTATCTTCACTGCTCAGAGAAAAGTACAAAGTAGTAATAATACAAAGGAAAATGCTGTTATAGTAATGAAAACATTAACCTGGTATGTTAAAACAAACAGATGTTCCTGAACACCAGGGATCTGGCCTAGGTCCAGTTCCTGTCTGCACAGAAAGACAATCATTGAGACAATGAGTACTGCCTGTGAAGAAAGGTTTTAATGCAGGTGATGTCAACCAGAAGACAGGAATGAATCTCAAATTCGTCTCCCTAACCAGCTAAAGTTAGTGGTTTTTAAAACAGAGAATTTAGGGAGGGATAAGGAAGAGGAGCTAATCTACAGGCAGCAGATGTGTCTCACTGTCCAGTTGCAATGATCTGAAAAGCTACAGTTCCTTGGTACTATCTAGGAGAGCTGACGGCCAGTTTCCTGAGAAAGAACTCAGATAAAACAAATGTAAGTTTTTCAAGCTTCAGTTCGGGAGAATTGAGCTGATTTCCCAGAGATGTCTTGGAAACTCAAAGTTAGGTCAAAATGTATTTGGATTAGAGTCGTCAGAGGAAATAAATAGGATACTTGAGTTGGAATGTGAGAGAAAGGTAGGGCTTGAATTCTTTAAGCCAGGTGGGGAAATCTTCCAAGAGACAGTGATGATTCAGAAACAGAAATGAGGAGGTTGAATTGAAGATAAAGGAAGCGTATAATTGGCTAAAGTGGAGGCACCATTTTCATGATTGTGGGCTTATATTGTATTTCCCACCTTCACAGGGCAAAATGAAAGCCAAGGAAAATTTTTGATTTTGTCCTCAGGGGTGACTGGAAATCACCATGGGTTCCTAAGAGGACAAAAGCCGGGTGATTTTTTGTTGTTCAAATCCATAGCTGAGAGCAAAATGGAAGATGGCGTTGAGAGGGATTGCTTCAGTAAGAACTGGAAAACAATGTTCAGTTTAAGACTCACAGTTCAGAAGGAAGAGAGAGAACTTAATGATTGATAACACAAGAGGGGAGAGGGAAAAAGAAAAGTATAATGCCTCACATTTTGGCAGTGGGACAGTTTTGAGGTGTTCAGAAAACATTTGGAGACATGAACTTGGGGACCTGATAGAAAGTCAAAATGTAGTAACAACGTAGCAGTTTTAAATCGTTCAATTCAGTAACTTCATTGCTGAGTTTCCACTTAATATGCAATACTGTGCCAGGCACTATAGAAAGTAAAGAAGAAAGGTAAGACAAGCCCAGGCAAGACTGAAGTACAAAGAGGTATGCCACTCAGAGTGAGACTTCGGGGTCTGACTGTTGGGTTCGCAAACTTGCCACCACGCGCTTACGTCGGCAGCACCGTACAAACAACTCCGTAAGGTTTTATAACCTTGGTATATCAGTGTCTCACTGTCGTGTTCATGTCACTGTGTGGTGATGTCTTGCTGAGTGGCGTTCATTATTGTTGTTGCATGTTTTTGTGTGCCGTTGTGAGAATGTCAGAGCTTGAATTAGAGCAAAAAACAAACATTAAATTTCTTGTTAAACTTGGCAAGAGTGGAAGTGAAGTCAGGGACATGTTAGTCCAAGTTTATGGGGATAATGTCATGAAGAAAATGGCAGTGAACAAATGGATTATCATTTTTCTGAGAGAAAGAAAGTGTCACTGATGAAGAAAAGTCAGGATGGCCAGTGATGTGCAGACTGATGAAAGTGTTGCAAAAATTTGTCAAATTGTGCGTCAAGATTGTCGGCTGACTGTGAAAAGCATAGCAGACCAAATAAACATCAATAGAGAAACAGGGAAATCTTAACTGAAAATCTTGACATGAGAAAGATGGGTGCAAAAATGGTCCCGAAGGAGCTCTTGCATCACGATAATGCACCAGCTCACACAGCACTATCTGTGAGGGCGTTTTTAACCAATAAACAAATAACTGTATTGGAACACCCTCCCTACTCACCTTATCTGGCCCCCAGTGATTTTTTGTTTACCCAAAGATAAAGGAAATGTTGAAAGGAAGACATTTTGATGACATTCAGGAGATCAAGGGTCATATGAAGACAGCTCTGATGGCCATTCCAGAAAAAGAGTTCCAAAATGGCTTAGTCAAGTGGACTAGGCACTGACATCAGTGCATAGCTTCCCAAGGAGAGTATTTCAAGGTGACTGTAATAATATTCACCAATGAGGTATGTGGCACTTTTTCTAGGATGAGTTCATGACCTTAATTGTCAGATTTCATAAATCAGGGACCAATGGAGGTTTAACAAGTCTTAGGAACAGCAAAAGAAATAACCAACAGGGTGAAAAGGCACTATAGAATTGGGAGAAAGATTTGCAAACCATATAGCTGATAAGAGGTTAGTATCCAGAATATATAAAGAATTCCTACAATTCAACAATAAGAACAAAAAATTTAAAAATGAGCAAAGTACTTGGAAGGGCATTTCCCAAAAAAAAGATATACAAATGGTCAACAAGCATATACTTATATACCTGACAGTGCTTATCGTCAGAGAAATGCAAATCAAAACCTCAGTGAGATATCCCCATTAGGATAACCACTAGAAAAATATAAGAATAGAAAATAAATGAAAATGGTGCAGCAGCTATGCACAATAGTATGGAAGTTTTTTCTTTACATTTTTTTTAAAAGAATTACCATGTTATTTGACAACCTCACTTCTGTGTATAAATCCAAAGGAATTGAAGACAGGGTCTTGGAGAGATATTTGTATTAATCACAACAGCCAAGAGACAAGTGAAACCTAAATGACCATCCGTGGATGCATGGTTAAAGAAAATATGGCATAGGCATACAGTGGGATATTATTCAGCTTTAATTTTTTTATTTTTTTATATATTTTTTATTTCAAAATTGTGGGGTGCAGTTAAGGGTTAGGTATACAAATATGCATTGTGCGGGTACCCTTGCTGATGAGGTGTGCCTCCCCTTCCCCTGACAGATATTAACTACCGTTCACCCCACCTCCCTTCCCCTCTCTATTCAGCTTTTAAAGGAAGGAAAGCCTATCATATGCTCCCCCATGGATGAACCTTGAGATTATGCTAAGTTGGAACCAACCCTCCTGCCCGTCGAAGGTGGACTGGATAAAGAAAATGTGGCACCTACACCCGATAAGAGTCTTATGCTGCGTAAATAACAAAGTCATGGCCTTTGCAGCACATTGAATGGAATTGGAAACCATACTATTAAGGGAACGATCACAGAAGCCAAGAACGGACCACTGCATGTTCTCCCTCATCAGCGGGCCCTGGACATCAGTCACATTAGCACAAGGGAGAGATCAGTGGTTGCTAAGAACTGCTAGGGCGGGCGGGGGGGGGGGGGGGAACGGAGGAGGGTGGGGTCATGTGACAACACAAAGGGTACTTGGTTCACTATCCGGGGGAGTGAGGGCCTGTTAGAAGCCCAAACTTCACCCGCGTGCAGCCTACTTATGCAGTTAATCCTCACTTGTACCCCACGTCTCTATAATAGAATAAAATATGCAACTCCAAAAAAAAAAGAAGATCACGCTAAGTGAACAAAGTCAGTCACAAAAAGACAAATACCACGTGATTCCACTCTGTGTATATAGTCAATACTAACGGTACACTTTTAAATGATTACGATGGCAAATTTTATGTTGTATGTTTTCTATCGTGGTTTTTAGAAGGTTTGTTTGGTTTGTTTTGTTTGTTGGTTTGTTGAAGAGTCGAATAATTCCCCAATGAGATGACACTTAGAAAGAAAGAAATTTCTAGGACCCAGAACTGAGCCTTGGCCACAGTTTGAAAGGAACTCTTGGAAGAGACAGAGAAAGAGCATGAGAGGATGAAAAAAGAATATAATATTCAGTCCACAGATGTTTACTGAGCTCCAGCTAAGTGCCAGGCACTGTTAAAACAGGGAATACAAGGGGCAAAGTCTCTCTTTTTCTCTGGGTTTGCAGACAACCAATAAATATACGCCAACTAGTGATAAGTACTAGGAAGAAAAATCTGCAATCCAAGAAGGCTAGTGGGGGACACCATTCTGTTATTCTGGTTTTTTTAATATAGGGTGGCCAAGGGGATACCTGAGCAGAGAGCTGAAGAAAGTCATGTGACTCTGGGGGCGGGGAAGCATCAGAGCAGAGGCAAGAGCAAACACAAAGGCCTGAAACAGCAGCACACTTAACCTTGAGGGGCAGCAAGGAGGCCAGCATGGAGGAAGCACAGTTCACAAAGAAAGAGAGACGAGATATAAGCTCAAGAGGTGACCGGTTGGCTGTGGCACCCGGACCCAAGAGGCAGAGGTGTGGAGTTCACAGTCATTCAGGTACTTTGCTGGGAAGATAAAGGAGAAATGCAATCAACTGGCGATTGGTATCACGAGAAGTTTTGTTGTTTTGTTTTGAAGAAAAGTGAGATGTAAACATTTCAGAGAAGAAAGTAGAGATGGAGCTATGGAATGAGAGGGAATTATTATAGAATAAAAAATCCCTTTAAAGGGAACAAAATGAAATCCCAAACAGTTAAAGATATTGGACTAGGGAAAAGGAAGACAGCTCTTCCTCCAGAAATCCTAGAGAATCAGCCTGCAACCATCGATGGCCGCTTTCAGCACTGCTTCTGTACAACATAAAGGCAGACAGTATAAATTTAACTCAGATAGAAGACAGATGGTCCTAGGAGTCTGTAGGCATAGATATTTGAGGTGATTCATCATAGCCAAGTAAAGGAAGCTTTTGGTTGTTGACTTAATACATTACTACAGGATCTTTGTAAAAACTGAGACTTGGCTAGATGTGGGTTTAATATGTTTGGTCATCATCAGAAGAAAAGGAGAAATGGCTTGATCTTCGTTTTCCTTAAGGCTTCTAAAGAGATTGAAATCATCTCAAAATAAATCTAAAACAAACACTATAATAATTGAGAAAGTTCATATACACATTAGAATATATGAGCAGCTTAATGTATGAAGAACACATCATGGCAGGTAAAACTAAAAAGCTCTGAAAACCATAGCCTGACTCAGTGTTTGAGAGATTTTCATTATATTAGACCACACTATTCAACTAGGAATGTTAGTTTAAACAGTCCTAGGTTTATGGTACCTCTGTCTTAAAAAGGTTTACAGTAAACAAGATACTTTGGGTTTGTGACAAGCAAGCAACACCATGTCTTGAAATGTAACGTGTGTTTGGTGTAATTGACCAGAGCTCAGGCCCAGTACAGAAAACCATTAACAAAAGCACAAAAAAGATGAAAGAGAAATTAACAGCATGGTGCCTTTCTGGAAGCTATAATACAACCCCTATCAATGTCAAAATGACTTTTCGTGTAGGCTGATACCGGCCTTCACTTTCATACATTTTTTTTTTTAATTGAGAAATGTCGCCTCCCTACAAAAGTATGTACAAAACATGCATGGGTAGTTTAATGAATGATAATCATCCTCCTCCCTTCACTTCCCCGTGAGGGACTGCCACCATTCTGAATTTTATGTTAATCATTTCTTTGCCTGTAGTGGGAAACTGCCTGGGGAAGGGGGAGCACCCCTCATCCACATGGGTACCTGCAGAATGAATATTTGTAGACCTAACCCTGAATTGTACCCCACAGTTTTAAAATAAAAGATTTCAAGGTGAAAATAACAATAATAATAATTTCTTTGCCTTTGTTTGTTTAGAGCTCGTGGTCTCACTCTGTCACCCAGGCTGGAGTACAGTAGTGTGGTCACAGCTCACTACAGCCTTGACCTCCCGAGCTCAAGTGATCCTTCGGCCCCAGCCTCCTGAGTAGTTTTACAGAGCATACCATCATGTCTGGCTAATTTTTTAAATTCTGTGTACAGATGCCCTCATATTCGTAGAGATGCTATACTGCCGAGGCTGTTCTCAAACTCCCGGCCTTAAGCAATGCTCCTGCCTCAGCTTCCTAAAGCCCTTGCCCCCGCCTTTTTTTCTGAGTTGGAGTCTCACTCTGTCGCCCAGGCTGGAGTGCATGCTCACAGCCACCCCAGCGTCGACCCATTGGGCTCTGGCGATCCTTCCGCCTCAGCCTTCCACATAGCCAGAACTGCAGGCGTGCCCTACCACACCCAGCTAATTTTTTATTTATTATAGAGACGAGGTCTCACCAAGTCGCCCGGACCAGTCTCAAACCCACAGGTTCAGGCGATCCACTCGCCTCAGCTTCCCAAAGTGCGGGGATGACAGGCTGAGCCACCAAGCCCAGCCTTGCCCTTCTCTATGGTGTTTTCACCAATGCATGTATACTCTAATAACACATTATTTAAAACCAACAGTGGATAAGGGATCCTAGTTGACCTATACTCTAGCATTAGTTTTAATCAACATTTAGATTTTCTAGTAGGCACGAAATTGTACCTTATTGTGGTTTTAATTCATGTTTCCCAATGACTGAGTTTGAGTGCTTAATTGTTTGTTTATGGACCACTGGAACAACTCTTCTGATAGCAACTTTGCCCATTTTTACACTGGCTGCTTATTTTATTCTTGTTGATATCTAGGTGCCTTTTATATAATCTTTTGAGTTATACATCTTACAGATAGCGTCTCCTAATTTTTTGCCTGCTTTTTCAATGGCCAGCCATTCTCAATATTAATGTTGCCAAAATTTACCATTTCCCCCTGCTAAGGATCTAGACTTTTCAATTTGGTTGGGCTGGCTCTTGTCCTAGCAATAATTTTTGTAAATGTTACATGTGGGCCATACATTAATATGCAGACTGTGTGTTTTTAAACGATTAAATATATTGTTCTTTACAGGTCCATTAGGTCAAGCTTAATTGTTCAGTTAAAATCTTCTTCAGCCTTACTGATTTTTGTCTGCCTGATCTATTAGTATTTCAGCAAGCTCTGCAGTAGTAGATTTGTCCATTTTTCTTTGTAGTTCTGTCAACTTTTTATTTATGCATTTTGAAACTATGTCATTTTGTGCATAAAATTTAGATTTGCTTTAGGGTGAATTGAAAACTTTAAAGTAACATCGTGGCTTTTTTTTTTTTTTTTGAGTTGGAGTCTCACTGTGTCGCCCAGACTGGAGTGCAGTGGCTGCTCCCGGCCACCGCAGCCTCGCCTGCTGGGCTCCGGCGATCCTTCCACCTCAGCCTTCCAAGTAGCCGGAATTACAGGTGCGTGCTACCACGCCCGGCTAATTTTTTGATTTATTGTAGAGATGATGTCTCGCCACCCAGGCGGGTCTCGAACCCGCGGGCTCAGGCAATCCACTCACCTCAGCCTCCCAAAGGTGCGGGATTACAGGCTGAGCCACCGAGCCTGGCTTTTTTTTTTTTTTTTTAGTTGGAATCTTACTTTGTCACCCAAGCTGGAGTGCAGTGGCACAATCACGGCTCCCTGCAGCCTCTACCTCTTGTGTGCAAGTGATCCTTCCGCCTCAGCCTTCTCAGTTGCTAGGACAACAGGCATGTACAGCTACACCCCGCTAATTTTTTTTTAAGTTTTGTTATAGAGATGAGGTCTCACTATGTTGCCCAGGTTGATCTTGAACTCTTGAGCTCAAACAATCCTCCAGCCTCGGCCTCCCAAAGTGCTGGGATTACAGGCATAAAACACTATCCCTGGCCTGTGACTTTCTTTATTTATTATTACCTTACAGTATTTTTATCTAATATTAATATAGATGCCTCAGGCTTCTCTTATTTGTCTAATATATCTTTTAAGTAGTATATGGGTTTTTTTAAAAAAACCAACCTGTTCATCTTTATATTTTACCTGCAGAGCTTAGTCCATTTACATTTATTGTGAATAAAAATATAAAGCCATCTCCTACTTAATGTTAATAATCTAGTCCTAAAACACGATATTTTGCATGAAAAGACTAACGGAGTCTATCTTCTGTTATTTTTAATGAAAATAACAGCCAATTTTCTTAAGTAAAATACTGAAATGTAAATAAACTATCATATTAGGATGAAAAATGCTTAAAGTACTGTTTTCTGATTACCAAACAAGTAAAGTCTGCATGCATACCATGAACATGGCGTTTACAATGTGGCAGAGCAAATACCAAAAGCAATAAATAAATTTGTCAGAAAAGCAAGTGAAATTTTTCAATAAAAACAAGACAATTGCCTGTACTAAACTGTCACTCATGGAGAGAGGAGGAAACTTGATACTTGAAGAAAACTGAGAAAGGAGCACGGCTGACAGTAATTGTTTGTCACCTGGTGTGAAAAGTGCTCATGTGAATGAGTGAGATGATAAAAGGTAATTTCAGGCAAACCATCCAACTCAGAAGCTGATAGAAATTCTTCATCATTTGTCACTGCTGTTCCCAAACGAGAACGAGAAGGCTGTGAGAAATTTGCGAGGTAACCAACATTTAAGGATGAAAAAAAAAATGGGTAAAATGAAACTTTATACTTTTCTTCGACACTTTTTGAAATTGTGCGTGTGCATGTGTGACATTCTTCACATCACATCACTAGTCAAAAATAAGGGCCAAACACAAAGGCACTTCGAAAAACGTGTTCAGGGCAAACACACAATGGCAAAGGGACCACAAGTCCAACTGAGGTGAGCTGTGATGTCTCGCTCCTCTTTCTGCTGGAACTCTGCATGCTTTTCAAAAAATCTTTGTGTGATTCTGACAATTTATCCATTGTGCTTGGAATGTAACCGGATACCTTTCCAGCACATCATTTTGTTAAAAATGCCTTGGGTATTTGGTGTGTAATTGGACACGGCTCCACCGGCTGGTAGAAATTATATTCAGAGATATGGAAGTTCCATGATATTAGATTATTAAAAAGAGGTGTTCTACTAGAAAGACATTAGCCGAGGAAAACTCTGAAATATATGCTTGCATTTTAATTTACTCTCTCACCATCTTATTATTCTTTTTCCAGTTGCATCCTTATTTTCTGTTCTTTGTCCACCCTGCTTCTTTCTTGCCTGTGAGTTCACACGTGGGCTAGCTTATAAATATGAATTATCAGGGAAGACACTGGACATTGGTTTTCTCATTCCTGACACCAAACTTAAGTCAGGCCAATCACCTGGCTGTCTCCTTCCACGGGCTGGGCTTCATGGTACAGTGTGTCGCCTTTCAGAGTCCTGGCGTTTTTGGAGGTTACCTTTCCAGGCTCCCCCAGCTTTATCTGGCTGTAGCTCCTTCCTGCCTCTGTACCACTGCCAATCCACAGCACGAGGTCTCAGCACAAAAGCCAGCCCGGGCACTCCAGGTCACCCAAGGTTTTGCTTAGACTTTAGCTCTCACCTCTAAGTCCTACCTTTTGATGGGAACTGTGACTGATTAGTATTTTATTCTTGCTTATTATTTTTTCCCTAAAGAGGCTATATACAATAAACATGTTTCTATTTTTCATAGAAGGAAAAAATGACAACGAGGGTTTTTTAAGACAAAGATATTATGTGAAATATAACATTTTGGAGCTGGGAGTAGTGGCTCACAAAATTCAGCAATGAACTTTGAGAGATTTCTTTCTTTTTTTTTTTTTTTTTTTTTGAGTCAGCATCTCATTCTGTCACCCAGGCTGGGGTGCAGTGACACACTCACAGATACCACAGTCTCAACCTGCTGGGCTCAGGCAGTCCTCCCAGCTCAGCCTTCCAAGTAGCTGGGACTACAGGCGCACGCCACCATGCCCAGCTAATTTTTTAATTTATTGTAGAAATGAGGTCTCACCAAGCTGCTCAGGCTGGATTCAGACAATCCTCTCGTCTCAGCCTCCCAAAGTGCTGGGATTACAGGCATGAGACCCCGCACCACGCTTGAAAGATTTTTTAAAATAAGATTTAGTACTTGTTTCCATCAAGAAGACTGCTGAGGGTATCGCCTTGGCCTGCACTGCATCCCTTGTTGATGTCTTCAGCATTCCCGTATGGGGAGGGGGTCAAAAGACCGCCAATTAACTTCTCTGTGGATGTAAATGAATCCAGAAAATAATCTAACAGATCAAAAAGCACTATACTGTTTTAATGTGGCAAAATGAAACTTAAATTGCAAGAGTAAAATTAAAGCGAATTGTTTATCCTTCCCTCACAGAGGGTTTGTGCACTATGAGACCCAGGTTACTCGCTAAATTTAGCAGGTTTTCTGAGTTTGAATAGGGTCATTACTATTCAGGGACATCTATAAAAAAAATTCACTGTTTTTGTTTAAAATAGCATTCTTATGGACGTAAGAAAAAAGGTTAGGTAAAAAGTAGGAATTGCCTCTAGGTGACGGAAACTGTGGCTGATTTTTTACTTCTGCTTATTATTTTTTCCCTAAAAAGTCTACAATAAACGTGTTTTATTTTCCAGAAAAAATGGCAACACGGTTGTTTCTTTTTTTTAAGGCAAAGATATCAAAATAAAACATTTTGGAACTGGACACAGTGGCTCACGCCTGTAATCCCAGCACTTTGGGAGGCCGAGGCAAGAGGATTACCTGAGCCAGGGGTTTGACACCAGCCTGGGCAACATGGCAAGACACATCTCCACAATAAATAAAAAAATCAGCTGGGCATGGTGGTATGTGCCTACAATTCCAGCTCTTGGAAGGCTGAGGTGGAAGGATCACCTGAGTCCAGCAGGTCGAGCTACCCTAGCCATGAGCATGTTACTGCACTCCAGTCTGGGCGACAGGGTGAGACTCAAAACCAAACAAAAAAGGAAAGAAAAGAAATATAACATTTTTGGATGGGGAGGCAGTGTCTACCTGAGGGTTTGAGAAAGCCAGTGCTTTGTTACAGATACCACAGTGCAGACAGATGCCTTTAATCAGAAAGAAGCAGAAAAAATAATAGAATGACTTATGGCTTGGGAAGGTTTAAATATGGAGAACATGGCGGAGAATCGTTTTGAAATGTTATATATAAGTCTAAGCAATTGGGAAGATGTATTCCATTAACTCACAATAAAATGATGTAACAAGAGGATGTAAAATGAAAGCAGTTCTTTTGAAGGCTGACAATGAAAGAAAAAACACTTCCTGAAATTGCCTAAGATTAGAAAATACATTTAAATTTTAATTAGGATGATTAATCAGCTCAATAGTCACACACAGGAAGGTCCAAGGAAAAGACAGGCTTCTTGAGGATGACCTTACTGACGTCAGCAGAGAAGTTTCCTTAGACAACCCACTTATTCAATTAGCAAATCGTATTGTGTACCTACTATGTGCCAAGGACGACAGTAGAACCTAGGGTCCACAGACAACTCGTATATCATACATGCCCTCGTGATCTCAACCTCTTTTTTTTCTTGTGCATGTGCTACAGTGTAGCATGACGAAAGCATGTACATTGAGAACTAAATCCCAAAATGGCTTTCCCCACAGCACAGTGTCCTTTGTCACCTTCTGGCCGGGATTTTCCAGTCTTAATATCTGACCCCATATTCTCCAGTCCAGACTCATGGGTTCGATTTTACTTGGTATGCCTTGGTTGGCAGTAAAAGAAACAATTCCAATCACCTATTGCTTGAACAAGTGGCATGAACTAAATTGGCATGAGAGGAGACGGAGCTCCAGTTTGTAGTGGAATAGTTATGTCCAAGCCCTGACCTCCTGGCTATGCTAAACAGTCATTGATGGCTAAAATATTTGGTCCCCAAATGCGACCAAGACAGAGAGCTCACAGACTGGTGTTTGCAGTAGAGGACATGTGATTGATGGCCTCTGATCCAGAAACTTTCAGAAAATACTTTTTTTTTTTTTAGTTAAAGTTTCACTTTGTCGCCCAGGCTGGATGGAGTGCAGTGGCATGCTCATGGCCACCCCAGCATTGACCTGCTGGGCTCAGGTGATCCTTCCACCTCAGCCTTCCACGTAGCCGGAACTATAAGCACTTGCCACCACATCTGACTAATTTTTTTATTTATTGTTGAGATGAGGTCTCACCAAGTTGCCCAGGCGGGTCTCGAACCCCTGGGCCCAGGCAATGCTCTCACCTCGGCCTCCCAAAGTGTGGGATTACAGGCTTGAGCCACTGTGCCTGGCCCGAAAATACTTCAGCTGTACAGTTTCTACACATTTGTTTTTGGGTCGCCCAGGCTGGAGTGCAGTGGCATGATCCCGGCTCACCGTAGCCTTGGCCTCCTGGGCTCAGATGATACTTTTGCCTCAGCCTCCTGAGTAGCTGAGACTACATGCCCAGCTAATTTTTTTTTTATTTCTTTGTAGAGACAAGGTCTCGCTCTGTTGCCTAGGTAGATCTCCAACTCCTGGGTTCAGGCAATCCTCCCACCTTGGCCTCCCAAAGTTCTGGGATTACAGGTATGAACCACCGTGCCCAGCCAAATTTCTGCAGTTTAAAAACTGTAACTCAGATGGCAACTGGATGTCTATCCAAGAGCACAAGCACGTGATGTGCTCGCTCCTATTTCCAGAACAGCTTGAGGAAGCAGATGTGAGACAACAGAGAAGCGTGAGGGCGTGATGGGAGAGAAGTTCTTGACTTGTCGGGTCCCATGGCCTGTTCTTTCCAGGGCCTCTTCCAGAGAGACCGCCTTATCCCTGGGCTTTAAAAACAGCCGCCCAAAGCGTACATCCCCTTTGAGAAAGTAGGCCAATCCAACTTTTAGCAGAAGAGTTTGAAGTTAGCAAAAGAAACTGCAGTCAGGCAGGGATCATGATTAGGTTGGAGCTGTGAGTTTATTGGGTCGTGGATAAGATGCATAAGAAGCTAACCAAGAGAGCAAGAATAGACAGATGACTAGGCAGCGAGTTAAAGAGAAAAGCAGTAAGAGAAGGAGAGAGAGAGAGGGGTGGGACAGAGTAACAGGAGAGAGAGAGGGAGAGGGCGGGGAGAGAGACAGGCAGAGAGAGGGAGAGAGAGAGGGAGAGACAGAGTGGGGGGAGAGATAGAGAGAGACAGAGACAGAGAGAGAGAGTGGGAGAGAGACAAAGACAGAGAGAAAGTCACAGAGCGAGAGAGAAACAGTAGGCGAGAGGAAGAGAGAGAGGGAAAGGGAAAAAGAGAGAGGAGAGAGAGAAAGGGAGAGATTGTATAGCCCTCCGGCACAGGAAAAGAATCAGTTCTTCCCTTCTGTCCCTGAATCCATGCATACCCAGGCAATTATCTGACATTTCTATATAAAAGCCCTTCTTTACTTAGGCTAGCCTGGGTGGGTTTGTTTTCTTTGAATTCTAAAGAGCCTCGACTAAGATAAATCAGAGCACAGTTGAGCAGGACCATTTTATTACTTGGCATAAGTAACATTCAAATGCTTCAGTGAGTAAACAAGCTCCATTAGCGAAAACCAACAGAATCCTGCAAAGCAAATGGAGAATGCACTGCTGGCTACCATGACACCTAAGCATGAAAGGGCAAAATGGATTGCATGTCCAACTTGAAATTTAATGGGAAACCAAGATACATGCCATAGGGGACATTTTAAGCCCTCATCTCTGATGGAAATAACAGCTTGAGTGCCTTGATTGACTACCAGTCTCAAAAATGGTATGAAATCAGGCTCTCCCAACAGCAGCAGTAGTGATATTAATTTAAGAGTAATTCATAACTCAAGACAACAAGCTAAGGCTTCGTGACAGGTCTCTGGGTTTTCCAAATCATGACATGGTCTGATGGACTGAACACATCAGCTTTCGCTTTCTACATGGCAACGCTAGCACAGTGTTTGCGTGCCCGAGTCACAAATGCGTTTGCACAATCTTTTTCAATACCTGCAACTCATCTATTAAATGGTAATGGTCTCTTCCTCCAATAAAGACAGATCAGTCTTTCGCTTAGGAGATAAACCTATAAACTGGTTTCTTGTCTACAGCACTCATCCATTATAGATCTTGTGCCTTCTGAAAGATGAATAATTATAGTCCCTGAGGAGATTTGCTATATATAGTGCTGTGGTAGTCATCAGATTGGAGGGAGGGCGGATAGGTGTGGGCAACAATGATAAAACGAACAGCCCTCTTGTCTGCCAGGCAGCAAAGTGAGTCGGTGAGAACAGCCCTCATTACCGCAAGTTGAGTGGGAATGTGTGGTGTCCAATTTCTGGGCAAAGACTCCTTTCTCTCTGTCTGTGATAAAATAAATATGATACCATAAAAACACACTTATCATAAATAAATTAATCTAATGAGTAAGTGAAAGAAAGACCATATATGACTTATGAATGAGTTCATTTGGAGCCTTTATATATATATATAATATATAACCCGCCCTTTAAAATAAAATAGCCACATTATTTTTTGCCACACTGGAAGTCTCCATCCCTTGGGGGAAAATGGCAGATCAGAAATCAGAATCTAACAAGCTGTGCATAATAAATGTGTAGCATATGTTATGGCTGAATTCATTCCTACTGTTTGTAGCCTATACATTTTACCTAGAATTGCAGAAGTGCTTGTTATCTTGATGACACCGACGCAAGGAGAGAGGATGACATGAAGAATGCCATATATAGCTCAAGATATTGCCTCCTGGGACAGTGTCAGGATTCCTAGCAATAAATCCATGGGAATAAATTCAGAAATCACTAGGGTTTTAAATTACCATATTCCAATTACTGATTGTTCTTAGCAGTCCCATAGGTCCTGTGGATTCGTTTTATAAATTGTGTTGATTTCATTATAACGTCCATCCTTTACAAAATGCAGATTAAAAATGACTTGGGCCTTCTGTTAATTCAATATTTTGTTTGGAGGAGTCTGCTTAACAATTCTTACTAGTATAGTAAATCCTTCTCCGTATGGCTTCAAAATCCCCAGTTTCTTCTATTTAAAATGTCTACATGATTTATTATCTTATCCTTCATTCAACAAATATTTATTGACTGCCAACTATGTGTATAGCATTATGCTAGACACTAGGAGAGATGTAAAGATGTATAATACATATTCCTAGCCCTCTAGAAAATTAATCTTTTCCAGGACAATAAGACCAGCACATATGAAAAGTAAAATATCATTACAGAAACTGAAATAAGGCAAGACAATAAAAGAGATATCTTAAAGCAGTACATTCTGAAATGCCAAGCAGCTGGTAGAAACAAAAGGCAAAAGAGGAGATTAGAAGAACCAATAATCCTTCAGTGGTCAGTGGTCAGAAAAAGTTTCTTAGAAAAAGAGTGGTTACAAGTTGAATAGTTTTAAAGACAGCGGTCTGGGCACGGACGAGGGCAAGGTCAATATGCAGAGGTGGCCTAGGCACGGCGGCAAGTTAGGAGGAAATGGACCACTCCTCAGACTGTGAAGAGCCAACAGAAGGGTGATTTCAGGACAGTTAGTAGAGCGTCTTGATGAGTAGTCAGTCTGTGCTTTCTCTTAAAGGTAACGGTACGCAATCAAAGGTTTTATTACTAAATCAACTTTGTTGAAGCATAAATTATATGCAATCAAATGCACACATTTTGCTTTGCTTTTAAATGTACTTTTAAATTGATACATAAAAACTGTATATATTTATGGTATGGAATATGATGTTCTGAAATAGGTATACATTGTGGAAGGGCTAAACTGAGATAACAAACACATGTACTACCTCACACACTTATCCTTTGTGGTGTGAACACTTAAAATCTACTCGCTTAGTAATTTTTAAGAATGCAATCCATTGCTGTTAATATAGTCACTGTGCTATACACTAGATCTCTTGAACCTATTCCTCTATCTCACCGAAATTTTACCGACATTCCCCAAATTCTGCCACTCACCTTCTCCCCCAGCCCCTGATAACCACCATTCTACTCTCGGATCCTGAGTTCAACTTCTTTAGATTCCACAGGTGAGTGAAATGCACACATTTATTCCAGAAGTTCTCTTTTGATCCCTTCCACTAAATCTCTCCCAAAACCCTTCTATTTTATTAATGTTCAATAGTGCACTGTTTACCCATCATTCTGCATTTTAAATCGCTCCATATTTAAGCTAAAATATTTCCAAATTGCTCTATTGTATTTCATACAGCTATGAATGCTCTCAAGCAGAAGGGTTTTTTTAAGTTTTATAAATTATTTTCTTGGGTCTGAGCCTCCAAAGTGCTATCACTGGGTGAAGGTATAAATACTCTGTTCACTCCCTAGATTTTGATGCCAGAGTTCTACCTTGCTCTGACTCAAAGACTTCCCAGGAGACATGCTAGGGTTCTAAATTCATCTTATTATCCACATCAAAAAGCCCATTTAAGATTTCAGTTTAAATATGCCAGATTGATTGCACACATATGCCCCTTCTCACTCTCAAGACTCTGAGAAAATGAAATAAAGGAATAAAACCATGTATGTTTATCCACCAGGGTAAAAAGAATGAGGGCTAAAATATCAGAAGACAAGAAGTTTCAACTCATCTTTGGAAGACAGGCAGCAGATAGAGCTGCCATAACTGATTTAGCAGAAGTCCTATTTGAAGGAGCCTCGGAGATGAGAAATCACCTTACCCATGGAATCTCCGACATGCTGCTCAGACTATCAACCAGATACTGCAGAAAGAAGGGGTAAGGTGTGGAGTTGAAAAACGGGATGGGTTGGAATTCTGTGTGTACAGATTGGCTAGATCCCTGGATCTCTCTCTCACATACCCTGTCAGCAAGTATAGATCACCTCCCCACTCCTCCCTCTGCTCCAAGCATGAGATAGGAGATTTACTTTCCTGAGAACTCAAAGGGAGAAGTTTTGAACTTAGAGATCCCAGACCTAATGTAGGACATTGCATGAAGACATTGGAAAGAGTAAGTACTGCCTGGTGAGTGGTCCAGACCTGCTCACTCGTGACGTTGGCAGCTAGGTGTGTGGCCCTCAGGCAGGAAGCTGGAAGTCTTCTCCAGGAAACTAAATGCTCTCAGAGGACAAAATTCCAGAGAGTGATTTTTAGGCTCCACTTAGAAATCAAATGGTCACTTTGCTGCCTGCTCATCCCACAAAGAAGTCTTCCAGCGAACAGATCTCACCTGCACATACAGAGATTTCCAAAAACTCTTTATTGCTTCTTGTTTTTAGGAGAAATGGGCAGCCAAGGGTTATTGTCATTTTAGGAAAGGCTCCAACATGAGTGGGAGAGATGGAAACAAAGTAAAAAGGAATGCAGAGGAAAGAAAGTACAGAAAGTGAAAGAAAATTCCCCCAGACTCCTCCCTGAGAGAGATAAGAGAACATGCTGCATTCATAAAATAAGAACAGAAAGTTTTCAAAAAGGAATAATTAAGAATCATAAAGTGCTGTTGAAAATTAAAAATTAGATAGAATTGAGAAACTCCCCCAGAAAACAATGCAAAAAGGCAAAGAAATGGGAAAAAGAAGGAAAAAACAATATTAAAGTTTCGACCTAGAAAATACATCTGAGTTCCAGAAGGAGAAAATAGATAAAATGGGAGTAAGAAAAATACCAAAGAAATACTCCAAGAAAACAGTGTGAAGATCTAGGTGGCTCGATAAATTGCAAACAGATTCACTATAAGACTTATGTTATTGTAAATTCCAGTATACCAGACATAAAGAGAAGACTAATTATAATTTTTAAAAGACTTTCAGAGAGAAAAGTAAAATCACACACAAAGGAATCTGAGTCAGAATGGCACTGGATTTTTCAACAGCTACACTAGATACCAGAAAACAATAGAGCAATGTCCTCAAAATTCAGATGGAAAATTATTTATAATCTTGAAATGTATACTTTGCCAAACTGTCTGCCAAGCACAAGACTAAAAGGAAGACACTTTCAGAAAGGCAGAGTCACAAAAACTATCCTCGTATTCACCCTTTCTTACGAAAAAAGCTGAAGGAAGTTCCCTCTAGAAATAGGGAAAATTATCAAGATAGGGAAAGACGTGGAATCCAGAAAATGTGGAATTCAACAGGAAAGTAACGAATGAAAGTCCCAAGATGATGTTGAAGGAAGGTCCACTTACAAGCACTGGTGGGGTGGGGAGGAGCTCCCATGTTCTTGGATAGGGAGTCCAGGGGAAACAATGGAATTGGTAGACTTCTGAAGCATTATAAAGAAAATTATATGTGGGAATAAAAGGAAGCAATTAGTAACTGCAGGCTGAGGTATGCCAGATGAAGCTAAAAATGAAAGTGAAATGACCAGGTGAAGAGAGCTTGAAATAAATCATTCTGAAGTGAGCAGAGAATCAGAGTGATATGAGACGCAGATGAACAAATGCATGTGTGTGCATGGGCACACAGTCGAGTGTGTGCATGCTTGTGTGTGCATTTGTGCGTGTGTTGCAGAGGCTGCCAGTGAGGATGGAGGAAAAAGGAAGAACTATTCTGCATCCAGAGGTCCTGCTGCTGACATAAATCTCAGGCTGCTTTATGGATATATCCTTCAGATGACTGCAGAATCTGTTTGTTTGTTTGTTTTCCCAGTCTATCGTAAGGTGCAAGGTCTCTGCTAACTCTGCCAAGCTACCTGTAGTTGATTGTATTTTCTTAGAAGTCAGCATTTCCCATGCATGGTCATCCCTACAGTGCAGCCCTTAACTTGAGGCTCAAGGAGTTTGGTGGCATTTCGTGGTCTGTTGATATGAAAAGGCTTCATGGGGTCCATATTATAACCCCTGTGCCAAAGTCCTTTGTCACATCTTTGAGCTGAGTTGTGTAAAGTAGACTAGGTAGAATACATCTCAAATACTACATTTTAAAGATGTAGAATACATCTCAAATGCTACGTTTTAAAGACTCCCTGTGGTGCTTCTGCCTGTTAAAAGGGTTTGGGTAAAGAGTATAGGAGACAGGAAGGCGCCCTGCTGATCTTGAGAAGGCGATGACTCTGCCTTGTAAGAGTCTATGCGGAAGCAGCAGTAGGACTTGGCTATTATTACATGGTTATTTATCATTAAGATCTGGGTCACAGAAATATCTTTAAAATAAGCCTTATTTCCTACAGCATACCAGCCAAAAAGAGTGGTAGTGACGTCGATGGCCTTGGGCTGAGGTGGAATTAGCCCACTGGAGAAGCCTAACAGGGTGTGTCATCTGGGCATGGCCCCCGGAACCCGGACTCAGAGACCTAGATTCAGGTCCTGACTGTGAAACCGGGCACCTGATTTGACATGTCTTTAAAACAGAGGTCATTATACATGTCATGAGATTATTTCAAAGATTGCAAATATAAAAGATTTTAAATGCAAGGAACGATAAAGTCTAACAGTTGTTATGTCATATCATAACAACACCCATAATATATGATTAACATGATATATGATATATAATTATGCTAAATTTTATGATAGTATGTGTATATATATGCTGTATATAAAATATCAAAGTTCCTTTGTTACACTGTTCCCCAACATATAGACAATTAAGCAGTTGTTGATACATAACTGGAATCACTAAAGCAACAGTTCTCTCATTATGTAGCTGGCCCAAAGACCAATTTTTCAGTTGAGGTAGCTGCCAAGCGGTGAAAAGAGCCATGGTATCCTTAGGACCAAAGACCAGCTGTCTTGACTCTGCTACACATCCTCGCCAAGCACCTCTGGTCAAGTCATACTCCTTCTCTAAGCCTGAGTCTTCCTGTCTATACTGTGAACGGGTTGGATGGATGGCCCCTAAGGTTCTCTACCTTCTCAGAAATCCTGTTTCTCATATAAGGCATCTGGGCTAGGCGTAGGGATAGTCAGCAACTATGTTAGTTATCTATTACTGCTTAACAAATTACCCCAAAACTAGCTGTGATTGTTGCTATCTATTATCTCAGTGTTTCTGTGGGTCAGAAATCCGGGCTCTGCTTAGTTGGGGACCTCTGACTCAGGGTGTCTCACAAGAGTTTGATCAAGATCCGGGCCAAGGCTACAGTCATCTCAAAGTCTATCAGGGGTGGAGTGAGGCAGAAGTGTGGGTAGGGAAATCCACTTCTAACCTCACTCATGTGGCTGTTGACAGAATTCAGATCCTCAAGGGTTGTTGGGCTGAGGGTCTCAGGTCTTTGCTAGCTGCTGGCCACAGACACCCATGCCTTCCATGTGGCTTCTCCATAGGGCTACTGAAAAACATGGCAGGTGGCTTTCCCCAGAGTGAGGGCTCTGAAGGGGAGGGAGAGAGAAAAAGTGCCCACAGTAGGAGCCACAGTCTTTTTATACCCAAACCACAGAAGGGATAAATTCTTCTGCCAAGTTCTACTTATTAGAGCAAGTCAATAAGTCTAGCTCATGTTCAAGGGGAGAGAATTACACAAGGACATGCTAGTTGGGAGACAGGGATCTAAGGACATCTTGGAGTCTGCCAACCACAGTAACTAAGGGATCATCACCATTGCCTCAGAGTTGGAATCATGACACTGTGTATCCACTGGTTCATTCGTGCGACAAATACTGTGCATCGCCTCACATGACAGTGACTACTGTGTGTCGTGGGTCCATGTGAGCAGAGTCACATGAGGGACTCTGCAAGACCCAAATGTCCCTGAATGGGTCAAGTAGTGGGTCACATCCACTCAGAACCTCAGAATGTGACTGTATTCGGAAATGTGCTCTTTGAAGATGCAATTAGTTAAGGATCTTGTTGTGAGATCACCCTAGATTCAGGGTGAGCTTGAGATCCAATGACTGATACCCTGATAAGAGGAGGAGAGGACACCGAGACATAAAAAAGGACACGTGAAGACGGCAGATTGGAGTCATACCTACTGTGACGGTGTGATTTATAATAATCATATAAACATTTTTAGTCTTCTTTCCAAGTTCCTGGCACAGAGCTCTTAAAACCCTTGTGATTCCCTGAGAAGTAGTGATGCTAGGAGAATCTTTTGTTCCAATATTTGGTCTTTGGTTCTGGTTTCTGACACAGAACTAGCTTCTAATCCCTTGGAATTTCCTGGGCAAAGGAGCATCTTTTGTTCTAATGAGGCAACTCTTGGGTGCCTGGGTGGGAACTGGCTCCAGGAAGACCAAGCCATGGTTAGACACTTGGAACTTTCAACTCCATCCCCCATCCTCCAGGAAGGGGAGAGCGATTGCATCCTGGTAATCATCAATCATGTCTACGTGATGAGGCCTTCATAAAAATTGCTGAACTACAGGGCTCAGAGAGCTTCCAAGTCGGTGCTCACACCCACATGCTGGGAGAGTGGCATACCCCAACTCCACGGAACAGAAGTGCCTGCACTCTGGACCCTTCCAATCCTTGCTCTATGCATCTTTTCACCAGTTCGTCTATATTCTTGATCACATCCTTTATTAATATAATAAACTGATCAACATCAGTGTTTCCCCGATGTTCTGTAAGCTTCTCTAGCAAATTCATTAAGTCCAAGAAGGGGGTCATGGGAACCCCCGATTTGCAGCCAAGTAGAACAGAAGCTGTGGGTAATCCACTTCTTGTGACGGCATCTGAGGTCAGGAGGCGGTCTTCGGGAATGGAGCCCTTAACATGCAGGATCTGATGCTATCTCCAGGCAGATGGTGTCAGAATTGAGTTGAATTGTAGGACACCCCCCTGCTCGATGTGGGGAAAATCCCCACATGACTGGTCACAGAGGAGCTCTGTGTTGAATGTGTGAGAGTAGGAAAAACAGCCCCCACAGCTGGAACAGGCAAGGAGGGGTTCTCTTCTAGGGCCTTTGGAGCAAGTGCAGCCTACTGACACTCAAATGTTAGACTTCCAGCCTCCAGAACTGGGAGAGAAGAAGTTTCTATCGTTTGAAGGCCCCGCGTTTGTGGTGCTAGATCAGTTCTGAGTAAGAACCTCTGCTTTGTTTTTTGTTTGTTTGTTTGCTTGTTGATAAGAGGTGTATCCCCCGACAGATATTTGCTACTGTTAATCTCATCCCCCTCCCCCCCATAGCTTCTCAGTACCATCAGTCATTTTCTTATAGTATTGCATTGGATGTTCAAGGTCCATTATATGAGTGAGAACAAGTGATATTCGGATCTTTGTTTCTGTGAGAGGTCACTCAGTATTATAGACTCTAGTTCCATCCAGGTTGCAGCGAAATTCATGATTTTGTTCTTTTTTATGGCTGTGTAGTATTCCATTGTGTATATGTACCATATTTTTTTAATCCAGTCCTCTTTTGATGGGCAGCATGGTTGTTTCCAGGTTCTTGCTATTGTGAAGCTTGTCAGTTTAATAAGGTCCTATTTGTCTATCTTCTCTCTTAAGTCCTGTGGGTTTTGGGTTTTGTACAGGAATTGGATGCCAGTTCCGATTTCCATGAGAGTATTTCCTTCCTTTTCTAAGGTTTTTATGGTTTGAGGTTTTACATTTAGGTCTCTGATCCATTTGGAGTTAACCTTTGTGCATGGGGATAGATAGGGGTCCTGTTTCAATCTTCTGCATGTGGTCAGCCAATTTTCCCAGCACCATTTACTGAATAGGTTCTCCTCTCCCCATTGGTAGGTGGTGGGGGCTTTGTCGAAGATGAGTTGGTTGAGAAATTGAGGTTTTGCTTCTGGAATCTCAATTCTGTTCCATTGATCTATATGCCTGTTCCTGTACCAATACCAAGCTGTTTTGATGATTGTAGCTTTATAGTAAAGTTTGAAGTCTGGTATTGTGATACCACCTGCTTTGTTTTTTTTGCTGAGGATTGTTCTGGCTATTCTTAGACGTTTGTGTTTCCATATGAATCCCTGTGTTGTTTTTTCTAGGTCTGAGAAGAATGTTGTTGGTAAATTAATGGGTATTGCATTGAATTTGTAGATTGCCGTAGGTAAGATGAACATCTTCACAATGTTGATTCTTCCGATCCATGAGCATGGGATATTTTTCCACTTGTTCGTGTCAGCTTTGATTTCTTTGAGCAGTGTTTTGTAATTTTCATTGTAAAGGTCTTTCACGTCTCTGGTTAGGAAGATGCCAAGGTATTTCATTTTTTTTGTGGCTATTGTGAATGGAACTGTGTTTTTTATTTGGGTTTCTGTTTGTTTATTATTGGTGTAGAGAAATGCGATTGTCTTTTGTACATTTATTTTGTATCCTGAGACTTTGCCAAAGGCTTTTATCAATGTAAGGAGGCCTTTGACAGATTCTCTTGGGTTTTCATGGTACACCATCATATCATCTACATAGAGAGATAACTTGACTTCCTCTTTTGCTATTTGAATACCTCTGATTGCCTCCTCTTCTCTGATTGCTCTAGCCAGGACTTCCAATACCATGCTGAACAGGAGGGGAGAGAGTGGGCATCCTTGTCTAGTTCCAGTTTTCAGGGGAATTGGTTCCAATTTTTGTCCATTTAGGAGTATGCTGGCTGTGGGTTTCTTGTAGATGGCTTTTACTATTTTGAGGTATGTTCCCCGTATGCCTAGATGTTCAAGGGTTTTTATCAAGAAGGGGTGCTGGATTTATCAAAAGCTTTTTCTGCATCTAATGATATGATCATGGGTTTTTTGTTTTGACATCTGTTGATGTATTTAATTACATTTATGGTTTTACGAATGTTGAACCAGCCTTGCATCCCAGGAATGAAGCCTACTTGGTCATGGTGGATGATTTTTGAGATGTATTGCTGAATCCGGTTTGCTAGGATCTTGTTGAGAATTTTAGCATCTATGTTCATCAAAGATATTGACCTGTAGTTCTCTTTCTTTGTTGGATCTTTACCTGGCTTGGGTATCAATATGATGTTGGCTTCGTCAAATGATTTGGGGAGAGTTCCATCTTTTTCAATCACCTGGAATACCTTCAGTAGGATTGGTATCAGCTCCTCCTTGAATGTTTTGTAGAATTCTGCTGGAAAGCCATCTGACCAGGGCTTTTTTTTTTGTAGGAAGTTTTCTTATTACGTAGTCAATTTCCTTGATTGTTATTGGTCTATTTAGGGTCTCAATTTATTCTTGTTCCAATCTAGGTATGTTGTGTGATGTCAGAAAGTCCTCCATTTCCTTCTGGTTTTCAAGTTTGTTTCCATACAAGTGTACGTAGTAGTCTCTAATGATCTTTTGTATTTCTTCAGGGTCAGATGTGACTTCATCTTTTGTGTTTCTGATTGTGCTTATTTGGTTTTTTTCTCATTTTTCCTTGGTCAGTCTAGCTAGGGGACCATCAATCTTGTTTATCCTTTCGAAGAACCAGCTTTTTGTTTTGTTGATTTTTTGTATTATCTTTTTGTCTTCTATGTCCTGGATTTGGGCTTTTATTTTGGTGATCTGGATTCTTCTGCTGAAATTAGAGTTTTTGTGGTCTTGCTTTTCCAGCTTCTTTAGGTGGCTTGTTAGGTTGTGAATTTCTGTTCCTTCCATTTCTTCATGTGTGATTGTAGGGATATAAATTCCCCTCTTACTACAGCTTTCAGGGCATCCCAGAGATTCTGGTAAGATGTTTCTTCATTTTCATTTGTTTCCAGGTATCTTTTGATCCCTGTTTTGATTTCATCGTTGACCCAGGAGTTGTTTAGCATCATGCTATTTAGTGTCCATGTCTTTGTGGGTTTTGGGGGGGACTTTGTTGGTGTCAATGTTTATTTTTATTCCACTGTGGTCCAAGAAGGTGCTTGGTAGAATTTCAGTCCTTTTAAATTTGCTTATGCTTGATTTACAGCCGAGTGTGTGGTCGATGTTAGAATATGTTCCATGTGGTGATGAATAGAATGTGTATTCTGTGGTCTTTGGATGGAGTGTTCTGTAGGTATCAATTAAGTCCATTTGGTCCAAAGTCACATTGAGGTTCCGGATCTCCTTGCTGATTTTTTGTCCTGATGATCTGTCTAGGGTTGTGAGTGGGGTATTAAAGTCCCCAGTTATGATAGTGGTAGAGTCAATATCTTTCTTTAGTTTTCCAAGAAGTTGCTTTATGAAAGTTGGCACACCTATGTTGGGTGCATATATGTTTAAGATAGATATTTCTTGTTGATGGATTGAGCCTTTTATCATTATGTAGTGGCCTTCTGTATCTTTTTTGATTTTTAATAGCTTGAAGGGTATTTTGTCTGAAATTAAGATCGCTACTCCTCCTTTCTTTTGTATTCCATTCGCCTGAAAGTTTGTTTCCCATTCTCTTACTTTGAGTCTGTGGGTGTCCTTTCTAGTGAGGTGAGTCTCTTGAAGGCAATAGATTGTTGCCTGATGATATTTTATCCATTTTGACATTCTATGTCTTTTCAGTGGTGCATTTAGTCCATTCACATTTAGGCTAATAATTGAAATGCAAGAGTTGATCCCTGTCATAAGGTTCTTACAGAGTTGATCCTGTTTATTTGTTGTCTTTCTTTGGCGTTTGGAGTTGGTTCATGTGTGTTTTTAATCTTTTCCCTGTACTCTTGTGAAGAATGCTGTTGTTCTTTTTTATTTTTCTTCTGTGTTCAGTGCTTTCTTAAGTGTTTCTTGTAGAGGTGATCTGGTGGTAGCGTAGGTTCTTAGGGATTGGATGTCTGGAAAAGATTTCAATTCTCCCTCACTAATGAAGCTTAGTTTGGCTGGGTAGGTTATTCTTGGTTGAAATTGTTTCTCTTTTAGAACTTTGAAGATAGGGCTCCAGGCTCTCCTGGCCTGAAGGGTTTCTGTGGATAAATCTGCTGCTATTCTAATTGGTTTTCCCTGGTAGGTAGTCTGGCCTTTTTCTCTTGCTGCCTTTAGGATTTTTCCTTTCATAGCTACTTTGTTTAGGCAAATTATTATGTGTCTGGGAGTTGGTCTTCTCGTTTGTTGTCTTGCAGGGGTTCTCTGAATCTCTTGTGTTTGAATTTTTTCATCCTTAATAGGATGAGGGAAGTTTTCTTGAATGATTTCATGAAATATTTGTTCCAGCTTGGCTTCTGTTTCTCTTTCTGCCTCAGGAAGCCCAATTACTCTTAGGTTTGGTCTCTTGAAGTGATCATTCATCTCTTGCAGGTTTTTCTGTCTTTTTGAGCTTCTTTTCTATGCTTTTGACAGTTTGGTTAGTTCTGTGTTTTGGTCTTCAAGCTCTGAGATTCTTTCTTCAGCTTGGCTGATTCTGCTTTCCATGCTTATTAGTCTGTTGTTCATTTCCATCACAGTATTCTTTACTGCTGTCATTTCTGACAACAGCTCCTTCCTATTTTCCTCTTGTCTCTCCTCAATTTTTTTAATTCTCTCCATCAATGTCTTGATGTCTGGGTTTGTTGCGTGTAGCCAGTCATTCTGGGGACTCTTCATTGTCTGTGTTCCAGAATCTGTTTTCTCAGTGTCTGATTTCCCAGGGGTCTGTGTGAGACCTATATTCTTCTTTTGGTTTTTCTTCATTTGTGCGGTTTTTCCCCTTCTACTTTTTCCTTCCCTCCACATCACCGTCTTCTTTAATTCTGTTATTCAGGGGTAAAGGGATTGGTTTTACTTCTGTTTGTTCAATCTCCTATTCTTTATGTATGTCCTCTTACTTTGTTCAATTCTGAAGTTGCACTCTAGGTTGGAGGTGGTCCTTTTTGCAGTTTTGAGATTTACTTAAGGGGAGAGCTGTGATTCAAAATCTGTCTGCAGGTCCTGGTATTCGCTGACAGGCATGTGGATAATGTGGAACCCACTTCCCACTGCCCTGGAATCTGTCTGTGCAGTCGGGCTGTAGATTTACTCCCTGAAATAAAATGTGGTTAGCAGAGGGTAGAGAATGGAGCAGATAGTGGGTTGAAGAGGGGAGTGGAGAGATAGAGGAGTAAGGGGGGATACAAACAAGTGTGCCAACAAATAGAGAGAGAGGCCTATACTGAAACAGATTAAAAACAATAGAGCACAGATACAGTCGAACCAACTCTCATACAAACAAAAATAAAACATATAGTGATGCTAATATACAAGCTAACCAACCACCTTGTTAGTGTGCTGTTCCTCTTTACAAAGATATGGTTTACAGAGAGAAGAAAAGGAAAAGGAAAAAAGAAAAAAGGGAACAATACAGTAGGAATAGAATTAAGTCATTAAACTAATAGAATCAATGAAGCACACTCTGAGACCTTTCGTTTAAGTCCAATGTCCTTTCAGGTCTGATTTCTAGTTTTCTTTTCAAGCTGGTAAATTAGTTTGCAGTTAGGGTCAGTTGCCCCTGGGCTGCTGTGAAGGACAGTTCAGGTCACCCTCCGTTCACCACTCTCGTCTATGTCTTTATCAAGCTTGTTTCTCCCGTTTCGGTGTTGTTACCTTGAATCGCCAGCAGGTGGTGCTATCTCAGCTGCTCGCCCCAGAGCGGGTGGGGCAGGACAGGAACAAGATGGCTGCCTGCCTCTGAGCAAGCAACAGGAGCCCCAGGTGGGCAGGACAGTCTCAGAAGCAGGATAGGTGGCAGCAATCCCAGCAGATCTTCCCTGAAGCGGTTCATTGTGGATCTCCTCGGCCGCGTGGTGCGATATGCTACCCCTCCCAGAGGCCGCGGTGGCAGTGGCGCCGGCGACGCCAGCGGCAGCGGCGGTGGGGGGAGGGGCGGCGGCCACGGCGGTGGCGGCGGGACTGTTTGGAATGCAGTCAAAACTGTCCAGTTGTTCCGATGGCAGCGGCCGAGCTCTGTCTGTAGAGCAGGCTGCGATGCTGGGGTCCCCAGCCCCCTGGGGCGAGAGTCAGAGACCCACTGCAGATCTCCCTTGCAGAGGGCTTCAGACGCCGGGTTGCTCTGTCACCATCTTGCCGTGTCCCCCCTAATTAGGTTTTGAGGCAGTAACTTGTTTCCTGTCATTTTAAGGTGTATTTTCTAAAACCTGTTCATGTTGGTCATTTTAGATCTCCTCTGTCCCAGGTCTCGGTATTTCACTGTAAAAGGAAAACAGTGCTTTTTTTTTTTTTTGAACAAATTTTATTTTAAGGATGTAGGGTACAATTCAGGATTAGGTATACAAGTGGGCATAGTCCAGGTCAAGGATGCCCCTTGGAGTGAAGAAAGAGCCCTTGGTGTCCACTTGCTGTGCCTGAATTTATCCTCACATAATCTTCTCCATCATAGTCACAGGACTACATTATTGATTCCTGTTCAACTTGCAGGCCACCCTTCTGTTCCTGACTGTTGTTCTTGTCTTCTTGGCAATCCCCAACAAAATATCCACTTCATGGTCTTTCCTGTTATTACCCTGCAGTTTTTCATTTGGGATTCCTTTTACTTGCCTTAAAGTTGACAAAGAAAAAATGCTAACAATGGTTGTTTTCAGATTGTAAGTGAAATTGTGTGAGATGGGAGCGCTAGCCTTTTTTTTTTTTTTTTTTCAGTTTATCTTATTCCCCAAAGTGAAAGATGCACCTGCTTCTTAAACCATAATTCTTTTGGCAGTGGTAACTTGGTCAGAATCAAATTTCCTTTGCTTTCAAAATAGCAAATACATCAAGAGTGTTGTTTTGTTCTATATACTGAGTTATAGAATACCCATAATATTTGCTGGCCCTGAAGATTTCTTAGTGTTTGCAGGATCTAGTTCCAGAACACTTTTGTTTCCTGACAACTCAGCTAAAAAAACACGAAAGGCATATGAATCTATAATACTGACCAAGTGGACTTTGCCCCACAGATAGGTTTCTTTCCTCTCTGGTGTCAAGAAGCCAATATAGGAATCCAAAAATGGGGGTCCAAAAGGGCAGGCTTTAATTTTAATTTTAATTTTATGCCCAGCAGGAACATATTTCACAAACCAATTTCTCAATGAGGGGGTTAAAATATAGGGTTTCTTTAATGAAGACGCTGGACATTAAAAACAAAGGGATGAATATTTATGTTTTTTCTGGGGGAGATTCTCTGGGGGAGATTTTCTGGGGGAGATTCTCTGGGGGAGATTCTCTGGGGGAGATTCTCTGGGGGAGATTCTCTGGGGGAGATTTTCTGGGGGGGAAAGGGGGGAGATTTCTCACAAGTCGAGTCACTCCCATTTCCTTTCCTTTTTTTTTTCTTTTCTCGGTCAGATGTCTCCTGTCATGGCTGCCGAAGGATGTGTCATTTAGTATGGAAGGCATATTATAACAAGGCTAGAGGTTCTTCAGGAAGGCGAGTGAACTGCCATCTTGGATTCCACAGTTTAACTGGTTTGGTCAAGAGAATTGTCCATGGCCTTAAAGATAAGGGGCTAGTTGGGGGTAGAAATGCAGCTACGTCACATAAGCATCACACTGGGTAACGTCTGGAATCAGAAAAAGATGATTTTAGGTTTATTTTATATTTTTAGCATGTCGTTATGCGAGGCCAATCTTGTAACTTTACTGTAGTTGAAAATGCAATTGATAACTTAAATAACTTACTAGATGATAAGAGTTTTTTAATCAAAAGCTAAATTACAGAAATATAAAAACCATATATAAAAGAAAAGCACTTTTTTATTAATCAATATTTTTTATTATGGTTTTGTGGGTTACAGTTAAGGGTTAGGTGTACAATTATGTTTCATTCAGGCACCCTGTTGATAAGAGGTGTTTTCCCATCCCCCGACAGATATTTGCTACTGTTAATCCCATCCCCCTCCCCCCCCCATAGTTTCCCAGTACCGTCAGCCATTTTCTTATAGTATTACATTGGATGCTCAAGGTCCATTATATGAGTTAGAACATGTGATACTCGGATCTTTGTTTCTGTGAGAGGTTACTCAGTATTATAGACTCTAGTTCCATCCAGGTTGCAGCGAAATTCATGATTTTGTTCTTTTTTATGGCTGCATAGTATTCCATCGTGTATATGTACCATATTTTTTTGATCCAGTCCTCTTTTGATGGGCAGCATGGTTGTTTCCAGGTTCTTGCTATTGTGAACAACGCTGTGATAAACATACGTGTGCAGGTATCTTTTTTATAGAGTGATTTGTGTTCTTCAGGGTATATTCCCAGTAGGGGGATTGCGGGATCATATGGAAGGTCGATTTTTAGAGCTTTTTAGGAATCGCCACACTGCTTTCCTCAGAGGTTGCACTAGTTTACACTCTCACCAACAGTGTAGAAGTGTTCCCTTTTCACCACAGCCTCTCCAGCAGCTGTTATTTTTTGAGTTGTTGATAATTGCCATTCTGACTGGAGTTAGGTGGTATCTCAGTGTGGTTTTGATTTGCATCTCCCTGATGATTAGTGAGGTTGAGCATTTCTTCATGTGTTTGTTGGCTGCTCGGATGTCTTCTTTTGTGAAGTGTCTGTTCATATCTTTTGCCCATTTTAAAATGGGGTTGTTTGTTTTCTTCTTTTCAGTACATTTCAGTTTCTTATAGATCCAGGATGTTAAGCCTTTGTCAGACCTAGAGTTGGCAAATACTTTTTCCCAGTCTGTAGGCTGTCTCCCTGCTCTCTTGATGGTTTCTTTGGCTTTGCAGAAGCTTGTCAGTTTAATAAGGTCCCATCTTCTCTCTTATGACCTGTGGGTTTCAGGTTTTGTACAGAAATTGGATGCCAGTTCCGATTTCCATGAGGGTATTTCCTTCCTTTTCTAAGGTTCTTATGGTTTGAAGTTTTACATTTAGGTCTCTGATCCATTTGGAGTTAACCTTTGTGCATGGGGATAGATAGGGGTCCTGTTTCAATCTTCTGCATGTGGTCAGCCAATTTTCCCAGCACCATTTACTGAATAGGTTCTCCTCTCCCCATTGGTAGGTGGTGGGGGCTTTGTCGAAGATGAGTTGGTTGAGAAATTGAGGTTTTGCTTCTGGAATCTCAATTCTGTTCCATTGATCTATATGCCTGTTCCTGTACCAATACCAAGCTGTTTTGATGATTGTAGCTTTATAGTAAAGTTTGAAGTCTGGTATTGTGATACCACCTGCTTTGTTTTTTTTGCTGAGGATTGTTCTGGCTATTCTTGGATGTTTGTGTTTCCATATGAATTCCTGTGTTGTTTTTTCTAGGTCTGAGAAGAATGTTGTTGGTAATTTAATGGGTATTGCATTGAATTTGTAGATTGCCTTAGGTAAGATGGACATCTTCACAATGTTGATTCTTCCGATCCATGACCATGGGATATTTTTCCACTTGTTCGTGTCAACTTTGATTTCTTTGAGCAGTGTTTCGTAATTTTCATTGTAAAGGTCTTTCACGTCTCTGGTTAGGATGATGCCAGGGTATTTCATTTTTTTTGTGGCTATTATGAATGGAATTGTGATTTTTATTTGGGTTTCTGTTTGTTTATTATTGGTATAGAGAAATACGATTGTCTTTTGTACATTTATTTTGTATCCTGAGACTTTGCCAAAGGCCTTTATCAATGTAAGGAGGTTTTTGACAGATTCTCTTGGGTTTTCAAGGTACACCATCATATCATCTGCATAGAGAGATAACTTGACTTCCTCTTTTCCTATTTGAATACCTCTGATTGCCTCCTTTTCTCTGATTGCTCTAGCCAGGACTTCCAATACTATGTTGAACAGGAGGGGTGAGAGTGGGCATCCTTGTCTAGTTCCAATTTTCAGGGGAATTGGTTCCAATTTTTGTCCATTTAAGAGTATGCTGGCTGTGGGTTTCTCATAGATGGCTTTTACTATTTTGACATATGTTCCCTGTATGCCTAGATGTTCAAGGGTTTTTATCAAGAAGGGGTGCTGGATTTTATCAAAAGCTTTTTCTGCATCTAATGATATGATCATGTGGTTTTTGTTTTGACATCTGTTGATGTATTTAATTACATTTATGGTTTTACGAATGTTGAACCAGGCTTGCATGCCAGGAATGAAGACTACTTGGTCATGGTGGATGATTTTTTAGATGTATTGCTGAATCCAGTTGGCTAGGATCTTGTTGAGAATTTTAGCATCTATGTTCATCAAAGATATTGGCCTGTAGTTCTCTTTCTTTTTGGATCTTTACCTGGTTTGGGTATCAATATGATGTTGGCTTCGTCAAATGATTTGGGGAGAGTTCCATCTTTTTCAATCGCCTGAAATACCTTCAGTAGGATTGATATCAGCTCCTTGAATGTTTTGTAGAATTCTGCTGGAAAGCCATCTGGACCAGGGCTTTTTCTTGTAGGAAGTTTTCTTATTACGTAGTCAATTTCCTTGATTGTTATTGGTCTATTTAGGGTCTCAATTTATTCTTGTTCCAACCTAGGTATGTTGTGTGATGTCAGAAAGTCCTCTATTTCCTTATGGTTTTCAAGTTTGTTTCCATACAAGTGTACGTAGTAGTCTTTAATGATCTTTTGTATTTCTTCAGGGTCAGATGTGACTTCATCTTTTGTGTTTCTGATTGTGCTTATTTGGTTTTTTTCTTGTTTTTTCTTGGTCAGTCTAGCTAGGGGACCATCAATCTTGTTTATCCTTTCGAAGAACCAGCTTTTTGTTTCATTGATTTTTTTTTGTATTATCTTTTTGTCCTCTATGTCCTGAATTTGGGCTGTTATTTTGGTGATCTGGATTCTTCTGCTGAAATTAGGGTTTTTGTGGTCTTGCTTTTCCAGCTTCTTTAGGTGGCTTGTTAGGTTGTGAATTTCTGTTCCTTCCATTTTCTTCATGTGTGTTTGTAGGGATATAAAATCCCCTCTTACTACAGTTTTCAGGGCATCCCAGAGATTTTGGTAAGATGTTTCTTCATTTTCATTTGTTTCCAGGTATCTTTTGATCCCTGTTTTGATTTCATCGTTGACCCGGCAGTTGTTTAGCATCATGCTGTTTAGTGTCCATGTCTTTGTGGGTTTTGGGGGGACATTGTTGGTGTCAATGTTTATTTTTATTCCACTGTGGTCCGAGAAGGTGCTTGGTAGAATTTCGGTCCTTTTAAATTTGCTTATGCTTGATTTACGGCCGAGTATGTGGTCGATCTTAGAATATGTTCCATGTGGTGATGAGTAGAATGTGTATTCTGTGGTCTTTGGATGGAGTGTTCTGTAGGTATCAATTAAGTCCATTTGGTCCAAAGTCACTTGAGGTTCCGGATCTCCTTGCTGATTTTTTGTCCTGATGATCTGTCTAGGATTGTGAGTGGGTTATTAAAGTCCCCAGTTATGGTATGATCTGTCTAGGATTGTGAGTGGGTTATTAAAGTCCCCAGTTATGATAGTGGTAGAGTCAATATCTTTCTTTAGTTTTCCAAGAAGTTGCTTTATGAAAGTTGGCACACCTATGTTGGGTGCATATATGTTTAGGATAGATATTTCTTGTTGATGGATTGAGCCTTTTATCATTATGTAGTGGCCTTCTGTATCTTTTTTGATTTTTAATAGCTTGAAGGGTATTTTGTCTGAAATTAAGATCGCTACTCCTCCTTTCTTTTGTATTCCATTCGCCTGGAAGTTTGTTTCCCATCCTCTTACTTTGAGTCTGTGGGTGTCCTTTCTACTGAGGTGAGTCTCTTGAATGCAATAGATTGTTGCCTGATGATATTTTATCCATTTGCCATTCTATGTCTTTTCAGTGGTTCATTTAGTCTGTTCACATAGGCTAATAATTGAAATGCAAGAGTTGATCCCTGTCATAAGGTTCTTACAGAGTTGTTCCTGTTTATTTGTTGTCGTTCTTTGGCGTTTGGAGTTGGTTCATGTGTGTTTTTAATCTTTTGCCTGTACTCTTGTGAAGAATGCTGTTGTTCTCTTTTCTTTTTCTTCTGTGTTCAGTACTTTCTTAAGTGTTTCTTGTAAGGTGGTCTGGTGGCAGCGTAGGTTCTTAGGGATTGGATGTTTGGAAAAGATTTCAATTCTCCCTCACTAATGAAGTTTAGTTTGGCTGGGTAGGTTATTCTTGGTTGAAATTGTTTCTCTTTTAGAACTTTGAAGATAGGGCTCCAGGCTGTCCTGGCCTGAAGGGTTTCTGTGGATAAATCTGCTGCTATTCTAATTGGTTTTCCCTGGTAGGTAGTCTGGCCTTTTTCTCTTGCTGCCTTTAGGATTTTTTCCTTTTATAGCTACTTTGTTTAGGCAAATTATTATGTGTCTGGGAGTTGGTCTTCTCGTTTGTTATCTTGCAGGGGTTCTCTGAATCTCTTGTGTTTGAATTTTTTCATCCTTAATGAGATGAGGGAAGTTTTCTTGAGTGATTTCATGAAATGTTTGTTCCAGCTTGGCTTCTGTTTCTCTTTCTGCCTCAGGAAGCCCAATTACTCTTAGGTTTGGTCTCTTGAAGTGATCATTCATCTCTTGCAGGTTTTGTTCTGTCTTTTTGAGCTTCTTTTCTATGCTTTTGACAATTTGGGTTAGTTCTGTGTTTTGGTCTTTGAGCTCTGAGATTCTTTCTTCAGCTTGGTTGATTCTGCTTTCCATGCTTACTAGTCTGTTGTTCTTTTCCATCACAGTATTCTTTACTGTTGTCATTTCTGACAACAGCTGCTTCCTATTTTCCTCTTGTCTCTCCTCAATTTTTTAAATTTTCTCCAATAATGTCTTGATTTCTGGGTTTGTTGCATGTAACCAGTCATTCTGGGGGCTCTTCATTGTTTGTGTTCCAGAATCTGTTTTCTCAGTGTCTGATTTCCCAGGGATCTGTGTGAGACCTATATTCTTCTTTTGGTTTTTCTTCACTTGTGCGGATTTTCCCCCTCCCTACTTTTTCCTTCCCTCCACATCACCGTCTTCTTTAATTCTGTTATTCAGGGGTAAAGGGATTGGTTTTACTTCTGTTTGTTCAATCTCTTATACTTTATGTATGTCCTCTTACTTTGTTCAATTCTGGAGTTGCACTCTAGGTTGGAGGTGGTCCTTTTTGCAGTTTTGAGATTTACTTAAGGGGAGAGCTGTGATTCAAAATCTATCTGCAGGTCCTGGTATTCGCTGACAGGTGTGTGGATAATGTGGAACCCACTTCCCACTGCCCTGGAATCTGTCCGTGCAGTGGGGCTGTAGGTTTATTCCCTGAAATAAAATGTGGTTAGCAGAGGGGAGAGAATGGAGCAGATAGTGGGTTGAAGAGGGGAGTGGAGAGATAGAGGAGTAAGGGGGTAACAAACGAGTGTGCCAACAAATAGAGAGAGAGACCTATACTGAAACAGATAAAAACAATAGACCACAGCTACAGACAAACCGACTGTCCTACAAAAAATAAAAAATAAAAATAAAAGTCATAGTGATGCTAACATACAAGCTAACCAACCACCTTATTAGTGTGCTGTTCCTCTATACAAAGATATGGTTTACGGAGAGAAGAAAAGAGAAGAAAAGGAAGAGGAAAAAAGAAAAAAGGGAACAATACGGTAGGAATAGAATTAAGTCATTAAACTAATAGAATCAATGAAGCATACTCTGAGACATTTCGTTAAGTCCAATGTCCTTTCAGGTCTGATTTCTAGTTTTCTTTTCAAGCTGGTAAATTAGTTTGCAGTTAGGGTCAGTTGCCCCTGGGCTGCTGTGAAGGACAGTTCAGATCACCCTCCGTTCACCACTCTGGTCTATGTCTTTATCAAGCTTGTTTCTCCCGTTTCGGTGTTGTTACCTTGAATCGCCAGCAGGTGGTGCTATCTCATCCGCTCGCCCCAGAGGGGGTGGGGCCAGACAGGAACAAGATGGCTGCCTGCCTCCGAGCAGGCAGCAGGAGCCTTATGGCGGGCGGGTAGGACAGTCTTGGTCGCAGGAGAGGTGGCAGTGATCCCAGCAGATCTTCCCTGAAGGGGTTTGATGTGGATTGCCTCAGCCCGGGTGGTGTGATGTGCTACGGCCGTCACAGAGGCCGCAGTGGCGGTGGCGGTAGTGGCGGTGTGGAGAGGGGCTGCGGCGGCGGTGGCACCGTTTGCGCCACGGTGACTATCCAGTCTGTTGCGATGTCCCAGCGGTAGCAACGGCCGAGCTCCGTATGAAGAGCAGGCTGCGATGTTGGGGTCCACAGCCCCTCGGGGCGAGAGTCAGAGACCCACCGCAGATCTCCTTTGCAGAGGGCTGCAGAGACCGGGTTGCCCCATCGCTATCTTGCCACTTCTCAAAAAGCACATTTTTAAAAAGCAAAATGGGGGGAAAAAATAAAACCCAAGGCTTTAAATCTTTTAATATCCTTTATTGGAATGTCCTACCACTAATAAAAAATGTTTCCATTATAGAAAATACGACCACGTAAGTAAAGGCACAAAGAATAAATAAAACTATTTGTGAGTTTTATTTTTATATTTTTAACTTCTGGGATGTTTTAATGCTTAAGAATCTTTCTTGCTCTCACTTCTCCTTTTCGTGGTAACTTGCTCCTTTTTAATGAATCCCATATATTCTCAATACTCAGTGAGGACGCTACCTAGATTTCTTCTCATTCTCTTAATGTTCACCATTAAATCTCTTTCCCTGAAGCAATTACTCTGCTTGTCCAGTTAGATTCCCTTTCTACACTAACTCCTGATTCTCCTCAAGTATCTAGTGACTTCTGATGATTCTGCATATTTATAGGTTTCAATACTAGTAGCCAATATGGAGTGGATCTCTCGGGTAACTGTGGAAGTCATACCAGTTAATTTCTCCTGGCTGGCTTATCCTGAAGTCTACCAGGGGAACCCAGAAAACTGGAATTATTTTCAGAGAGCAAGACCCTTTTATGTAGTAGTACCCTGCTAGGTAAGAGTTCTAGGAACCTATTGGCATCAGTGTATCACCTAGCGTTGTTATGAGAGGCCGTATTCAGCTTCAGTGAATTTTTTTTTTTAGATTCTTTCAACTCATTTGCCCATTTCATGATGGGTGATTTATAAGTGCAACTGCCCCCACCACCCTGAGTGTCCTGCAGCATCTTTTTTACCAAAAACAGCATAACCCTTGTGCCTATTCACCCAATCTCACCCAAGTGACTTTTTTGTTTGTTTCTCCAGATGATAAAAAATCTTCAAAGGGAAACATTTTGCTGACGTGGAAGAGGTGAAACAAAAAACAGCAGGAGCACTGAAAGGCATCAGTACTGATGAGTTCAAAAACTGCTTTGAGCAGCGGAAAAAGTGTCTCAATCGATATATTGCATCAAATGGAAAGTATTCGAAGGTGACTGAAGTTTAAACATGTAAGAATAAGTACACAAATTTTTATAAATGAGTTCTGTTTGGGGGGTGTCCTCCCTGTATTTTCACAGGAATGCAGACCCTCCCTCACCTCTCTTGCTGCCCCTGAAAGCAGACAAAATCTGCAATCAGACCACACGTTTCAAGCTACAACCATGGCCCCATTCCTGCCAGCTTCCATGTAACTCTGATATGAAATTAGGGAATCCATCGTGTGCTGTAGACGGTGGGAGCAGGATTATCCAATGTAACAAGCTGAGTTTGCCATCAGCACCTTCTCCCACAATAAGAACTTGGGAGAGTCCCAGAAAAGCTAAAATTCCGCCAGGGCGCCATCAATAAAAACCGATCCGCCAGACACACTTCCAAGTAGAGACTTGACTGCCAAGTGGACAATAGTACTTCATCTCAACCTCACACTCTCCAGTCATCATGCCCTCAGGTGTGGCACAATTAATTGGCACCAAACGCTCAGAACAAAACTGGGTACTTGCCAGGAAGCCCTTTCTATTCTGACCTCCCATAAGGTTATACCAAGGACACAGGTAAAGCCGGGTACTGCCAAGATGGCGTCAACATGATGCTCTATATCACAGTGGAGAGAGAAATAGAACTTTTAGTTACAGGGGTAAATAATTTTATCAAAATGGCAGCAAACACCCAGGAGACTATATGATTCACTTTTCCACACTATTTTTGTCAAACGTATGAACACCTTATGTCCTAAACCTTTATGGTTCCTCCATATCTGCCCTCTCTCTGAAGAGACATTGCCTTTTGTTGTATTGTTAGCCTAACTCCACTTACCCCTTGATGTCTGCTCCCATTCTGATCTTAGCTTTTGAAGAAACTTAGAGCAAAACTTGCTTTGGCCTGGCAGACACAGAGCCTGGCTCAGGAACCTGACACACCTGCCTCTCCATAGCACCTACCAAGCTTACAAACCTCACGACCTTAGGAAATTACCAGATTCGTCTCATCTTCGGTTTCCCCACCTGTGAAACATTCATGACAATGACCAAGATACGGGCAACACATCTCCAAAGTGCCAGGAGCAGGAGCCCAATTAGTGGTAGAATGAGTAGGACTCCTCTAGGCATGTGAGGATTCCAGAAGCTCCTTTCATGCCCAATGCCCTGCGTGAGTGCTGAGAAGAACACAAAACCTCCAGTGTGTAATCGCATACCTGCTCTCATGGCGAGGACCTAAGTTCAGCCTGATCAAAGTTGCGCTCTAAATAGAATCAGAATAAAAGTTCTTTTTGGCGAGAGTGCTCATGGAGACAATGCTGAAACTTAATCCCAAATCTTCTTTGCATTCCCCTGCAGGGGGCGAGGGCAGGTGGCAGTTTCACTGAGCTCTGAAAGCCATTTAATCCCCTTCTGGAAAATATTTGAGTTCACCTCACTCCTTTGCCCAAGCTCCCCTCCGGGGTACATGAGCATTCGAGGATATCTTCTAGTTCCGAAAACTCTAGGTTCTGGAACTCATCGAGGCCTCCTCAGCCATGGGGGGAAAGTACCAGTGATGTTTCCTTAAAATTAGCATTAATTTCAACAAGTTTGGATTTTTTCTTTTACCTTGGCAAATAAGTTTTTGTGCAAAAATAATTCATGTATTACATAGAACAAGGGTTAGTAGGAGGATTACAGATTTCCTTCTTATTTTATTTGTATGACTCCTGATTTTTAATTTAATATTGACTGCACTAAAATTAAGCTCACCCGTGCGCTCCAGAACATAAAATAAATGAAACCCAAATATAAGGTAAGAATTAACATTGACTTTTACTAATGACCTTCCTCCTACACCTTTGACTCCAAGAAAGCCTTTTCCACAAGCATCCTTTGCTATCAAAGTGGGACCCTCCTAACAGATTAAACCCGAACCCCCCCAAAAAAGTTTTGCATTATTCCAGTTACCAGTATTTGGAGTCTTGCCTAGACTCCCACTGTGTGAGGGGACAGACAATTTCAGGGAAATGGATGGCTCCTACATGGTTGGCCTGCTCGAGTTACCTGGAGAAGGGAAGTCAAAGCAGCCCTTGTGAGGGTTGAGGGAGGGTCTCCCAGGGAGGTCCTTCGTGCTACCTTGTCTGTGATGTAAGCGCACACTTCATAAAGCACACTCATATTATGATTAAAACGCCCGGGCCCTCTGGTTGCCCTGGTCACAGAACAAATTAAGCTGTGACAGCACTAGTGAGACAGCACAGGTAGAGTGAAGCCTCTGAGGAGGAGAGGCAGACAGCAGCCACTAGTCCATGGGGCCCAGGGCCCACTGAGAGAACTCCAAAAGCTTCCTGCTCTGGGACTCTGTAGACTTGAGGCACATCATCAGAGCCTCCTTATCAAGAGATTGGGAGAGGAGTGGGGCACCGTGAGCTCATTTAGGGCATGTCAGCAAGCTGTGCTCACCCCAGCAGCCAGGGGACGGACCTGGAGGTAGGATCCTTGGCCTGTTTCCACAGGAGCCCATCGAGAAGGTCTGGGCTGTGCAACTGACCCTAATCTGCGCCCCTAGAGGGCATGGACACGACACCCACAGGGGACTTCAGGGAAAATGGAGGGGCGGAGGGACGAGAACTACCACCAACACTTCAGTTCACAATGGATATGTGGTGTGCGCAAGAAATAAACCTTTGACGCTTCAGAGCTATTTGGCTGCACCGGCATAACCTCGCCTGTCTTACCCGAGACATCCTGAAACCCAAGCCCTTTTCCAGACTGGGAAAATTTCTGTTTCTTGTACCTAAACATTTGTACCACCCAGTCATAAAGATGAGGTGGCAGTCGCAACAGTGCAGGAGTAACATCTGACCAAAATGCACAGACACGCTAACAAGAATTTTTACTTCCACTGTATCTTCTTGTATTGTGCCAATTTTTTCATTGTATAGATAGTCTTTTGTAATCTGAAAGTAATATCATTTTTTCTCCAGGAATTTGAAATACTTCAGGTATGTAGGTTGGGCTCAGCTGATCAGGTCTGTGCTAATGGTCAGATCCAAATGTCTCTGAAAAAAATGCCTGGCAAGAATTTTGTGATGTTTTTCCTTTGGCAAGATAAACTAAAGCTATTTCATATGTACTTGATTTTGTATATACATTTCACCTGTTTCGGGTTTTTCACACATTTTGGTTTGTTTGCTTGTTTTTTGAGTTGAAGTCTCACTCCGTCGCCCAGGCTGAAGTACAGTGGCACACTCACGGCCACCACAACCTCGACCTGCTGGACTCAGGCGATCCTTCCACCTCAGCCTTCCAAGTAGCTGGAACTACAGGCGCGCGCTATCATGCCCGACTTATTTTTTTATTTATTGTAGAGACAAGGTCTTGCCAGGTTTCCCAGGTTTGTCTCGAACACCTAACTGAGCTCACCCAATCCTCTCACCTTGGTCTCCCCAAGTGCTGGGATTACAAGCTTAAGCCACTGCGCCCAGCCTCAACATTTTGGAGAATTAATTTCTTTTCACCTCCAGGGACATTGGGGCTTTGGTCAGGGAGCATGTTGTGACATGGCGTGGGAGCACAACAAATACATTGTGTATGTGTTAGTTCTTCCCTCAGTCTGCAGCAGAGACAGAGCACTGGGGACCATAACCTTATGGGATGAGGTAGGGCAATTGGCCTAAAGTCAGCCATCGGAGCCAGGCCTCGGGGGAGCATGGAAAGCGTGAGTCTCTGTGCACTGGGGCGCGGCATCGACTTTGCCATCAAGTATGTGTGGACTTCAGCAGCCAGAGGGAGCCGTGGTTGTCCACGGGTTGCTCTTGTGGGTCCGTGGTCTCCACACCAATGTCATTTCTCTTGTGCAGCCCCCAGGCCCAGGAAATGACAGCTTGGCTGGCTTGACTGAGCACCATTCCTGCTGGGGCACACAGAGCCTTCACCTGGCCAACCCGGGTCATGGGCCAATGTTTAAATGAGGTCAGGGACCATCCAAGGGACCCTGTTGCTGACAGACGTTGCTCCTCTCACTTCCCAGCCATTTCCAGTGAGGCCCGACCGTGTGACCAGTTGTGCTACTGGCCTGTGAGGAGCTGATGCTGGCTGTTACTTCTGGTGGCGACAGTGGGAAGCCCCTGAGTGGCTTTTCTCTTTCCCTGCTTCAGCGGTCAGTGTCACTCCAGCCTTGTCTAAGTGACAACAAGAAGCAGAGTCCCTCAACCACCACCAACACTTCAGTTCACAATGGATATGTGGTGTGTGTGAGAAATAAACCTTTGACGCTTCAGGGTTATTTGGCTACACCGGTACAACCTTGCCTGTCTTACCTGAGACATCCTGAAACCCAAGCCCTTTTCCAGGCTGAGAAAATCTCTGTTCCTTATACCTAAACGTTCGTACCACCCAGCCATAAAGATGAGATGGCAGTCACCACATCGCAGAAGTTAACATCTGACCAAAATGCAGACACGCTAACGAGAAATCTCTCTGGCACGTGGGACTATGGGCAATTTTTACTTCCATTCTATCTTCTTGTATTGTTCCAATGTTTTCATTGTAGATATATTCTTTTGTAATCAGAAAATAATATCGGTTTTTTTTTTTTCCAGGAATTTGAAATACTTTACTACTAAGCAGTGAGTAATCTGTTCACAAGGCACAGTTTTAATATTCATGAAGAAACAAAGACGGTAAAGAACCTTCATATACCTAGTAGAGCTTGCCCTAAAATTTTGGAGGAAAAGAAGAGGGAAAAAGACATCATCAAGCCTATAGAAGTTTTTCTAATCAACATTATTTTTTAAAAAGACGTTTGTTAGCCGGGCTCGGTGGCTCAGCCCGCGCCTTTGGGAGGCTGAGGTGAGTGGATTGCCTGAGTCTGCGGGTTTGAGACGTGCCTGGGCAACTTGGCGAGACCTCATCTCTACAATAAATCGAAAAGTTAGCCGGGCGTGGTAGCGAGTGCCTGTAATTCCGGCTACTCGGAAGGCGGAGGCGGAAGGATCTCCGGAGCCCGGCAGGTCGAGGCTGCGGTGGCCGGGAGTGGCCACTGCGCTCCAGGCTGGGCGACAGAGTGAGACTCCAACTCAAAAAAAAAAAAAAACAATATGGGGTACAATTCAGGGTTAGGTAAACAAATGTTCATTATGCATGTACCCTTGTTGATGAGGTATGCCCACCTCTTCCCCAGCTGATTCCCACTACTGCCAACTCCACCCCAGCCCTCCTCTGACAGTTTCCCACTGCTGTCAATCCTTTTCTCATAGTATTATGATAATTGCTCAAGGTCCACTTATAAGTGGGAACATGTGATACTCAGGTCTTTGTTTCTGTGATAGGTCACTCAGTATTATAGACTCTAAGTCCATCCAGGTTGCTGTGAAGTCCATAATTTTGTTCTTCTTTATGGCTACGTAATATTCCACCGTGTTTATGCAGCACATTTTTTAAATCTAGTCCTCTTTCCATGGGCAGCACGGTTGGTTCTGTTTTTGCTATTGCGAACGATGCAGTAATAAACGTGCATGTGCAGGTATTTTTTTCATAGAGCGATTTGAGTTCCTCCGGGTATATTCCCAGTAGGGAGATTGAGGGGTCGTATGGAAGGTTGATGTTTAGATCTTTTAGGAATCAACATTGTTAAGAGGTCCATCCTATCCAAGGCAATCTACAGATTTCATGTAATACCCATTAAAATGCCAGCAGCATTCCTCTCAGACCTGGAAACGACAGTACAGGAATTCATATGGAAACACAGATGACACGAATAGTCAAAACAGTCCTCAGCAAAAAAAAAAAAAAAAAGCGGGAGGTATCAACTCCCAGACTTTAAATTTTATTATAAAGCTACAATAATCAAAACAGCCTGGTATTGGTACAAGAACAGGCATACAGACCAGTGGAACAGGATAGAGATTCCAGTAGCAAAACCTCAATTTCTCAACCAGTTCATCTTCGACAAAGCCTCCACCACCAACCACCGGGGAGAGGAGAAAATTGTCTGGGGAAATTGCTGGGAAAATTGTCTGACCACACGCAGAAGAGTAAAACAAGACCCCCACCTATCACCATGTGCTTATGTAGGGCCTCTCCAGATGATCCAGAATGAACTCCTCCAGAGCTTTCACTCAGCCATATATTTTGCCATATAAGGTAACATTCTCAGGCTCTAAGGATTAGGACATAGAAATTTACTTTGGTGATGGAGGGGCCGCCATTCAGCCCACGATGCCCGGCACAGAATGAAGTTAGCATTCCATCATATTTACTAAATGAGTCAACTAATTATAAATTGGTGAATGACTCCTCAAAGGCTTGATCGCTCTGTGAAGTCTGGCCTGCTCTTCCCTGGGCTTGATGGGCACATCTTGTCTCCCCCAAGCCTGCTGCATGCAGCTCTGCACCCGGCCTTCTCCTTATAGGCTAGACGTGCCATTTGTTCATCTGTCTGCCTCCACCCTGCCCTTTTATCACTCCTTGCGCTCCTCGGGGCAGAGAGACTCACCTCTCTGCTTACCTTCCACCTCTGCTTGAGGCCCTCACGCACTCTCTGGCACAGAATCCAGGGTTCATTAAGTAAACAAGCGTCCCCATCCTAAATTATCTACAGGAAATAAGAAAAATGAACACTGAACTCCCGCAAGCCTCCCCCCCAAATTTCCTTGCATTGCAAAAGCGACACTTGCTTGAGCTGCAACACCGGAAAATGCTTCACTGTATCCAGCAAAAGGTACACGTGGACCTGACGCTGTGACCCTTGGCCGTCTAATACAGTTTGGGCACAGTGCTCTTTGGGAAGAGGGAGAGGCCTTGTTTCCTTTTGTCCGGTCCGTTGTCTAATAAAGTCAGTAGCATGCTGGGCAAATCCACACGGGGGCTGCAGCCCTTTCTCTCAAGGCTGATGGGAGGATTAATCTCTGCTGGTGATACTTCTTTCTTTTGCAGTCAAGTCAGCGGGAGTTCCCAGCTCAGAGTGAATCTCACCAGATGGAAGGCTGGAGGTCCAGGCACTGCCGAACAGAGCATCAACACTATAATTATTAGTTGCATTAAAGAATTAAAGTAATTGAGTAGAGAGGCCTGCTAAGGAAATCAGTATAAGGATAACTAAGGGGGGCAAGGTGGGGGAGATACATATCTCTTAGTTAACATTAAACCCATCTTTCTCCTCGTACATGAATCAGAGATGATCCGGTAAAGTGAGAGCTTTGCTTCTTTCAGGGGTTTTGGTTCATCTCGGGCATTGTTCAAGATCTGCATTTCTGGTCAGCCAGCTCCCTGTTTGATGTTAATGTCAGAAACTCAAACCACAGATGGGCTTAGAAAGACATTGCTCCTCCTAGCAAATCTCACAAGCGGTATTGGTGTAAATTCTCACCATTTCGAAAGCACAGTAAGGCTGTCAATGATGAAAGAATGCTTTTGCAAGTGCCCAGAATTGAGATCCACTCCTAATTTTCAATGGAAAACAGAATCGTCGAATTTAAAGTGCTGACATTTTACAGTCCTACCTGCACCTTCCTAGCCAGAAAAATACGATACAAATCCACATTTGCTACCGGCACGAGGGTTTCCTGAGCAGTCTCCCATGTCTACAGATCAAAGCCAAGGTCGGTACCCCTACCGTCAGGACAGCCAGAACCACTGCGAAGAAAACAGGAGCAAAATGACCTTTCAGCCGCAGGACAGCTGGAAAGATCTGTGGTCGTCCTTGTGTGATGTGACGGCCAGGGCTTGCAGGGACCCGGGGGACCCAGAACTGTGAGGAGAGGACCCAGAGGAGCCTAGGGGTGTTCCCCAGTGAATGTGCCTGACTCACAGGCTCCAGGCTGGTCCTGAGACTCCGCCCTCTGCTGCTGGGGCTGTGCCTTGAACAGGAGGGACACACCTTTCCCTGAGTCCCGGGCGTTTTCATTGCATTACTCCAGCTCTTGCCTTCCAGCACACACTCTTTCCTCCAAAAAGCTGCTGCGGCTTTTTTCTGGCGTCCTGTCTTTCGTTTCACTCACCACCGTAGCAGACCTTGAGCTGCCAGCTGGAAAGAAAGCAATCTCCACTAATCCATAGCTTCAAAACCATTAGTCAATTCTGTTAGCCCGGCTTTTTAAAAAATGAAAACACATATTCTTTGGTGTATAAGCAGCAAAAACTGGAAGGATGTACCCCGGAATGTGCGCAGTAGGCTCTGACTGGGAGTAGGGGAGAAGAACAAGAATCAACTTTCACTACATTTGGGTTTCGCTTGAATTATTACCATCATTGTTGTTGTTGTTGTTTGTAATGATCCTGCATGACTTTGGCAGTTAGATGAAATCAGGAAGGATATTTTGTGTTTTAAAAAGAGAGCAGAGCAAGTTGATTTTTACGCCTTACTTTGCCGACGAAAAGCAGGAAAATCCTTCTGAAATTGCAATTTGGGGAGCGATGTGTGTGTGTGTGTATGTGTGTGTGCCCATGCTTGCTTGTGTCATCACAGGAAAACACATGTGCACATGGCGAACATGGCCACTGGGGCTTCCGCCTTCCATCTGCAAGACTCCAGTGTGTGAATGCTCCTGTTACACTTCCCCGACTGTCATGATAAACAGTCGACACCTCTTCTTTGTCTCCCAGCTGTGCAGCAGGAACCTTTGTGCCACCAGCGTGTGGGACTCCCTTCTGGGGGGGCCAGTAATCTTCATGGAGAAGGTGGTGCACGGTGCCTGAGCTCCCAACACGTAACTCACAAAAATAAGCAAGGAACAAGGATGACCGGTGGGGCATGTATTCACACAGCCAACCAGCCAATAGAACACAGGCAAGTTGGTCGGGCGTGGTGGCTCATGCCTGTAATGCCAGCACTTTGGGAGGCCGAGGGGAGAGGATGGCTTGAGCCCGGGAATTTGAGCTCAGCCTGGGCAACATAGTGAGACCTTGTCTCTAAAAAAAAAAAAAGGAAAAAAAAAGAACACAGGCAAATGACGTTAAAACAAGGAAAAGAGAAAAGGAGGGGGGGGGGGAATTACGAAGAGGTTGGAAATAGATGGAGCTGACCTGAAGATGCCTTGTGTGGGGGAGGAGAAGAGAGAAGAAAAAGTGGGGTCAGAGTCCTCCTCTTGCCATGGCTTGGAGATGCCACCACTCTCAAAAAACAGTGGATACTTCCGGTTCGACATGCAGAAAGCTGGAGAGAGCACTTGTCACAAGAAAAACTAGGACAAAACACACATTGCAACTTTTCCTGAACCCCTCAGGGAACTGTGTCAGCAGGGCAGACAGCCAGCCTACAATCTGGGGAGACAGGCACCTGCAGGGAGAAACAAAGCTGAGCATTTGTTTACCTGGGGTAAATGCTGCCAATACCAAACAAGCTGATAAGGAGATTTAGCTAAAATGTTGAAGAGTTACGAAAGGCTAAGTGTGGTCCAGAGGGGGAATGTGAAGCCTTTGGGGTGCATGGGAGACATAAGGGAGCTCATAGCCTCTTGTAGATTTTACTCTACAAACCCCACTTGACACCAGGAGAAGGGGGAACATCCTGAAGAAGCCTCTCCACGGAGCCGGCTAGGAGGGGACGCAGCAGCACTGCCGACACTTCGCCCAGGCCGATTGTTCCATCTCCCCTTTGGAACAAAAACTTTCCTCTATAAGGAGAAGAGCAAGGAAAATGGGCACCTTAGATCACTGGTAGAAGCCACCTGCAGCCGTGAGAGGGGAGCAGAATGTTCAAGGCTCTACCCATAGGGGAATGGCAGGATCGTGCTCTATCCCTGAAAGAAAGGCAGGAGTGCTTGTGAGGGCCACACCCCCAAGACAGTGCTGACAAGACTGAGGTCAAATCAGAACATCAGAGAAGAACCCAGCACACACCCTTCCCCAACACCACAGTAACAAGCAATCTGTCGAAATAACAGCAGAATTCAACTGGAAGACGGTCAAGGGGCAGCTTCCCTCTGGGAAGTGGAAACAGAAAAGTCCTCTGGTGAAATAGTAGCCCACAGCCTAAAAATAAGCTGCCACTAGAGAAATCAGAGAACTTTAAAACGTATGGTACACTCAGGGTACTAGGCCAGAGCCACAAGTAACTTCAAGGTCAGCCCAATTCCTGACTAGGTTAGCACAACTCACTAAAAGTCTAGGAGAAAAAAAGATGTACTCATATTTCCAAGCATAAAAAAATTACTTCAGAATCTTCTGTTTTATGAAGCATGTACAACTTTCGTGTGTGTGTGTGTGTGTGTGTGTGTGTGTGACTAAAAAAATTGAATTAATTTTTGGAGGGCAGGCCATTTGTAGTGCAGGCTTCTCCCATTAGGTAAGAGTTCTAGAAACCCATACGCATCAGTGTACCAGCTAGTGTTGTTGTGAGAGACTAGAGTTTGACTTCAATAAATTTTTTTTTTGTGGAGATTCTTGTGATGTGTTTTCCCATTTCATGATGGGTAATTATATGAACAACCTGCCCTCACCATTGAGTATTCAGCAGTTTTTGTGCAAAAATGGCATAATCCCCACGCCCCACCTCCTGAGTGAATTTTTCTTGTTTCTTCAGATGAAAAAAGTCCTCAAAGGAAAATATTTTGCCAATGTGGAAGAGGTAAAACAGAAAGCAGAAGAAGTGCTAAAAGGCATCAAAATTGATGAATTCAAAAACTTTTGAGCAGTGAAAAAAGTGTCTCAAGGGGTGTATTGCGTCAAATAGAGAGTTCTTTGAAGGTGACTGCAGGTTAAACATGTAAGAATAAATATACAATTTTTACATATAAACATTTCAGTTTATATATATATATGTGTGTGTGTGTGTGTTTGTGTGTGTGTATATATAAATTTCAATTTGGGGGAGGCCTCCATATATATATATATATATTTTAAATATATATATATATGTATATATATATATATATATCTTCTGTCTTAAAAAAAATGTACAACTTTCATATATATATATATATATGAGAGGGGACCGAAAAAATGGAATTTTCTTTTGGAGAGAAGGCCCCTTGTAGTACAGTGTGTGTATATATGTGTGTGTGTGTGTGTGTGTGTGTGTGTGTGTGTGTGTGTAGAGGGGGGAGAGAGAGAACTTTCATATATATGACATATCAAAAGGTAAGGAAAAACACATACTGAGGAGATAAAATGATCAACAGAAACAGACATATATTACACAACGTTGAAATTATCAGACAGAATTGAAAATAGCAATGACTAAAACATGAAAGATTCTAATGGAAAAAGTAGATAGCATGCAAGTTCATAGAGGCATTTTTAGCAGAGATGTAGAAATGGTGCAAAAGGATCAAATTAAAATCAGATCGAAACCACAGTAACTGAGATGAAGAATGCTTTCAACACAGCATCCAAGAGTTATGAGATAATAGCAAATGGTCTAACACATGTAAAATTGGAATCCCAGAAGTAGAACACAGAAAGAATAAGGCAGAAGAATATGAGAAGAAATAATTGTTGAGAATTTTCTAAAATTAATGACCTACACTAACCATAGATTTTTAAATCTCAGAAAACATCCAGCATAATAAATACAAATACACACAGACACATCTGGGTTTATCATATTTATCATATTAAACTTTCTGAACGCAGCGTTGTTCACAATAGCAAGAACCTGGAAACAACCATGCTGCCCATCAAAAAAGGACTGGATTAAAAAAATGTGGTACATATACACGATGGAATACTACGCAGCCATAAAAAAGAACAAAATCATGAATTTTGCAGCAACCTGGATGGAACTAGAGTCTATAATACTGAGTGACCTCTCACAGAAACAAAGATCCAAGTATCACATGTTCTCACTCATATAATGGACCTTGAACATCCAATGTAATACTATAAGAAAATGACTGACGGTACCGGGAAATTATGGGGGGGGAGGGGGATGGGATTAACAGTAGCTAATATCTATCTGGGACTGGGAAAACACCTCTTATCAACAGGGTGCCTGAATGAAACGTAATTGTACACCTAACCCTTAACTGTACCCCACAAAACGATAATAAAAAATACTGATTAATTATAAAAAAAAAAACTTTCTGAAAACCAAATACAAAGACAATCTTGTAGGCAGCCAAAGGAAAAAGACACATTACTGGTGGAGGAAAAATAAAAACCACATTAAATACTACTATGCACCTATTAGAATGACAGAAAAATAAACTGACAATATTAAGTGCTGATGAGGCTATGAAGAAACTGAGACTTACATTGTCTGTAGAATAGTAAATGGTACAGCTCCTCTGGAAAGCAATATGCCAGTTATTTATAAAGATAAATATACATGTACCATATGATACAGCAATACTGCATCTAGAGATTTATCCCGGAGAAATGAAAATATATGCTCACACAACTGTTTGTCACGATTCTGTTGGTAGTCACCAAAAACTGGAAACAACTCAATCGTCTGTTAAAGGGTAAATGAATGAACAAGATGTGTCACATCCGTGCAATGGAATTACTCATCCATTAAAAAGGAATGAACTGTTGAGGCATACAACAGCACAAAAGAATCTTCGAGGCATTAAGCCGAATGACAGAGATCAGTCTCAAAAGATTACATACTATTTGGTTCCATTTATATGGCATTCTGAATAAGGCAAAACTATAACGATGGGAATCCAGGCATGCTAACTCATGCCTGTAATTCCAACACTTTGGGAGGTCAAGGTGGGAGGATTGCTTGAGCCAGGAGTTTGAGATCAGCCTAGGCAACACAGCAAGACCTCGTCTTTCCCTACAAAAAATTTTAAAAATTAGCTGGACTCAGTGATCCAAGCCCCTGTATTCCAAGCTACTTGGGAGGCTGAGGTGGGAGAATCATGGAAGCTCAAGAGGTCAAGGCTGCGGTGAGCCATGATCGTGCCACTGCACTCCAGCCTGGGCAACACTCTGACTCAAAAACAAAACAAAACAAGAAAAATGTAGAGTGATGGGGAATCAGTGGTTGCCAGGGTCTTGTGGTTAGGGAGGCGTGTGATGGCAAAAGAGCACATGAGGGATTTTTCAGGTGATAGAACTGTTTTGCATCCCAATTGTGGTTGTTTTACATTAACCTGTATGTATTTAGTTAGATAGAACCATTTCCCGTAAAAAGTCAATTTTTCTGCACATTAATTTTTTCCATTTTTATTTTAGATTCAGGGAACACACGTCCATGTTTTTTACATGTACATATTGCATAGTGTTGAGAATTGGGTATCAGCTGACCCATTCTCAATAGTGAACACTGTACCCAACAGGTAGGTTCTGAATCCCAACCCTCCTTCCCACTTCCCTCCTTACTGGTGTCTCCAGTGTCTATTATTTCCATCTCTGTGGTCATTTAGCTCCTATGTATGCATGAGAAAATGTGGTCTTAGTTTTCTGTTTCCGAATCAGTTCATTTAGGATGATGCTCTCCAGTTCCATCCATGTTGCTACAAAGGACAGGATTTCATTCTTTTTTATGGCTGTATAGTATTTTCCACATTTTCTTTATCCAGTCAATTGCTAGTGGGCATTTAGGTTGGTTTCATGATTTTGCTATTGTGAACAGTGCTGCAATGAACATACAAGTACAGGTATCATTTTCATATACTGATTTCTTTTCCTTTGGGTAGATCCCAGTAGTGGGATTGCTGGGTTGAATGATAATTCAAATTTTAGTTCTTTGAGAAATCTCCATACTATTTTCTGTAGAGTTGAACTAGTTTACAATCCTGCCAACAGTGTATGAGCATTTCCTTTTCTCCACAACCACACCAACATCTGTTGTTCTCCAACTTTTAAAAAAATAGCCATTCTGAATGGTATAAGGTGATATCTCTGCAGTTTAAATTTGCATTGTTCTGATGATTAGTGGTGCTGAGCATTTTTTCAGATATTTGTTGACCACTTATATCTTCTTTGAGGAGTGTCTATTCATGTGTTTTGCCCACTTTTTGATGGGGTTGTTGGTTTTTTTTCATGTTGAGTTATTCGAGTTCCTAGTAGATTCTGGTTATTAGTCCTTTGTCTGGGGCATAATTTGCAAATATTTTCTCTCATTCCATAGATTTTGTGTTCACTCTGTTGATTATTTATTTTGCTGTACAGAAGTTTTTTAGTTCAATTAACTAAGTTCCACTTGTCTATGTTTGTTTTTGTTGCAATTGTTTTTGGGGTCTTTGTCATAAATGTTTTTCCTAGTCCCATGTCTAGTAGAGTGTTCCCTAAGTTTTCTTCTAGGATTTTTATAGTTTCAGGTCTCACATTTAAGTCTTTAATTCATCTTGAGTTAATTTTTGTATGTGGTAAGAGGTAAGGATCTAACTTTATTCTTCTGCATATGACTAGCCAATTTTCCCAGCACCATTTATTGTATAGCGTATCCTTTTGCCATTGTTTATTTTTGTCAGTTTTGTTGAAGATCAGCTGGTTGTAGATATGCAATTCCTTTTCTGGATTTTCTTCTGTTAATGGGTAAATGAATGAACAATATGTGTCACATCCATGCAGTAGAATTGCTCAACCATAAAAAAGGAATGAACTATTGAGACCACTGATCTAGTTGTCTATTCTTGTCTTAACACCATGCTGTTTTAGTTACTATCAACTTGTAGTATAATTTAAAGTCAGGCAGTGTGACAGGCAGTCTTCACAATTGTTCTTTTTACTTAGAATTACTTTGGCTATTCAAGTTCTTTTTTTGGTTCCATATACATTTTAGGATTGTTTTATTTTCTAGTTCTGTAAAGAATGAAGTTGGTATTTTGAAAGAGATTGTGTTGAATCTGTGAATTGCCATGGGCATATAGTCATTTTAACAATTGATTCTTCCAATCCATGAACATGGGAGGTTCTTCCATTTGTCTGTGTCATCTGCAATTTGCTTAATCACTGTTTCATATTTCTCCATGAAAAGATCTTTTACTTCCTTTGTTAGGTGCACTCCTAGATTGCGTGACTGTGTGTGTGTGTGTGTGTGTGTGTGTGTGTGTGTGTGTGTGTGTAATGTAAATGGGATCAAGCTCTTGATTTGGTTCTTGGTTTGAGTGTTGTCTCAGTGTCATCCAGGGAAATGAACAAAAAAAAATTGCTCAGGGCAAGATCAGGTGAACAGAGAGGGTGGGGCATGGGAGTCACACCATTTGGGGCCAAAAACTGCTGAACACTCACCACAGTGTGGGCAGGTGTGCTTGTCAATCACCCATTCTGAAATGGGCAAATGGGTTAAGAGAATTAAAAAAATAAATAAATTCGCTGCAGCCGCCACAATTTTGCTGAGTTGATTTTCTTTTCCTCCTCATTATAGACTGCTTTTCCCTGGATCTTTGCATGCCTACTAATATTTGTCTGAGTATCACAGATTATGAATTACACCTTTTGGGGTACTGCCTATGTTTATGTTCCTATAAATATTCTTCAGCAGATTTGGTCTGGAATGCAGCTAAGTTCCTTGGAAGCTGTTTGGTCCTCTTGGCTCTGGCTTTTAAGACTTGTTAAGTAGGTCCAGAGCAGCATTTAGTCAAGGACTAATGGATTCTAGAACTGAAGCAAGACCCTTCTGAATTATGAGGGTTTCCAATCTAGTTTGTAGGAACAGTGAGCAAAGATCACTGTTCTCACGACTCCATTTGAGTGTTGTTTTTTTTTTCCTGGATCTTAGATCGTTTTCTCAAATGCATCTGCTAATCAGCACTTTGTTGAAGACCTAAGAGGGTCCTCTACACATCTCCACATCTTTCACGCTGGGTGATTCTCTCTGGGTGGCTGTCTCTCATTCAGGGCTTTGTCCTGTGTATGCCAACCATGTGATCTCCCTGGGTTTCATCTGGATACCTCTGGGTGCTGCCTGAGTTACCCACCCTGTGCTGTGGCCTGAAAACTCAAGGCAGTAAACTGGGGCGATTGTATGGTTTACCTGGTTTGCTTCCTGTCTGCCAGGGATTTGTGCTCTTCATTTTAAAAACAAAGAAGAAATAAAGGCTTTTTCGGGCAAAGAAAAGCACAGATAATTCATCACCAACAGATCTTTAATGCAAGTGTTAAAGAAAGTTCTTCTGGCAGAAGAAAAATGATACCAGATGGAAATTAGAATCAACACAAAGAAATGAAGAGTGCCATAAATGGTAAATATGTGGGTAAATATAAAATCCTTTGATGCAGATGGATAGCTAGTTTTCCCAGTACCCGTTATTAAATAGTCCATTATTTTCCTGCTGAAATGAAATGCCTCCTTTATTAGACATTGAATGCCTTAAATATCCTTGAACTTGTTTATCTGTTCTCTTCCATTGACCTGCTTGTCTAGAGTTTCTGTTTTTATTTCACTCACTATATGATTGAATTTGTATTAAGGCAAATTCATCTAGTCATTCATTTTCAAAATTTCCTTGATAATGTTCCCATTTTATTCTATGATATCAACTTAAAAAGCAATGTGTCCAATCCCTTCCCTCTGCCTCCTCCCTCCCAAAATTATAAAATCCCGTTGGCATTCTGACTAACATTGCAATCAATGCATATATTAATATTCAGTGCAACAAATAGCTGGGAGCAAGCTGCCATTAGGAGACCCTGTGGAGAACGAGACGGGTAAGAAGAGTTCCAAAAGTCAGGCTTCCCTTATTCTCATCCTTGCTGAGAACTGTCAGCTCTCTCCATCCCTGAAGTGGTTTTGTTTCCCAAGTGAAACTTTCAACCGAGAGGGCTTTGAGATAAAAGCTTATAACACTCCCATACAAAGGAGCTCGGATTTACCTAAATCCTTTCACACAGGAGTTTCACAGCACGGCGAAAACCACGTGGTGTCAGGGTTCACACATCCCCCATCTTTCATGAAGGAACAGAGAGGAAAGGGGAGTGCCAAGGTCACTCTGAGAGGGAGGGCAATTGCACTTGGAACACGAGCTTGGAATCATCCTGCACCGACTGTGGCTCACTCACAGCCAGAGTGGGCAGTTTTTAAATGCCCCGTTTGGTTCAGATCTGTGCCTAGGAGATGGACTGATAACCACATGTCTTCTAGACTCAGTAAGTATGAAGCTACATGAGGAACCGGAACATGTTCAAAAGAAGGGAAAGATGGTATCCTGCCATAGAGGAGCTTACAATCGTAACAGGGCGAGGACAGACAGACATAGGAAAATAACATAGGAATGTCGCACTTTGAGCTCCTTGAGGGTAGAAACTGTTTTGTTCAACTTTGTCACCCTAGACCTAGCTCCAAAAATAAAATTTTTTTTTAAAAGGAGGTTAAACAGAACACTGGCACCTAGCACCATACACAAATGGGCAAGATTAGAAATCCGTGCTGAATGATTTCCAAGAATGGAAGGCTCTCAATGGGGTAAGTAGAGAGGGAAGTCTGCATGTTACAGGAGGGACATGACCTGGACCCCAAAATTATTTGAGAATAAATTCCTACAAGGTCTGACAAGTTCACGAACTCATCTTAGAAAACGTGCTACATGCCTCACTGCTGAATATCACTATGGTCATCTTTGAAGAAACTCCTTGGGAAGCTATGCACTAATGCCAATGCCATCAAAGCAGTTTTGGAACTCTTTTTCTGGAATGACCATCAGAGCTGTTGTCACATTACCTTGATGTCCTGAATGTCATCAAAATGTCTTCCTTTCAACATTTCCTTTATCTTCTGGTAAAGAAAAAAGGCATTGGGGGCCAGATCAGGTGAGTAAGGAGGGTGTTCCAATACAGTTATTTGTTTACTGGCTAAAAACTCCCTCACAGACGTGCTGTGTGAGCTGGTGCATTGTTATGATGCAAGAACTCCTTTGGAACCATTTTTGCATGCACCTTTCTCAAGCCAAGATTTTCAGTTAAGGTTTTCCTAAATGTTTCTCGATTGATGTTCATTTGATCTGCTATGCTTCTCACAGTCAGCCAACAATCTTGATGCACAATTTAACAGATTTTTGCAAAGTTTTCGTAATTTCTGCTCATTACTGGTTGTCCTGACCGCTCTTCATCAGTGATGCTTTCCCTCCCCTCAGAAAAACGTTGAATCCATTTGTACACTGCCATTTTATTCTTGGCATTCTCCCATAAACTTGGACTAGCATGTCCCTGATTTCACTTCCACTCTCATCAAGTTTGACAAGGAGTTTAATGTTTGTTTGTCCATTGCTCTAATTCAAGCGCTGACATTCTCGTAATGGCACACAAAAACATGCAACAACAATAATGTATGCCACTCAACAAGACACCACACATCGACACAAACATAGCTGTGAGACACAGATAGGCCAAGGTTATGAAAGCTTACTGAGTCGTTTGCACAGTGCTGCCAACGTACACACAGTGGTGAGTTCACAAACTTAATTGCCAGGCCTCATATATGACCATTGATCTTAATTCCTATTCCCCCACTCTGTACTCCGGAACATAAGAGGGAGATGATTGTTACAATTGACTCTGTTCTTTATCTAAGAAGAGCCAGCTCATTTGCTCATTGTACAAATGATACTCAGTGAATACTTGGTGTCCAGCACTGCAACAGGGCCTAGAGGCATACAAGTGAAGGAGTGGTCCCTGCCCCTCATGCTCCAGGGAGCCAAGGTGCCCCATGCCTGTTCCTCTTGCCCCTGACCTCCCCTTTGTGTCATAAGACCCTCTTCATGTCAGAGGCTAATCCATCCTTCTCCTTCTCTTTCTTCCCAAAGAAAAGAGGTAAAAGCCCATTAGGATCTCTCAATGTAGGGAAGAGGTTAGCAGCGACCAGAAGTAGCAGCTTATTCCCAGGCCTTTGGGAATCTCTCATGAGAAAAACCTGTTACACTCAAATTCTCCAGTGACTGTTTCTTTGGGGAACTCCCCTTAGGAAGCATTGACTGGACAAAATGCACTATTTTGTACTATGCATAATCCATTACTCTCAGGGAAAGAGGAGGTTGAAAACAGTTCGAAGACACCATAATTCACAGTATGATTCTCCCAGCAATGAGGAAATCAGACAAGGACTCCAACTCTGGCAGCATGCCCTGTCTCTTGCCTTGGCTCTTGGGTTTTAGTTCTATTTTCACAGTCACCTCTGAGATGGAATGTGAACTGTCTCCCATAAACACTTACTCTGGGATCCTGGTGTGCCCCTAGATTCATTCACTGATTTCCCTGGCTATGTACCTATACCCTGACCCTGTCCACTGAAATCCAACACACCTTCAGAGTTCCATTGAACAACATTACTGTAAGTCAGGGACTGGAAAACTATGGCCCACCGGCCCAATCTGGCCCACTGCCTGTTTTTGTGAATAAAGTTTTATTGGAACGCAGCTCAACCCATTCATTCATATATTGTCTTGAGTTGCCTTTGCACTACAGCAGCAAAGTTGAATCGTTGTTACAGAGACTATATGACCCACAAAATCTAAAATATTTGTTATCTAACCCTTTACAGAAAACGTCTGCTGACTCCTGCTATAGAGTAAAAGAAATTTGGAACACAAATTCTGAGTCTCCATTGTATCGAAAATGCAATTGTTTGTATAGAGAAAAGTGTATTTTTTCTTATTATTTTCGGGTAATATAAATTTTATATGTTGTTTGGGGGCAATTTATCTCTGAGCCTCCACACTACACTGAACAAGCATAATTCTATTCAATGGGATTATACCTGGATTCCTAGTTTTTCGGTTCTCAGGGTGGCAAAGGTCAATGAATCCTTCCACTGAATTCACAGCAAGATTGGTACATGGAGAAGTAAAACATTCGGGGATGATTTTACATGAAGTTTTTCAAGACAATGTTAGAAATCTGGAACTTGGAGGGACGCTTGTCCTGCCATGTACCATTTCTTCTCAGGTCAAACTATCAAACGGAACAGAGGATATAGAAAAACAGCCATAGACTTCATAAGATGAATATCATTTTCGGTTTAGAAAGAAGGAGATCATCTCAAAGATTCAAAGGAAAAATTGGGGGATGATCTCCCCCAATTAAGCCCTCCCCAAATCAAGCCCTGCCTATGAAGCAGGAATTCCTGAGACATAAAGCTCTTTCCCACTGTAAATGAGCCTTAAAGTTATTAGACTTGCTTAGGGACCACAAGAGAATAAAAACGTCCGATTGAGTCAACAGTCATTTTGGTTACTTTGATAGATGATCTACAGGTACATATTCACAGCTAGCTGATAGGTCATGTGTGCTAAATTTGTTTTTGAATTTGTTAGAAATCTTTTATTTTTCCTATTGGGAGAGAAGTTTGCTCAGTTGATAGGTCTGACAGACGTGTCAATTCAAGTATCACAGACATGCTGAGCCACTGCCACCCAGTGGCTGAACAGAATAACTGCCTTAACCCTGAAAGGGATGACCAAGCTATGGGGGCTGAAGAGAGTGCCAGCAATGGATCTCACACAGTGGCCCTCAGCTGGCTTTGGTCACATTGAAACTGTGAACCTTATCTATAGATGGCATAATTGCTTAACTGAAAGACTAAGAAGCTCTATTAAAATTATTGGAATTAATAAGGGAACTTGGTAAAGAGGCTAAAGATAGGATAAATATACAAAACCATGAAGCTTTTCTCTAAACGAGCAGTAGCTGATTTGAAACGGAAATGGAAGCAATAATTCCACTTGCATTAGGTATGGAAGCACAGGAGGTCTGGTCTACTCTCCTTCAGGAGGCGTGCCACATCTTCAAGCAAAGTACTTGGGATTGTGACACTGGTCTGGTAGCTTCCCAATATACCACAAGACTAGTCCCAGTCTGTTTTGTATCAATCCCCTTTGGAAACCCAAGACTTCCCATTAGCAGTTTGTATGGGGTATCTCAGCCTCCACACTACACTGAACAAGCATAATTCTATTCAACTCCATTCCTCCACCCTCCCTCCAAAGTCTTTCTTTCGCTAAGCCCTCTAAACTTCTTAGTCTATGATCAGAAACCTAGTCTCTGAGTGGTTGTGCACAGAGAATGCCTCCCCTGCAGCCCACTGACAAAGAAGTTATTTTTTTGTCCCCCACTTTGTGTTCCTAAGGGCCAGGAAATAGGTCAACCTATTACTCGCCATTGCCTCTTCCCTCTCTGAGACTTTGATTATATGTCTTCTCCTTCTTCAAACCTTTTACTTCCCTTCTTCCAAACTCCCATCCAATGATCTCATCTTGCAGGCAACTAAGAGGATAAGAGCTATATTTTTTGGTTTGTTTTTTGTGTGTGTGTGCTTTTTGTTTTGTTTTGTTTTGTTGAATTTTTAAATTTCATTTTTAATTGAGGTAAAATATACTTAGCATAAAATTTACCATTTTAGCAATTTTAAGTTATTGTTAAAGAAGCCCCTCATCAGTCTAAATATAGAGACCAGTGTTGCTCAATCAAGGGAAATGTTGTCCCCCAGGTGACACCAGGCAATGTCTAAAAACATTGTCAATTGTTATAACTGGAGATGGTAGGTACTACTAGGATTTCTTAGGTAGAGGCCGGGGAGGTTGTTAAACATCCTACAATGGGCAGATAACCGTCTAGCCCGTGATGTTGGCAGTGCTAAGGTTAAGAAGCCCTGGTATAGACCAACCTGCACAGACACCCTTTTCTTCTCGTATTCCAGTAGAGAAGTATGTCTGCCCTGATCAAACCAGTAACCTCTCCTTCTCAAGGACTCTTCTCCTGGAATTGTAACTTCACTCTCTCTGTGTCTTCAGTTCTCCCTCTCTATTGTACATATTCAATCATTCAACAAAAATCACCATGTGCCAATCACTCTTCTAAGTGCTGAGGATACAAAACAGATCAAAATTCCTGCTTCTGTGAAACTTATGTTTTATGGGAGGAAAATGATCACTATTACAGGTAAGTAAAATACACTATATTGACAATGAGTTAAAAGGAGGGTAAAAACAGAAAAGAGGAGTAGAAAGTATATGAGAGAATGGGATTAAATTTTAAATGAAGTGGCCAGGGAAGCACTGATACGCTAAAATTTGAGCAAATTCCTGAAAGAAGTGAGGAAGAGATCTATGCAAATATCTGGGAGAGGAGTAGCCTAAGCAGAGGGGAAGACAAGTGCAAAGAGAGGGAGTCTGGTACGGGGTTTGTCTGTGGATCCAAGGAAAAGAGAGACTGCTACAAAAAGAGAGAGTTGTGGAAGGTGAAGCCACAGAGGCAATAAAGGTCAGATCAGGCATAATTGGGGCTTTTACTCCTCTAAGTGAGATGGAGAAAGTTCAGACTTGAACAAAGACTTTCATCATCAGACTTATGCTTCAACACAGGGGTTAACAAACTATAGCCCCCAGGCTACACCTGCTCTTGTAAATAAAATTTAGTTGGAACACAGTCACATCCACTTTACATATTGGCTATGATTACTTTCAAGCTACAACAGTAGGAATGAGTAGTTGGATAGAGGTCACATGGTCCACACAGCCTGACATATTTGCTTCTCTGCCCTTTACAGAAAAAGTTAGAGTGGAAAGATCTTAATAAACTCAGGAAGCTCAAACGCCAAACATGAAAAGATAAATTTGACAGCATGAAATTTCAAATTCATCTAGTAAACGTTATAAACACAGCAAAGAAACAAGTAAGAAACTGGAAAAATATTGATCACAAAAAAAGAGATTACATTGCTAATACAGTCCTCTCTCGGTATCCAAGGGGTTGGTTCCAGAACCCCTCCCCCCAAGACACCAAAATCCACAGATGCTCAAGACCCTTATATGAAATGGCATAGTATTTGCACACAATCCACATACATCCTGTAGTATACCTTAAATCATCCCCAGATTAGTTATAACACCCAATGCAATGTAAATGCTATATAAGTAGTTACTGGTATCATTTCTTATTCTTGTGTTGTTATATTTTATTGGCTTTTTTTCAAATATTTTTTATCCTCATTTGGTTGAATCCACTGCTACAAAAATCAAGGATACAGAAGGCCAACTGTATATACAGAATCCTTATAAATAGATTTAAAAAACAGACCAAAAATCCGGGAGAGAAAAGAACAGGAAAACGATATGAACAAGCAACTCACAGAAGAGAAAATGCAAATAGCCAACAAACATATTTAAAGATGTTCAACATCACTGGTGTTCAGATAGAGACAAATTAAAACCATGAGATACTATTCACCGCTTCAAAATATAAGAGAGTAACAACAATTAGTGTTGGCCAGGATACGGGGGAGCAGGGACTTCCCTCCAGAGATAGTAGGAATGTGAATTATGTCAGATTTTTGAAAAAGTAATCTGACAATAGCTATTAAAATTAAAACGCATATATTTCTTGAACAAGCAATCCCACTTTGGGAAATCTATCCTGCAAAAATAAAAGTACTAGTTCACATATACATATTAGGATATTTTGGCAACACTTTTTGTCCTGGCAAACAAGTACTGAAGAAAAAAAGAAATAGCTAATAAAAGGCATAGATACTATATAATAGTATATAGTGATTTAAAAGGTTCTATTTGAGGCAAACGGCAAATTTTCATGACATACAAAGAAATCCTATGAATCAATATTGTAAAGAATGAATAATTCAAACTTTCTAATGGGCATACAATACAAACAGTTCACGGTGGAAGGGGGGAATTTAAATTTCCTTTAAGATAGGAAAGAAACTCAAGTTCACTCAGAAGAAGAAAAATGCAAGATTAAAACTGCCTCAGCATACCAGTTTCCACCTACCATATGGGCAACGGACAGAAAGTTTAATGGCATACCATGTTGGCAGGAACGTAGGGCTTGGGTCCTGCCTTGCAGGGGAAACTGCAAATGGCACAGCCTGAAGGACAGTTGGACGGTAGATGTCAAAACTGAAATCACACATTTGACCTGGCAACTCCATTTCTAGAAATGTACCCTACAGATAAATTTACATGTATGCAAAGCGATACAATTACAAGGTCACTCATTGCAACATGCTTTTAACAGCCAGACTGGGAAAATTGGCTAAATCTCCAAGGGTAGGGAGTGCATTCGTTACATTTTTACATCCATATAATGGAAAGCGAGGCAGTCATTAAAAAGAATAAAACCACATAATTTTAAAAAAGAATGACACGGTTTTATGTACTGATATGAAACACTTTCCAAGTTTTATATATATTTTTTTTTTTTCTTTTTTTTTTTGAGTTGGAGTCTCACTCTGTTGCCCATATGTGTGCACATATTACCTTTACAAAAATAAATAAAATTGAATTTTCAAAAAGTAGAGCTATAGGTTTGAACCTGGAGAGGTGTCCACGATGTAGTAAGTAAGAATAAGAAGTTGCAGCTCTGCTGGGGTTGGTGGCTCAGCCTGTAATCCCAGCGCTTTGGGAAGCTGAGGTGAGTGGATTGCCTGAGCCCGCGGGTTTGTGACCCGCCTGGGCAACTTGACGAGACCTCATCTCCACAAGAAATCAAAAACCAGCCGGGCGTGGTAGCGGCGCCTGTAGTTCCCGCTACTCGGAAGGCTGAGGCAGAAGGATCTCCGGAGCCCAGGTCAAGGCTGCGGTGACTGGGAGCAGCCCCTGCACTCCAGCCTGGGCCACGGAGTGAGACTCCAACTCAAAAAACAAGAAGTTGCAGCTTAATATGTGCAATACGATCCCATCATTGTTAAAACACTAAATAAGACCAAGAAGCCTTATGTGAGCTATGAGCATAGGTTATCTTGGTAGGCGTGGATTTGGGGTGGAGTGGGGATATTATTAGCTTTTCATTATGTCTATTATCTTTTTCTTTTCTTTTTTTTTTTTTGAGTTGGAGTCTCACTCTGTCACCCAGACTGGAGTGCAGTCTATTTTCTTATATGATATATTATTTAAAAATAGCATCATGTAAAAATGTTTGAGTCTTACAGTAAAGAAAAAAAATGCCTGGGTGGGATTGGAAGTGATGTTTATTTTCCTCGTTACACTTTTGTGGGACTTCTTGGTTTTATTTAGCGTTTTAACAATGATGGGACCGTATTGCACATATTAAGCTGCAACTTCTTTTTTTTTAAGTTGGAGTCTCACTCCGTGGCCCAGGCTGGAGTGCAGTGGCTGCTCCCGGTCACCGCATCCTCGACCTGCTGGGCTGTCGGATATGTATTGCAAAGAGCTCGAAACCACACATTTGAATGGAATTGGAGAGCATCGTCCTCAGTGAACTAACACAGGGACAGAAAAACCAAACACCTCATATTCTCACCTGCAAGCGCAAGCTACGGATTTGCAAAGGCATAGAGAATGCTACAGTAGACATTGGAGACTCAGAAGAGGGAGGGTGGAAGGGGTGGAGGGACGGAAAAATTACCTGCTGGGTACAGTGTGCACAGGTGGGAGTGGTGGGTATGTTATGGCCCAATTCAACGATCGGCTGCTTCCCTCACAGACAATCAAACACAGGAGGCAGAAAGCTGGGAGAAATAAGGAGTTTTATTCTGATGCCATGGGATCAGGGAACAGACTGTGTATTCACCCAAAGCCTGTTCGTTTAAGCAGGATTTTCATCTAGTATTTACAATAAAACATACGGCTACTTATCTTTTTTCACGATTGAGTAACAATGATTATGTATCTTATGACCATTACTCAGTGTCCCACTTACCCAGTGTTTAGACCCCAAACCGACACTGTCACAAACCGGCGCTCAGATCACGCCAGTCCTGCCATTCTTCTAAGTCATAATTATCTTGAACAGTTTGGGCCGCACACTCTCTAGTGGGTTACGGTTTTTTGCCTCTTCTGGAGGTTCTGGTTCACAAGGCTTGATTAAACAGTATACGTAAAATGAACACAAAGACAGGAAAGAGAGCAGTTGTCATCTAGAAACTAAGGGAACTGATACACTTCTGGGTTTTAGAAAGTTTCAGCAGAACCCATTTCTTTCTTTTTTCTCTCTCTCTTTTAATTTTTGTTTTAAAATTGTGGGGTACAATTCAGGGTAAGGTATACAAATATTCATTGTGCAGGTACCCTTGTTGATGAGGTGTGCTCCCCCTTCCCCCGGCAGATATTGAGTACCATTAATCCCACCTCCCTTCCCCTCCCTGCCCCCGCCATAGTTTCCCGCCACTGTCAATCCTTTTCTTATAGTATTACAGTAGTTGTTCAAGGTCCACTTATGAGTGAGAACATGTGATGCTCAGCTCTTTGTTTCTGTGAGAGATCACTCTAATTCCATCCAGGTTGCTATATTTGCCAACTCCATGTCTGACAAAGTCCTAACATCAAGGAACTACAAGGAACTCAAACGTGCTGAAAAGAAAAAAACAAACAGCCCTAGTACAAAGTGGGCAAAAAACATGAACAGACACTTCTCAAAAGAAGACATACGAGCAGCCAGCAGATACATGAAAAAATGTTCAGCCTCACTAGTCATCAAGGAGATGCAAATTAAAAACCACACTGAGACACCACCTAACTCCAGTCAGGATGGCCATCATCAATAACTCAAAAATAACAGATGCTGGAGAGGATGTGGCGAAAAGGGAGCACTGCTACACTGTTGGTGGGGGTGGAAACTAGTGCAGCCTCTGCGGAAATCAGTGCGGCAATTCCCATTTCTTATCTAGGTCCGGCAGAGGCTTTTCCTGAGACGTGCAGTCTTCTTCCGTGTGTCTTCTGCTTATCGGGGGCTCAGTGAAGATGGTTGTGTTCCCTTCAGTCCCAGAAAGAGTTACTAAATCCAAGGACAGTGAAGAGGGGGACAAAGGAAGAATGTTCACTTTTAAATTCAAACGGCTTCTGTGTTTAGCCCAGCTCAGCCTAATACAAGTTTCTAAGTGTTTTCTAAATGACTGTTTTAATATAACCAAAATGACCTATTTTCATCCTGGAACAGGTCAGTTGAAGCCCAGACTTCTTGGCCACTATACAATGCAACCAAAACATGTGTACCCTCTCAAGCTATTGAAGTCAATAAAAATAAAATAAAATAAACACATCCTGACAGTGTCGTGCACAGCATCCTTCCTCTCCTGTGTCTCCTCCCAGATGTTTCCTCCCCAGATCCCGGTACGCTGGCCTACACGCTGGCCAGGCCAGAGGTGCGGGATGGCCTGGTTTCAAAACACAAACCCATGAATTCCAGTCTACATTTAGAAACACGTAGGAGTCCACATGGACCTTGAACACACCCACGCACTTGAGAAGGCACGGTCCTCACCTCTGCTCTGGCCATCGGTAGCAGCCACCGTGGTCCTGAGTTAAGCGGCATGAATCCCGTGGTCAGCCGTATTGGAGCTTGAGGCAGAAAGGCAAAACAGTAACAAATCTGTCTTGAGTTCACGTGTTTGAAATTGTGCTTGTCATGGGTGTTTTGCATCAGTTTTGATGTTTAAACTATTGCATAATTATCTTAATGAGTTTTTTCATGCTCCCTTCAAGTTCACACCTGAGACAAATGCCTCACTCACCTCGCCACATCTGGCTCTGCTCGGGTCAAGAAAAATGAACAAGGGGCACTAGCCTGGGCTTAGCTCAAGGGTCCGGAAATCATCCCAGGGGTTACGCACTGCCAAGGCCACTGGGTGACTGACCACTCCTGTCCACCCAGATAGAGCTTTGTCTCCTGTGCTAGAACTGTTCTGACCTGTACAATAATCCCAGACACAGGCTCACACCTGTAATCCTAGCACTTTAGGAGGCTGAAGTGGGAACATCACTTGAGGCCAGGAGTTCAAGACCAACCTGGGAAACATAACGAGACCTTGTATCTACAAAAAAAATTAAAAATTAAAAAATTAGCCAAGCATGGTGGCACACACTTGTAGTCCCAGCTACTCGGGAGGCTGAGGTGGAAATATCCCCTGAGCCCAAAAGATCAAGGCTGCAGTAGAGAACAGTGAGTTGTGATTGTGCCACTGCACTCTAGCCTGGGCAGCAGAGTAAGACTCAGACGAAAAAAAAAAGTACTTCTGTAAAATGAAGAGGAGCCCCCCAATACACATGTGAGGCAGCTCCGTGAGGGTAACCGGTGCCTTCCAGGCAAGGTGTGCAGCCTCACACATGCTCAACTCATGACAGCCGCAAAGTCATTGGAGCTTCATTCGTTCCATCCACCACCTTCCCAGAGTACCTGCTATGTGCTCTTCTGGGTAGCGGGGAAGCAGCAGTGAACAAAACAGACCAAAAAGTCCATGTGTAGGGCAGTGGGGAAGGGGTCCTCAGGAGAAGAAGCGTTTGAGGAAGACCTGGAAAAGGGGAATCGGGACCCAGAAGGGGATTCACGGGGCAAGGTCTGGGCAGAGGGAGCAGGAAAGACCCTGGGATGGGAGGGGGTCAGCGTTTGAGGAATGACGAGGTGGTTGTAGTGGCCGGAGTGGGAGGGGCTGAGCAGGAGAGGAGCCATGATGATGGGGCGGCCCTCATCCCCCACTGGACTAACTGGTGAGTTTGGGGATGTCTTGCCCAGGCGTAGACCATGCTGGTCCGTGAAAATATCTGGCTGTTTTGTCTTTCTTTCTGTCCCTTTCCTGTTGAGGCCACCACAGGTGGCTCTGTCCACCGTCTCAACGGGACGCACGCCCTGACACTCCTCAGTCCCATCACCACAGCCTCCCTTCTGAAGCCGGAGTTGTCCACACTGAGCCTCATTGATTTTCTTTCTGTGGGGATCATCTTTGCTGTTCAAAATTCCATTCCATGCAGGGTGTCTCTTTAAGTCTGACCACTAGCCGGGGGCTCTACAGCTTAAGTTTTTAATCCTCATTGCCTGCTCTTTGTGAATCGAAAACACTTAAGACCAGCCATGGTATTCCAGTCTATAACAAGCAGGACAGGACCTGGCAAATCATCTTAGCACCAGGGCAGGATCTTGGACACCACTGTGCCAGGGTATCCTTTGTTGCTGGGTGGCAGAAGGTCTGGGGGGGGGGACAGGAGAAGCAGGGGACATTCAGGACGATGGCTACTTCCTAACCGGCACAGAAGCACTGAATATTTTAACAGTTGATAGAGCCATTCCACTGACTATGTGCCCTGCTAAAGGCCACGTTTACTACTTGGTCCAAACCACTCTCACTTCCTGTCTGATGACTTGACCTGAAATCTACACCCACAGGCTCCTCCAGCAATGATTATCAGGAGGGGCTAACTTTTTCTCGTTTGTCAATGAGTGATGACACTCACCAGTACAACCCTCACAGAAGAGGCAGGAGTCCTCTTCCTAGAATCATCTCTGCCATAAAGGAAGACCAGTGAGTGGATGGAATTCATCCTCTTCTAATTGTTCAGAGACGATTTGCCTGAGTGTATCAGCACCAACAGTTCCTTCTGGCATCAAACTTTCAGATCATGTTTTCAGTTACCGAAACAACACCACGTTGGCCTGCTGCGAAATTTGACAACCGGCACAATCTCTGAAGCCAGCAGAAGTCATCTGTGACCCTAACCAGTGGAACCTGCGTGCGGGGGGAACCCACCTCCAAATTCTGTATGTGCCAAAGCCCCCCACCCCAGAGACCACCAGCACTGTGTTGTATTAAACTGGCAGAGCAAGGGAGGGAAGCGGTTGGCCAAGAGTACTTATGACCGAGGGTACTCACCGAGTTCTGACAGGCAAGGGTCTTTGCATAGATTTAGAAAACAGGGTCTAAGCACTTGGTCAGAATTTGCAAATGAGGCAGTGGGTGAAGTAATCAGTGCGGTCAGGAACTTGTAGGTCCATCGGGGTTGCTATTAATACAATAACTGTAAACAGTTAACAGTTTAAACTCAGCTTATTTTACCTGCTATGGGCTTGGGGGTATAATCCATCTGTTTTGTGATGAATAGTACTGCTTTTCTCCGCAATTAGTAGTTTCTGTTTTTCAAATACAAAGGGAAATAAATCCATAATGAGAGAGAAGGGAAATGCAGAGCCATCGGTGAATGAGAAATCTCAGCAAATTTCTGGAAAACAAAATAGAAATGAGAGTGGTTTAATGGGTAAAACTGGTGGAAAATGGGCAACCCAGAATACCCTGTGACAGAGTTGCAAGGAGGGCCACCTTTGTGTGTAACCAGACATTTAATAGTAAGAACTACTGTGTCTTAGAGTGTTCCTAGACCCGGAGCCTGTGCTACGTGCGTCTTACATCATTTTATTCAGTCCTTGAAATGACCTCAGGCAGTAGGTAGCCATCGTTTACAGATTAAGAATCTAAGACTTCGGAAAAAAATGAAATAACTGATTGCCTAATATTTCACAATTGGCAAGTGTCAGAACTTGGATTCAATTTGCATCTCTGGTTCACACCATATTCTTAGTACTTAGTTCAGTACCTGGCACATCACACACACACACACACACACACACACACACACACACAACACATACACACACAAACATGCGGACTGGGTGGATGGATGGAAGATTGGATGGGTGGATGGGTAGATGGATGGGTGATGACTGGACCAACCCAGATCCAAATGACTCCGAAACCACTACACCACACTGCCTCCCCAGGGCTCTAACCATCATGGAAGACAGGCTAGAGATGGTTTCCGATATTACTTACAGCCAGAGAGGAGCAGAGACTGTGAGTCTCAGAAAGTGAAGTTTAGACTTGGGGTGAGGAAGAGGCAGGGAGCAGAGATATGGGGTACAAGAGATTGTGGTCAGACATCACAAGGTTAGGAAACAAGACCAAAGGGTTTGAACAAGAAGAAGGCAAAAATTAAGAGCTCAGAGGCTCAGAAAGCCAGGTGCTTTGTATATTTATGCATGTATTCATACCCTGCCTGGTTCCAAGAAGAACATAAGGCACCTTAGAAGGACTCAGAAAGTAAGGTTGGGTCAAAGAAAAGGCAGAGAATAAGACTGAGTCAGAAGGAGCCAGGAGTGATACAAACAAGCATATCTTTAAATGCTATGCACTAGCTGAGAGAGAACCGCACACCTGCCTATAATCCTTCCAGAGGCCAGCATCACACACATACACAAATACACTCACAACCCAATGAGTCACAAAATCCACCTTGGCTGTGAGGTAGAAACAAACCAACCTGTCAAGAGAAACACAGTTCTTCTGTTACTACAACCAGACAAGAATGTGCCCCTTGGTTCTTCATTCTAAAGACACTCTGAACATCCTCCGAAGCATCCTTGTGAAAATGCTTGCCACAAGATTCCACCATCCCAGGCCAGGCTCTGGTCACAGACATGTGCTCGCTCCTCAGTGGTGGAGCAGAACAAGACAAGAAGACCTCAGGGCCTTCTGACACATGGCACTGAGGAAAGCCAAGATCACGTTCCCCTAGTGGAGCCAAGTCTCCCCAGGCCAGACTAGAGTAAATCAGCCTTTTCCGATGTACCCTGGTGTGTATTGAATGCCAACTGGGACAAGCAGAGGAGGTAAGAAAACAAAAAGGAAGAAAAGGGCAAAAACGATGCGAAAGAGATGGAGCATTCTCATTTATGGTCAGGTGGCGCATGTCAGCAAAAAGTACGTGCCCCGTTCCTTGTGTCTGCGTGTGGGGGACTCGCAGTGGACACTCCTAACATCTTCCCTTACTCTTTTTCTCTCCTTCTCTGAACGGTGTCGGAGTCCCCGACAGGTGGGTGACAGTCAACCGTTAATGTTCCCTGATTGGATAAAGCTAATCTTGTAACAGGCTGTTAGCGCAGAGGATCTGGTTACCTTCATCCTTCTCTGCCCTTGACCTCTTAGACAAGAGTATGTGGCTGCGGACACAAACCTTCTCATAGGAGGGCAGTCCTGGAACGGCATGCCAGTAGGAAGCATGGGCAAGTCGATTGAATGCATACCCCAGCCATGCACGTCAACCTTGTTATCATTTTAAGTTCCATCTGTCTGATTTCCATGTCTATATCTTGAGTAATTCTCTACTTGGGCAGGGAGGAAAGGGACTTTGGGATCCCCTCTCATTCCTGCAACAACAACAACAAAGTATATATGTATATACACACATACACAGACACACACACATGCACACACACACACACACACACACACACACACACACATATATGACTTCTTTACCTGAAAGATATTAAAAGCTAGAGCAAGAACGAGTCACTTGGTATAGTTGGGATGTTTGTCTCCCTCCAAAATGTATATTGAAACTTAATTCCCATTGTGGTAGTAATTAGAGATGGGGCCTTTGGAGAAATGACTAAATCAAGAGGGCTCCACTCTCATGAATGGAATGAACGCTGAGAGCTGTCTGGCCCTTCCACTCCTTCTGCTACATGAGGATATAGTGTCACTTTTTCCTTCCACCATGTGAGGACACAGCCAGAGGTGCCATCTTGGAATCGCAGAGCAAGTCTTCACCAGGCACCAAATCTCCCAGCACCTTGGTCTTGGATTTCTCAATCTCTAGAACTGTAAGAGTAAATTCTGTCGCCGGTAAACTATCCAGTCTGGAGTATTTTGTCATAGCAGCAGGAATAGTCTAATATACCACTCAAGGGCAGGCACTAGTTTTATCTTTGCATCACTGTCAATTATCAAAATGTCTTGCACCTAGTAATATCAGTTGCTATTCATTTCAAATCCCCTGTAATTTTCAATGATCTGTTATATTATGATTCGAGAAATATGACATCTGAGAATTATCTAATTATCATCATCCAAATTTAGATTTGTATAAATCTCATCCTGAAACATCTATAATAAGGCTGTTCAAGATGTTGTAATGGGTGATAGGGAGCTCGTTCTGAGGTAACAGAGTTTAAGCCATAAGCCTCTTGGTATCATGGATACTATTTCATAAGGACTGACTCAGACCATTAAGGAACATTTTCTAGGGTAAATGCCAGAGCTATACTTAAAATCTGCGGGGAAAAGGGAAACCGTAGCTCTGAAGCATGAAACAAGTTTCTCTTTCTCACTACTTTTCTTGAAGAAACTCAGAGATCCTCATTTGATTTCAGTTTTAATCTATTTCTGGATCAATGTAGAATACCAAATCTGCTAAAAGGGAGCATTATCATCATGTTATTTTTAATGTTTTGGCAGTTAAACATTTCTGACTAATCGATTATTTCCAGCTCAGCTAAGTCTCCTAAGACTCCCAGCCCCTTTCTCTATTGGCTTCTCTTCATTCTATTCCACCTCAGAGACCATGAGCAGACAGGAATCCACAGAGCCCTTCAGCCATGAAGTTCTTCTCAAAGACAGACCATAAGTCCCAAAAGCCAAGGTGAACTCCTGAAAGGACATGGAGTAACTTACCACTTAAATATGATGTTATAACATACAAATAGTATTATGTGGCATCTACATTATAAACCAAACAATATAATTAATGCTTTATGCAATCATATTTTTTTAAAAATTTGAGAGATGAAAAGAGAACAATTATTTATATATAGTATCTTATATTTACTCACATATTTATCATTTTTGGTGTTTTTCAATTTTTTCTATAGATTTGAGTTACCATCTGGTGGAATTTTATTCTAGTCAACTTTCTGACTTTCTTCAGCATTTTTTGCAGGGCAGGCATTCTGGCAACATATTTTCTCATTTTTGGTTTATCTTGAAATGTATTTATTTCATCTTGATTTTTGAGGGATAGTTTTGCTTGACATAGAATTTTTGGTTGACATTTTTTGTCCTTAAGCATCTTGAATATGTCATTCCGTTGCCTCCTAGCCTCCACTGCTTCTAACGAAAATGCAGTCCTAATGCTTTCCATTGTGTATTCTTTTGCTCTTCTTATTTTTTATTCTTTCCATATTTAGATGAACTCATCGTGTTCCCATATCTTCCTCTTTATTAGAGAAAAATATATTTGATCCACGTCCACAGTATTGTCTGCTTTCAGATTTTGCACAGGTTTGTGGTGTTGCTGCTATTGTTGCTCACTGAACTTTCGATCTGTTTGTATAGTTTCATGTCGTGAGGGTTTGGGTCTAAATTCATTGTTCCCGAAAGTCTTGACTTCTTGTCCTGGTGCTGAGTCAAGTCTATGAACCACCCAGTTTAACTGAAGTGGGAACGGGCAGAGCTGAAGCACTGTGAAACAGCAGAACCCAGAGCAGCAGGAGCCATTACAGAGGTTCAACAAGAGGTGATAGATGAACGACAGACAGGCAGGCCCATCACCAGAGACTCCTGGGAATAATAATGAAGCATACCTTACTACAAGGATCATTGTGAGAATTAAATGAGATAATGTTGTGAAAGCACTTTGTATCATCTAAAGAGTCACATAAAAATCTGCCTATATATTGATCCATATATGCCTTCTTTGCCCATTGATTATTCAGAAAAGAATTTCACCATTATTTTGTAAATTTCCATGAAGTATCTTGCTGTGATTTGAATAGGCATTGCATTAAACCCATAGATTAGCCTAGGGAGTGCCATCATCTCCACTATTTTTAGTTTTTCAAATAAATAGTAGAGTATAGCTCCCTACTTACTCAGGTCACCTTTTTTGTCCCCATTAGAGTGCTACAGACTCTTTAAATAAGTTTCTTTGTCCTGAGTTATATTAACAGCCAAGAATTTAATGTCCTGTTTCTGTTTTAACAAAATCTACATTTTCACTGCAGTTTTCCAGTCTTGCATTGCTAGTATACAGAAAGATGTTTTCGTCTGTGTGGTGAATTCACCTTGCACCCTTTTCTCATACATTCACCCCATTGGATCCCATTGCTTCCTACAGTTTCAATTCCAAAATCTTCGCCCTAACCCCCATTCCCCCCAGCACAAGACACAACTCTCTCCTGCCCAGACATCCCACAGGCATCTCAAACTTAATATACTCAGAAGAAGATTCGTCTTCCTTCCAGAACCTCCTGCTCCTTTGATATCTCTAATTCCAGTGAACCACATACCATGTTGTACAGGCAAAAAACTTAGAAGTCAACCTTGACCCTGCCTTCTCTTCCAACCCTATATCTCATCAGACACCAAGCCGTGTACTTTCTGCCTCCTTTTTACCTCTGGGATCCAGTGTTTCCTCTCTCCTCACGTTCAGGCCTGGATTTATAGAGGTAGGTTTTGTTTGAGTTTTTGTTTAACTGTTCTCCCTCCTTCCAGTTTTGCCTGACTGTTCCCTCCCAACCTCTTACATGCACTCAGACTTTCTTCATGCCACGCCATGCGATCTTTCTGAAACTATGCGCTGTTATACTTAGAATCCTTCCAATGTTACCTATGGCTCAGTGTTAGCAGCATCTGTACCCTCATCTCTCAGTATTGAACCACCTGCTCCGCTCCACCCATCCCCTCTCTTATCAGCACACAATGAAATCAAAGATAAGCCATGAAGACAACTCCTAGCTCTGTGCCAGACTGTGGCTCCTCCCACCCCGCCAGAATCACTGAGCCAGGACAGGAAGTCACAGGAGTGTGAAGTAAGAGTCTGTGACATGCCCTTACTGATATGGGGAATCCATTGATTGCCGTTTGTTTGTTTGACTGTTTTTAAAGACCAGCTTGAAGAACGAGGATGTGTCATTCTGGGGTTTACAGTTTCAGAGGTCCAATGGTGAGGGATGGTGTGGAGGGAGACCCACCCATCCGTGAGGCAATTCTAGGGAGTTTCATGTCTTTATGGAGAGTGGGAGAAGCAAAGACGTCAGTGGAAGTGGCTTTTATTTTGTTTCTTGCAACGAGTTTCTATCTTTGAATGTGTTAAAAGTGAAATGCGAAGAGGTGGAGGGATGAAAAATCACCAAACGGGTATAATGTGCACAGGTGGGGGTGGTGGGTACACTTAAAACCCAGACTTCGTCACCACCACGAAAAAGCCAAAACGATTTGTGCCCCTTAAAGCTATTGAAATACAAATAAAACAAAGAATTTTTAAAAATTGAAATGTATGAACAAACCCAGGCTTTACTAGCTATTTGCTTTCAGAAAACTCTAGCATGGTGTAAGGGAGAGAACAATGTCATGTGACATCCCCAGTGGACAATTTACTTTCCCTTTGCTGGTCACATGTCTTAAGACAAAGCAGGGCTAGTCAGGGACTGCAGTACATTTTATTACACCAGCTTGTGTGCCCGCTTAGACTGCAGGGTAACTCTTGGTCTATTTAGCTATGCCGTTTTCAGAGTACCTCTTGTATGTGGCTACGTGCTCAGTTCTGATTTGTTTTTGTTCTTTTTGCAATTGTTTGAAGTAGGAATCAATCTTTTTTTTCTATGAAGGATCTAATTAAACTTATGTAATCTCTTATGTACTGCCCTGTAAGCTTTACTATTCTCTTTGCTTTCTCTTTTTAGTTTACACAGAGAGAACATGAAAATAAATGAAACTTTTTTTAATTTTTAAAACTGAATATAATATATTTGTTTGACCTAGTCTTACTACTTTTATTCTTATCAGCTCAGTAAACATCCAGCAGAAAGAAGACATGCAGCTGTTTGACATGTCCTTTCCCCTTTCCTTAATTGCCTCTGTGATAATATCTTTTTTAAAAATTCTGACTTAGCCGGGCTCGGTGGCTCAGCCTGTCATCCCGCGCCTTTGGGAGGCTGAGGTGAGTGGATTACCTGAGCCCGCGGGCTCGAGACCCGCCTGGGCAGGCGAGGCCTCATCTCTACAATAAAATCAAAAAATTAGCCAGGCATGGTAGCGCGCGCCTGTAATCCCGGCTACTCGGAAGGCTGAGGTGGAAGGATCGCCGGAGCCCAGCAGGTCGAGGCTGCGGTGGCCGGGAGCGGCCACTGCACTCCAGCCTGGGCAACAGAGTGAGACTCCAAATCAAAAAAAAAAAAAAAATTCTGACTTAACACCTGGTCGTTTTCAGAGCATATACACTAGTTCAGTGATTTACAAACTCAATCAGGTAACAGACCTGTTATAATTACCTATGATAGTCTTATATTCATTATAGTACCAAAAATATTCATTCAACAAATATCTATTGACTATCTCCTAAGTGCCGGCTTCAGGAGTTCACTTTTGATACATATCAAATCACCTTTCAACTTTGTGGGTTCAAACAACAGTATATTGTTTCTCATAATTCTGGGTAAAGGCTGGGCAGTTCTAGTCCAAGTTAGCTGGTATCACCTCTGCAGGACTTGCTCATGTGTGACATGTGGCTGTGTGACTGCTGATTGGTGAGTCTAAGATGACCTCACTCACATGTCTGGCAGTTGGCAGGTGCTGGCTGAAGTGTCCCAGTTCCTCTCCATGTGGCCACTTTTACTCCCAGGCTAGCTCGGTCTTGCTTACACAGCAGTTTCGGAGACCCAGGCACAGCAAACCCAAATGCAACCCGCCTATGTCACATACACTAATGTCCCATTGGCCAGAAAAAACTGCATGGACAGTCTGGATTCAAAGGGTGAAGAAACAGATTTCACCTCTGATAGCAGGTTCTGCAACGTCACATTTCAAGAAGGTAGATGCAAGGAAGGAAGACTATGTGGCTATTCTTGCAATCTACCACAGTCCATCGCTGACCACGAATTATTTGCATTTGTCCCAGCTGCAAAGAACTCCCGCTACCATCCTAGGACATCTGAAAATCCCATCCAACGATGGCCGTAGATTTGAAGTCCAGGATTTCATGAATCAGGTCAACATGTAACTCCTCTTGACCCAGAGGCTGACGAGCTAAAAGACAAGTTACCTGCCCTTACACACCCAGCATATGGCAGCGAGACAAGGACAGGGTAACGGCAATAGGCACTCCCACTTTACCATCTCCAGTCCAGAGCCATCGTGAAATACTGTCAAGTGTAGGTTGCCAGGATCCCCTGCCTTGGAGGCAGAGAATGTTTCTTCATTAGGGCCCAGTTTTGCTCCTTGGCAATAGCTCCCAAGACTCTGATTGTCCTTGAGAGTGGGTCTCTAGCCTGTTGTCCTTCAAGACTGTGGCTTCACAAAACAGCCACCTGAGGCATACTTCTTTCTCCATTAGAATGGCCCATGTTTGCTGTTGCCAACTGCAGGGAGATAACTCTGCATGGGTCTTTTGCCTTTGTGCATCTGCAAGTAGCATCACTGACTGTTTCTGTCCCTTTGGGGCAATGGGCAGGCATATGTACTGTCTACTATAAAAGATGCGCGTTCCCAAACTTCAGAGTTCCTCTCTGATAAGGCAAACCATAGTGTGTGCATGTGTCATCTGACTCTCTTCCTATCACCCTGTGGGAACTGAGGTTCAGAGAACTGACAGACCTGCTCATTCTCTTGCTACTTGCCATGCACGTGTAATCAACTGTCCTTTATTTGCAGTCTCTGACCTGGGAGAGTCCTATGATGGGTGTCATCTTTTGACGACACCCACAAAACTGTGGCAGGCTAACATGTTATCTTTACAGGATAAAATCTCAAGCCTTTCATGGTTCTTGACACCTGCTTCCAACATTCAGAAAGCTAGGAGGCTAGAAACCTTTACGCAACTTAAGCAATTTTGTTCTCTTTTTGGAGCAAACGTGTAGTTCTTTGGCTACTATAACTCCCTTAAATATCTGTGGGCTGTCCATGAATCAGATTATGGACCACTCCCTTTGACAAAAGCTAAATCCACGATTCTTTTCAAGAAAGCTCATTTCTACTTTCAGCAGCTTGTTAGGCCACTGCAGCGCAATGCCTTAAGATTTTAGGAAGCTCTTTTGTCTAATTGAGATGGTCTAATAGGCATCACCTCAGATCTTTCAGAAGTATAAACCAAGAATCTTATAAGTACGTCCTTGATTTGACCTTTGACACTAGAACTCCTTTCACTTTGATGATCTTTTGCTGTCTAGAGTCTCGGGATGAGTAACAGTTTTATGTTCCACCCAAGCAAGTCCTGGGCTCTCCAATTCCCACTAAGTTCTTCTTGCAAAGTAAAGAGTCCTTCTTTAGCTCATGCTTCTTTTGCTATTTCTTATTATATACATCTAAGAGGAGCATCCTGACACTTCCAGAATTTTGTTGGAAAATACAGACCTAAAATGTTATCAGGTATATTTTCTATCTTCCAAGTTACCACGTGCAATATTTTTGACAATTGTTTTGCTTCTATGTAACATGTGTTGAGGTCTTTCCAGCCTCCAACAACAGTTTTCATCACTTTTTCCGCCTTCACCAATGGTTTCCTTGTCATTTTTCCAGATTCACCCACCTCCCAGCCTCAAAGTTAACAGCACATGTATTGAGTTTTTGTTTCAGCAACACCTTATCAATATTTCTATTACTGAGACTTTTCTGCTGTATCTGCTATCTCTTGCTGCATAACAAACCACCCCCAAAATTAGTAACTTCATTTTCTCATGACTCTGTGGACCATAAACTTGGTCTGGACTCAGCTGGTTAGTTGTTCTTCTGGTCTCTTCTGGGACCTCTCATGCAACTGCAGGCTTTCAATTTGACTGAGGCATGATGGTTTAGGACAGCCTCGGTCATGTGTTTGGTGGCTGGTGCTGACCACAGACTCCACAGGGTCTCCTATTCTCCCTATGGGACTTCTTTACAAGATAGAATCAGAGCTCAGGGCTTCAACAGGGCAAAAGCAGAAACTGCAAACCATCTTGAGGCATAGTCTCCACAATGTCACTTCCTTCAACTCTATTGGTCGAAACAGGTCACGAGGCCAGTCTTGAAATAAACTCCATCTTCTGATGAGAAACATCATAGTGGGTGCTGAGTTGTATAGCCCAGGACTAAGGCATTCCTTTTCCATCTTCTGGAAGCTTTGGCTGCTGATGGCTCACCGTGGAGTCCTTCCCAGGAGTTTCTAATCCCTGCTAAAGGGAGCTTCCTAATCCTAAATTGCAACCCACCTCAGGGGTCACTCCAATCCAGTGACACATACCTCTTACCTCAGTGAAGGTTTGTGCTCTATTCAGAGATCCCACCAGATTGACTAAGACTACTCTTGCAGCTGCACTGAAGTTCATTCTCCCTCTGCCCAATCCTGTTTTCTTCATATCCCTTTAGATAGTCCTAATAGGCTTCCTCAATAAATTACACACAGGCAAATCTTCCTCAGAGCCTGTTCCCAAAAAACCAACCTTAAGACAGCAGCAAATGTGCATTGCAACCTATCACAGTTGCACAGGAAACCACTTCAACAACCAATGGCTTAAAACAGCAGCCATTTGCTACTTCTCAGAATTCCACAATTTAGATGAGCAGCTGGAGGACCTAGGGTGGCCCCATTCCCATGTTGAGCAATTTGTAATTTGCTCATTGAGTTGCCTTTGTTATTCACGTGCCTCCCATTCTGTAGCAGGTAGCTCAGGCTTATTCATGTTTTAGCTTTGCTTAGGTTTGAAAAATGGCCACGGATTCTTTCTCTCCCTATGCACATACGCTTGCAATGGGATGTTACAGATCCCGTTGACCACAGATGCTTGAATAAGCTCAGCAGAGATCAGTTGAGGCAACCTGGATCAGAAGAACTGGTCCACAGAATCATGAGAAATAATAACCACGTATTGTTTTGAGTTTCTGAGATTGAGGTGGCTTGGTTCACAGCAAAATCTGCATATGTTAATATAATACACAATGATAAGCAAAACAGACCTTCCATCACACCAACCAAGAAAAGTTTTATTTGTCAAAAAAGTATAGTGGCCAGGCGTGGTAACCCAAGCCTATAATCCCAGCACTTTGGGAGGCCGAGGTGAAAGGATTGCCTGAGCCCATGGGTTTAAGAACAGCCTGGACCACTTGGCAAGATCTCATCTCTACAATAAATCAAAAAAATTACCAGCCTGGGTGATGGAGTGAGACTCCAACTCAAATATATATATAATATATATATAATATGTATATACACATATATGTATGTTATAAAATCACAAAGAAGAATAAATGCATACCATAAAAAAATCAAAACATTCAATTAATAATCATTGTTTTTTCCTGAAAAATTTCAATAATATTTCGTTTCTATCTATTTTCTCATATAGTAGGTATGGAAATTTTAATAAAAACTTTGATGAGAGAGGGAGGGAAGGGTTAAACTTAAGGAGTGATAGTCTTCCACTTATTTTTCTGCACATTGGGAAATATGGCAATCATTTTATTAGCTGGATACAAATATTCTTGCAGAAGGGCATTTGAGAATGACATGTCTAATTTACCTATTGATTTTATTGTATAACATTAATCTTGCCCTCCGGGGGTGTTCCAGTCTACTTATTGCTTATTAGTGTCTTTCATCTATTCTCAAATCCATAAAATCCTTTGTAACGATCTTGCCAACTGTGAGACTTTGTTGACAATGCATCTGGACTTCTCTAGCCTTTAAAGTTAGCTACTGATATTTTAGGAGAGGAAAGTTGACTTAACCAGGCATTATAATTATGGCGATAACCCCATTTCCCTTTGTTTGTGAGTCATTTTTCCCTGAGGGCTTCTTTTCTCCGAAACTGAGGGTCAACAAAACCATTCTTACCTTACCACGCTTAGAAGTTATTTCTGCTTTCTGTTTAATAACTTATAAGTATCTTTAAAGTTGTTAATGCTGTGACAACAACGTGTCTGCTGAGTGGAACACTGGGTCTCCTGTGAGATTAGAAAGGGTTTTGTTTGTTGTTGTTGTTGTTGTTGTTGTTGTTGTTGATGTTGTTTCATTCACTCATTTAACAAGTATTTATTCACCGGGCTCGGTGACTCAGCCTGTAATCCTGCGCTTTGGGAGGCTGAGGTGAGTAGATTGCCTGAACCCGCGGGTTCGAGACCCGCCTGGGCAACTTGGCGAGACCTCATCTCTACAATAAATCAAAAACTAGCCGGGAGTGGTAATGCGCGCCTGTACTTCCAGCTCCTTGGAAGGCTGAGAGAGAAGGATCACCGGAGTCCAGCAGGTCGAGGCTGTGGTGGCCGGGAGCGGCCACTGCACTCCAGTCTGGGTGACAGAGTGAGACTCCAACTCAAAAAAAAAGCAAGTATTTATTGAGCCTCCGTGACTGCTAGAATCCAGGAGCTACCAAGACGCCTTACAGAGTCCTGCTCATATAACCACATGTTCATCCTGCCAAGTCTCCTCTTTCTTCTCATGCTTTGATTATTCACAAATGCTATATCCTGTGTATATTTTCTCTGTGTGAATTACCTCTTGGAAATTTGGCTCTTATGAGCTTTGCTGAGTCATGACCTTGGACGTCACCAATCCTTCATGGGGCATGGGTTAGTGCTTCTCTGCCATTTTCATAGTTTTTTGGGGTTTTTTCCCATCATCATGAAGCATTATTTGAATTGCAAATGTCAGTTATGTTGTAACAAGACGGTAAAGTGTTGATGTTCACCAGAATAACTGAGCACTGAAGTTTGGAAAAGCTGGAAGTGAGATTTCAAGTCCTAGAGACCGTAGAGAATATACTACTCTACTCAGAAGCAAGAATGTGACTACAATTCTTGCCAGGAAAAAAAAAATTGTTCTAAATTAGGAATTGCATTTCTGCTTACACTACTATTTCCAAAGTTGATGGACACGGAAGCACAGTGCTTAAGCTTCAAGTCTCCAGGGTTCAAGTTCTAGTTCTGCCTTTTGCCAGCTGAATGACCCTGGGCAGACGCTTCATAAGCCTTAATTCATCTGTAAAACGGAGGTGATAATGGAATTCAACTTATAGGACTATTGTGGGGAATAAATGAGATAATTCATGTAAACTTAGCATTGTGCCTGTTATGAAGTAAATACGGGGTTACCAAAAAAATTTACATGTATTATAAGAAATGTTATCTATGTATTACTTTTCGAAGCTGAAATAAATTATAGTAGTAATATGTAGTAGGATATTCATTCAACTGTGTTTTCGCCATTTTGGCTGTCCTACCTGTCTCATGGTGATGCTAGCACTCATTAGATTAATGCCATCTTAAAATGTCATACTTAAAATATGTATACTTTTTTTGGCATTCTCAGTATATAATAAATGATAATTATTACTACTATGTCTGCCTCCAATGCTGACCCTTAGTAAGTGAAAATCATTTGATTTTTCACAAATGTTATCTTATAGGTTATGAACTTGGTCTCATCAACTATTCTTATGATATATTCATGCCTCTGATCAAGAGGAAATCATAAATTAGTAAACTTTGATCCTGTAAATGTAAACAGAAGGCAAATAAATGTATTCCATTCCTACTGTGAGCATTGGCCAATGTTTGGTAACTGGTCACATATATCTTTAACTGAGTTCCAATATCCCAAACAAAAACATAAATATACCTTTAAGTGACTTCCTAAGAGTTATATAATGAGATAGAAGAGAATTTCAGCATTTCTGATTTACCTTCAGGGTCTTTAGGTATCAATCTGAAAAGAGCACAGCTTTCAAAATTCGCATGGAAAATAAAATGATAAGACTATTTCGCTTTCAGACATTTAGTCTCAAAAACTTTAATACAACTTACAATTCCTTTTTAAACACGTTATTGTATACAGAGATAATATCCTTATAACACCATAACAGTAAAATTAAATGGCCAATGTAAATTCCCAGAACAGCCAAAGAGAAAATGAAATGAAAATAAAATTTGTGTTACTGGGTTTCTCATTCAAAGCAAAGCTATTTGGTTTCTGTAATATTTGGAAGCTATAAGAAAGTTCTTCACACAACTGTTTTATCATTTAAATTTGCAAAATAAATCTGACAAATCCCGAGGAGACAGAGGAGTCAAAAGGGACGTTTACTGAGAAGTAGGCAGCCTCTCCCATCAGAAGCACTAATCCTGCGGTTCTACAGAGGGGTTTGTGTCTGTTGAAGAAGTCTAACATTGTGTTTCTCTGAAATCTCCAAAGCAAGACTCTCCGAGGTCAGGCACTGTGACGGCTGTGTGCGATTCCGGGGACAGAGCCTCTCAGCAAACAACACAGATGTAGATAAAGAACTTTATCCCCCAGCTGAGTTTGCAAAAGAAGACCTGATGTTTGAAGACACTAAGAAGATTAAAGCATTAGGTGTTTTTTTTAAGCTTCAGAACACTATCTTCCAGATGGTCCTCACTGAGAGAAAGGAGATTGTTGATTTTAAATGTGAAAGATAAGAAATCTTTAGACTCCCAGGACATGACCCTCACAGAACACGCCTTTTTGTTTTCTCTTCCCGGGTAAAGCTCTAGACTGTACTCCCACCCATCCCCACCCATGCCAAGTGAAGACACAGAGCGGCCTCAGAGAAACTCCTGGGAAAGTCTCCGTAGTCCCCCTCACCTGGAAGGAAGGGGCTGGCACTTGGAAGATTGTTAAAATGGCAAGCCGATGTCAGAGACAGTCAGTGTGATTCAAACAGCGGCTGCTGGAGAGGACGTGGGGAGAAAGGGAACACTTCTACACTGTTGGAGGGAGTGTAAACTAGTACAACCTCTGTGGAAAACAGTGTGGTGATTCCTGAAAGATCTAGAAATCGGCTTTCCAATATGACCCTGCAATCCGCCTACTAGGAAGATACGCGGAGGAACTCAAATCACTCTATGAAAAGATAACTGCACACGTATGTTTATGCTAGCATTGTTCACAATAGCAAAAACACGGAACCAACCATGCTGCCCATCGGAAGAGGACTGGATTTTAAAAAAATGTGGTACATATACACAATGGAATATTACGCAGCCATAAAGAAGGACAAAATTATGAACTTCGCAGCAACTGGGATGGACTTAGAGTCTATAATACTGAGTGATCGATCACAGAAACAAAGAACTGAGTATCACATGTTCTCACTCTTAAGCGGACCTTGAACAATTATTGTAATACTGTACGAAAAAGATTGGCAGTAGCGGGACACTGCCGGGGGAGGGGGGAGTAGCGGGGATCGGGGGAGGTGAGATTGGCAGTAGTGGGAATCTGCTAGGGGAGGGGGGCACACCTCATCCACAAGGGTACCTGCATAATGAATATTTGTATACCTAACCCTTAACTGTACCCCACATCTTTAAAAAAAAATTTTAAGTGGCTACAACAGCATTTAAGATGTGAGACGTAAATCTCAGTCACGCAGGCCAGAATGGAGGGAAAGCCCGGTTTTATTTACAAGTTCCTAAGACAAAGCACATGGGTCATGCCACCTGTGCACTTGAGGTGGGACCTCCTCACCCAAGGAGGTGAGGAAGAGGGTGGTTTCAGGTAGAACGAAGAACAGAAGGAAGGTTGAAGGAAGGAGAGCCTTCGTGGAAACTTCCTTCGGGTCTCCCAGGGCAGACCAGCTCACACGAGAGCCCCACCCTCCCAATGTACTCTTGCCCAGCTTAATGTTTCTCTGTGGCACTTACCATTCTCTGGAGGTATATCATCTATTTCTCTGTCTATGGATTTACTTGTCCATTCACCAGTGCTGCAATGATGACCTACTCTGACAGGCACTGGGATTCTAGCACTAAATTAAACAAACCAAGTTAGGGTTGAGGAGAAAGATTGACCGTGAGCAAATAAATAAGTAAATAAGATGTCTGCCAGATAATGAAAAGTTCTTAGGGGGGAAAAAAAACAATGCAAGAAAGGAGGATATGGGATGCCAAAGCATGGATAGTGGTCATTGTAGACAGAACCCTCCAGAAAGGGTTTGCTGAAAAGACGACATTTGAACAAAGAGCTGCAGGAAGTGAAGGAGAGACGCCCGTGACTATCTGGGAAGGAAGAGTGTTCCGGGCACCACAAACAGCAAGTGCAAAGGCCCTGAGGGAGAAAATGTGCTTGGTGTGTTCAAGGAGCAGTAAGGAGCCAGAGGACCGGGGAAGAGGAGGTGGCAAGAATGAGCGGGTGATGAGGTCAGAACGATATTGAGGTGCCTGCAGATCACAAAGGGCCATTGCCAAGGCTTTGCCTTTATCTTTGAGTGAGAAGGGAAACCATTGCTCTGGGACTGCAAGACAAAATACAGGATGCCACGGAAACCAAAACTTCAAACAGACAATTTTTTAACTTATTTTTTTGCTTTGTTTTGTTTTGCTTTTAGTATAAGCATAACCCAAATGTTGCATGAAACATACTCATACCAAGAAAGTATTTGTTGTTTATTTGAAATTTGAATTGAATTGGGTGTCCTGTGTTTTTATTTGCTAAATCAGGCCACCCTCTGTGTGAGGACTTTGACTTAGGATTGCTCTGGTTCTTGAGGTTAGAACAGACAGTAGGGGCCAAAGTACAAGCAGAGAGACCCCTTAGAGGGCTGCTCCACAACGCAAGATGATGAGGCATTTCCCAGTGTTGAAGGGAGGAACGGTACTTAAGCTTGACTGGAGTGAGCGGCCATCACGGTGGGCCATGGGCAATTAATGCTGGAAACGTCTACTGAGACCAGAACAGGCTCTTAGTGCCACACAGGAGATGTGTATTTCATGTTTTAGGACCTGGGAACTCCTCAGAGGACGGGGGGCAGATGAATGCCGTCAGAGCTGGGCTTCAGAAGCACATTCTGCTACTCCTGGATTGAAGAGAGTAGGCAACAGAGAGGGAAGCCAGTCACGGGTCGAGAGTGCCGAGGGCCTGCAGGAAGGTGAGAGCTGCAGGGCTGTTGCCATCAACTCTCGAGAGATGTTCTTGACCAACGGGCTCAAGACAAAAGGACATCAGACACATCTCGGTGCCTGCAAGAAAAGGTGAAATGTGTCGAGATTCGCGCATCTCAAAACCTCGCCGGTCCAGGACACAGGGACACCGGCCCCTCCTCACACGCGTCCCTCGCGGAGATGCGCCATCTGTGTTCCCAAACGCCTCCGTGCCTGCCCCCCAAATGCCAGCAGGCTCACAGAGAAGGAATCTGAAATGGAGAAACAGGAGGTGATGTTTATGAAACCCTTTGGTGTCCCGTTCCCAACCCCCATTTCAAAACCTCCACTTGAGACGGCAGTACGGGGCGGGGAGTCCAATGACTTTCCCCCACCCCATGCCCACCTTCCCCCCTCCAGCCACCCCCCGCCTTCGGGAGGCCACCCATGCACCCGCTTCTAATAGCTCCCTGGGTGTGTCAGGCCTCTCCCACACAGCCAAGGCCTCAGGGAGGCAGCTCACACCCCGTCCCCAGGCCCATCCCCGTGTGTAAAGGGAAAAGAGTGGAATTTCTCACTAACAGGTTAACAGCAAGCACAGAGTCCAGGCAGCTCTAGAAGCTCCCTTGATTCTCAGAAAAAGCCTCTGTCTCTTCTTGTTCTGGATGGTCCAGGTCTGAGTGTGATGGAGCCAGCTCAGAGAATGACAGAATGGAGAGAGGAACGGGGTAGGGGCTGGACAGCATGGCTCAGCTGCTGAGCCCACCAGCCTGGAAGCCTGGCCTGCCTCTGCACATCCTGCCATGAGAGGTCATCGCCGCGGACATCGCCACCGGGACAGAAGTTTTGCAACCTGCTGCTGAGCGCAGCTTCAGTGCTAGACCTGGCCCTGGATGCCAGGCTCTGAGCCCAGCAGGTCTCAGGCACTGATGGTGGCCTCAGATGCACCCAAGATCAGAGGGTGCCGAGTCACTTCCCACTCCTGTGCAGGGGCTTTGGCAGTAACACCACTGTGCCCTCTGGCCGGGTACTGGCCACACGAGAGAGCTACTCCTCCCTCACTTTCTGGGAGAGGCCTTTGCTGTGGACACCCACCCCACCCCTATCACCTCTCCTACTCTGCCCAAAAGAGGAGATATGTTCTATCTGATGGACAAGTTTGGGAGGAAAGAAGTAAGTCTTCTCAGCTCAGCCTCTTCCCTCCCTCCTGGAGACCGCATTTCTGCCCCTCCGCAAGCCCCCAGTTCCTGCAGTTATCAGAGACTGGACGGGTAGGTCTGATCTAAAGTGAGGTATTGGCAGGGCCACGTGGCCACAGTTTCAGCACCACCCTCCCCAGCCCAGGGTTACCAGTCACCGATGCAATGCTGCCATCCGCATTGTCTGAGTCCAGAATCCCTCTCTTAATTGGCTCTAAGCTCAGCAAAGGAAGAAATCACCGCTCCCTCACCCCTTTGGCATTAGTAGGGCAAAGGCTAAATTGCTGCAGCAAAGTGGCCCGGCAGGACAGTGGTTTAAATAAGACAAAAGTGTGTCTCCCTCACACCTAGGAAAGGTGAGCTGTCCAGACTGGCAGCAGGGTCTGTTTCGCACGCGCTTTGGGAACCCAGGGTCTCCATCTCGGGCTCTGGCATTCCCAGCCTGGGCCCCTCAGTTATGATGGAGGCTGGGTCGCTACCCACCCATCCCAGCCCACAGGATGGGAAATGAGAGGACAGAGCCAGAGTCGTTCAATGTCGTAAGGCCGTGGTCTGTGGGTGGCACATATCACTTCCACTTTGCAGCCACAGCTGACTTCGAGGGCAAGGAATGTCCCTAGCTGGGTGGCATGACTCCTTAGACCTCCGATTTCTTTGGGTGATTCACTGATCCTAGGAGTCACTGCCTTCTTTCACAAGATAGAATAGCAATTTCCACTTAGCTACACGGTGCAGGGCTGGGATTGAACATCAGTGAGGGACATGGGCATTCTCGGACATCGTGACTTCTAGAAAGCAGCTCCTCCGTGCTGCTCCTCTCGGGTGCTTTAGGGAGCTTCTCCTGACCCTCTGGGGTGAAGGAGCTGATCTTTCAACACCTGGCAGCTGTGAGTGAGAGTCAGGTGTCAGCCCTGCCTGAAGCACAGAGGCCCTTAATGACAGTGTGGACGATTACTGAGAAAATGAGCGGGCAGCGGGTGGGTGGATAGAAGCAGTCCTCTTCACAGGCGAATGCTCTCTCCTGAGGGCTAGACCCGAGCACTACCCTGTTTCCAAAGCGGGCCATCCCCAGGCAGGAACATTCTGAGGCCCAGCCAGCAAGAGGCAACACTAAGTAGAGAAAGCTTGGTAGAATAAGCAAAAAAAAAAAGTTCTTTGTTTACTTTGTTGTGAAGAGTCTTGCTGTAAAAATGACACTGGGCTTGTTCTCTTCAATATCTACAAGTTCAAAATATAAATCTCTCCTCTGAGGTTTCTGCTGCCTGCTACTATTTCTCTGGATCGTTCTCTGGGATTTAAGTCGTGAAGGCAGGCAAGGCAGCAGGGCACACCCGTGTGCCTCATGGCAGAGGGAGTGTCTATGCACAGCCCTGGGCTGCAGTCCCCGCCAGGCAGGCACTTCCAACGCAGCCTCCCAGGGAAAACAGCAATGTGTGGACCGTGGATGGAGGTTTCCAGTCCTCAACTAGGACAAGCCAGGATGCTCTTACAGCAGCCTGAGCTTCCGTGAGAAGTTCTGTGCCCCAGCTTCCCCTCCTGTAAAAGAGAGGTCAGGTCCCAATTCACCACGGAGAGATGTTTTGAAGAAATAAGTAAATAAGCCAGACTCAGTGGCTCAGCCTGTAATCCCAGTGCTTTGGGAGGCCAAGGTGAGTGGATTGCCTGAGCCCGCGGGCTCGAGACCCGCCTGGGCAACTTGGTGAGACCTCATCTCTACAATAAATCAAAAATTAGCCGGGTGTGGCGGTGCACACCTGTAGTTCCGCTACTTGGAAGGCTGAGGCGGAAGGACCACCGGAGCCCAGCAGGTCGAGGCTGTGGTGACCAGAAGCGTGCCACTGCACTCCAGTATGGGTGACAGAGTGAAACTCCAACTCAAAAAATAATAATAATAAGCAAATAAATAGCAGTAACTCCAGTGTCCCAGTCGCTGCTTGAGGTCTGCCTCATTCCTTTGGTTTTCTCGTCCTATATGACCCCCTCTTTGATGCCACTGATCTGTCAAAGCAGCCCAGATCCCTGGAGAAGAGCAATCCCATCTTCTGAGTTGCCACCCAAAGAAGTTCCTGGAGCACACGGTGTTCGGAGGACCTGGAAAAGGCTGTCACTTTGTGGATCTGCTCTCTTGGAATGCCTTTAACACAATGATCTCCAACCTTTTTGGCATCGGGGACCGGTTTCACGGAAGGCAATTTTTCCACAGACCTGGGTTAGGAGGGATGTGCAGTCAACCCTCGCGACGGCCGTTCACCTGTATCGGCAGCCACTCCCCTGAGCTAGCATCGCCACCTCAGCTCCACCACAAACCATCGGCATTAGCTTCTCACCAGGAGCGCTCAGCCTAGCTCCCTCTCATGCACAGTTCACAGCAGGATTCGTGCTCCTATGAGAACCTAATGCCGCAGGTGATCTGATAGCAGACAGAACTCGGGCAGTGGTGGGGAGTGGGCAATGCGGAGTGGCTGCAAACACAGATGGAGCTTCCGTCACTCGCTGCTCACCTTCTGCTGTGCGGCTTGGTTCCTAACCGGCCATGGCCCAGGGGTTGGGGACCCATACTTTAATAGACTGAAAACTTCCCTCTTGCAAGGGACGTCTCTTGGAGGGTAGGTGACAAGCCTGAGGAAGAAAGGAGATTTCAGTGGAAATGTTTTTATCCTCCTAAGTACTCCTCTCAAGCCCAGGGGTCGGGACCCAAGTGCTACCAAGTAAAAGGAGCGTTGGCTTGCATTTGGAGAGGCTCTTTTATCCTGCCCTGAAATGCAAAGAAGGAAGAAAGAGTGGGGGGGGAGAGAGACTTTCTTCATCTGTTCCTGAGACCAAGCCATAGCCACAGGACTTCGCTGTCGCCTTCTCAGGCCCAGACACTGACACTGGCTTAGCCAGGCTCTAACACTGGTGGAAAGCCACAGTCCCTGGCTTCTGAGTACCCCAAAAGATTTAGGATGTACCAGTCGCCCCTCCCTCCTCGGAGGCCCCATCAGGCTGTGGGTCCAGAAGTCATCACAAGCTAGCAGGAGCCACAGAAAGCTGGGGAAACTGAGAAACGGAGGTAGCCAGAATCCCGGCCCCAAGCCCTCTGCACGTCCATTGTAAGCGCCTGGGTGCAGCCTCTTCACTTGCTGTGAGAGACTGTGCTTACTGCCTGGGAAAGCAAACATTTTGTGCCCTACCAGGAGAGAATTTTCTTGTCAATACAGTTCTGCAGGGAGAAGCAACGCTCTCGGTCTACGAGGCCTGAGTATTGTGCGTCAAGTGCTCTCTCGTGCACTCTTGCTCTGCACGTAGCACAAACAGCCCTGAGCACGATCCGGGCTTAAATGACCCACTCAGGCTTCGTTTCCCAGACCCTCCAGTGGGAGCAGGGAACAGCGTGTTTCTCACCCCACCCTAGAGCCAGAAGCACAGGCACACAAAGTCCCTTTAGTCTCCGATGGGGTCCTCACACTCTGTGGTACCTCAGAATCACCTGAGAAAATGCTTAGACCCCCATGGCCTGGCTGCCGCCAGACCAGTATCTCTAGGCGTGGGACTAGTGCTCTCACGTCCACAATGGGTATCTTCTGAGAAGTCTGGTCCCAGGCCACACAATCTGAGAAACAGCAACTGGACAACTGTGCAGCCGTCTTCCCCTCCGTGTCTGTCCCTCCTCCCTGGCAACAGCCTGGGTCCCCTGGTCCTCAGACACTGGCCAGTCGATAATTTGGGATTGAAAACTCTGATCTCATAAAATAAAAACCATGTCATAACGGTAACTGCATGTGCTTTGGGCCAGGCATCATGGGAAGAGCTTTTTCAAAAATTGACAAATTTAATTCCCTCGCAGCCTTATTATACAGTACTCTCAGTTTTTCAGATCTTGGAGAATTTAGCTGATATTCAGGGTTGTGCAGTTATTAAGTAAAGTGGCAGAATTCCATCTCAGCTTAACTAATTCCATGATCTGAGCTTTTAGCCACTTTGCCTCAAACGTTCCATATTTTCTTTATTGATATTCAATGACCTGAACCTGCCCATGCTCCAAAAGCCGGTTCTCCAAAAAACCAAGTTTGCCAATCGAACAACGTGTCAAGTCACCAAAACACCCAGGAACCATCTAAAGAGTGTAGAGCCATAGTGGTGCATCACTGGTTTCAACAGAGCTAGGGGACCTTTCCCCCAAGGCCTTGGTCCTGACATACCCAACCTGCTGAGAGGAAGGCAGAAAACCTTGGCCCTGGGTCACACAGCCTCTCTGCTCCCAGCGCTGACACCAGGCCTGGGTCCTGCTTCCCTACTCACAGGCCCGCCCTGCCCCCAAGCCTTGGCCAGACCAAGACAGGAAGAGAGCAAGGGGTTCCCTCTAAGCAGAGTAACAGGGAGATGCCACTCCAGCCAGCTCTCCTAGACCCGTCAGAAGCTACTTCTCTGTCAGTCTGAGGTTGGCTCGGTCCTTCGTTAAATTGACGTTCAACGAACTGATACAAACTCTCCAATGCAACCCCTTCCTCATTATTGTGGTACCCAGTGGTGGCCCACTAGGGCAAGCATCTACTTATTATGCTGAATTATAAAATGCTTCTGTCCGTCCCTCCTGCGGCAGACCGTGAGCTTCTTCAGGGCAGGGATCCCCCACCCCTCAGCCTTTCACTTTTGTACCTTGGGCACCTGACATGACAGCTCCCTTATTGTTGGGAACCATAAAAATGTATTATTTCAAGCCAGGAAGCTTTGAGGGAGAGAGAGGATGATAACTTGGTGGGATACCGTGACAACAGGCATGAACCAGGACTGTCCCAAGCAACGTGGAGCATGCTTGCTGTCCTCGTAGGGGAAGTGAAAGGAGGTACCGATAGAAATCTAGAATAAACTTAGTTTAGCCTTTTTGCCTCCGCATAGCCATTTTTGTTCGCTCTTACCCCTGACACACTTTGAATCTAGCACAGTTTAGACACAGATCGGTAAATTTCCAATAGGCAGGTTTGGAGAAGTCTTCAGACATTCTACTGCAGGCCAGCCAGCAGCCTACCCCACCGGCTGGGCAATTCTCCATCAGATGCAAGACAAGGACAGAGCCATAGAAATGATAATAGACCACCTTTGGGTCAAGGAGCTTGTGGATTGCAAATGTCTGGCAAAGTCTCTTTCAGGAAAACCCCCTCCTCTTGTCTCCTCCCATCCAGTCCACCACCTAAGGGCATGAGACCTCAAGATCTAGGACTCATGTGACTAACCCACCCAGCTGCCTGCTGTCCATCACTTGATGTCAGTACCTGCTCTTATCTGCCCCTTCAGGATGACGCGGAGCAGACCGCCACCCAAACAGCTTAACGGCCTTCACCATCCAACAGAAATGGTTCAAAGGATTCAGCCGCAAGCAGCTATTTTGCCATTGCCTTGCTAAGCTATGGTGTGGCCATGCTATGGCTGTACCAGGCTATGTTTTCTTAAGCTTTGGCCCCCTTCTCTACCTTGAGGAGGTGAATCTTCTCTTTCTCCCCCCACCCCCATTTACTTTCTAAACAAACTACATTCTCTAATCCAACATCTGTGCGATTCTTTGCAGCTTTCCTGCAGCATCAGATCTCACACCAGACTCCCACACCCCAGCAGACCTGATCCCACATTCTGGAGGCACCACTGGGAGAGGGTGACCCTGACAAGAAGCTCAAATGTTGGCTGGATTCATTAAATTAAGAGCCTTGGATGATCGGAACCGCCCACTGCGGGCTGAAGATGCTGGTCCCTCGTCTGCTCTGCCTGGTTCCACCAAAGGGCTAATGATATCGCACCAGGCACGGAGCAAGCTCTCCGTGTCTGTTGAAGTGAATCGACGCACTTGGTTGAAACACTTACATGGTTGACGTCAAGGATGGTGCTCTGGGATGCACTGTGTTCCCCAAAAAATATACGGTCAGATTCTAACTCCTGGTCACTGTGAATGTGACCTCATTTGGAAATAGGCAAGATGGCTCATATTGGACTGGGGTGGGCCGTAATGGGAGTTCTCATGAGAAGAAGTGTTGTACCCGAATCCTGAATCTGAGAGACCACCAAAGAGCCAGCTCCGATGCAAATCACACGAGGGTCTTTATTCAGGCTCGAGTCTGGGTTCACGTCTGTAACTGGCGCAGCGGTACAGGAACGAGAGCCCTGACCCAGCGCAGCAAGCAACTTATATACACAGTTACAAGGGAGGGGAAAGAACTTTAAACTTGTTCACCCAGGATTGGGTAATTTCTCCTACTGGGTATGGGGGCGTTTGGGATTGGTTGGTTTGTATGGTCGTGGGTCGCAGCTGACTGCGGCTGACCATCAACGGTCAGGCGGGCTGGGTGGAACCAGTTGGGACATCTGGAATGTGAGATTACTAGGGAAGTGGAGCAGGAAATGGGGCCAGAGGGTCTGCACAGTGACTCCATGGTTTTCTTTTGGTATGTGAACTTGTTTACCAAAAGTATACTACTGGGCTTGGGTGAGAAAGCAGGCATACATCTGAGTTTTAAAAAGAAGTTTCAATATACATTCAAAATAAGCTTCAACCTACACTTAAAACAAGTTTTATCACGCAATTATGAACTAGATGGCCCTTGAGCTCCTCAGAAGGAATGTGGACATGGACACCCAGGGGAGAATGCCCTGTGGAGACAGATGTTGGTATGATGTGTCTATAAGCCAAAGAACACCACGGATGGCCAGGATGGCCAGCCACTACCAGAAGCCAGGAGACAGACATGGGACAGAACCTTCCTCACAGGCTCCTGTAAGGACTAACCCTGCCAACACCTTGATTTTGGACTTCCAGCCTCCAGAGCCGCGATAGGATAAGTTTCCTTGTTTGAAGCCACATAGTCTGGGGTAATTTGTAAGAGCAGTCCCAGGAAATGAACACAGATGCCACATTTTCGTTGGGAAAAAGAATGAAAGTCCAGATGTGGTGACCTGACGGACACAGCTCTTCACAATCTTGCCCCAGCTGGCCTCCCTGGCCTCCTTCCCTGCGACCCTCCTGGGCAGCCTCTTCTCCAGCCACTTGGACTTGCTCTCCATTCCAAGGGCATGCTTTGCCGTGTTGCAGTTCTGTGCCTTTGCCTAGATGGTTCCCCCTGAACTTTTTTTTTAAACGGTGCTCTACACATGTGCTGTGGAAGTGTGATGCACAGGGCAGTGTGGAACATGTGATGTGTCCGTGTCGAAAGACCCAGCGGGGAGGCATTTGCCCTTCTGGGCGAGAGACGGCAAGTGAATGAACCAGGCCAGAGGCGGTGCAGATGGACTCTCGAGACGCATCTGAAACACAGTCAGGAGTCTCGACGGCCAAATCACTGGGCAAAGAAGTGGAGGAAAGGAACCAAGGGGGACGCTGAGCCTTCCAGCCTATGAATATGGAGAGGCAACAGTCCTGTCTGCCAGGAGAAGAGCGCTCGGACAAAGAGCACGTGTGAGGCAGGACTGGGGGTCCGGAGAGTGAGTCTGTGCTGAACCTACCTGGAGGCCATGGTGGGAGTGGCCTGGAGCTCAGAGGAGACACCAGGCTGGAGGTGCAGCTGTGAGGGTGGAGGGCATGAGACCCTCCGAGGGGGGCATCCCTTGGAGAGGTGGGCTGTCGCCAGGCCCGACACGCATGAGTAGCCCATGGGCGCTTCTCCAAGAGCCCTCCCCGACACCGCGAGGGTGCCCTGCGGCTCTGCGGCCGTGTGTCCTCAGGGTCCTCTGGGTCACCTGCAGGACAGCTCTCCTAGGAGGAATCACTCCCTCCGTGTGCCATCTCCCAGAATTATTGTTCTGTTTGCTAATAATATTCAGGCCCAGAACACTGACTCACAAGCTTGAGTTTAATGTGATGAAAATCCATATTCACCTTGAACGGGCTGTCTCAGATAGCGGGTATTTATTTAATCAGAGTCCATTATGCCCTCGGCCATATCCCTGCCTACAACAGAAACAGGCTCAGCCCCAGGTTTGGGGAGCCATTGTTCGGGGTCCTTCAGTCCCTCAAACACAGTGACCACAAGAAGAGACAGATTAAAAATTAATGAATGTGCTGAACATGATGTCTTGCAGTCAAGGAGACTTAAGTAGATAACAGAGCGAGGGGGGAGGGGAAGATTTCACTGCTAATGGGGTTTTTAAAATGTAATTATTAGGTGGGAAAAATGAGTGAAGGAGGTGGGGGCAGGAGCAAGGCCACCGAGACAAAAGCAGAGGCCTGCACGAGGAAGCGAGGCCAGCAACGCCCAGGCTGTGTGGACAAGTGGAGCATTTTTAGGCTTGGGCTGGGGGAGGGGCCGACCAAGGGGGGTATTGGAGAGGGAGGAGGGAGCGTTTCCGCCCCGGCTGCTTCGCCTAAAGCCTGACCAGCCCTGACTTGAATAATGAGACTGTTTGGACTCGCCTGAGGCCGGTAGCAAAGACTTATGTAACAAAACAAAATTAAAGTCTTTGGCTTATACCTTCCGCAAAGAAAATCTGAGACTTCCTACACATCGTGATTTTTGGTGGTCATGGAGAAGTTTCATGCAGCTGCTGTGTTGTATTTTCTACCAGAGGAAATGCTGTTTTCTCATAAGAAGTAAATTTTAAAATGCCAATAATTAAATAAAACCAATTCCCCCCACACAAATGGGAGCGCGCGCACACACACACACACACACACACACACACACACACACACACACACACATGCTGAACCCTGAAATGGAACAAACCAATATTTTTTTTTTTTTGAAAGCAGGATTCATTGAGAGGACAGAAAAGCTCCCACCATGGGAGGGGACCTGAAGAGGTTGACCTAAACCAATATTTTTAAAATAAACTACAAGGTCTACGAGACGTCCCCCTAAAACAAGAGCACCCAGTGAACGAGAAGCAGTTCTGAATATTTTCTAATACTACTGAAGGACTGCAAACCCAGAAGACCCAGAAGTTTTCCAAATCAAGCCTGAAGCAAACAAAGATTGTGTTTGGTTCAAGTCGTGCCTCACAAAATATACCACTATGCTATTTTAAGGGAATAACTAAAATGTCGTGGATTAGCTCCCTAGAGAGAGCAGAACTTGCCTAGGACAGGGAATTGGCTTAAGGGTTCTATTCTCTCTGTAACAGCCTGGCTTCTGGTGAGTGAGGTCAGCAGGATCACGCCTGGGAGGCGGCAGAGCCAAGATCGGGTCGGCAACAGCCTCACGGGCCGCGTGTCCTTCTTTTGTCTGGGACCACAAACCGGAAGACCACAGCAGAGACAAGGGTTGTGCCTCCCTCCCATGGGGGGGGGCTCAGGTGAGTGCCACACACCCCACCCCAAAACGCAGAGCCTGCTGAGTTCCCAGGGAAGCACTGTGGGTTGTGACACTCCCTGTTCAGCAGATTCACCCTGAGGGGACTGTCGAAGCCCACGGGGACTCCAATCTCACCCAGAGATTCACATCCAATGGCTGGGGGTGAGGGGGTGGAACAGCCCTGGCACCCGTGGGCATCAAAGCTCTCCCAGGGGTCCTTGCCCATCCTGGCCCCAGACTGTGTCCCCTTCCTTCCAGTCACGTTTCTCCCTGGACCAGGGAACGCCACGAAGACCCCTCCTCCACCAAGTGTCTGCAGATGGTGCAGGGCCCAGTCACGCTGAAAGCTGAGCGTCGGTGATTGCTTCTAGGCGAGGAGTGGTGCAACCTGATTTGTATTTTCGGGCAAGATGGCAGTGTGGGCAGGATGGCAGAAGGACCGACGCGGGAGAACCCAAGGGCAAGGACCTTGCCCTGATGTCGGCTCTCAAGGCCGTGGAGGAAGGGGGCCGGGGGGGGGGGAGGAGGCGGGAGAGGCTCCGAAAACACGTCTGAGGCGCAATCCACGAACCTGGTGATCGTGTGGGGGAAGGAGAGGGTGGAGGTGAGGGCGGAGCTGGGGGTGAAACTTCAAGAGGGCGAAATAAGGTTCAGAGTGGCAAAATCGACTAAAAACGTGACCGACTGACTTGGAGAGGAAGGAAGAGCATCCGTGTTCCTGGAAGGCCTGGCTCCCTCCTCATCCAAGGCCCCGGAAGGGCCGGAGTGGGCTCTGCCGAGGTGGCGCTAGGCCTGGTGCTATGGATTTGTCGAACAGCCACTTGTGTTGGCGTCGCGGCTCTGAGCTCCCGGAGGCCAGGAACCGGTCTGGTTCGCCTTGTGTTATCGCAGCACCCAGCCATGGCCCACGCAACAAACACACAACACATTTTTGCTAAAAGGACGAATGACATAACGGAACTGGGAAGCGCCCCACGGGGAAAGCTCGCTGCCCTCAAGTCAGCCTTACGACAAAGGCAGATTCGCCTACAGAGGAGCCAGACGTCCTTGTTCACCTGGGCTGCACGTGGCTCGCAGGCCCCTGCCGATGCCAGCAGCGTCCTTTGGGAGGAAGTGTTCATGAGGGAAAAGGGTATTTTTTTGGTTTTTTTCGTTGTTGTTGTTTTGAGTTGGAGTCTCACTCTGTCAGCCAGGCTGGAGGGCAGTGGCACGCTCCCGGCCACCGCAGCCTCGACCTGCCGGGCTCCGGTGATCCTTCCCCCTCAGCCTTCCAAGTAGCTGGAACTACAGGCGCGCGCTACCACGCCCGGCTGATTTTTTGATTTTTATTGTTGAGAAGAGGTCTCGCCAAGTTGCCCAGGCAGGTCTCGAACCCACACCATCCACTCACCTTGGCCTCCCAAAGGCGCGGGATGACAGGCTGAACCACCGAGCCCGGCTGGGAAAAGGGTTTTAGGCTTGAGGCATCAGCTTTGGTTTCCAGCGTGGGCGGCCTCTGACAAACGCCGCTGTCCAGGGTGGGCGCTGTCTTTCTGAACGTCGGAGACAGGGAGGTGGCTGGGGGCCTCGGGACCGGAGGAGCTCGCATCTGTCCGGGCTAGGGACACGCTGGCGGGGGAGCTGGGGGGACACGGAGGGCGGGAAGCGAACTTGGCCGGCAGAACCTGGGGCTGTGCTCCTTGGCTCAACCACAGAGAAAACCTCTTTGAACATGAGGCACGACGGTGGCTGTCACCACCAAAGGAGGGGGACCCTTTCCTCTCCTGCATGGAGAGGCTGATGGCGTGCCTCTTTTCCAGAACTGCTGTTCTTTGCTTCAGATCTCCCTGCAACACCCCCCCCCCCCACACACACACACACACACACACACACAGCCCGCTTTCTTTCCCAAGTTTCCTAAAATGACACAGTGAATGTGTTTAATTAATCAGTCAATCGATAGCCAGTGATTATCAGACAGCTGCTACGTGCCTCCCACCGAGGAAGCCGCCAACGTGCACACGGGGGGGAGGGCGGGGGGTGACCCAGACCGGGACACCCCTGACCTCCGTGAGCCTCAGGCGGCATTTGACCCGACGGTCCCATCCCACCTCTTCTTACAGATGCTTTCTAAGTGGTTTCATCCCTCCTGCAACAAGAAATTGATCATGGCAGCGCTCGTTATATTTTTCACGTAAAATCTCCCTGTGTGATTTTTTTTTTTTCCCTGCAAGCCTGTCTCCCTCTCTCCACCATCGCCATCCCACTCCAATCCTCGCGAGGGACAGCGTCGCCTTGCCAGTGAAAGGACGACAGCCAGACTTCTTTGTCTGCAAGACCGTGAGGGCTTCCTTTTCACGTTTGTCTTCTGCTAGAAGTGTTCGCTTCCAGTGCAGGGGTGAAGGTGGGTTTTCCTTTCCATCACTAGGAAATTCCGTCGACATGTCTACTCACTGTCTTTGCCCTGCAGGGTTTGCTCCTGCATTTCTCAGAATTCAGCAAAATGTGGTGCTGGGCAGAGTCGAGGGGAGAGCAGTTGTTGACAGCTTGGGAGGGCAGAAAGGAAAGAAAATGGGGGAAGAAGAGAAATAAAGAAGGGTCCAAAAGGACTCTAAAGGTGAGAAGGGGCTCTGCCAGTGGTTTGGGGAACCGCTCGACTGGCTCCCGGGTCTTCTGTGTGCTTGTCTTCCCAGAGTCTTGCGCTCAGCCAGCACCTTGTGTACTCAGTTCCGAGCCTGAAACGTGTCTAAGCAGACCCCCTGCAAAGGCCTCCATCATGGAAAGGGAGCCATGTCACAGGAAAACACAGCTAATACCGAAGGGAAGAACGCAAGCTATGAATGGAGACTATTCACATATAAACGTTCAGAGCCTCACCCTCTGCCTGGCCTGAGAGAGTTCTGGCTTTTTCTATGCACATAACAGAAGCTGTGGGGGGGAGCCTCCAAGCCTGGCCAGGCTTGCTTCAGAGAGAGCAGAGAACAGAGAGGTCACAGAGATGGAGCGAGGGACCCCCGCCCCGGACTGCTGGTTCAGAACAACTCGGGGGGGGGGGACACTCTGCGGTGGGTTAGAGCAGAAGCAGCTGTGTTGGGGGAAGAAGAGAAAATGTTTATAGAAGCTTTCTGTGTGCTGTGACGATCATCTGTCTTCAGCATTTTCTCCGTAAGCAACAGTGAAGACTCAAGTTACTTTTAAGTATTCTGGGATGATAGACTTTACTTCATAGGCGACCACATGCTGAGGAAGGGCCACACGGTAGCTCATCTTAATCCGGGTTACAGATGTGTCCGGCATCGTTGTGGACACCAAGTCTGAGAAAGCGCCGACAAGGCGAGTGGAACTAGTGGGAGAGTGATATTCACGGGGGAGAAAGGTGAAAGAAACAAGACATTCAAAATGGCAGGGTTACGGTCCGAGTAACACTCTGGTGCTCTCTCTTGATACCGATAAATCAGGGGGCAGGGAGCCGGTAGAAAGAAGGTTATTTCTGAATTCGAATCCAGGGAGCAGAGCCGGGCTTGAGGTCTTTCTACAATGGTTCTGCCCACCCTTCAGGCCTCGCAGTCCATTTTTATAGTCCAGAGCTGAAGGTACCTACACATTAGCCACGTGACCAGCAGAGCGTGGTCTAGAACTTAAGTTACAGCCGCGTTTTACATTTAGGAAGTGACATTTAGAGTAAAGGAAGTTTACAAGGCCTATGACGTCATGCACGGCAAAAGGTATGCAAATTGAAAGACTTACAATTACATTCATGTAAAAGTTATGCAGATCACAAGACTTACACTGATACTGTATCGTTCAAACCTATGACTGTCCAGAAAGGGAGCAAATAGGGATTTACATCTTTGGGCGTAGTCTGCAGGGAAGCCAAGGATTCAGCTCCTGAGCCTGAAACGTGTCTAAGCAGACCTCCTGAAGCTGCTTACTAGGAGTGCACAGAAGACAGGGAACTCTCAGGGTTGTGCTCAGGAATGTCCAGGAGCGCTTGAACCCTTGCTGTGCCCTTTTCTAGAGGCGGTGGCAATATGGACGGATGCTAGCAGGTCCCTGTATCCGTAGGAAGAAGTCAGGCTCGATTTTCGAATCCTCGAATACGCTCTGTCACCCATGGAGCAATGACAAGCACAAGACCCCAAGGGTATTTGTGAAACCCAGGGAGCCCCAGGATCCCAGATCTCCTAGCGATGAAACAACCGCCTTCTTGTCCCTAAATCAGTCAGCGACTTCCACTGTGGCCAAAGCAGCAACGCTGACGACCCCCTCACAGGCTGACTGGGAGACCACGTGGTCGTGAGGACAGGGGTCATCGGCTGGAGAGCTATTCATCACAGTTCACTGGAGGTTGGAGACCTCCCTCTGCTTTCTGCTTTGGCAGTTGCTCTGGATGTATCCACCATCGTGAGGGATCTATGACAGAACAATCTCTCTAAAGGGAACTGTGACAGAACAGTCTCTCTTAGGGTTTATTGAAATTATTAACAAACTACCGTGATGAGAAGCCACTTTATAGCAAAAGGTGATTCGTTTCCAAAAGTCACCACTCGGGACATTTGAGGAAAGAACCGCCTGAGAGCTGCTGAGGCAGTGGGTAGGGGGATCGCCCAGCCTTTGAGGCAGGGACCCCTCTGCAAAAGCAGGAAAGCAGAAAACAGGAAAAAAGGAAGTATGTTACTTCTTGTTTTTATAGAAGTTGCTTTACTTCTTGTTTCCACAGGTTGCTTTCACTGCTTGCTTTTAATCGTTACCTTACCTTATGTTTTTATAGAAGTTACTTTGTGTTACCTAAGTTACTTCCTGGTTCTTTGTGCTACTCCTTTCGCGGGCTTTTCATTTTGGCGGGCTACGTGTTTAAACAGAATCCAATCAGGATGGTAATTTTGTAAGACAATCAGCAAATAGGACACGCAAATGAAATAAGGAAAACCAATCATGTAACATGAACTGTAGCCCCGGGCTACAAAATATCCAATCAAACGGATAATGCCAAACTGCCGCCTTGTATGGGAGACGAAGAAACTAAAATGTGTCTAAAGCAATGCCTCTGCTGTGTTCCGGGCTCAGCCTTTGGATGTGAATCCGCTGAGCTGGTGCCGGCCCGAATAAACGCTGTTTCCTGGCAAAGAAGCCTCAGAGTCCCATCTCTCTTTGTAAAGACTCCTGCTACACCTTGAGGTCGAGGCTCCAGCTTCCTGGCTTGGGACACTGCACACCTGAGGCTTTCTGGACCCACCGGGCAGGGATTCACGGACACACCCGACTGGGTGGACGGCTCGACCCAGAACATGTGGGTTCCAAATCTCAGACCCCCCACCCATGGACTCCCCAAGCAGGAAGCGGGGATTCTTCCACCCCGTGAGATGTTTTGTCAAAACGACCGTAGCAACCCCACCTTGAGATCTCAGCTCCCAAGAGTGGCCCAGGGAGCCCCAAATTCTCCCTGAGGTCCAGGGACAAGTCTTGGCTCCCAGTATTTAAAATTGCATTAAATGCCATGATCTATGTTTTTCTTATTTTCTCCAGCAAATAAAGCTTTTTTATTTTCCCAAATTTCATGAATATGTGTGATGTTTCCAATCAAAAAAATAACTCTTTTAATTGTGAAAATAATTAAGAGCCTTTGCACTGCCTCTGATTACCCAAGGGTAACTAACCTCTCTAAGCCTTTGTCTTCTCATCTCTGTAATGAGAAAGTTGTGTGTGTGTGATTTACTTGCTAAGATCCCACTCAGCACCAATATTCTGGAAATCTGTGAGAAATTTGATTACAAGTGTTAGCCACAAGAGAATACAATCCTTACAAACCTGTGAGGATCCTAATTACTTGTATCTAACTTGTCACAAAAAAAAAACTTAAACTTGGCTTGGCACAGGGTGAAACTGTTATATATACTGATTCTGTTTTCTCTTTTGGAGAAATTAATGGTCCATTCGTCCACTCTTAACAACGTCTATGATGTATGAGGAATTCTGCCAAGCACTGTTGTGATCATCTTCACAACAATTCTATGGTATTGATGTATTAGTTAAAGTAATGCTACCTGCTGTGATAGATAAGCCACCAGCTACAAGTGGCTTACTACAAGAGATGTTTGTAGTTCATTCACTTGAAGCCCAAAATGGATATTCCTCATTGGGCTGAAGAATGTACTCTCCCAAGCAATTATCCAGGGGCTAAGGCTCCCCCATTTACGCCTCTGCTGCCTTCAAGATGTGGCTTATTAGGTCCCATTTCTCAACTACCTTAATTTGTCAGAGGTTGAAAGCATGGGGGTTTTTAAAGGCCAGTGCTGTAAGTGGTCCACATTCCATTGCTCTACGCAGTCACGTGACCATGGTACTGGGTCTGGTGATCAGCTGTCAGTCTTTGCCTCAGCAGACTTTATCACCACTTTAAGGGTGAGAAAACTGAGGTTTAACCAGTTGGACGGCCATTCTGGAGTTTGGACCCAAGACTTCCGACTGCAAGATAAATGCCACATTCACATAAATAGCAAAGAGACTATAATTCTGATTGGTGTGGCAGTGATCAGGGAAGCAAAAGTGACAAAGGAACTCATTGGGAAGGGAGACTAATACTGCTTATTGGAAGTTGGGGACGGAGGATCAGAGACGTTAATCAACTGCTCGAGATCAGCTGTCCTAGTCCAATGGCTATACTGGGACTCCAAGCCCAAAGCCCTCTGTCTACTACGCTACCAGATTGCCTGAAATTCTGTCTTGAAGGATGACTACATGCTTGCTGATCAGCAAAAGGAAGTAGGGCACCGCAGCGTGCACATGAGACTGGAGGCAGGATAAAACCTCTCGAGAAAGTGGAAGCCGTTCCATGAGGTAAGCCAGTTACCGCCTTCTAAAGCAATAAGCTGTCTATAACCGGCCCGAAAGTGGCGTCTGTCTGTGGGATATTATTTCTTAGATAGCCCAATTGTTATATTGCCTGTCATTTTTATTTTTGCAAAAATTGAACTTTATGGTTTTATGGCCATAAAATCCTTTCATTTATACCATGTTCCTACCCACTAAGCTTTCACTAAGATATGCTCTTTTATGTGACAGCTATATACTTTGATGAAAGCAGTTACGGAGTCACCTAATTCCACATTCAAACGACCGTCCTGATCAATTTTTACTTTTCGTCCTTTCTCTTTTGATTCATTATCCCATTTCTCCAGAATGGCGCTAAGATAACCTGCCATCTCTGGCATCTGGCTGTATGTATACGTGCTGACCTATATGTTGCAATGCTTGTGCAAATCAGCCTGGCTTGATCCGTGTTCGTTTTCATTCCTTGCAACCTGATTAACGTCATGAGTCTCTGAAGTAGAACTCTGTTTTCAAGATTGTCATCTAAATTATGTAAATAGCTAGTACTTTAATTAGCCCTCTTCTTTGATGAGCTTCCGTTCGGGTTGGAGGTGCGTTCATCTCTGTTTATGGGTTCGAAGTGTGTTCATCTCCCCGACAGGCACGACTGTACGGGAGGGAGCCTCCCGAGGCGAGTCCCATGCCAGCATCTGGGCCCAGGATGGCCTGGCCACCAGCCTTCCTCTCCACGCTCAACTCACACGCTGGCCAGTCCTTGGTCCTGAGAGAGTTTCTCCAGAAATACAAACCGTTGAATCCTTATTTCTTCCAACAAGCTTCCGGCTCCTAAGACCAAGCACTGTTTTTCTTTTTCTACGCTCCTTCTATCTCTGTCAGGAAAAACGTTCCGCTCCTTCTAGAGCAACTTGCCTATTTCTCACTTTCCCTTGGAGATAAGAAAACAAGTAAGCGATTTTCCCTTAATAATCAGTGATCCTTCTTTCCATGGGATGAGAACCAAGACGTCTGGACTGACCCTTGGAAGGACCAAGTCGTTGGCACCGTCCTTGGCAATCCCGGTGGGATGAACACGTTTTAACCTGAGTTTGAATCCTGCCTCTGCCACCCATGAGCTGTGTGACAGGTAACCTCTCTGAGCGTCAGGCTTCTTACCTGGACAATGAGGTAATGATATTCACGTGAGAGAACACCAAGACACAAACTTGGGAGGTATAATTATGCTTTCAAGATTGTCATCTAAGTTATGTTAAATAATTAGCATCGTAATTAGCTCTCTTCTTTAATGAGCTAAGGGAGCTTTTGTATGTCATGTGAACTAAGAGTTGTCACGAGAAACTAAGGGGGTTTACGCACGTCAGACCACCTGGTAGTGGAGAAGCAGTGTTGGGTGGTGGGTCTACGCCCAGACTCCAGACCGGAGTCCATGTGCACCACTTTTTGTGACCTTGGACGACTAACTCCATTTCTCTGGGACCTAGTTTCTCCATCTCTAAAATGGGTACAATGATAGCACCCCTCTCACTGGGTTGCTTTGAAAATTAAATGTGAGCACTTAGACCTGAGCCAGACACTCGGTGGATACTGTGTTCTTAGCTATAATCCTTTTGGCCCGGTGAGTGCTGCCACATGGCAAATGCTCCTCCAAGAATTCAATTTCTTCCCTTCCCACTTCCTTCTCTTCGAGGCCCACGTATTGGGTCCCGGAGGCCTTGTTGCCACCTCACCAAAGTTGAAGGGTGGCGGGCGGGAGGTAACTCTAGGAAGAAGATTTAACTAGCTCCCTGCTCTGACTCTCCACAAGCAAAACCATAGACATTTAGGCATGGACACTTCCTGCTGCTGTTTTCGTGGTGGTTGTTGTTTGGCTTTTTGTTTGTTTGTTTTGTTTTGTTTTTTCCTGTTGGAATGATTCCTAAAGCTGGGACTATTTGTGGACTTTCACTTGACTTTTTCATCTCTGCCCATCACCCTAATGTCCCACACCCAAAGATCCTTGGCAACTGATGTCTCAGGACTCTGACTGACCACACACCTGCCTGGTCTTCTACTCAGTATACTCCACTGCATATCTCTCTCTCTCTTTCCCTCCCTGGATCTTCCTCTCCCTTTCTGTGTATCTACCTCTCTCCTTCTCTCTTTTAAATCCCTGCAGATCAGTCTTTGAGGCCCAGGACACAGTAGCTGAGGAACCATATTGGCTCCCCACGCTGCCCCGAGTGCAAAGCGCTTCCGCCTGTGCAGCTGCAACTGGACGGCTGAGTACACAGAAGCCCTGGGGGCAGCGATTCGACAGTCGGACCAGAGAGGAAACCAGGGAATGCTCCCTGGAAGGGGAGGATTTTGAACTGAATTTTAAAGCGAGCTTAAAAACACCTAAGGAAGGACAACAAGCCATTGGGCCAGAGGATGAGACTCTATCGACACTGGCTGTGATGTTAGGTCTTCGACTCAGACATCTTTCATGAGAGAATGGAGCCTTAAGCATCCACAGAGGCAGAAAGGATGGACGGTTGCCAGGGGCTAGAGGGATACGGTCATGGCCAGGGCGCTTGCTGTTGGGGTGATGAAAGTGTTCTAAAATTAAGCACCGGTAATGGTGGCACAACTCTGGGGTTACTTTAAAAAACCACTGAATGGTGTACCCTTTAGAAGAATAAATTTTGTGGTGTGGGAATTAGATCTTCATAAAACTGTTTTTTCTAAAAAAGAAAAAAAGGAGGGGGAAGAAGAGGAGGGGAGGGGAGGAGGGAGAGTCCTAGCATGATCCCATCGTGGACCGGTCTCTCTGTTCCGCTGGACTCCTCCGGGAACTGCCAGGAAGCAGATGCGCTCTTGACACGATGCCACAAACCGTGAGGAGAGGCACGGAAATGAACTGATGACAGCATTTTTTCATCTAGCCCAGTAGTTCTCAACTGGATGCGACTTTCGCCCCAGAGGACATTTGGCAAGGTTTGGCGATGTCTTTGGTTGCCACGACTTGGGGGGGCGGGGGGGCGGTACTGCTGACGTCTAGCGGGCGGAGGCCAGGGATGCACCGAACATTCCACAAGGCACCAGACAAGTCTCACAGCAAAGAATCATCCAGCCCCAAATGGCAGCAGCGCTGAGGCCGAGAAACCGGATCTAGACAAAATTCTTCAGGTTCCTCTTATCATCTTTGAGTTCGATTGAGTTCGATTCCCGGCTCTGCCTTTATCTGCAGGGTGGCCCCGGGCAGGTCACTGCTCTCTCTCAACCCCAGTTTCCTCAGTCTCCCTGGGGCCGGCCTGGACCCCCTCCCCCCTGTCGCCCAGACGGCGCCACTGCCCATCCCCCACCCACACACGTTCGTGAACTCACCAGACCCCAGCCTGGCACTCCTTAGCAAGCGCCAGTGGCCGTTTCTAGAAATGGCCTTAAGGAACTGGGCTTGCCACAGGGTAGTGGCTCTGTCCATTTGGGGCTTGGAGCAGGGGTGATTGGTGATGGTGCGGGCCATCTCCCCAGCCTGGCATCTTGGGGCGCTACCAGGGCCCCGCGCCCTCCGTGGTCAGGCAGGCTCCCAGGGCTGCCCTGAGGACGCGACACCAGCCCCTGGTACCTACCACATCTGCTCTCGACTCGTGTGCATGACGGGCCTTGGGTCCTCACCTCCCACTCCAGGGCAGCTGGGAAGCGCCTTCAGGAAAGGAGCATCCATGCCTGTTGAACACCGGCCAGGTGAGAGGACAACCAGGCCTTCCCGGGCACCGGCTCCTTCGACCCTCTGCAGAAAGTCATCATGGTCCTGTCACCACAACGGACCTTTTAATGATTGCTTGCCTCATTTGCATGATTGCAAGTGCCACATTGCAGCACTTCACGTGCCTAATCTCATTTTAACTGCATAGCAAACATCTGAGGATGATCCTAATATTATGCCCATTTTATAGACGAGGAACATCGAGCTGCGAACAGGTTAAGTCATTGGCTCTAGAACCCACAAAAGTCTGGACACGCTTCTTGTACACTGAGGGTTCACAGCCAGTGAGACACTGATGTTTCCCTCAGGACTTCCCATCCTGCTCCTCTCATCCTGGCCTACCCTTCCCTAAACTGACACTTTCTGTTTGACACTGCCCTGCCTCCAAGGTGGGAACCATCTCAGCCAAGAAATTCATCCCAGACCTGTTTCTACAGCAACTTTAGCTTAAGTTAGCAGATTTGGATCCCTGCCCACAGCCTAAGATCTCAGGACCAAGCCCAACTGTCTCTAGTTCATACGCAAGAATGCTTTACAGAGTCAAATGCAGGTTCTTATACCTGGATACCAAAAGAAAAGACACGCTTTCAAAATTAGGTAACACTAAAGTCTCAGGCTTCAAGGCACTTGTAATTTAAAATGAGGCAGCCTTACTAGTTTTTCATCGTCTTGGGGGTAGAGTTTTTTGTTTTGTTTTGTTTTGAGTTGGAGTCTCACTCCTTCTCCCAGGCTGGAGTGCCCTTGCATGCTCACGGCCACCCCAGTGTCAACCTGTTGGGCTCCGGCGACCCTTCCACCTCAGCCTTCCAAGTAGCCGGCACTACAGGTGCGTGCTACCATGCCTGGCTAATTTTTAAGCTGTTGTAGAGATGAGGTCTCGCCAAGTTGCCCGGACTGGTCTTGAACCCATGGGCTCAGGCAATCCACTCACCTCAGCCTCCCAAAGTGCTGGGATTACAGGCTGAGCTGCTGAGCCACCGAGCCCAGCCTAGAGCAACTCTTATAGAATCCTTCATGGGCCAATTCAGCTCTAAGTGAGAAGCCCTGCAGTGCCTTTCTGTGCGATCCCGGTCTACACCCCAGGATCCCAGCAGAGTTCAAGTGGACCCAGGGGCACTCTTCCACGGTGAGCCCACTTTTTTCTATTTCAATAAATCACACGTCCACAGGAACGCCTAGATGCTCCATGGCGCCTCTGGCCCTTTCAGGCCGACTCAGGACAGCTCTGAGCTATAATCAATTCCTGTGCCCAACACAGAACAGACTGTGAACCCAGAAATGATCCCTGGGAAAATGGAACGCCGGTGATGGTGTGTACCAAACAGCGCCATGTTTGATCACATGTCACAGGATAGAAAACAGCACCAGCAAAAGTGATATCACGGAGGAGCCACCCAGCAGAGATCCTCCCCCCACCCCCGAAGGATGTCTCCCTTGGCTGACCGGAACTGTTTCCACCTCACACCGGTCTCCATTCATCTCCAGAAGCTCCCAGCCCCGGGACAACGTCCCCTCCGCCCATGGAGCCAGCGGCTCCCTCTTCTGGAATCCCACGCATTTTGTGCCCACGCGGATGCCGGCGCCTGCCACGTCTGCAGCGCCCACCGAGCTCTGTCTCCCCCGCCAGAATGCTTCCTCTGGCCTGGCGGCCCACTGCCTGATGGCACCTGGAGAGGGCCGGCAGTGAAGAGCTCTGTGGGTGGGGTGGGGAGAGGGAGAGGGGAGGAAGGGGTGAGGGGAGAGGGAGGGCTGGAAGCCAGCAGGGTGGAGTCCTCCCTTGTTGAAGGTTTCCATGCTGGGAACTGAACTTGGGTGCCAGGGCTGCCACAGCAACTCACAGACGTGCTCAGGGAAGCAACAGAAATTTCTTCTTTTCCAGGTCTGGAGGCCAGAACTCCAAAAGCAAGGTCTTGGCTGGGCCGCACCCCCTCCAAAGGATCTAGACATCCTCCCCGGCCTCTTCCAGTTTCGGTGGCTTCTGGAGTCCCCTGGCTTGAGGTTAGGTAACTCCAGGCTCTGCCTCCATGTCCCACAGCCTTCTTTCCTGGGTGGGCCAATTCCCGCTCTCCTTCCTCTAACACGGACGCCCGTCTCCAGGGCCCCCCAAACCCATGATGCTCTCACCAACAGACAGAAACTTCATCGTCTCTGCAAAGACTCTGTTCCCAAATAGGGTCCCATTCACAGGTGCCCGGGGTAAGGACTCGCTCATTCAAGCTGGAGGGACATGACTCAACCCACGGCAGAAAGAAAACCCACGTGCTCGGCACCCCCCTCCCCTGAGCGTTCCAGGGAGAGACACTCTGTTCCAGGGCTTCCCATCCACGCTCACCCCCAGCACACAGGGGGCAAGAATGCAGCTGCCCACGGCCTGAGGCTGCCTCTGAGGGGACCTGGCTGCCCCAGGCCTGCCTCTTGGCCCTGAGCTGAGAAGATTGTGATTTCTGCAGTCCCGGGGACCCATTCCCAGCAGCTGTAGCCCACCACCCATGATCGGGAAGCACATCAGAGTCACAGAACTGGGGTCACCTCCTGCAGTCTCATCGTAGCTAGAGCTAGCCAAAGGCTCAAAAGTAACACTTCCACCCTGGGGTCCCCCTTATTATTTTATTTTATTTTTATTTTTTTGAGTCGGGGGTCTCACGGTCACAGTTCGTGCAGCCTCAGACTCCTGGGCTCAAATGATCCTTTTGCCTCAGCCTCCTGAATAGCGAGGACCACAGGCGTACACCACCACGCCCAGCTGGTTGTTTGATTTTTTTTTTTATTGGGGTAGAGATAAAGTCTTGCTGAGTTGCCCAAGCTGGTCTTGAACTCCTGGGCTCAAGCAATCCTCCCACCTCAGCCTCCCCAAATGCTGGCATGAGCCACCAGGCCTGACCCGGGAGTCCCGTTTTCTTCTTTATCTCCTTCTGCCTCCTCCTCTCCAGAAGTTCTTACCTTCCTGTTGTGGCCTCTGAGTGGCTAGAGGCGTGGCTTGCCAGCCTCACCTTTGAGAATTCCCAGGCAGGGTCGGGCGCTCCTTTTCGCTGTGAACTTTCTCCTGACAAGTGGCAAGGCCCTTACCTTCGCGGCTGCAAGTCGGGGTCAGGGTCAGGTCTGCAGTTCTCTGTCTTCTCTCTTTACTCCAGTGGGTTTCTAATTCTGTGCAGGGCACGCCTGAGACCACACAGAAGACTGAGATGATCTCGCCATGGTGTGTGTCTAGGGAGGATTACTCGGCCGCCTGGTGTTTTTTGGGTTTGGTTTGTTTTGTTTTGGTTTGGTTTGGTTGTGCCTGAGGTCTTGAGGAGAGAGGAAGGTATGATTTTTCTTCCTGGAGAGCATTCCTACCAGCCCCAGTGTGGGCTTCTGGAAAAGAACATTCCTAGATAGAATTCACTTCACATCTCTATTTTGTATTCTGACGGCGATCGGAGTATAATCTGTCCTTCCTGAAACACCCTAATCAAGTAACTCGGCCAAGTTCTTTCCTCAACAAACCTCGTGCAGCTTCCAGTTCTTTTTCCACAAGAAATACCAAATTAGCTGCTTTGTGGTTTGCCGGTGAGCCCTGAGACCTTTATTTCATTATTAGGCACTCTCTGGCCTACAGGGAGAACTGCCCAGAATACCTAAAACTGTCTATTGTTGAAGTTCACTTCATTTCATTTCTGTGCCTGCTTCCGCGGGTGATCTCGAACATGGGCTGTATATCAAAATGTGACCGGGGGTGGAGGAAGATCCATAAATAAGATGAGGATGTTGGCAAAAGAATCCAATTCGCTTAAAATGCCCACATTTCTTTCCCAATCTAATCATTCATTCTTTCATCTGAGCAAGGATGATGGTCGATGTCGGCTGATCTTAAAGATGACTGCTTAAGCATTCCGGGAATATACTCCTAAACATGCTACACGTGGCTCGACTTTCCGTGTTTGAGTAGGAAGACAATGTTTATAAAAGCAATTTTTGCAGAGGATATTCACTTCCAGAGCTGGGGAGGTCATTTCGGGGGGGGTAAGCGCGTCTGCCCTAGCTGGACTCACATCTCAGTGAGGACCCTGACAACCCTGGGAATTTGACAGGGCTCATTTGCAGCTTCAAAGACAGGAAGCATTTAAATTCACAGCCCCTGTAACAGTTGGATGGAAGGAGTTGTGGTGAGGCTGACATTCTGCCCCTTAACTCAGCTGTGAGCCAGAACACAAACGCTCACAGCGCCGGCGTTTCCAAGGGATGACTTTAGTGTTCTCAGCTGGATTAAGATGGGACATCTACATGCTTGTCCTATGCCCTGTGACCCCTCTGGGGTGACTACACATAATGTACCATCTGTAGGGGGACACTTCTGAGAGTGGAGGGGGCTCTGCTTTTAATAAGTTGCAGGAGGAAGAGGCATAAGCCAGGAGCATCCCAGGTCGAGTGGGACGTATGATCAATCCATCCAACCCCCACTTCTCTTCCCTCCCCCGGGCCCCCCTCACATCCCTGGACATTCATGCCCCCGGTGACCTTGTGGACAGTGATGGCTGTGGGGGCAGGGTGGGAGGATTTGGGCGGCAGCCATCGCCAGCACCTCCCGTTCACGTCACACGCAGAGGCTGCCGCTGGCCTGTGTGAGGCCTCACGGAGGGGACTGAGCAGAGCTCCCAGCAGGAATGCGTGTGGCCCCCACACGTACGTGGGAACTCTTCCTCCTCCTCGGCGCTCTCCGCCATTGCCGACACGACTCCCCGCCTCACTCCTACCAGCTCCCTCGACCTCTTTAAGTTATAGAACCCAGAAGGCCAGACTTGCGGTAGACAGCCGACACTTGATGACCCTTCTGGTTACCCAGCGCTCAGTCTCCATGACAGAAGTAGATTGGGAGGCGTAGACTTGGGAGAACCTTGGGTAAGCCGGCTGCTCCAACCGCTGGTCCTAAGGGAGATTGTGTCGGTCACAGATGAATCGATGTTGTGGGAACTTGTCCAGAGACGGAGCTTGCAAAACCTGTCTCGATAAATCGATTTGCATATGTGTCGACACGAGGGGCCAGAAACTCCTTATGTGAAACGCGCTCTTGCAGTTGGGGACTTATGAGGACTGACAGTCACGTTTGAGAACTTGCCACCGTGGGCTTCCATTGGCAGCAAGGTACACACAAACCGGTAAGGTTTCAGAACCTTGGCATGTCAGTGTCTCACAGCTGTGTTCGTGTAGATGTGTGGCAGGATTTTGCTGAGCGGCGTTCTTTATTGTTGTGTGTTTTTGTGTGCCATGCAAGAATGCTAGAGCTTGAATTAGAGCAACGAGCAAACATTAAATTTCTTGTTAAACTTGGCAAGTGTGGAAGTGAAAACAGAGACATGTTAGTCCAAGTCTGTGGGGATCATACCATGAAGAAAACGGCAGTGTACACATGGATTAAACATTTTTCTGAGGGGTGAGAAAGCGTCACTGTGAAGAAGAGGTCGGGATGGTCAGTAACGAACAGAATTGAAGAAAACATTGCAAAAATTTGTCAAAATTTTGTGTGTCAAAATCGTTGGCCAGGCTGGGTGCAATGGCTCAGCATATAATCCCAGCACTTTGGGAGGCCGAGGCAAGAGGATTGCCTGAGGCTGGGGGTTCGAGACCAGCCTGGGCGAGAGGATTGCCTGAGCGTGCCACTGCACTCCAGCCAAGATGACAGAGTGAGACTCCAACTAAAAAAAGAGAAAAAAAATTGTTAGCTGACTGTGAGAAGCATAGCAAACCAAATAAACATCAATAGAGAAACAGGAAAATCTTAACTGAAAAACCTGTCATGAGAAAGGTGTGTGCAAAAATGGTCCAGAAGGAGCTCACTGATGAACAAAAACAAAGGAGAATCAAAGTTTGCCAAGATCCTTTGGAGAGGCAAGATGATGTTTTGAGCCATGTTATCACTGGTGATGAAACATGGGTATACCAATACAACCCTAAAACAAAGCGTCAAAGTGCATAATGGAAATCAGCCAATTCTCCACCACCAAAAACGTTCCATGAGTCCAAAAATTATGTGGGGTTTTTTTGTTTGTTTGTTTGTTTGCTTAGTATCAAAGGGATTGAGATTGTTCGTTATGAATTTGTACCAAGTGGACAAAAAGTTAACCAAATTTACTATTTGGAAGTGTTGGAAAGGCTGCATGAAAAAGTTAGATGAAAACAATCTGAACTTTTTGCCAAGAACTCATGGCTTTTGCATCACAACAATGTACCAGCTCACACATCACTGTCTGTGAGAGAGTTTTTAGCCAAATACCAATAACCATACTGGAACACCCTCCCTACTTACATGATAGGATTCTCGATGACTTTTTTCTTTACCGGAAGATAAAGGAAATGTTGAAAGGAAGATATTTTGAAGACGTTCAGGACATCAAGGTGATACGACAACAGCTCTGATGGCCGTTCCAGAAAAGGAGTTCCAAAATGGCTGTGACGTGTGGACGAGGCGCTGGTGTCAGTGCACAGCTGACACTGGTGTCAGTGCACAGCTCCCGGGGGGGTACTTCGAAGGTGACCGTAGTGATATTCAGCAATGAGGTATGCCTCGTTGTTTTCTAGGATGAATTCATGAACTGAATTGTCGGACCCGGCATTCCCTCTTGTCTGCTGATGTGGGGCATCCTCTGTAGACCAACTGCATCTTCACTCTTCTCTAATACTTTGGTCGTCTGTCTCGTTCCACGTGGCTTCACAATCATTTTCAGTTGCACAGACTATCCGAGAGATGATTTAGGTAAGCAAGTTTTCCTACCTGCTATTTCTAGATCCCGGAAATCTGACTCTCATAACCACAGTATTATTCATAGATTGACACGCAGGCACATCAATGCTACACTGTCTCTGGTCATAGCCGACCGTCGCTCTCGTTTCTAACTATTTGGCCTTTAGAGAGTTCAAGGCTGCCATGTTCCCGAGGACTTCTCACTTGGTCTCTGGCCTCTAACCCTTCCTCTGGTTTACCAGGGACAGTCAATATTATGTCTTTCTGCCTTCATGAAGCCAACTGAGAGGAAAGCTATCACCGTTAGTTACTGTTGGAAAAGATCTGTAAGAGCCTTGTCTGGGTAGGATACACAAGACCTTGTAATCACTGGGTGCTCAGTATATTTGCTGAATTGAATTAATTTCCGTCCCAAAGTGTCCTTTGCAAAAAAATGTTCAGACATGTTTGCAACGTGTCCAGTGAAGAATCTCCTGTCACTTACCCCGGAGTAAGAGTGGCACATTTCATCATAGGAAGGTTTAGTTTATGGGCCACACTTACAAGGTATGTTGGACAGGATGCTCAGCCAGGGTTTCGGATGAGCCTGAGTTATATCCCGGTGGTACCAACCTCCGTGACCTTAAAAAACTCACTCCATGTCTCTGGGTCTGGTGTCCTCATTCACAAAACACCAACAGTAAGTCAAAAGCATTCTTTAATCTCTCAGGCCCTAGGTTCCATGATTTCACTTTCCTTAAGTGAAAAAATATATATATTGTTCATGTGAAACACTTAAAACATACAAAAAATTACAAAAAATACCATGACAACTATTTTCCATCCACCAATATTTAACACATCTCAACCTGTTGTCGTATTTCTCTGAAATCTTATCTTTAAAAAAATAAGAAATAAAACACAATTCATTTGAAGCTCTGTTTGAACACTTCTTTGAACCCCTTCTCCCCCATCTCCTAAGAACTTAACATTGTGCTAAGCTAGCATTTATTTCATCCTTGGTTTTAGACTTTCATAATATGGGCAGTTATTCAGAAACTACAATTAATGATTTGTGTGTATGCTTTAAAATTGTACATAAACGTCATGGCTTAAACTCTTCAATCCTTCTTTCTGCTCACTTTAACTTCTGAGAGGTTTCGAATCAACACTATTATTGAATCAGCCCGTTAACTATCTGTTGAGAATTTATCTCACATATCAAATCCCCAGCCCTATCCATCATTGTTAGTTTTCTCTGGGGAGTTCATTTTGATTTATATTGAACTCCATTTAACTCTTTGCTCTTCCAAATCACAATCTAAAAGTGCACATTCTTGAAAGCAGAAAGAAAAATTCCAGATTTTAAATATTAAATAAAAGTAGCAATGATAGAAAATGATACCATTCTGTAACGCCGTTTCTCTAAAGAATCCTAACAACCTCTAGTTCACTTTTCCTATGGAGAAACAGTTTCTACAAGATATAGAATAAAGAATGATGGTTTTATTTCACTTATAACCGGTGTCCTTTGGGAAGGCTGCAAGAAAGGCTTGCTAAACACTTGGATGGACTGGTAAATTTCTCATATTTATTCATCAACATTGCCTCTCTTACAAGGTCGGCACCAGGGAACTCCTGTCTTGTGGAGTGCTGTAGAAAAGACCAGCATGTAATAAAAATTCCGTGATAATTGTGATGAAACTCGCTGTTCGGGATATCAAGCACTGGGGAAAAAGAGGACTGCAACGAATCAAGGCAGATGTTAACCTTTATTTGGACTAAAATCACATGGCCTGTCATTATCAGACCGAAAGAAAATTAGAGTCAGCATTATTAAATCCCTCTCAGCTAAAAATGGGTGAGAATGATAATGACCACTTACTCTGGAACATCTCGTCCATATCAGAGCACAAAGCAATATTCCAACATCTGGTGGAAAATAGAACCCTGCATTTTATAAATATTGCCGCTATGGGGTAGTGAGATTCCAAGCTGTTCGACCAAACTCTGTAAGGCAATGAATGGTCAAGCCAGGATCTGAACTCTGATGGAGAGAATGATTATGAACCATTCAAAGAAGAGCTTGCGGTGAGGCAACAGAAAACATCTCTCAAGCGAATGAGCTACCGTGAGCCTGAAATAACGAGCAAATTAATTCCCCATTTGGGGAGCAACTGCCAGATTGGGAGCCGTCCACCTGGGGAAGTGGCCCTTCTCTAAGACCCCAAGAGACTGGACACGTGAGGAAACTCAGATTAGTAGCCAGTGGAGTGTGTCCGACGGAAGCCTCTAGTCGTGATGTTAAACGACGTGCCATCCTGCGTCTGAGACTCCAAAACAGAAATTCAACAAGAGAAGCTTCTTTGAAGACCTTTCTAGCTTACTAAGAGAGGATGATGAAATACCCAGGGAAATCAGAGGTGATGAAGGAAATTTCTTAAGCATGAAAAAAAACATCTTTACCCATGAGGCACTGGTTCTGATCCTCTGGAAAGTGACAAGGGGAAGTCCCACATCAAGTGCAGACCTTGGTGTAGCTCCCCCATGCTTTCCCCCATTCTTTGTTCATCACTCACACTGCACAGGACAAGCATTTCTTGTTTTATTGTTATTTATTTATTTTGAGATGGGATCCCACTTTTCACTGAGGCTGAACGCAGTGGTGCAATCATAGCTCACTATAACCTTGAACTCCTTAGTTCAAGTGAGCCTTCCACCTCAGCCTCCTAAGTAGCTAGGCCTTCAGGTGCACACCACCATGCCTGGTTAATTTTTTTTTTTTAATTTTTTTTGTAGAGACGGGTGTTTCATCATGTTGCCTCAGCTGGTTTTGAACTTCTGGCCTCCAGCGATTCTCCCACCTTGACCTCCCAAAGTGCTGGGATTACAGGTATGAACCCCTCCGTCTGGCCCAAAACAAGCATTTCATACTACTCTTAACTGCTGGGAAAACTAGCATTTAAAGTGTTTACCTATTATATTGACTAAATCCCTTTCTGCCATCACTACAATTATGTCTAACATTTATTGAAAAACTCTTCCTTATAAGACACTGTGATAAGCACTTTGCATGTATTTTCCCATAGTGTCATCATCCTAACCTGTAGAAAATAGTTTGGTGAAGGATGACTAGATAACCCAGTGCAAACTGACCCATGCAAAAACGGGGGTAAAACAAAAAGATAACATGAAAAAGCCAAGGTTGGCTTTAGGCACAGCCTGATACAGAGCTCAGGGTGAGGACCCAGCCTCCTCCCTTCTCATGCCTGGCTCCTCTTCTCTGGGTCAGCTCTGTCTTGCCTCGGTTTCCAAGATGGTGGCCAATGGCCGGGCACGGTGTCTCAAGCCTGTAATCTGAGCACTTTGGGGGCCAAGGTGAGAGGATTGCCTGAACCCAGGGGTTCAAGATCAACCTGTCAACTTGACGAGACCTTGTCTCTACACTAAGTCAAAAAATTAGCCAGGCATGGTGGCACAAGCGTGTAGTTCCAGCTACTTGGAAGGCTGAGGCGGAAGGATGGCCGGAGCCCAGCTGGTCGAGGTTGTGGTGACTGTAAGCATGCCACTGCCCTCCAGCCTGGGTGACAGAGTGAGACTCCGACTCAAAAAAAAATTAAAAAATAGAAAAAATAAATAAAAATTTAAAGAGCCAGGCATGGTGGCTCAAGCCTGTAATCCCAGAACTTTGGGAGGCCAAGGTGAAAGGATTTCCTAAGTCCAGGGTTCGAGACCAGCCTGGGCAACTTGGTGAGATCTTGTCTCTACAATAAATCAAAAAAATGAGCCGGGCATGGTGGTTCGTGCCTGTAGTTCCTGCTGCTTGGAAGACTGAGGCAGAAGGATTGCCTGAGCCCAGCAGGTGGCGGCTGCGGTGGTCATGAGTATGCCACAGCACTCCAGCCTGGGTGACAGAATGAGACTCCCATTTAAAAAAAAAAGATGGTGGCCAATAGCGCTGACCTCCTTCCCTGTCACACTCAGGTCAGGTAAAGGAAACCAGTCTGCCACAATCCCAGCATTCCCAGCCAGAACCCGGTTCTGAGCGGGTCACACCCGGGCCCAGGGCCCATGCTGCCACTCGGAGTGGCAAAGCGAGTTCCGCCTGAGAACCTGGGCTGAGCACAGAGGAAAGGATCGTTCCCAGAGGGAAATTCCAGAAGGGTAAGAGGAGGCTGGGAAAGCACCTGGTACAAGATGTACACGACAGGACAGAAATGCTGGAAATACTCTGCACGAAAGAAGCAGTGCGATCCCAAAATGTGCGGGGAAATGAACACGGCTGCTGCATGAGGAGCTGGGGTCCCCGCCATCGGCAGGCTGTGAGTGGTGGACAGACAGGCCCCACCCCGAACACAGCAGGCCTGAGGGCAGACGTGGGCGTGTACGAGGGTGCAAGCCCGTTCTAGAAAAAGCGCTGCATGCCTCCTTGCCGAATATCATTATGGTCACCTTCGAAGTCCTCCCCGGGGAAGCCACGCGCCACTGCCAGCGCCTAGTCCACCCGTCAGAGCAGTTTTGGAACTCTTTTTCTGGAATGGCCCTCAGAACTGTCTTCGTACGATCCTCGATGCCCCGAATGTCATCAAACGTCTTCCTTTCAGCATCTCCCTCATCTTTGGGCAAAGAGAAAAGTCACTGGGGACCAGATCAGGTGAGTAGGGAGGGTGTTCCAATACAGTGATTTGTACAGTGCTGCCAACATAAGCGCATGGTCGCAAGTTCATGAACTTATGACGGCCGTTCCAGAAAAAGAGTTCCAAAATCGCTTTGATGGGTGGAGTAGGCACTGGCATCGGTGCATAGCCAAAGGGAGTGCTTCAAAGGTAACCGTAGTGATATTCAGCCATGAGGTGAACATCCCTGCTAGGATGGTGTGCAAACCTAATTGTCAGACCTCATACCTGAGGCTCAGTAGGCAAGAGAGTCATTTTTTAGACCTGGAGAAATAAGATGCAAAGTCACTGAGAGGAAACGGGCTTTCTGGAATACCGAGATGCAGAGGTGCGGTTCATGAATGTGTTTAATGCCCCGTCCCTGAAGTCTTGGCCTTATTGACTCTGGGTTTGACTTAAGAAGGAGAATTTAGAGATGTTCATCAGCATTCCCCTCAATGGATGCCCATAGACTGTGAGTGTGACTTCTTCTGACATCTTGATATAACCCTTGAGATGGAAAGCGAAGGTTTTTAGCAAGGACTGTGCTTTCATGATCTAGAAAGAACTAGACTGGACTGTGGGCCACTCCAAGCCCCCAGGACAGATCTCAGGGGCCAAGAGAAGCTACACCCAGATTTGCTCTACATTCTTTCCCCACATTGCTTTGCTGAGTCCCGTAAGATTTGGCGTCTTGGACTGTTGAAGAACGAATAGAACCTTATTCTGAGGCATGGCAGGCAGTCTGTGACAAGGCCTTTCTCACCAACCTATACCCCAACTGCAGCATCACAGCAGGCCAATGTGGGAGTAGCTCAAAGACCCTCCTAGGACCATGGTCAGACTTCAGAAGGGGTGTCAAGAGGTCGAAGAGAAATATGAGTCAAAAAATACCCGGAGACAGACCGGGTGATCCTTCCCAGGAGTCTTTGCACTCTGGAGGGGTGACCTCAGGGAGAGACATGTCCATGGAGTTATTACCTTATGTCCTGTAGGTCACCCTTGTGGATAATTTTTAAAGGCCTTTCTCAGGGTCAGAGTCACAGGGCACAATCATCTGGCTTCTCCTAAGTACGCCAGTCATGGCACCAGGGATGCTGGCAGACCTCCGGAGGTAGGGGAGGGTTAGGAGTCAGGCGGGCCTCTTCACCTCCATCACAGGACCCCAGCGTGAAGGAGCGACCACCACGAAATGGAGGCTGGCACTTCTGGAGGCTGGCAGGGGGAAGCAGGAAGCTGAGAAGGACTGTAACTCTTGCTGACTTTGCCACGGCCACGGACGGTGACAACGCAAGGAGGGCTTGGCCAGGCGTGGTGGCTCCTGCCTGGAATCCCAGCGCTGGGGGAGGCTGAGGCAGGAGGGTTGCTTGAGCCCAGAAGTTCAGGACTGGCCTGGGCAATAGAGCGAGACCCCGTCTCTTACGAAACATAATCACAAAATTAAATTTAAATTTAAAAAGCAAGGGGAGGTATTAAGTAGATTTTATATACCTTCTTTACTGATCTTTCCAAAATGGGGGGGCGTGGTCAAAGAGAACACGAGTTCTGATTTTAAAATTCTTAACTGTGAGTAATTCTGTTTCTAAAAGCGTATACCAAAATAGTTCCCTGACAGGCAGATCTGATCTTGAGACAGATTTAGACAAACATCCTAGAAGTAACTGGGTTAAATTTTTGTTCTGAAGTTTTATGTTTTTCTTGAGTAAGAACTTAGCATTTTTATTAGTAAAAAGATAAGCCCTGGCTTTTTGAAACTTCCACTTGAAACAGGTATGCATATGCAGTGAAGTACTTGAGTGTCTGTGCTCAAGGTAGGAAAAATAAAAGAGTATATAGCACCGTTTTCAGGACATTCATGACCTCCAAGAACTCTGAATTAAAATGGTCTCAAGACAATTCAGCTAAAGCATTAAGTATCTGACTTCTGTGCTTTTGACATGACTTTGTTTGGGGCACAAATGATCTTGTTGGATCACAGCCCAGAGAGATAAGGAGAAGCCTGGCAATGCTCCCGGCTTCTCCAAAGCTGGAAATCTTAGGAAAATAAGTGTTTTCTCCTTTCGTTTGGGTCAGCTTAGGATCTTGGCTTGAGGCCACAGTTTCTCTGTATCTGAGCTAAGGAGGCTGATTCAACAGCTGTACCTCCCTCCTTTCTTCAGTAAATTGCAGGGAAATGCTGTGGAAGATGAATATTGCAGAAGTCAGGGAGAAGGTGAAATGGGTGGCATTAGTCAGAGGGTGCAGGACTGAGTTTGGGAAAAGAAAAATATCAGGGACTTTATTAGAAAACGTGTCTCTACCGGGTACAGTGGCTCACTCCTGTAATCCCAGCACTTTGAGAGGCCGAGGCAGGAGGATCACTTGAGCCCAGGAGTTTGAGACCAGCCTAGGCAACATGATGAGACCTCGTTTCTAAGGGAGGAGAGGGGAGGGGGGCGGGAGAGAGAAAGAAAAATGAAAAAATCCACCCGGGCATGGTGGTGCATGCCTGTAGTCCCAGCTACCAGGGAGGCTGAGGAAGAAGGATTGCCTGAACACAGGAGGTTGTGGCTGCAGTGAGCTGTGATCATGCCATTGCACTCCAGCCTGGATGACAGAGTAAGACACCACCAAAAAAAAATAAAATAAAATATGTCTCTTCTGGAGGTAATGAACAAAGGGACTTGAGAAAGAGGAACTGGACAGAGCCCATCAGAGGTTGTGCACCTTGCTTGGGGCCCTAGTGCTGGACACAGAGCCAGGCAGACAGAGCCAGAGGCAGAAGAGAAGAAGAACCAAGCCCCCACATCCACTTGACCTCCCCGAGGCAGCCCTTGCCCAGCCCAGACCCACCCAAGCCAAATGAGGTGGGCCGTGAGATGGGGAAGCAGTCCCTCGAGACTTCACCAGAAGAAGGAAGAGAAGAGAAAGAACTCGCCAGCTTTCAGAGGACAGGAGAGGGGAGAAAGTTTCATGCGTCAGCAGCGCCCCTGTCGGCGCTGCAGGAGCTGAGGCCCCGGCCAGACCCCACACTCCAGAGGGCCCAGGGTCCTGGTTCACCTGTGACTGTCACCAGCATGTGCAAGAAAACACAAACACGTCACTAGTCACCCAGGAGCAGGGGGTGCTCTGTAGCCAAACAGATTTGGAATCACGTCCTGTGACCAAAGGATTCAAGCACCCACACACACAAAAAGAACATGCTTGAAGCCAGCAGGTGGCCTGCTCCAGGACCCTGGGGTGCTGAGAGCAGACTCTGTTCAGGAATCTCAGGGCCCTGACTTGGTGTTCTCGAAGCCAATGGCCTTAAACCAAAAGGCGTGGTTGATGGAGTGAAGCCTTCTGAGGTCTGTGCACAGCAAGAACTGGGGAGACCTGGGCGCGTGGACGTGTCACCAGCAGCCGCGTGCCCCATAAGGAGATCTGGAGGCCCCAAAAGCCACCCAGATTTCCCCCTAACCTGAGTGTTCACCTCGCATTTCGTGCAACTTTGTACTCTTGGCTAATGAAATCAAGAGCTTCATGTAACCTCACTGTGCAGGTGGGTATGCTCTTTACAGACCTATAAAACACTTGACAAATTACATACCTTATGTTGAAAGCACGTTTACCTCAATAGAACAGACACGAACATTGAAACTTGTTTCTGGGGCAAGAAGTCAGAAACCCCTGGCCGTGATGCTCATCTATTTCAGTGCGAGGCTGTTCACCGTTGCTCAGGGGTGTCTCGTTCTTTGACTAAAAAGTGAGGTTCCACTTACAAATATTTTCCCCTCATATCTTACCGGAAGCTGCGAGATGTCACTAGAAGGCATTTCTGATCTCCGATGAAAGGTACTCATTAAGTATAATTGTTGTCATTACCTGACTTCTATTTTTACTTTCCCCACTTTTAAATACATTGGTGGCTTGACGTGGTCCACCACAGCTCCGGCGCTGGCGTTTTTATCTCCTTTCCCACACACCACAGGGCCTGTCCCGGGCTGGGCAGTGGGTATTTCAAAGCCCTGGGACCCTGGGCATGGGCTCACGGAGCCCTGCTCCGGTGGGTGGCATTCTCTGGCAAGCATAACATTTCATTCCCAAAGAAATGCGCCGAGAGTTGGCTTGCTGTGGGTACAATTAGTCACTTTCTCAGAATGAGGAGCAAAGGGCTAATTGCTCTGCAAGTGGACAATTGCTGCTGTAATTATTAGCCTCTGTAATTTTTCATCCACACATAATTGCACACGCGGACGTGGTGCGGTTGGGCCGTCTTCTTGCAATTCCATCCTTGACGCGTCTCATTGTTGTGTTCAGGCTTTTTCCACTTTTTGTCGGTCACGGTTGTGCTTTTCCATGAATCTTTGGGTTTTTTTCCCCTATAAAATATAAATGCAAAAGCAGTGTTTAAAAGTTTCCCAGAACAATTTAAACACCGAATCAGCCTTCTAGTTCTTTGGGTGGTGTTAAGTGTAGCTTGAGTGTTTACAAAGGCGAGTTTCTGGCTGATGCGGAATCATAGAAGACAGTGAAGGGAGAAGCGTCCCCTCAGCTGCCAGCATCTGCTCTGGCCTGTGAGCCGCGCTCTTCTCAAAGTCACCAAGAACAGGACTTGCGCAGTCGCTCAGGGCAACTTCATTTCAGGACTTTGCCTCTAACTTTAACCTGTCCCACCAGGGAATGTTCCCAGGCCCTCTGAGGACTTCGAGGAGCATCGTGGCGGCAGTGAGTTGGTTTTTAGATTCTCAGGACATGCTGGAACCAAATTTGTTACACCCAGGTTGTAGCCAGAAGCCTTCTTGAGAGGCAAACTCATTCGTTGTAGGTTTACTCGTGAAGTTTTATGTACGATGGTTTCTGAAGCAGCTGATGTTTCTCACCAGGCATCTGGCCAGAATTCACCCAGCCTCATCTCACCTACAGCTCCAGACCTTCAGCTCGCGGCAGAAACGCATCTGGGGAACAGGGGAAGTCACAGAGGAGACTCACCTCCTTCCAATCTGCTGTTTGAGGACTCCTTGTACCCAGGGCACCCCCTGTGCCCGGAGCTAGGTTGGGACTCCCCGACAAACAGGTCTGCCCAAGCCCACGGCATGCAACAGTGCTGCAGGCTTCTCTCCAGATGAAAACTCTGACGCTCCAGAAGATTCTTTTCTTTTGCGAACTCTCATAATGCAAGAAGTCATTGATCATGCCGGGAAAGACAAAATTGATTTCAGGGATTTGGGGAAAATCATGCCATTAGGTAGCCCTTTGAATTTTTTTTTCCTTGTTCTTTCCCTGGGTCCAAACGAAGGTGAAACTCACTGAAAGACCTAACAGGCACCTGCCGAAGTCGAGAAATAGGCTCCAGCTCAATCCTTTGCTCATTGAAGCGTGTCTGTGCGTAGACAGCACACGTGCACCCACATGCCTGTGGATCCTTCCGGCAGCCTCAAAACGTCATTCAGCCTCTCCTTCCCTCATGCGTCCTGAGAGCTGTGACCTGCACCCCCATCTAAGACGCTAACAGCCGCTGCTGAGACCAGGCATGGCGTTTCCGGCGCCAGAATTTCCCTCTTTCTCTGCTCAAAGCAAATAGCATCCTGAATGCGCCTCGCTGGCTTTTGTGACGCTGCCTTTGCCAGTCGACCTCAATGCAAGCCCAAGTGCTCCAGCAGATGAATTAGAGGGGTGGTGATCTGAAGAGCCTTATTTTTGTTCCTAATGTTCACCCCAAAAGGAAATGTGCTCCTTGCTAATAACAGAGGATGTGACCGAAAGCATCGAGGATGCTCATCTGTCCCTAGTTCGTTCGCCAAGGCTGATAGTTCCCATAGCTCTTTTAGAAAGGCTGGAACGACGAACCCCTTTGGCGGTTGCCCTGCCCAGCGCCAAGGTCTGGCAGTTTTGGCTTAGGAAGTTCAGCCGAAGACCACTCCTCCTCCCCTGGCCAGAAACCAAGTTCATGGGTAAGGCTGATAGAAGTGCAACGTTTACCGAGCTCGGTGCCAGCCACCATCCTAGCACTTCGCGTGTGTCAACTCAGTCAATCCTCAGAACGACCGTCTAAGGTAGGTCCCATTGGGATCCCCATTCTACGGTTGTAAAAACGGAGACCCAGAGGTGTTAAGTGACCCGTCCAAGATCACACAGCTGGTAAGTGATGTTAACCTACAGACCCTGCGCTCTAAGGATGCCACTATGTGATGCAGCCTCTGTGGGGTTGATCTTTTGAGTTTTAAGACATCGTGGATGAGGCCGGGTGCAGCGGCTCGTTGCCTGTAATCCCAGCACTTTGGGAGGCTGAGGCGGGAGCATTGCTTGAGCCCAGGCATTTGAGACCAGCATGGGCAACACGGTGAGACCTCATCTCTACAAAAAGGAAGAAAAATTAGCCAGGTATGCTGGCATGTGCCTATAGTCCTAGCTACTCAGGAGGCTGAGACAGGGGGACCACTTGAACCCCGGAGGTTGAAGATGCCATGATTGTGCCACTACCCTCCAGTCTGGGCAACAGAATAAGACCCTGACTCCAAAAAAAAAAAAAAGTGTCGTGCACCGACCCAATGCTCTTCAAGTCCACGAACACCGGGGACCAGCCGTCCCCTTCCCCCATTCCTTCTTGAAACCAGGTTCCCCTTAAGGCTCTTGTCATTTGGTTCATGTGTGACTTGGCTGGATTTCTGACTTCCCAATCAGATATGCTAAAAAAAAGTGTTGGGCCCTGGTCCAATGCAGGTTCTTTCAGACTCACTTAGAAGTCTCCGAATAACTTTCCAATATGGCACATGTACTAGACAGACAAGTTCATTGTCAGACTTATGTCTAAAGAAATAACAAGCAACACACAAAAGCCAGTCACATCCACTCTACAGCCATCAGGCATTTGTCAGTGACTGTCATCCACCCTTACTGCTCACTGCTAATTGTCCATGAGCGGCACAATGGCAGGAAACAAGGCATTTGCAGACGGCCCTTGTGGCCATGCCCGGCTTCAGTCTTCTTAATTTGATCCATTTCCAAGTGCCCTCTGATAATGACTTTTTGTTGATCTGTATATACATATCTTTATTATTTTAAAATAAGTTTTCAGAAGCTATTAGCCCTTGCAATACCTAGCTGGCCACTCGTTTGCTGAGATTTTTGTCTGACTTTTAAACGAAAGCTAATTTTTTTCTTTTTAACTTTTATGCCCTGATTTTTAATAGCTTTGGTTTTTTTCCTTTTAACTTTTACCCTGATAAAACTCTTACGCCCTGATTTTTAATCACTTCAGCAAGTTCTCTATAGGCAAGGAGCTGAAAAACAGAAACTGGCACCCAACAGGATTCTATAATAGAGTAATGCTTCCCTTGTGTAAAACAAAAAGTCACAGGCAACTTTTGTCTACACCAGACTTGATCAACTGGAGCCCAGGAAAAACGCACGTTTCCTGGGTGTGTGCTCAGGCTGAAATCCTTTTCCTCCTCGGGACGCTGAGAAACCCACCCCTGGGCTGTGTGTGCCCACCCAGCCCGCCCACACCTTCCTCGAGACCTGACCGAGAGGAGAGAAGCCTCGGAAGGCCAGCTCTCTCATCGAGGGAAGAACAGCATTTCTCTGGGTTGGATGAACAGCGGTTTGTAACTTCTTAATAGTGTGTTGGCTTCGTCACCATGTTCAGGCCGCAGAACGCCTTCTTCCACTCCAGAAGCTTGCGAGCGAAATGTCAGGCAGCTCCCTGGTTCCCCAGCCTGTGGCCTTCCGAGACTTCTTCCCATAACCAGTGCCGTGTCTCTTCAGAGTCGTTAACAAAGGGGAAACCGGCAATCTGCCTTGAGCTACACCTCCATGAGATTCCAGCTAAAAATAAAAAAAGAAGAATGCAGCATTTGGCCAACGGCCCAGGCCGCGGCTTCCCCTGCCGGGGGAGTTTCCAACAGGTGCTGGGGCTCTCGGAGGGCCTCGGGCTGGGATTTGCAGCAGCAAACCCTGCTCCCATCCTGCCCTTGGCTTCCTTCTGGGTCCTGAAATGATTGCGTTTAGCAAGAGACCTGCGGATCACGGAAGATTGTTTTTTCTCCACTTCAAGCAAAGGCAAGCGCAAGGCCCGGGTTTATCAAAAAGGCAATTTCCAGCAGTGCTTTAATTAAGTGTTAACCTTTCTGTGAGGAATTATAAATTGCATTAGAACATAAACGTCAACTGACGACATTTGAGACCTGAGCTGAACTTACGTAATGTTCCCAGTAATAAGCGTGTCTATTTAAGATGTCAGCTAAAAGTTCAAAACCTTGATTTGTGGGCGCCACCAAAGAGAACGGATAGAGCCCACACGCTGGGGTCTTCAGGGAGAATTTCCAGGTGACAGATTTTGACCAGAATTGAAGTTTACTTTTGGTCTAAAGATCAGCTTTCTTTCTTTCTTTCTTTCCCTGGGCCTCTCCAGCGCTCGGGAAAATCTTAATAATACCGCACGTGTGTCCGAGTCGGCCTCGGTCAATTTCCCAGCCAGGGTCTATCCTGCTCTTCCCTTCCAAACAAGCTGATAGCCCCTGACTGACGTCCCTTCGCCCCGGATTGGTGATCTTGCTGGTTCTAATCTCCCAAATTCCTTTCAAGCCGCTTACTGGCAAGAAATGGCTTTCCCTTCCGTCTCGCTGACAGGTATCACGAGCTGCACATTACTTTGTCAGCTCTGAAGTCGGGGCATCGATAACTTCCACGAGGGCAAAGTTGATAATAATCTCTTGGGGTAAGATTGTCTCTTAGAAAATTAGAGACATGTGGGTCTCTCCTCGCTGTCAGGAGCATCACTCAAGGCCGCGCGACCCGTTCTGACAGCCCACGGGGGCAGGGCACGGCGTGCGAAGATGTGCGTGCTTGTCTCCCGGCCAGCCTGTCCCCCTCCTCTTCGTCCCAGGCCACAGCGTCCCCCCGCCCCCGAGCGCCTTGGCCGCACCCTTGACCTGAGCAGGCACGGCAGCCCCAGGAGCGAGCGGCTCTCAAGGCCGCTCTGAACTCTTGGGCTCTGAGGAATAAATCATTCACCCCGCGCTGGTACCGTCTCTTTTTGACAGAGGCTTCTGCATCGGGGCCTTGAGAAAAACCATGCTGATTGTTTCGTTAATCCACAGGCAGCAGGGAGGAGGACAACGGAGGGGTGACAAGGCCCCAGCGTGGATCCGGAATATAATTTCACGCTGTTATCACAGCCCACGTCAGAAATTACTTTAACAAAAGGAGCTAAGCGGATTTACTGGGTCTCTGAACCGACCATGCTGGAAGCGGCCCTCTGGTCCAGGCTAAGGCCCGGGCAGAACCAGACCCAGGCCGGTCGAGAGAGAGATGCTTGGCCTTCGAGATGTTCAACTAGTGGCTACTTCTGGATACTTTTACCCGTCCAGGGAGGAGTCTCTTTCCTTTGGTCAAAAGGAATCTCTTTCCTCTCGCTGCAACTGACACCTTTTTCTCGGGTGTTTCCCCTTCCCCTGCCCTCCCTCAGCCACTGCTGAGGCTGCAGATCGGGTGTCCTGGGCCTGTCCGGTCTCCCACCACCGGCTCCACAGGTGTTCGGGAAGCAGCCCTCAGTGACGTGGCTCCATGTGTCCAAGTGACCTACAGATCGTTCAGGTGCAGGTCCTGCCCTTCAGGAACTCACAGACTGACATTCAAGATTCCATGAGTTTACAAAGACCCAGGAACAGACATAGCAAAGCCTTGCAACAGTTCTCTGTGTCACGCTCAATAAAAGTCCACTTGGCTGGGCTCGGCGGCTCAGCCTGTCATCCCACGCCTTTGGGAGGCTGAGGTGAGTGGATGGCCTGAGCCCGCGGGTTCGAGACCCGCCTGGGCAACTTGGCGAGACCTCGTCTCTCCAATAAATCAAAAATGAGCCGGGCGTGGTAGCGCGCGCCTGTAGTTCCAGCTACTCGGAAGGCTGAGGCGGAAGGCTCGCCGGAGCCCAGCGGGTCGAGGCTGCGGTGGCCGGGAGCGGCCCCTGCACTCCAGTCTGGGCGACGGAGTAAGACTCCGACTCAAAAAAAAAAAAAAAGTCCACTTGATGGTCCTCAAGGCCTGTGTTTCTCCCCCACCACACACACACAACTATGACACCTTTAACTGTCTCTCCTGGTCCTCCTTGCCTGCCTGGCTTCAGCCACGTGCAAGAGGCTTTCAGGATGGCTCCCACCTCTGGCTGTTCCCTTCTGGACCTCTCCCCCTCCAGGGGTCCGCAGGGTTCACCCCTCCACCCTTTCCACCGAGGCCCAGCCTGACCACCCTATATCCATGGCACCCTCACCCCACCCCACCCCATACTCCTGACACCTTTACCCTGCTCTATGAACTTTCTCTATCTTAACTACTTTCTACACACTGTGATGATTAATGTTATGTCTCGACTAGGTTGGACCACGAGACGCCAAGATATTTGGCTAAACATTATTCTGGGTACATCTGGAAGAGTATTTCTGGATGGAATTAACATGTGGGCTGGTGATTCACACCTGTAATCCCAGACTTTGGGAGGCTGAGGCGAGAGGTTTGCCTGAGCCCAAGAGTTCGAGACCAGCCTGGCCAACATAGCAAGACCTCATCTCCGCAAAAAAAAAATTAAAAGCGTAGCAGATCATGGTGGCTCATGCCTGTAATCCCAGCTACTTAGGAGGCTGAGGCAGAAGGATTGCCTGAGCCCAGATGGTCGAGGCTGCCGTGGCCATGAGCGTTGAAAGGATGGACTGAAAGCGGTAAGCCATATTGTTTTGTTCCTAAATCTTGATACACGAGTAAGAAAGTAAAAGCTGTGTCCTGGAGGAATGCATACTTTAGACAAAGATTAACCTTGCTGACTTTGTCTTTTCGGAAACCCGGGTCCCTAAAACGTGACCCTTATCTGCCCGTTGTAATCATAAAGCAGACTCCCTTGAGGTCTTCCTTGAGGTCTACGGATCATCCATCTGGCGAGAAATCTATGCTTCTGGCCTTGATGTATTGTTAATAAGTTTCCTGTGTCTGGTCTCGAGTCCACCACCTGGCGTCATGAGATACGGGGGCCTGGTGATGCCAAGACACAAGACTTGTGATTTCTGTTTTCTACATCAAAAGTGCAACTTTAAACAATCTCCTTGACCCAAACTCCTCTCCAAAAGCTTTAAATATACCCAGATCCCCAGGCTTCACTGCCACACTCATCTTAGAGTGCTGGCCCTCTTCCTGTCTGTGGGAAGTGATCTTTTCTTAAATAAATCTCATCTTTCTTCATCTCTTGGTGTGTTCCAAACCTTTGTGTTACTCGGATCTCTGGTTACCAGCGCGCACCTCCAGCATGCCGGCTCCAGTGGTGCCATGCCCCCTCTGCACCCTCCGGACCCTCCATGCCTAACAAGTGTGACACTGCACTCCAGCCCAGATGACAGAGTGAGATTCCATCCCCCAAAAAAAGTGTGTGCACAGAGTGTGTAAAGCAGACTGTCCTCCCCAGTGCAGGTGGGCCTCACCCAATCCATTTGAGGCCCAAAGAGAACAAAAGGCGGGCCCAGAGGAATGTGCTCTCTCTGCCTAACTGTTCAAGCTGGGATATCAGTCTCCCCCTGCGCTTGAACCAGAACATACACCGTCAGCTGCCTTGGTTCTTAGGCCTTTGGACTCAGACTACACCACCCCACTGGCTCCACTGGGTCGCCAGCTTGCAGACGGCAGGTCATGGGACTTCTCAGCCTCCATACTCATGGGAGCCAACCCCTCACAATAAATCTATTTATTTGTTTATTTACTTATTTATTTATTTGAGTCTGTGTCTCACTCTGGTGCCCAGACGGGAGTGCAGTGACATGCTCTTGGCTATCGCAGCCTCAACCTGCTGGATTCAGGCAATCCTTCCACCTCAGCCTCCTGAGGAGCTGGGACTACAGGCATGTGCCACCATTCCTGGCTATTTAAAAAAAATTTTTGTAGAGCTGAGGTCTTGCTATGTTGCTCAGGCTGGTCTTGAAAACTTGGGCTCAAGCAATCCTCCTGCGTCAACCTCCCCAAGTACTGTGATTACAGGCATGAGCCACTGCATCTGGCCTCTTTACATATATATATGTAAAATGTAAATGGACTCTTACACCTATTCAGGATTTTTTATATATATATATATATATCTTATCTATTTTATATATATCTTATCTATTATAGATATACTCTATTATATACAGATATAATAGATAAGATATATCTATAATAGATAAGATATATATAAAATAAATGAGATATTTACATATAAAATAGATAAGAGATATACATATATATAATAGATCCGTATGTATATATATCTTATTGGTTCTATTTCTCTGGGGAACCCTGACTAATACATAGACCATGTAATTTCCTCAGGCATTGTGTTTATTCATAGTCAGTTCTCTTTCCCAGCAAGAAGATAAGCCATGAGGACAGAAATTATGGTTTGTTTCGTTCACATCTATATTTCTAGCACCTAGCATGGTGGCACATAGTATGGCCAGAGGCGGCGGCTCATGCCTGTCATCTCAGCACTTTGGGAGGCAGACGTGAGAGGATTGCCTGAGCCCACGGGTTCAAGACCAGCCTGAGCAACATGGTGAGACCTAGTCTCTACAATAAATCAAAAAATGAGCCGGGCGCGATGGCGCGCACCTGTAGTTCCAGCTCCTTGGAAGGCTGAGGCGGAAGGACCGCCGGAGCCCAGCAGGCGAGGCTGCGGATAAAGCTCACACCCCGCCAGCCCGGGAGCCGAAGCTCTTCCGCGTCCCTCGCCCACTCGGAGCTGGCCACACACTCCCCCGTCCAGCAGAGGGGCCCTGTCTCCGCCCCCGGCTGGGTCCTGGCCTCCTCCACGTCGCCTCTTCCCCACGCCGCTCCTTCACCCGCAGGCTCTTCTCCCCGCCCCCCGCTGTCGGGGCCTGTCCGACTTCCACGCCGCACCCAGCTCAAGCGCCACGGCTTCTCGAAGCCCTTCTCGGTCACCCCGCCCCGTCACGTCACCCCCACTTCCGCCAGGGCCCTTCTTCTGTCCCTCCCCATCTCCCTGGGCACATCCTCCCAGCTCTCCCCCCACCAGGCTCTGTCCTTTGCCCCCCTGCCTGGGGAGGGTGCTCACCTTTCCATCTGAGGGCCTGGCCCTGTCGACAATACCCGAATGTTTGCTGAATAAATGAGTGGAGGAATAAAAGAAGGGAAGGAGGGACAAAAGACGATGGTGGATGAATGGAAGGCGAGATGAATGGGTGGGAGAGAGGGAGCCTGGGTGGAAGGAAGGCAGGATTCGCGGAGGAACGGGTGGGAGAAAAGAAGGCTAAGGTGGATGCCTGGAAGGAAGGAAGAATGGGCCGGAGGATGGAGGGAGGGATGGGGAGGCCTGGATGGCCGGAAGAAGGGATGACGGACGGACGCTGCATGGAGGACGGAGAGCAGGATGGGCGGGGAGATGGAAGGAAGGAAGGAGGAAGGGGGGGGAAAGAAACACAGAAGAGAGGAAGGAAAGACGGGAGGCAGGGGGAGGGGACGGGGGCCTGCCACCCTCTCCACGGCCTCTGTGGCTCCAGCTCGGGGGGTGTTCTCGCCTCCCGACCCTCCTGCGACACTGGCCCTTCCCGCAGGCCCCAGCCCTCCCCAGGGCTCGGGGGGACAGCGTGACCTCCACCCGCCCTCCTGTGGTCCTCAGCCTCTTCTTGCCCAGACCCTCTCTCTCGAGGCATCTTCGCCCCCTCCCCAGAGCGCCGCCCCTCCTCAGTCCCTGTAACGCCCCCCTGGCCCCAGCCCCCACGGGTCGGGGCCTCTCGGAAGAGTTTGGAGCCCGCCGTCCCTCCACCTGAGGCCCCTCTCCGCCACCTCCCCGGGCTCTCGCCTGCCCGCTTTCCGGGGCCTGGACGCTCTTCGTGACTGTCACTGGCCCCCACTGGGAGGCCTTCTCTCCCCCCTCCTCCCTCGGGCGGGGCCCAGACGATGCGCCTCAGCTGGGCGGCCTGGGTTGAAACCCAGCCGTCGGCCCCTAACTGGGCGATCCTCGACGGCTCTCCCCTGTCTCTGTCTCAGTTGCCACATCTGTGCCATGGGGTCACGGTGGGGCCCTCATGACAGCCACCCGGGCGCTCAGAGCCTCGCCCTGTGCAAGAAGAGCCCGGCGGGTGCGCAGTGATCACAGCCCATCCTGTTTTTCACAAACATGTTACCTCTAAATCCACCCACCGGTGCCATTTTTTTTGCATTCTCTCTTCCCAGCATGCGTCGGCTTTTTCTGCTTCTTTTAGTTGAGGCAAAACGGGGGGTGGGGAGTCTCTCTGAGCTCGCGAGCTGGGGAGAACAGGGGAGAGGCTGGGCCAGCCCCGCCAGGCCCTCCCCGCAGCCTCGCCGGCCGGTCAGCTCGAGTCCCCTCTTGGGCCGCCCAGCTCCCTCCTGAGACGACGGCCCGGCCTGCCCTGGCCTGCCCTGGCCTCGGACTCTTCGGTGACGTCTTCACGCCTTCAGTCCTGGGGCCCGTCCCGAAACGTGCTGCTTCTGACTCCCCTTCAGCTCTTCGAGGCCACTCTGCTTCCCAGCTAAGGAACAGAACCACCGAGATTCACTGTCACGGGGGAGTTGCCAGGGTGGGACGGGTTCGAGCGGGCCCAGCGGTCTTTTAGCATGGACGCATGGGAAGGACAGATGGATGGAAGGAAGGAAGGAAGAGCGGACGGAAGGACGGAGAGCCGGGGAGAGGGACGACCGGACGAACGGAAGGCCGGATGAACGGATGGGCTGTTGGACGAAGCGGGCAGAGAAGGATGGACTGGGTAGATGGAAGGAAGGGGGGGAGGAGAAGGGAGGGAGGGTAGGATGAAAGAGAGTGTCCAGGTCCTGGAAGACTGGTCCTTTTCACGCGAGTGCATGAACCCCTGCGGTGAAAACGTCAGCGAAATAAAATGTTTCTCTCCACCAGCCAACAGCCGAAAGACGACATGACGGAAAAGCGGGGCCAGCCTGGCTTTCCTTTGTCTAACGGAGGCGAAACGCGGGTCACAGAAGAGGGGCCGTCTTCACCGTGGCTGAGTGTCGCATTGGGTGGCCCAACGCCTGTGCACGCGCCGCGGGCGTCCAGCCGTCCCCGCCAGCCCTCCCCAGAGCTCCTGCGTCTCGCCAAAGCGGAACCTCGAGGCCGGGCACGGTGGCTCACGTCTCTCGCCCCAGCACTTGAGGAAGTCGAGGCAGGGGGATCGCTGGAGCCCAGGAGGTTGAGGCCAGCCGGGGCAGCTCAGCAAGACCCCATCTCTACAGAAAACACTTCGCGGGGCACGGGAGCACACCTGTGGTCCCAGCTACCGGGAAGGGGTGTGTTGGGGGGGGGTTATTTGAGCCCGGGAGGTCGAGGCTGCCGTGAGCTGCGGTTGTGTCGCTGTCCGCCTGCCTGGGTGACAGGAGGAGGCCTGGTCTCCAAAAAGCAAACGAGCGAAAGTAAAACGACAAGGTTAAAAACAAGGCTTTCATGTGGAAAGTGAGTAGATACTAGTGTGGGGCATGAACGGAAGATTGGGGGGAAATATGCTACTGCTGCTAGCACCCAAGCGTCAGAAAGGTGTCTGGCGAGTGTCGTCAGAGACGGCTCTGTGAGTACTTGTGAACCCAGGCCCACCTTGAACCCAGACCATGGCCAGTGCCTCCCTGGGGCATCTCAGGGAAGCCGCACGGATGTGACTAGGGTGCAGGAGAGGGGGTCTGGCCACAAAAGCCCCCGGGGGGAACCGAGAGAATGAGTTTAAGAACCCGGATTTTCACAGTGAGTCTGGAGGAGCCGACACTCTCCCTGGACAAGTGACATCCAGGAGCCCCTCCTCTGGCCTGGGGTTCATTTTATGTTGCTTGTACTTGTGTTTGGGAGGACAAAAAGAAGAAGGGCCTGAAGCAGACACTCTCACACACGGTGATTCAATCTTTTTTTTGTTGAGTCGGCGTCTCACTCTGTTGCCCAGGCTGGAGTGCAGTGGCACACTCATGGCCACCCCAGCATTGACCTGCTGGGCTCCGGCCATCTGTCCACATCAGCCTTCCAAGCAGCCAGAACCAGCCGGGCTCGGTGGCTCAACCTGTAATCCCGCACCTTGGGAGGCTGAGGTCAGTGGATTGCCTGAGCCTACGGGTGCGAGACCCACCTGGGCAACTTGGTGAGCCCTCATCTCTAAAATAAATCAAAAAGTCAGCCGGGTGTGGTAGCGCACGCCTGTAGTTCCAGCTCCTCGGATGGCTGAGGCAGAAGGATCGCCGGAGCCCAGCAGGTCGAGGCTACGGTGGCCGGGAGTGGCCACTGCACTCCAGTCTGGGCGACAGAGTGAGACTCTGACCCAAAAAAAAAAAACAACAAAAAACAACCAAGTTGTGGGCTGGTCTCGAACCCCTGGGCTCAGGCAATCCATTCGCCTCGGCCTCCCAAAGTGCTGGGATGACAGACTGAGCCACCAAGCCTGGCCAGGGATTCAATCTTAAATAATCTTTGGGGGAGTTTCTCTCGGAGACAGACTCATGCCAGGGCGTGGCCTGACACCCAGGGTTGCTGAAATCTCAAGCCATTCAGACCAGGCCTGGCCCCTGCTGGCGGGTCCACAGACACAGGGAGAGGGGTCCTCACCGAACTGGGAGATCGGTCCCAGGGTCTTGCCTTTGAAACATTTTGCTGAAACTTTTCAGTCCAAAGCCATGCCCCTGCCACCCGGAGCAAGAATCCAGGCGAGGGCGGTAATGAGGCTGTGACTTCCTGGGTCCCCTTGCCCGAGGCCATGGGTCCATGCCACCACTGTCCCTACTGCCAAGCACTGAGAAGCAGGCCTTCCCTGGTGCCCAGGTCTGGCACACAGGCCCCACATAGGCCTGACCCGGGGGCCACACCCTAAGCTCCCCAGTATCTGGCCTCGCTCAGGGCTCCCAAGGGCTCGGACTGGTGCTCAGTCCCCAGGGAGGGGGGTCGCTTGTGACCTGGAGGGGCTCCAGATAGGGGACATTGAAGGGAAGGCATGCAGGAGGCCGGAGGGCACCAGGGCACACTGGAGAATGGGAAGGCGGCTGTGAAGGAAAAGGCTAGACAGCCAGCCACACTCCCTCCGTCCTCGCAGTGACTGATAGAGACCCGGTACGGTTGTGCGGCTTCCGCACTGCACACACACGCCCCGCAGAGGCCAGGAGTGGAGGCAGAAGCTGCAGGTAGAGGATGCTGGCCTAGCCTTTGGCACTCGCTGTGTCTGCCCGGGGATGGGGGCTCTTTCTTATTCACACGATGCATGAGTAGCCAGCCCTGATCTGCCCACCCAGGGGGCACTTGGTACCCGTCACTGGCTCGACCGTGAGGCAGTCGATGAAAGGGAGCTTCCCTTCTCCTGGGTGCACACGGGCCACACGCAACGAGGTGCACCTGTGCCTGGGCTTGGCCGCCAGCCCTGGCTCCGCAAAACCACATCCCTGGCTGGCAAGTGGGAGGGTATTATCCAGGTGCTGGGCTCGTGCATCCACAGCGCAGGTGCTCCCCTGACTTGAGTCCACGGACTGGGCATCCGTCCTGTACCTCCATCCAGACTCCAAGGGGCCGGAGCCCTGCCTGCCGGAGCAGCAGTCCCCTGGGGCGGCCCCCCCGCTCCCCGCCCCGTTCCCACCCCCTGCAGAGGAGTCCCTGTCCCCGTGAACCAGCGGCCTCCCGGGGTGCAGGGATAATACCCTCCCCTGGCCGCTCCACGGGGACAACACAGAAGAACCTTCCAGAGCGCAGGGAGATTGACCCCGCTCCGCCGCATTCTCCCGGCTTAACAGAAACAGCTGGTCAGTGAAGTGTTTGCAATTTAACAAGGCTCAGCCAGCAAGAGGCATCTGCCGGGCAATCAACAGGGAGCACCCGGGGAAACGAGGTTTAATTTAAATTCCCGTCTGGAGCTGAGAGAAGTGGTCCGTCGTGCCTTCCAGCCGCACTAGGACCTGGAGGCCCAGGCTGGCCGGGCACCGGCTGGAGCCAGGCCCCCCGGCCGCCTGTCGAGGGTGACAGCCCCCAGGAGGGAGCTGCAACATCAGGCCGGACGGCTGAGAGGAGGGTTGAGGCCAATAAAAACAACCCTCACTCCATTTTGGAAGCCACGAGCTCATCACGGCCATCAGTACACCCAGAGGGGTCACCCCACAGCTGTGGAGGACAGCACGGGCCTGCCAGGGAAGGGGTCTGTCCCAGAGAAACGGCACCGCTCAAGCCGTGATGACACCCAGGAAGACAAGAGCGACTTCTCTCTCACTGTTTCCTCACACAGAGAGCTGGACGCGTGCAAATGCCCAGCCTGCAGGCACGTCCTTCTCCCCTTCCCACAAATCTCCTTTTTAAAAAATAGAGACGAGGGTCTTGCTACGTTGCCCAGGCTGGGCTCGAACTCCTGGGCTCAAGCCATCCTCCCACCTCAGTCTCCCAAAGTGCGGGGATTACAGGCGTGACTCACTGCATCTAGCCCTCACTTCTTGGACAAATCAGGGCCCCTGGACTTCCACCAGGCCTAGCTGGCCGCTGCCCAACCTGTTCTCACCGCATGTGCTTGTCTGGCAAAACGAGGAACAGGCGCCCTTCGAGGGGTCCAGCCCAGCCGCCTCCTCCCACCTTTCGTTACCCCGGAGTCGACGGTGACGTCTGCATGAGCAGGGGGGCGGGCAGCTCAGTCCCCAGGGCTCATGGGGCAGGGGGAGTGACTCAGAAAGCAGCCCTGGAAGAAGGTGACTCTTCCAGGAGCTGATGTCAAGAGCAGGGCTTAAAGCCCACGCATATTCAATCAAACATCGCCCTCATCCTTCCCAAGGCCCAGTCTGTCCCTTCCCATCCATACGTCCTCTCAGGCACTCTTTTCAGCTCTGTCTTTCTTCAGAGTTTCCCTGACATCAGAACAAGGCCTGACAGAGCTACCCATGCCCTGTGTAACGGGTCTCACCGGGGCGATTCCCAACACAGGAGCAGGGCTTTGAGGAACTGTGTTCAGCTACTGATAAAACCAAGAGGAGACAGAAGTTTATTTTCCTCTCACATGAAAGTTTCCCGGTGGCAGTCCTGGGCTGTTGCAGCAATGGGCCTCGAGGACAAGGCTCCTTTGATCTTTGGCTCTGTATTTTTAGCTTCTGAGCAAAGATGGCTGCTGGAACGCCAGCTATCACATCCAGATTTCAGGCAGGAGGCAGAGGGAGGAGAGGACCACAGCAAGGATGACAAAAGGCACTTGACAGTTGTCTGTCTTTTGAGAAGCTCTCCCAGAAGCCCCACCTGACAGCCTCTATGTGCATCTCACGTGGCCACAGCTACAGGAAGCTGGAATATGGGGTCTGTTAGCTGGGCACAGTGCCACCTCCCACGATAAACACAGATTCTTCCACAGAGGAAGAGGAGGGCAGACGTCGGCGGCACCCGCAGGCTTCACCACCAAGGGCAGCCTCTGGATTTCATGATCCCACCGGACAAGTCCTCCCATGAGGTCCCGGGGTCGAGATGGTGACACCCAGATGGGGCGATCAGACAGTCCAGGGCATTCTATCTAGACAGCATCTCAAAGGGTGTGTGACTATGCCAGCTGGGACAGAAGTCTGCAGTGACCGTCGCAGGCCTTGGCCATGACTGCACATGTCATCAATGGCTGAGATGGAGATTGCCCAGAAGACAGGCTCTTGACCCCAATGGGGAGGGACACACAGAAAAAAACAAGCCAACGCACCATGATGTGACAGCCTCCATGGGGTCCCCGAGCGCAGGGTTTCCAGGGCGATGGAGGGAGAGCACAGAGCAACTTGCCTGGATTCTGACCCTGGGAGTCTGTGCCCTGGCGCCTCAGTCCCTTGAGGTCTGTAGAGGTACGGACACCAAAATAACAAAGTGTGTTTCGTCCTGCGCACACCGTGTGCACTTAGTAGGCTTGCTCTGGTTGGTCAAAACAAGCCACGATGTTCCCTCACGTTGGTTTCTAGGGAAGTCGGTGAGAGGAGCAGATGCGTGAAGCAGGGTTAGAGATTCTTCTGCGCCGGGAGGAGACACCCAGTTTCTCCCACACTGGTGTTCCAGGCCTGACACTGTTGGTGTGAATTGCTCTCGAGATGTCCTTTGAGGAACTGGGTGAATTGGATGGCTCCCGGTAAGACAGGCAGGAAAATCGCAGGCTAGCGTGCAGAGTAACAGTAAGAAATGCTTCCTGTTCCGTGTTTTGTTTTCTTTTTTAATTTTAACACATCACTTTTATTCTTTTGCAATTTTCAACCTAGGCTTAGCAGATATAAACAACAACATGTCACCTATTATGAGCTAAGTTTTATTTCATTTGAATCAACATCCTACTCTTATGAAAAGCCCCAGCATTGTAATGTTACCCGATAGTGACATTCCAATTCACCCCACAGTGAATGACATAATTCAGATAAAGTTTTGTCACACAATTTTCAAACTAAAGGCAAAATGATGAGGAGAAAGATATATAATATGCACATAGGCTGTGTCTCTATATGCATACCATCTTATACATAAAACATTATTTGAATATACATTTTTTCTGTTTCCAAATGAACAAAAAAATTGAGGCTATAAAGATATAGATAGTCGCACATGAATGCTTATGTGTGCGTTTGTGTATGTATATATAGAATTTAATCCTAGTAACAGTTCATAATAACTACATATATCTTAATATGTAGTTATTAACTACATATATCTACATCATAACTACATATATCTTAATATGTAGTTATTAACTACATATCTTAATATGTTTTGCTTTGTTTTTAACTCTTTATTTTGAGATAAAATACTTATAAGAAGTTATTAAGATAGAGCGTTTCCATGGACCCTTCACCCAAACCCCCAAATTCTAACATGTTTATAATTATATCACATCCTACCCAAACTATAATGTCTTCCTAAATAATCATGGCACATTATTAAGACCAGGAAACTGATCCTGGTACCATACCATCGCCTGGACTGCAGACTTTATTTGGATTTCCCTTGTGTAGCACGTGGGTCCGTGCGCGTAGACACCATCCGATCAGGACATGGAAGAGTCCGTCACCACCGTGAAATCCCTGTGCCTTCCTGCCTGCCATGGCGCTCTCCCCTTCCACTCACCTGTTCTCCGTGACCGTGCTTTTCTCGCTTTCGAGTGTCATGTGAACTAAGTCATATGGAAGGTGACCCTCCTTGACTTTCCCTTTTCACTCAGTAGAATGCCCCTCAGACCCACCCAAGTGACTGTGTGTACCATAGCTGAGCAGTATTCCGTGGTATGGATGTACCATGGTTTGCTAACCATTTGCCATCTCAGTGACATCTGGCTTGTTTCCATTTTATCTGATGTGAGCACCGTTGCCATAAACATCAGAGTAGGTGTTTGTGTGGACATAAGCTTTCCCTTATCTAGGATAAATGGCTAGAAGCGTGGTTTCTAGGTCATGTGGTCAGTGTACGTATAGCTTTACAAGAAACTGCCAAATTGTTTTCTACAGTTGCCACGCTGTTTTTTATTTTTATTGTTTAGTCAGAGTCTCACTCTGTCGCCCAGGCTGGAGTGCAGTGGCACGCTCAAGGCTGCTGCAGCCTCAACCTGCTGGGCTCAGGCAATCCTTCCGTCTCAGCCTTCCAAGTACAGGCACGTACCGCCACACTCAGATAAGTTTTTGATTTATTATAGAGACAAGGTCTTGCCAAATTGCCCAGGCTGGTCTCGAACCCCTGGACTCGGGCAATTCTCTCGCCTCCACCTCCCAAAGTGCTGGGATCACAGGCACGAGCCTCTGCATCCGGCTGGCCACACCATTTTATATCCCACTAGCAACATGTAAGAGTTCCGATTACTTTACATCCTTGCCAGCAATTGGTATGGACAATACTTTTTAGTGGTCATTAGTACAGGCGTAGAGCGGTACTCACGGTGATTTCAATTTGCATTTTCTTAACTGCTAATGATGGTAAACATCTTTCTAGATGCTTACTTGCCATCCGTCTATTCTATCTGATGAAGTATTCAAACCTTTTGCCATTTTTTGATTGCATTGCTTCTTACTGTCGAGGTTCAACAGTTCTTCATCTTTTCTGGATGCAAATTTGTTGTCAGATACATGGTTTGCCAATATTTTCCTCCTAGCCTGTGCTTTGCCTTTTTATTCTGTTCACAGTATCTTTCACATCGCAAAAGTGTTTAATTTTGATGAAGTCCAATCTGATGATTGGGCTTTTGGTGTCCTGTGGAGAGAAATCTTTTCCTACGCCCAGGTCACAAGGATTTTTTTTCTGTGTTTCATTCGAAAATTTTAGTTTCACACTTTGCATTTAGACCTATGATCGATTTGGAGTTCGTTTTTATATAAAGTATAAGGTTCCGGTTGAGAGTCGGTTTTGTTACCGTTTTCGTATTTTGCTTACGGAGCTCCCATTTTTCCATTCTGCAACTTGTTGAAAGTCCATCCTTTCTCTTTGAAACACTTTTGTCCCTTTATCAAAAACCATTCTATGTTGTGGGTCTGTTTCTGAACTCTTTCCTATTTCTTTCATCTATGTGAATGCCCACGCTGTTATCGTAGCCATACAGTAAGTCTTAAAATCAGATAATATAATTACTCTAACTTTTCTTTTTCAAAATTATTTCAGCTATTCTAGCTCTGCTGCCTTTAAATATAAATTTTAGAATAAACTTGTATATATCTACCAAAAAATCCGCTGGGATTTCCATAGGCCTTACATTAACCTATAGATCAATTTTTGAAAACTGACATGTTGACTGTGTTGAGTCTTTCGATCCCCGAATGTCATATGCTCCCCATTTATTAAGGTCTTCCTTGATTTCTTTCATCAGCCTTTTGTGGTTTTCAGCATTCTGTATCTTAAGTATTTCTTTTTTTTTTTTTTGAAGCCCTCATACATGGCATTTTGTTTTTAATTTTATTTCCAGTTGTTCATGGCTAGTATATTTCAATAAATATGATTGATTTTGTGGGTTGACCTTGTATCCTGCCTTTTAGGAAACTCACATTTTAGCTCTAGGAGTGCTTTTGTCGACTACAGTATTTCCTATATAACCAATATACCCAAGTATGTCGTTTATGCTTATTGTGTATCATTTCATATATTTCTGGATTCAATTTGCTGGTATTTTACTGAGGATTTTGTGTGTACAGTCATGTAGAAATTACTGGTCTGTAGTTTCTTTTTCTCACTCTCTAGTTTTGATATCAGGGTACTGCTGGCCTCATGAGACGAATTATGAAGTGGTTCCTTTTCTTCTTTCTGTAAAACACTAGCTGGGGCATGGTGGCAGGCGTCTCTAGTTCTGGCTACTTGGAAGGCTGAGGTGGAAGGATCGCCTAAAGCCAGCAGGTCGAGGCTGCGATGGCCATGAGCGTGCCACTGCACTCCAGCCTGGGTGACAAGAGTGAGACTCCAACTCAAAAAAAAAAAAAAAGATTATGTAAAGCTGGTGTTATTTCTTCCTTAAACGACTGATAGAAATAGACAGTAAACCCAGAGATTTCTTTTCCTTAATAGTTATAGAGCTGTTATATTTCCTTAATAGTTAAAGGACTATTCAGATTATCTGTTTTTATCTTGCATGAGTTTTAGTAGCTTGTAATTTTTAAGGAATTGGTTCATTTATTCAAAGTTGTCAAATTTATGTGCAGAGTTGATTTTAATTTTGATTTATTATCCTTTAAATATCTGTGCAATCCATAATAATATCCTCTCTTTAATACTTGATATTGGTACTTTGTGTCTTTTATCACTTTTGTCAGTCTTGTTAGAAGTTAATCAATTTTACTGATTGGTTTAAAGAACCAGGATTTCATTTGTTTCTCTTTCCAATTATTTTTTTATTTCAATTTTATCAATTTCTGCTATTACTGCTTATCTCTGCTTACTTTGGGTTTTTTTCTCTTTTTTCCTATTATCTTGAAATGGGAGCTTAGATTATTGACTTCTTCCTTTTTTTTCAATATAAGTATTTAATGCTACAAAGTTCCTTCTAAGCATTGCTTAAGCTATACCCTACAAATTTTGATAAGTGGTATTTCATTCAGTTCAATTTATTTATTTTTCTCTTGAGACTTTTCGATGCATGGATTATTTAGAAGTGTGTTGTTTTATGTGTCTGGAGATTTCCCAGTGTTTTTCGTTGTCATTATTGATTTTTTGTTACTGATTTTTGTTATTCACTTAAGTGTATTGAGGTTTGTTTTATGATCTAAGATATGGTCTATCTTGGGGAATATTCCATGTGCACTTGAAAAGAATTGTGTATCTTGTCATTGTTGGATGGCATGCTCTGTAAATGTTATTAGATCATGCTGGCTGATGGTATTCTTGAGTTCTTCTGGATCCTTGCTGCATCCTGTCTGGTAGTCTGTCAATTACTGAAGGAGCAGTGTTGAAGTCTCTGCCTCTACGGGTATTTTCTGCATCCAGTTGTGTTTTTACTTCAGATATTTGGAACCCTTGCTTGATGCATGCACATTGAGGGTTACTACGTCTTCTTGATGAATTGACCCTCTTCTCATTGTGTAATGCCCTTCTTTTTCCCAATTTTCTTCGCACAAGTCCACACTGCCTGAGATGACCACACTCCATCTCTGTCTTGATCAGCTTTACAGAGCATATATTTTTTCATACTTTTACATTTAGACAACTTATATTACTACATTTGAAGTGCATTTCTTCTGGACAACATATAATTGGGTCATTTAAAAAATCCATTCTCAAGGGTACCTGCACAATGAATATTCGTATACCTAACCCTGGATTGTACCCCACAATTTTAAAATAAAAAAAAATTTTTAAATCCATTCTGCCAATATTTGTCTTTTAATTGATGTACTTAGAGATTCAATTTAATGTAACTGTTGGTATTTTAGGATTTAAATCTGCTATTTTATTATCAGTTTTGTTTGCTCCCTGCCCCCGCTTTTTTGTTCCTTTGTTTCTCCTTTTTTTCTGAGTTGGAGTCTCACTCTTGTCACCCAGGCTGGAGTGCAGTGGCACGCTCATGGCCACCGCGGCCTTGGCCTACTGGGCTTAGGCAATCCTTCCACCTCAGCCTTCCAAGTAGCTGGAACTACAGACACATGCCACCTTGCCCAGCAAGTTTATATCATTTTAAAATAGTGTTTGCTGTAGTGATTACAACATATAGAATACGTAACTCCATATGTTCTACCAGAATCAATGACTTTCCATTTTATGTGCAGTATTATAACCCTACCTCCTTGTATGTTTCCTTACCATTCCCTTTAATGATAGGATTGTCTTAATTATTACCAATATCTATGTTGAGAACTACATCAGATTGTTAGAATATTTTGCCAATAATAATTTTTCCAATCATTACATTATTTAAAACTCAAGAGGAGAATTGTGTATTTATCTAGATGTTTACTCTTCTCATTCTTTCCATCATGACTGATGCTCCAACTTTCCCTCTGTTATTGTTTCCTTTCTGTTGGAAGAACTCCCTATAGCAATTCTTTTCAAGCTGGTTTGCCAATAAGCGCTCTTTGTTTCCCTTCATTTGAGAACATATTGATTTCACCTTCATTCCTTAGGGAAGATTGCTAGATATACAATTCTGAGTTGACAGTTCTTTTCTTCCAGCACTTGAAATACATTCTGCTTCTTCCTTCTGGTCTTCATGATTTCGGGTGAGAAACTCACTGTCATTAAAATCATTCTTCCTCCACAGGCAAGCATTATTTCTCTATGGCTGCTTTCTTTAATTTTCAGGAATTTGATTGTGTGTCTGTCTAGCGATTTCTCTAAATTTATCCTGTTTCAAATTTGCTCAACTTCTTGAATCTGTAAGTTCATGCCTCTCACCAAATTTGGGGAGTTTCCTGTCATAATTTCTTAAAACGTTTGTTCAGTCTCTTATTCTCCTCTCCTTCTTGAGTCTGATGATATGAATGTTAAATCTCAAGACTCATCTTTAAAAAATCTATTTTCTGTTATTTCAGAAATTAAACAATTTCTACCAACTTATCTTCAAGTTTATTTATTTATGTCCTCTCTATTCTACCATTGAACCCATCTTTTGAGTTTTAAAACTCTGGTTATTATATTTTTCAGTTTAAAATTTCCATTTAGCTCTCCTTTATATCCTTTTCTTTCTTTCTTTTTTTTTTTTTTTGCTAAGAGTTTGTAACTTTCTATTTGTTTCAAGAGTATTCATAACTGCTTGCCGGAGCACTTTTATGAGGTCTACTTTAAAATTCTTTTAAGATCATCCTAACATCTGTGCCATCTCAGTGTTGGCATTTGTTGATTTTATTTTCTCATTTGAGATTTTTCTGGTCCTTGGTATGAAAAGTTATTTTGGATTGTCTCTTGAACATTGTGTGCATGATGTAACAAGACTCTGGTACTTATTTAAATATTTCATTTTAGCAAGCAGTCCACCTGTATAGGTTCAGAACATAAATCCTTTGTAGTGCTGTTCTTGTCTGCCCATTTTTTTTTGTTTTGTTTTTTGGTTTTTTTGAGTTGGAGTCTCACTCTGTCGCCCAGACCGGAGTGCAGTGGCCGCTCCCGGCCGCCGCAGCCTCGACCTGCTGGGCTCCGGCGATCCTCCCACCTCAGCCTTCTGGAACTACAGGCGCATGCTACCACGCCTGGCTGATTTTTGATTTATTGTGGAGATGAGGTCTCGCCAAGTTGCCCAGGCGGGTCTTGAACCCGCGGGCTCAGGCAATCCACTCACCTCAGCCTCCCAAAGGCGTGGGATTACAGGCTGAGCCACTGAGCCCGGCTGTTGTCTGCCCATTTGTATACTCCCAGAGGTTAATCTGAAACCTGTAAGGCTGAATTTTTGTTCTCAAACCTGTTGTGCTGTGTTGACTCTGACCAGTTTAACTCAGGGGCTATTTGAGAGTCTGCCATTAACTTTGTTCACAGGTTTTTCAAATCCCTCTCTTCAGGGAAGTTTCCAGAGCGATCTTCTCTGTAATCTCCTCCTTCCCGGGTCCCCTTTCTTTGGCTCCCTGGCTGTGGCCCTCCTCCAGGGAGGGACTGGGCTGCTGTCTCTGCTGATCTTCCCTGGGCCAAGTGTGGCGATGGTCCACAGGGCTCCTCGGTCTCTGCAGCTGCTGTGAGGGTGGGAAAGGGAGCGGAGCCGCCCCTTTGCCGACACTCACTTCCCGCAGGAGGGATGGCGGACAGGGTTGTGCCCCACGGTCTCCCCATGACAGGTGGCGAGGGAGCGGGTGCCGGTTCCATGATGGAACGGAGCCACGGAGCACTGACCGCAGACTCCACAGCGCCCACCAGGGAGGGCGATGGCTGCAGCTTTTTTCTTGTCTTTGTTTTTCAAAGCGTCAGTAATCAAGAGTCCTGTCATACAGAACTACCCTTCCCCCCCCCTGAGCTAGAGAAAGCAGACTTTTCTTTGGGCTTTTTTTTTGCTCTAAGCTAGTTGGCATTTTCAGGTCTGGGGTCCCTTTAGTGCCTAGACTAGGATATATAGGAGGCAAACACCACACACACACACACACACACACACACGCACACACACACGCATGCACACACACTCATGAGAGTTATTCTCAGATATACTCATTCTGCATTATTCTCAAATGCCAAAGTCTCTGGCCCTCCAACTTCTTTCTTCCGCCTTCCAAAGTTATCCGGCAGTTCGTACTTGACGTATTTTGTCCAGGGCTTTTGGTTGCAGTTAGCAGAAGGAACAGGTACGACGCACTGATATGCCATTTTGTCTGGAAACCAGTCAAGTCCTGAGCTCAGGCATCAAGGTGAATTTAACTTTGTAAACAGGAACTCCCCCAAGCAAGGCTTCATCCACGGACTCTGGGCTAAGGGAGCTTCCTTGTCCCAAAGGATATCTGTGGTGTCTGTGGGTTACACCTTGGTGATGTGACTACATCTGTTATTACTTTTCTATGAAACACAAAAAAGAATCGCTAGGTTTGGGGTTTGTTTTTATTTTCTCTGCATCACACAAGAGAAGCGTTTTCTCATTGTCAGACAGCAACAGGCTGCAGCCCGGCAGGCGGTGAGACGTGGGGGGGTGACGCAGTCAGCTAGACAAAGTGGCAGCCAAGCCACGGAGCCTGCCCTGCGCCCAGCGGAGGGCCCGCGGCAGAGGTGACGAGAAATGCGGGTTTGCAGCGTCCCACCTGCAAGCGGTGATCTGGGAAGGGGCTGGGGGGCGGCACGAGGCGTTTTCTCGGAAGGGCAGCCGTGGCTGTAGCTCGCACTGGCCGCGTCCAGACCTTCTCCTGAGGCGGGATGCGTGTGGCCGCGTCGCAACTGAACGCACACTTTCCAAGTCCCGTGGAGCCAGGCCAGATTGGCTTTGAATCTGAACACAGATTGGCTCCAGCCACTCACTCCAGGCGGTGAGCAAAACCAAACCAGCAAAAGAACAAAGCATGCGTGTGGAAAGCAAGTCTCCCCCCACCGCAGATTTGTCAGGAAGGGTGAAAATGGCAAGGACAACCCGTCTGTCCCTTGGGGTCGGATCGCCCCGAAGCCAACCTCTGGGGAGCTTGGTAAAAGGCACCCACCTTTGGCAGCCTCTGGTCACCTGCAGGACAGTGCTGAAGATGCCGCGGCCTTGGAAAAGCACGGGACGGTGCTCCAGCAGACAGCGTGGCCGAGCCTGCAGCGGGAGACGCACGACAGAAGCTGGGCGTCCTGGACTTGGCACCCACGGAAACGCGACACGTGCCACCGATGAAGACATGGATCCTCTCCTCTCTTGGCGTTAGCAAGTGAATTCGCATTTCTGCTGTTTGTGTGTCTTACAAGCCAACATTCTCCATGTGTTTTGGGTGTGGAAAACAGTCATGCCACAACTGGCACGGTGAGATTATTTCTCGGGCGAGGCATCTCCTTCGAGACGGAACTGCCGTTCGAACAGTTTTGCTATTTAAGACGACACACTGGCTGGCTGCTAGGGCGCAGAGCACGGGAAATTGGTGCCGGTTTTGAGGACCGAGGACACCCACCTGCTCCCCCATCCGCTGGGCTCCACGTGTGCGTGGCCCGTGGGACTGTGCCACTCCCTCTCTGCTTTGGCCACTGAAGCAAAACTCGCTCAGGGTGGCAGGGCAGAAATTCTTGAGCCAAATCCAAGGGGAGTGCAAACTCAGTGCAAACACACGTAGGCGTGCTTCCTCCCGCAGGCACTCCTGCAGGAGGGACACATGACCTCACACTCGGGATGCCTCCTGCTTCTCTTCTTCCAGGCCTCGAGAAGGTTCCCCTGAGGAAGACGGTAGACCAGGCCCTAGGCCTCAAGAACAGCAGTGAGAGACACACAGCTGGCTGTGTGAGCTGCACAGTGAACGTGGGTGTGGCTGGTGATCGGACCCCAAAGGTGAAGGCGTTCACTTGGGGTACTGGAAAATTTCGACTCTAAATAAACCCCAAGGCCGGTGGCCCAAGCCTGTATAATCCCAGCACTTTGGGAGGCCGAGGTGAGAGGAGTGCCTGAGCCCACGCGTTCGTGACCAGCCTGGGCAACTTGGCGAGACCTCGTCTCTACCATCAATCAAAAATTAGTGGGGCACGGGAGCACACGTCTGTAGTTCCAGCTTGGAACTACAAGGCTCAGGTGGAAGGAGGCCGGAGCCCGGCAGGTCCATGCTGGGGTGGCCGTGAACAGGCCGTGAACAGGCCGCGGCACTCTAGCCTGGGCGACAGAAGGAGACTCCAACTCAAAAAGCAAAATAAAGTAACTCCAAGCCCAGCAGATATCCCCGTGGCTGTGGCTGCGGACGGGCCCCGTGGCGCCCATGAGGTCAGTTTCCCTCCAAGACTAAAGCCCAGCTGAGGTTTCCTCACAGGCCGTGAACCCACGGCCCTCCACCGTGAGCGGGCCTGTGCCACCCTTCCGTCACCTCCTCTTCCTCCATGCACAGTGCCGCTCCACAGCCCCGGGAGTTCCTTTATTCACACACCTACTGCACATCCGCGTGAACACTTGTGTGGAAGCTAGCCTTTCCCTCTGAGCCCTGTGTCCACAAAGGACCCTAAGAAGAATTATCGGACTGGGCGGGGTGGCTCACACCTGCCATCGCAGCGCTTTGGGAGGCTGAGGCGGGAGGACTGCATGAGCCCAGGTGTTCAAGACCAGCCTAGGCAACACAGCGAGACATCATCTCTAAAAAAAAAAAAAAAAATCAAAAAAGTATTGGGGCATGGTGCACACCTGTAGCCTCAGCTACTCAGAAGGCTGAGGCATAAGGATCACCTGAGCCCAGGAGGTCAAGGCTGCTGTGAGCCGTGATCCTGCCACTACACTCCAGCCTGGGCGACAGCCTGGCTCACAAAAAAAGAACTGTCAAAAGGGGGTGGGGTGCGTGGAAAAACGGGAGAAGTGAGAGGGAGTGACAGCAGGCTGCCCCATGGCGCCTGGAAGCCCTGTCTGCTGGGCGGCCTGGGTGGGGGAACCGCCCAGGCTTGCTGCCTTGTGTGTTTGTTTGTTTGTTTGTTTTGAGTTGGAGTCTCACTCGGTGGCCCAGACTGGAGTGCAGCGGCCGCTCCCGGCCACCGCAGCCTCGACCTGCTGGGCTCCGGCCATCCTTCCGCCTCCGCCTTCCGAGTAGCCGGAATGACAGGGGCACGCTACCACGCCCGGGTGATCTTTTGATTTGTTGTAGCGATGAGGTCTCGCTGCCCAGGCGGGTCTCGAACCCGCGGGCTCAGGCAATCTGCTCCCCGCAGCCTCCCAAAGGCGCGGGATGACAGGCTGAGCCACCGAGCCCGGCAGCCTTGCTGTCTTGGATGTCCTGGAGGAGACCTGCTCCTCCCGGGCTCTGGCCCTGCCTGGCGGATGCCGAAGGAGCCAGCAGGGCTTGGAGCGCTTCGCCCACGCTGACATCTGCGCCTTTGGCTGATGCGAGAGCGTGGTCTCTCCAAGAAGGGACGAGAGGAAAAGCCGCAAGACCCGGAGACCCACAGTTTCAAGGCCAAGATCCACCAGCTACCGCTGCCTTATTCTTGTTTCAAAAGCAATTCATCCGAATAGAAAGGAGAACAACCCGTGCTCGCTGACAGGGTCGTGTCTCCTCCGGACCCGGCAGGGACAGGCATGCCAGTGTTCCCCCGGTGTGCCAGGCGGCGTCGCTGCCCTCCCGGCCACGGGCGCCGTGGCGCCCAGCCTGTCTCAGGGCACCAGCCTCGCTGGGATCTGGGGCCCGAGCAGGAGGGGGTGGCTGGGGACACGAGCCCGCAGGACCCCTGAGGGTGCCGGGCGGAGAAGGGGCTGGCAGCGCCCCCTCCGCTCCCTGGTTCCCCAGGGAGCTCCCCTCCCACCCCAGGCTTCGTCCAGGGACGGGTCCGTCACCGTCGGGTCCATCCATGCTCTGGCTCTGAGCCGGCCGTGAGGTCGGCGTGCATCCCCCCCGGACCTTTGTGTGTGTGTCGGGGCGGCCCACGAGGCTGCTCGCTGTCTTTCTTCCTCTTTCGCCCGTTCTCAAACTTTATGCTCTGACTTTGCGGTGGTGCTAAACTCTCCCCTCTTTTCACCGAGTCGTGCCTGCTAGATTGTGGGGGCCGGGGACGCCTTCCCTACTCATCTGCTCCTGTCCACCCCCTCCCTTCTCCCAAGCTTGCCACGAGAGCCTGCGGGGCCCGGCTTCCTCCTCTGTCTGGCAAGCGCCTGGGCCAGGTGCCGTCCGAGCCTCCCAAGGGCCCAGGCGTTTGCTTTACGACATCGCTTTCTTTCCCAGGTCCCCAGAGCAGAGAGACCCTGTCCTCGCCCCTTCTAGACCGCTCGGCCTCCACCTGCACCGCCGCGGGCCACGAGCGCGGCTGGCCACATGTGGCTCTGCACCTTTACGTGTTAAGTTGTGGCCGTTACAGGGAACTGAACATTCCGCGTTTCGGTCGCCCTGGCCACCTCGCAGCTGCTCAGTGGCTCCCCATGGCGGGCGGCCGCTGTGTGGAACGGCCTAGAAAGCACTGCTGGCATGGCAGAAAGTTCTCCCGGACAGTGAGAGGGAGTGAGACGGTGGTCCCGATCCGAGCGCGTGTGCCCCAAGTGTCCTCCTTCCTCGCTTTCTGGGAAAACTTCAGCACTACCTGTGAGTCGGAGCGAGACCCACGTCCCTGCACGCGAGGCCCACACCGAGGCCTCCCTGCAGACACCCTGTGCACGTCCCAGGACTTCACGCGCCAACCGCTTCCCCCGAGGGCCTGTGCCCCAGGGGCTCGCGGGCTCAGCCACGGTAGGGACCGACCAGGCCCCAGCACGGGGGGAGGCTGACCTTGTCCTGCAGCACACGCGCTCGAAGCGGGATACACGCTCTGAGTATACTTCCAGCCGCTGTGGGATAGGAGCGGGGCTGCCTCGGTTTCCCCAACCCGCCCACTGGCTGAGAAAAACGACTGCCAAGCCGTCTCTGCTAGCTACCCTCCGCTCTCCACATCCCTCACGGGACCACAGTCCCGGCCGTCCTCAGGTAGCACCTGGGTCCCCGTGTGCACGAGGCAAGGACCCAAGACGCACGGAGGCGCCCCGACCTTGAGGCCCTGAACCCCTGAAGGCAGGCCAGGCCGGCTCAGACGACCGGCCCCGTGGGAGACAGAGCCGCGTGCAGCGGCACCTCTCGGCGTCCAGGCTCTGTCCTCGTGGCCCAGCTGCGCGTGAGCAGGGCACAGTCACCGGGCAGAACCAGCCCCTGCTTCCCTTTCCCAGCCTTGCCTCGCTGGGCTTGTGGGCTACAGGCCTCCCCGGCCTCCTGCTCGTGCGACCTCACCTCCTCCTCACCTGGAGGTGCCCCTGCTCGGTCCCAAGAGCATTCCCACCCTCCCACCGAAACGTCCTCTCTTCACTCTGCCCACGTACGCTGTTTTCCATTTGCTGCTGCCCAGTCTAGCCTCCACGCTGCTGCGGGAGGCTGGCCTCCACACCCTGCGTTCCCGCCTCTCTTGACCTCTCGTCCACAGCTGGGGTCGGCCAGTGGCGGGAGGTGGGAGGTGGGAGGAGGGAGGGCACGGCCTTGCCGATTCTGACGGGCCCTCGTTTGCCCCGGGGCCCTCGTCCACGTCTGCAGAGGCCGCCAGGCTCCCGGCAGCACTGTCCCCTCTCCGCCGTCCCCTCAGGCCGAGGGGCAGACGGCTCTTACCGTGGCTGTCCAGTGTATCATCTTCCCTCTCTTTTTTTTTTTTTTTTGGAGTCTCACTCTGGTGCCCAGGCTGGAGTGCAGTGACACGCTCCCGGCCACCGCAGCCTCGACCCGCTGGGCTCGGCGATCCTTCCGCCTCAGCCTTCCGAGGAGCCGGAACTACAGGCACGCACTGCCATGCCCGGCTAATTTCTGATTTATTGTAGAGACGAGGTCTCGCCAAGTTGCCCAGGCAGGTCTCGAACAAGCGGGCTCAGGCAATCCACTCGCCTCGGCCTCTCAGAGTGCTGGGACTACAGGCTGAGCCACCAAGCCCGGCTATCATCCCTCTTTTAACCCCACCAGTTCCTAGAAAATCTTCACATTCTCCTTTCAGCTCTCCCGAACGTACCGTGTCCTTTATTGCCAGGGCCAGAATGATCCAGCACCCTTCCCCGCACGTTCTTCGGGTCTGTACCTGCACGAGAAACCACCCCAAACGTGGCAGATAACACAGAGGCGGGCACGTGCTCCTGCGGCTTCTCGTGGCCTGGCTCGGCCGAACCGAGGTGCTGGTGCCTTGGCCCACCAAGGCAGCCCTGGCTCACAGTCCCCCCAGAGACTGCGTTCAGGCAGTGGCTGTGGCGTCTCGTGGGCCCTCTTCCGCGCACGTCTGCCTGTCCACTGCCATCTCAACCGGGGCACCCACCTGTGGCCTTGCCAGGTGGCCGTGGCCTTCCCAGGTGGCTGTGGCTTCCTCACAGCATGGGGGCTGGGTCCAAGGGCAAGGGTCCCAGGAAGGAGAAGCTGCATTGTCTTTGATTGCCTGGTCTTTATTTTTTGAGTTGGAGTCTGACTCTGCCGCCCAGACTGCAGTGCCGTGGCCGCCCCCAGCCACCGCAGCCTCGACCTGCTGGGCTCCGGCGATCCTTCCGTCTCCGCCTTCCGAGTAGCTGGAACTACAGGCGTGCGATACCACACCCGGCTAATTTTTTTTTTATTTATTGTAGAGATGACGTCTCACCAAGTTGCCCAGGCGGGTCTCGAACCCGCGGGCTCAGGCAATCCACTCACCTCAGCCTCCCAAGGCGCGGGATTACAGGCTGAGCCATCGAGCCCGGCTGATTGTCTGGTCTTTAAAAAGTCACCCCACGTTCCTGCTGGGGAACCGTATTCATCAGAAACCAGCCACTAAGGCAAGACCTTCCACGTTCAAGATGAAGAGAACTGGACTCCACCCCTCGATGGAAGAGGGTTCCTTTGTGGACAGCCTTTAAAAGAGCGCAGCTGGTAGATTCCTGGCACCTGTCCTCTGAGTGGCATCCTGATCCGTGCCATCCACACGCACCCTCTTGGTCCCCCAGGCAGAGTAGGGCGTCTCCACAGACTCCTGTCTCCTCACCCCCCACCCACGGGGTCCCAGGTCCTGTGGACACCACCCACTCAGGGTCCCTCAAGCACCTCAGCGCCTCTCCCTCTCTCCGGCCACTGCTGCGGCTGGGCTGCCACTGTGGCCCCTGGGTCCCTGTGACCTTCCTCCTTCCCAGGGATCACTCCAGCCACAGTGGACACGTACCTCAGACCACACCACAGCCCCTCACTTTCCTTCCAGGAAAACAAGTACCTGGGGTGAAAGGACTTACCCACAAGCACACAGTCAAACGGATGCGAGGCAGGCCCAGAGTCAGGTCTTGTGGCGGCTGGGGCTGAGCCCTGGCACCCCTCACAGCCTGGGGGTGAATCTTTGGTTGGTCTTGGAAGGCGTCCTCCCACCAGAGGCCTGGCACTGTCTCTGGGTCTCTTCATTCCAGGCCCTGAATAGGGTCTCAGTTGTTGGGTTTTGCGAAGAAATCGTTGCTGGAGAAATGAGCAACAGGCCGGGCGCGGTGGCTCAGCCTGCAAACCCGCGCCTTTGGGAGGCTGAGGCGAGTGGATCACCTGAGCCGGTGGGTTCGAGACCCGCCCGGGCAACTTAGCGAGACCTCGTCTCTTCAAGAAATCAAAAACTAGCCAGGCGTGGTAGCGTGCCCCTGTAGTTCAGGTACTCAGAAGGCTGAGGCGGAAGGATCACCTGAGCCCAGCAGGTCGAGGCTGCGGTGGCTGTGAGCATGCCACTGCACTCCAGCCTGGGTGACGGAGACTCCAACTTAACAAAAAGAGAGAGAAAGAAAGAAGCAGCCACATTGATTATTTCCTTTATCTTAAGTTCCCATTTGAGTAGGCATTCCCAGATTTCTGGGTGCCACCATCTCATGAAGGAACTATTCTTGCTCTTAAGGAACTTCCATTCTAAAATTACACAAGACGCAGACAGAGGAGACAGACACACAGAGAGACACTATGCTTTGCTTTTTTTGGAAAGGGCTGGGGGAAGTACAGAGAAGAGGAGAAAATAGCAAAGGACGGAGCAAGATCAGCACGGTTTGGCGGACGGAAATAGCATGAGAGGCAGCAGAGGACGGGCTGGGCTCTGTCCCCGGGGAGAAGGGCCTGCAAAGCTGCTCCGCTATTTATTTATTTCTGCATCTGGAATCAGCCATTTAGGCGACTGATAAAATCGGGGACAATTAGACCCAACTGAGCTTTAATTTTGGATTGAAAGTGCTATCCTTTCACTGAGCACTCCCTCCCACCACATCTGAAATTACTGCTGCGGAAGGAAGGAAAGGAAGGAAGGAAGGAAGGAAGGAAGGAAGGCAGGCAGGAAGGAAGGAAGGCAGGCAGGCAGGCAGGCAGGCAGGCAGGCAAGCGCCTGGACCTTCAGCCTGGATAAGTGTGAGCTTATTGCTTGTCAAAGACCTAGACGCCAATAAGGCCCTGCGCTCCTGCAGGGGCACTGGAAAGTCTCCACGAGACGCAGATTAAGGGCACACTGGGAGCCTTATTTAATGCATGTGCTTGTTTACAGTTGGTTCACCTCGGGTACTGAGGAGGAAAGAGAGACCTGGGCGGCGGGGTGGGGGGGCGTGAGAGACAGAGAAGAATTTGATGAGGCCACACTGCACTCCAAAGCTGGCTTTCTTACAGCCTCACGCTCCGAAACACGCGGGGCTTCCCCTAACCTCTGAGACCATTCCATCACCTCTCCTCCGCACGTCCCCTTCGCCAATCTGGCTCACGACAGCGTCATGCCCAAGTCACAGGTTCAGATCCTTTAAGGGCAGAAAGGCTCCGGGTGGGGGCCGCCCTCACTCGACCATCTCAGGGTGACCCGGACAAGTGGCTTCCCCCTCTGAGCGCGGGATCGGCGCATGCGAAGGGCAGTGGCAATGGCTGCATCTCCCTCCCAGGACTGCTGATGGCGTGCCTGCCGGAATGTGTCTAAAGCATAGTGAGGCTGGGCACGGTGGCTCACGCCTGTAATCTCAGCACTTCTGGAGGCGGGAGGGTCGCTTGAGACCAGGAGTTCAAGACCAGCCCGAGGAACATAGTGAGACACTGTCTCTACAAAAAATGAGCCCGGTGTGGTGGCACACACCTGCAGTCCCAGCGACTCGGGAAGCTGTGGCAGGATCACCTGAGCCCAGGAGGCGGAGGTTGTGGCCAACCATGGTCATGCCACTGGACTCCAGCCTGGGTGCCAGAGTGGGCCTCTGACTCACAAAAAAGCCCCCCTGCCCCCCCACACAAAAGAAAAAATAAGGAACCCCAAATAAAAACAAAGCGTACCACACCCCGCCCGCCACAAAGTCGGAGTTCAGAAAGTGTCTGCTGTCATTATCGCCATTATGACCCTCGTGGTCCGGCCCGTGATGCCTTAGGCCCCCTCTCCGGGGCTGCGCCCCGCCGCTGACAGCCCTCCCTCCCCCTGCCAGCTCCCAGGAAGCTGGCGCCTGGGCTGGGCTGGGTGCTCTGACTGCAAGAGGCGTCCGGCTCTCCATCACATGCGAGGCCGGTCCCTCTGCCAGGAGGAGAGACCAAAGTTCTTCCAGAGTGACGCAGGAGAGGTCCTGCTCAAGTGGGGGAGAGGGGAGGACAGTCCATCTCTGGTCTTGACCCTCCAGGAAGCAAAATCTGAGCTCGTGGGCCGGGAGATGGCCGGTGGGTGGGCTGCAGGGCAGGGAGACACGGGACGGTTGAGAAGACACCGTCCAGCTTGGGGTCTTCCAGCCCTCTCTGCGCTGCAGGCTGGTCTGAGGACACACGACAGTGCCCCGTGTCGCTGGCCTCTCCCTCTCCTTTCGGAGGCTGGCCTGGCGCTCCCTCCCTCCCTCCGGTGTCAGACCCAGAGCCTCCTTCCTGCAGGCCAAGCCGGAGGCCGAGCCTGGTGCTGGCGAGAACAGGGGCCTGGCTGGGGAACGGGGCTGGGAAGGAGGGAAGGAAGGAAGACCAGAAGGAGTCGCTCTCACCTTCGGCTCCTGCCGGGGGGCTTTGCTCACTCGTAGCCTGCAGGGCACAGCGTCTGCGCCAGGGCGTGGGGGAGGCGGAGAGGAGGACACAGGGAGCCCCACGGGCGCCCTCGGCTTGCTGGAGGCCCACGGGAGGCCACCCCGGGGGTTGGTCGAGGCCTTCCGGGGGAGGAAGCGTCAGGCCTAGGGCACAAAATTAGGAGCTGGCCAGATGGTGGAGCAGTGGAAGGCCAGTCCAGACCTACTGCGGGGGGTGGTTGTGTGTGTGTGTGTGTGTGTGTGTGTGTGTGTACTTCGGTGCTGCAGTCTGCTCAAGTGGCTGTGCAGAGGGCATGACAGGAAGTGGAGAGGCCGGGCGCAGTGGCTCAGGCCTGGAGTCCCAGCACTTTGGGAGGCTGAGGCGAGAGGATTGCCTGAGCCCAGGAGTTCGAGACCAGCCTGGGCAACATGGCAAGACCTTGTCTCTACAAAAATACAACAATGAAATGAAATGAAATAGAATTAGTGGTGACATTGGCGGGGCCTGTAGCTCAGAGGCCCCGAAGGCCAGGGGTTTCCTCAGGCAGATGACCGGAAGTGCCACAGAACTGCATTTCAGATCAGCCGAGACTGCTTGTGTCCTGGTGAAATGGGTTCGGAGGATGTGTGGGTCTTGGATGGTCACACCCCCACCTGCTACATTTCCACTTCTGCCAGTTCATAGACTTCAGGTCCCACTATTTATTTATTCAAGCCTTTGCTTAGCAACGGAAGCCAAACGCACTGGACTTCTGTATCATCAGAGGCTACAATTTTTTTTCAAAGCAGCACATACTCAGCAGTTTTAAAAAGTCAGACATGGGCCGGGCTTGGTGGCTCATCCTATCATCCCAGCACTTTGGGAGGCCAAGGCAAATGGACTGCCTGACCCTGTGGGTTTGAGACCAGCCCAGGCAACTTGGTGAGACCTCGTCTCTACAATAAATCAAAAAGTAGCTGGATGTGGTAGCACACGCCTATAGTTCTGGCTACTGGGAAGGCTGAGGTGGAGTGATCTCCTGAGCCCAGCAGGTCGATGCTGGGGTGGCCATAAGCATGCGTGGCACCCGCACTCCAGCCTGGGCGACAGAATGAGACTCCAACTAAAAAAAAAAAGTCAGACATGGGTACAAGGTGTATAACAGAAGACTCCTGTCACCCCACATCCATCTCTCTCCCAAGTCTCCTTCCTCTTCTGGTATTGACCTTCCTACTTGCAGATGGCATACATAGGGTGCTTTTTTTCTCACCTTAGATTTACTGTGGAAGCCCAGGTCGTCTCGTTTTCTCGATAGTTATGCCATTGCTTTCAGCTACATCGGGGGCAGTTGAGCATCTGCAGCACAGCTGAGACCCTCACAGCTAGAACGGCATGAGGTGCGGTCCCAACATGGACTGTTTCCTGGTGTATCTGGCTTCTTCCTTCCCACTCCCTTGGGGAGTGGCTCTGGCCAAGGGTGGTCTCTGACGGAGAGGTGAATTCCCCGTACTGAGTCGTGGGAGGCAGGCGACCAAGCAAACCTAAAGATAATGTAGTCGTCACTCCTAATCAATGCAATTGTAAGCGCTGTATGGAATTTGAACGACTAACTTGTTTGCTTTGATGATAAAACTGCTGGCTGGACTGTCCCAAGCTACAGATTCTTCACCGACTGGCCGCCATCGGTGCCTCCCGTGAGTTTTAATAAACCCGTGTCTCGCTCTGCTGGAACTCCAGGTGACGTCTCTGGAACAGGTAAACATTATGGGCATGCCCTCTCAGATTTGGGGTTACCGCGTTACAAGCAGCATTTTCTTTTGATGCGCTTTTGTTCTTGGAGTTAGCCACGGTCACTGGCCAGGTTTTTCATGCAATTATCACTCGTTCATTCCCGGCCTTTCCAGTGGAGTCCAAATCCCTTTCATGCCTTCCTTCGAGCAGGGCAAGCCTTGGCTCTCAGCCCAGGCCTTCAGAGGTCCATTTAGGGAACGTTTGGGGGCCTGCTTCCTCTGGCGGAGGAGTTATACAACACTTCCTTAAAAATTGGAGTAATTCGCCGGGCTCAGTGGCTCAGCCTATAATCCCGCGCCTTTGGGAGGCTGAGGTGAGTGGATCGCCTGAGCCCGCGGGTTCGAGACCCGTCTGGGCAGCGAGACCTCATCTCTACAATAAATAAAAAAATCAGCCGGGCTGATGGTGGCGCATGCCTGTAATTCCGGCGACTGGGAAGGCTGAGGCGGAAGGATCGCCGGAGCCCAGCAGGCCGAGGCTGTGGTGGCCGGGAGCGGCCACTGCACTCTAGTCTGGGCGACAGAGTGAGACTCCAACTCAAAAAAAAAAAAAAAAATTGGAGTAATTTTGGACTTTCCTTTTCATGACACTGGAAACTTCTCTTAACCACATGCGTGCCTCGGCTTCCCGAGGGTACAACATGGACTCTTCTCTGCTTTTCCATCCAGTGGAGCCTCTGCTTTGCCAGTCTGATTTGGTCTGATTTATACAATGGCGGAGGAGAAATGCAGCTGCTATCACTTCCAGGTGCATGCACAGTAATTTAACTAAATGCGATCAAAGCCTTTCCAAGTAAAAAGGCCTCCTGGGCTTGTTTTAATGAATAGATAAAGCTAATTTGTAATTAGTACATTTTGTTGTAAATATGCAGATGAGGCCTGCTGTTATCTGTAATTAGCACCAGATACTTGAAGGCTAAGGGGGCCGCTAAAGGACTTGGGAAGCCGGAAACCCTCGCCCAAGTCTCCAGGACCCGAGGGCCCCGAGGCCTGACCCCAGTGCCCACTCCCCTCCGAGCTCCGGCCGGGCGGCCCCCTGCCGGCTGGGCCTCCCCTCCGGGGAGAAGCACCGAGAGCCCGTCTGACACGGAAGGCAAGGTCTGCCTTCACACAGGAGACCGTCAGTAAATACTTGTCAAAAGAATGGCTGAGGCCTGGCTGAGGCCTGGCTGACGCCTGTAATCCCAGTGCTTTGGGAGGCAGAGAAGGGAAGATTGCTTGATCAGAAGTTCAAGACCAGCCTGGTCAGCATAGCGAGATCCCCTCTCTAAAAGAAACTTAAAAATCAGCCAGGGGCCAGGCTCACTGGCTTAGCCTGTAATCCCAGCACTTTGGGAGGCCGAGGTGAGTGGATTGCCTGAGCCCGCGGGTTCGAGACTCACCTGGGCAACTTGGCGAGACCTCATCTCTACAATAAATCAAAAAATTAGCCGGGCGTGGGAGCGCGCGCCTGCAGTTCCAGCTACTCGAAAGGCTGAGGCGGAAGGATCGCCGGAGCCCAAGCGGGTCGAGGCTGCGGTGGCCGGGAGCGGCCACTGCACTCCAGTCTGGGCGCCAGAGTGAGACTCCGACTCAAAAACAAAAAAACAAAACTAAAGACACAGGGAAGATTTTCGCCTTGGTAGGAGCATCGAAATAACATCTTTTCAAGTGTGTGGAAGATCAGAACACGAATGGTACGGGGGTGTGGGAGGAAGGGTCCGGGACCCACAGCTTGCGTGATTTTGAAAGGGGCAGTGGCAAAGCTTGCTTTCTTTTATCTACAAACTGACAAAATCACTATGGGGACATTTACAGCCAGAGTCTCTTCGACATTTTTAAATCTCTGAAATCATCAAAAATAAAACCGGATCCCATGTGCGCTGGCAAGGGAAATGCTCTATGTCGTGGGGTTGTTTTAGAAGATGCCAGGGTATCCTGGCTGGTTCAGTCAAGTTTGCTCGCAGAATTTTTGGATAATTGAAACGTTAGCTACCGTCTCCCGGGCAGCATCTACCTCACGTGGAAGCCGAGGTGGAGAGGACAGACCGTGTACTTACAAGTCACTCTGCAGACACAGCCGGCGTGCCAGGCCCGCCTCTCCCTCTGTGGAGTGGAGAAGGAGCGGCAATAAAAATATGCCCTGAGTGTAAGCGAGTGCGGCACTGTCTGACCTCCATTTGGGAAAGAAACCGATGCTCCCAGCTGGGGGCTGAAGGCCAGTCCTCCATGGCGCCCCTCTAAGAATCTTGAGAAACGCAGGAGCTTCAGCTTGTCATCTCAGAGGGGCTAGAACCAGGGCCTGCGCTGCTTGGAGGCTCCCGGAGTCTCGACTCCCTACCTCATGTCCCCTGGCTCCTGGGATAACGGCTTACTGGGCAAAGCTTATGGACAAGCCCTTGGCTCAGAAGACAGAGAAGCAATAATAATCTTTCCCCATTCCCCACCTGGGATTTCACAGCAATACCAGCCTGAACATCTTTTGCTCAGTTCATTGTCTTTAGGATCCAGGGTGACGCCAGAATCTAGCAGCCTGGGAGCACTTAAGAACTCCCAGTAAGAGCCGGACTTGGTGGCTCAGCCTGTAATCCCGCGCCTTCGGGAGGCTGAGGTGAGCGGATCGCCTGAGCCCACAGGTTCGAGACCCGCCTGGGCAGCGAGACCTCATCTCTACAATAAGTCAAAAAATCAGCAGGGCATGGTAGCGCATGCCTGTAATTCCAGCTACTTGGGAGGCTGAGGCAGAAGGATCCCTCGAGGACAGCAGGTCGAGGCTGCGGTGGCCGGGAGCGGCCACTGCACTCCAGTCTGGGCAACAGAGTGAGACTCCAACTCAAAAAAAAAAAAAAAGGCCAGGCTTGGTGGCTCAGCCTGTAATCCCAGCACTTTGGGAGGCCGAGGTGAGTGGATTGCCTGAGCCCGCGGGTTCGAGGCCCGCCTGGGCAACTTGGCAAGACCTCATCTCTACAATGACTCAAAAATTAGCCGGGCGTGGTAGCGCGCACCTGTAGTTCCAGCTACTCAGAAGGCTGAGGCGGAAGGATCACTGGAGCCCAGCGGGTCGAGGCTGCAGTGGCCGGGAGCGTCCACTGCACTCCAGTCTGGGCGACAGAGTGAGACTCCGACTCAAAAAAAATAAAAAAAAGAACTCCCAGTAAGAGGATGACAACGTGGGAAACCATCAGCATTGCTGAATATACTATTCTTTGCGTGAAAGAAGCAAAGCGCACGGAGAAACGGGGTCTGGGTCTGAGACCCCAACCGCAGAGAACGAGCCAAAGTGGGCAGAGTTTGGAGCAGACTCCTCAGCAAGATGCGGTTTGTTGGCCATAAAACTACTCAGCATGGCCCTGGACTGTGCCCTTCCAGGAGACCCAGGATGTAAAGCAGGCTGGTTCTGAGGCACTGAATCAGCAATGCTGTGCATAATGTCAGTGCAATGCTGTGCACTGACAGCACAAGCCCCGAGTGGTACCATCCTATGTCATGAATGCAAGTCACTGCACTTGGAACTAGGACCCAAGGTCAGCTCTGTGCCTGTCATTCCCTCTCTTCTCTCTGTTGCCTTTACAAATGCACCCCAAAAGGTCTGGTAACTTGTGAGGTGCCAAAAATAAGGAAGTATCCTGACCAAGTCTTGTTTCGCGGCCGTAGTCCCTGTCAGGGACAGTCCTGCGCCTCTGGGAACAGGTGTGCACCCATGCTCTGACTCCGACTTGTCCAGAAAATTGCTTCTGGCTTCAGAAACTTTCTGGATTGAAGCATCTTTTGAATGTTGATTAGGTAGAAGCGCTGGCTCTTTGTTACAGAAAAAAATTGCCTATAATTTCCCCAGAAAGCAAGGAGCTTTGGAGTCATTTACAGTCTCCAGGTCAGGGTACTGATTTAGGGGCTGACCAAGTCCCTCCAAGGAGAAGATTCTTCACTGTGATGTGCAAATTGCTCGGTTATCCCGGAATGCATGATAAATTCTTGGTCTGATCAAAACTCAGACCATTTACAACTTGTCAGGAATGTCTCTGAGATGCCCCGGTGGTGTGTGGTCTCCTGGGAGAAGGCTGGGAGGAACTGGCTTTCTCCAGGATACGCGTCACCTGCAATCCCAATTGCTCAAGATACCAAGTTGGAGTGTGTGCCCACCTTTTCTTGGGCATCTCGTCTGCACCCGCTCATCTATCTGAGCAGCGTTTGTCTAGAGTGCGTTTGCTGACAATGTGGGAAATGAATGCCACGCAGGCTCGCTCCCCTGGTGTGATTTATGGCCGACTAGCCGGGCTGTGATTTTTGCCGCCGAAGCACTTATTACCTCGCAGCAGAAACAGAGCTCCGGGAGCCAGGGTCGTTCCCCACCTGCCCCTCCCCGCTGCCCCAGATGCTCTGTCGGGAGGGGTCGCCACAACTAGAGGTTGAGGGACTCACTATCCAGTTCGCAGTTTTGGCTGAGATGATGTTGGTGCTGCATTTTGGGCAAACAATTTCCCAGGGGCAGAGCCAGCTGCCTGGCAGGCACTGGCTCTCTCTCGAGGAGGTGCCAGGAGGGCCACCGAGGCTGCACAGCTGCCCAGAAGAGGAGGTTTCTTCTAATTCTCACAGAGGCCCAGCACGGGTGAGCCGGGCCTCAGGAACGTCCCCCCACCGATGGCTGTGAAGACGGGTCAGGTCTGGGGTAGAGGAAGTCCCCGCTGACAGCTGTCCAGGCCTGGGGCACCCTGGGAAGGACAGACAGGCAGGACCCACCTGCTGGGCGCTGGTCCTTAGGCCACGGTGCTAGCTCAGCAGCAGAGCTCAGCCCTCTCAGAGGAAGGAACGTTAGCTGGCGCGGGCAAGAGCCTGTGCGCTTTCTGCTCACGAGCTGCTGGAAGTTCTTTCTCAGGGTTTCACACTGGGCAGCTTTTCCTGCCAGCCCAGGGTCAGTTCTGGGGAACTGTGCCTTCGAAAGCCCGGTCCTGGGCTCAGAGGATTCTGTGTCTGTGGGCTCAAGACTCTGCGCCATCCTCATGTGTCCCCTGAAGCGCAGCTCTGTCCACTAGCAAGACCCGAAATGACCAGACCACCCTCTCACCTGAGAGACCTTGTCGAATGCCACCACGAAACCATGTGAAGAAAGGAACAAGGACCCGGCTCTCTCTTCCTGGCCAAGTGACCAGGGCCAGTCGCTTCAACTCTGTGACCTGGTCAACCTCTCGGCACCATGGGCATGGTGACGGCTACTTCCCAGAGCTGCTGTGAGGGGCTGGCCGTGGCCGGTCGGCTGTCAAGCGCTTGACAGTCCTGGTCATGCTCACGGCCTTTCTTCCACGGCTTCCCGAAGCCAACCCAAGACCATCTCTCTCTGCCTCCTCGGAATCTCCATCGCGACTTATGGGCTTGTCATCTCACTCCTCCGCTACCTCGTAGCCATTACTACTCATCCGTGGGATGTACATGTGCTCGTCCCACGCCCCACCCTTGGTCTGACAGCATCCACACTCATTAAGTTCCCGAGGGCCACGGCGGCAGCTCGCTCACGTTTACACACACGAGGGTCCCCGCTATGTGGCAGGATTAAGCAACCGTGGGCTGGATGGAAACGTTTAGGTTCTACAAAGAGAAGCCGCTCAGAAGCACCCGTGGGCACGTTTCAACCTTGAAGGTCTCCTCTGCAACACACTGCCTTTTTCTAACAGCAGCAGACTTTGCTGGCCGTGTGAATAATTCTACACGGCCTGAAAAAATTACCACTGATTTCAAAGCATTGATTTTCTGCACCAGAGCAACACATTAAATCTCTTTTCTGCAAAAGACAAAGAGAACTAGAAGAATAAACTTTCACACCAAGCAGCAGGGGTAGAGGGTGCAATAAAACAAACGTTGCATGTTGCCCGTTTTCATGCAGATGACCTAAGAAGGGCATTTTCCCTCCACTCAGAAAACCCTGGTGGATAAGGGAAAGCTCTGCTGGGCTCGGTGGCTCACACCTGTAATCCCAGCGCTCTGGGAGGCTGAGGCAGGACTGCTTGAGCCCAGGAGTTCGAGACCAGCCTGGGTCACAGCGAGACCTTGTTGCTACAATAAATAAATAAATAAATAAATAAATAACTGGTAAGCGAAAGCTCAGATGTGCCCAAAGAGAGGGCGGCCCTCAGAGGGGAGGCCTGGTGAGGTGGTGAGGTGGAGGGGTCGTGGCTTTCGCCTGAGGCACCGGAGCCCGGGGGCAGACTGGGAGGGGCTTGTATCACAGGCCAAGGCCACTAGGTCATTCCCGAAGGCAGAAGTGCTCGGCCTCCATGCCCACCCGAGTCCTGCGAGTTGGGTCACCTCTGTGTCGGACTTGCTTTGTTATGCAAACCTCGGGTCTAGGCCAGGCTCAGTGGCTCATGTCACAGGAGGATCACTTGAGCCCAGGAGTTGGAGACCATCCTGGCAATAGTGAGGCCTCGTCGCTAAAAAAAAAAAAAAAAAAAAAATGAGCCAGGCCTGACGGCCCACGTCTGTAGCTCCAGGTGCTCCGGAGCCCCAAGAGGGAGGGTTGCCTGAGCCCAGGAGGTCGAGGCTGTGGCGAGCCGTGATCGTGCCGCCGCCCTCCAGCCTGGGCGACACGGTGAGACTCCAGCTCAAAAACAAACCAGCCACCAAAAAAGAAGCCTCAGGTTTCCAGGAGTGTTGAGACTTCCATCATGGCTTTCTGCGCGGGGGAGGGCCTCTCTCCAGACATACGGGCGATGATCTAGTTATTTATCTATTGATTTATTTATTCTTGAGCCAGAGTCTCACTCCGTCGCCCCGACCGGAGTGCCGCCCCCACCCGCTGGGCTCCGGCCGTGCTTCCGCCCCAACCTTCCGAGTAGCTGGAGCTGCAGGCGTGCACCCGCACACCCCGCTACTTGGTGCGATTGATGGTAGCGACGAGGGCTCGCCAAGCTGCCCGGGCGCGTCGGGAGCTCCTGGGCTCAGGCGCTCCACCGCCTCTGCCTCCCAGAGTGCTGGGATGCCGGGCCAGAGCCACCGCGCGCCTGGCCACGGGGCACTTCAGTGCAGACGCACGTGCACAGAACTCCCCCAAGCCCACCCTGCCCCTGCGGCCCCGGCCATCCTGCGACTCCTCGTAGAAACGCTCTCAGCTCAGGCAGCAGCCCTGTGGGGACTCGGTTCTCTCCCCGGAAAAGGCCGTTTTCCCACCGCCTCCCCTCGCCGTGCCCCCAGCGCCCCCCCCTCCCCAAAGCCCAGAGACTCCTAGACTCGGCTTCGGGCTCCGAGCGGACTTTACTTAGTTAGTTTTGGAACACACGGGTTCAGTCTGTTCGTCCCCTCGGAGTCGAGGGCCTGGGAGAAGCCGCACGTCGCGTCCGCGTGACGGGCCCCGGCGGACCGGCGTCGCCCAGAGACAGCTGCCCCCCGACGGCGCCCCCGGCGATCGACGCCCCGCCGCCGCGGGCCGGGTGCACGTGCGGGTCGCGCGACGCCGGGCCACGCCGGCCGGTGGGAGAGGCCTCCGGGCTCCGGGACGACGGCCGCCGCTTCCGGACGGCACGGGGGCTTTCCCGGAGGTCGACTGTCCGCCGGGTGGGGGTCTCTCCCCCCGCATCCGGACTTCCGCGAGTGACGCCGAGCGAGGCCGAGAGCAGAAAGGTCGCGGGACCCCCCGCCAGGCCTGGCGAACGGCGCCTGCCCTGTCCGGGTCTCCCGCGGCTCGCCTGTAAGACGGGCCCGGATGCCCCCGAAGGCTGCTCCCGCGCAGTGTCGGCGTCACACTTTTCTTCTCTTGCAAAAGACGCTAGGGAGGGGGGCGGGGTCGCGGAAGGAGCTCCCTCCGCCCCAAACGTCCTCCATCCCGTTGGCCTCCTGCTTGCCGTTATTCCCTCTTGTCCTGCGGCAGCTTCTGAAAGCCAGGAGCATCCGGAGTTGAAAGACGGAGAGCTCCTGGATCAAGCCGTCCCTGAAGTCATGCCTGCCTTTTGGACTCTTCAGTCACTTGGGGTGAGTGAGCTGTTTTTCTCCCGTGTGTGACAAAAAAGTCCTGATCCCTAGGGTGAGGCAGCAAAGGAAAGTCAAGCCTGGCAGGGATGAAAAACGGTGCCGCTCTTCTGTCATTTGCCCCTCCAAAACTCACGTTGAACTCAACTCCCAGTGTGGTGGCGTTGAGAGGTGAGACCTTCAAGAGGGCTCTGCCCTCAGTGATGAATCAGTCCACCCACGGATTCGCATGTTAATGAACAGTGGGTGGCTTTACCAGAAGAGGAGGGAGGAGAGCCCGAGTCAGCCCGCCAGCATGCTCAGCCCGGCCCTGTGGCGTCCGGGGGTTGGTTCCACCAGCAAGGCCCCGGCCGCCAGGCTCAGCCTCCCTGTGAGGAGTACCTTCCTTCTCCTTGAAAACTCACCGGTGTCAGGGATTCTGCCATCAGCACCCCAGCACAGGCTCAGCCAGGCGCCTGCCGTCCTCCGCACCCTGCTTGCTGGCTCCTGGGTGCCGGCTCCCGCTCTGCAAGCCTGGCTTCCGCTCCCTGTCCTCTCCCACTCCCCCAGGCCGTCGGCCCCTTCTGACCTGGCTGGATTTCTCACGCCCCGTCTAAGTTCCTCACCTTCTCAGCGTCCTGTTCTCACTTGCCACTCCCCAGTCCAGAGCCTTCAGGACAGCGCCTGCCAGTCTCTTCACATCTCGGCGACCACAGGACATGGTCACTGTTGGATGGCACCCTGGGGAAGCTAGAGAACTGGCATGTCTGTAAGGGGGTGGGGGGAGGAATGTCCATGACAGTCCTTTTTTTCCTTTTTTGAGCTGGAGTTTCACTCTGTACCCCAGGTTGGAGCACAGTGGCATACTCACGGCCACTGCAGGGGTCCTAAATGACGTGTAGTTGCTAGAGCTATTTTTCTTTTTCTTTTTTGAGTCGGAGTCTCACTCTGTCGCCCAGGCTGGAGTGCAGTGGCCGCTCTCGGCCACCGCAGCCTCGACCTGCTGGGCTCCGGCGACCCTTCCGCCTCAGCCTTCCAAGGAGCCGGAACCACAGGCATGTGCCACCACACCCGGCTAATTTTTTGATTTATTGTAGAGATGAGGTCTCGCCAAGTTGCCCAGGCTGGTCTCGAACTTGTGGGCTCAGGCAGTTCTCTAACCATGGCCTCCCAAAGTGCTGGGATTAGAGGCATGAGCCACCATGCCTGGCCCTTGCTGTTTTTGTTTGGACAAGGTCTCCCTCTGCTGCCCAAGCCGGAGTGCAGTGGCGTGATCATAGCTCACGCAGCCTCCAACTCCCGGGTTCAAGTCATCCTCCCACCACAGCCTCCCAAGGACTACAAGCGTGTACCACCCTGCCTGGCCATCCTTTTTTCCAACTTAATTTTTTGTAGAGCTGGGGTCTTGCTATGCTACCCAGGCTGCGCGTGAACTCCTAGCTTCAAGTGATCCTCTCAGTCAGACTCTTAAAGTGCTGGGGCCACAGGCGTGAGCAACCGCACCCAGCCTCCATTTTCTTCTATTACATAATTTTGATCAGAAAGAGTAAAATAAAAAGTCCCAGGGAAGACACGGCTTTGTATGAAATTTCAAAATAAAATCATTTCAAAACTGTGAATGAGAAACCCGAGCATGCTTCCATGAGCAGGCCTTCTTAATTGCAGAATGAAGGCTTCCAACGGTTGTCTCCAAATCCTCATCGAAAAGTTTTCATGACAGCCTCTTCAAATTCATAGTAGCCACTGTCAATGAGAAACTGGGCATGCGTTGGGAATAAAAAAATTAAAATCATGTTTTGCAACCTTTCAAAAATGTCCGTGGTTGAAATTGTATCCAGGTAATTGACTTTTCCCCTTTTTCGTTTCTCCATACAACTTTCTTGTGATTTCTCACGGACATGTCTCACAAACAGACTTCCAACCCAATGGGGTGATTTTACACTGGCTCCTTCCAAACAACGCCGCGGTCCTGGTGTGCAGAAGGCACAGGCACTGTTCGGTCTCCGAGGATCCAGAATGGGTGCCAGCTGGGTCTGTCACATGTGAAGTCAGGGACGCGGCGCCATCCCAGTGCCCTTGCCAGCCTCCCAGATGCCCTGGGTCGTGCACCCAGCAGCCCTGGGAGCCCCTCGTCCTGGGTGGGCGGTGCCCGCTCTACAGCTGGCCTCTCCCAGTCTCCAGGGAGGAGCACCCGCTCGCCTTGTGTCTTGATGTCTGTCACTGTGCTTCTGCCTGCGGGGAGCCTGGGGTGCCCCCCAGGAGCCCAGACGGCCCGGTCCTCGCCCAGCCTCTGTCATGGCTGAGGACCCACACGGACAGCCCGATGGTGGCACCGCTGCACGTCTCCACACAGCGGCTGGAGGCTCTGGACGGCTCAGGTCCCAGGGGATGCACCTGTGCAGCCACGGCCCCTGGCAGTCTCCACGCGTCTCTTGGCACAGAGGAAGGCCCCAGCCCCACCACCTCCAGCTCCTACCTTTCCTCTTCTTGACCCCAGCCATCCCACCGGGCTTCTGCTCCTGCAAGACAAACCCGAGGCCTCTTTTCGGTTCTGGCCCTTTAGGGTGGCCCTGGAGCGGCCAGAACCACTTCCCGCCTCCTCCGTCAGAAACACTCCTCTGCCGGCTCTGTGGGTCTGCCTTCCGGAATCGCTTCCTACTCTTGGCTTTACTTTCCTGACTTTCTTCTTTTGGGTCAAAGTCTCGCTCTGCCACCCAGGTTGGAGCGCAGCGGCACAGGCACGAATCGACACAGCCGCGACCTCCTGGGTCCGGGAGACCCTTTTCCTCAGTCTTCGGGGTAGCTGCGACTAGAGGCCTGCCACCACACCAGCTACTTAAAAAATTTTTTTGTAGAGACGAGGTCTCGCTATGTTGCCCAGGCTGGTCTCAAACGCCTGGGCTTAAGCAGTCCTCTTGCCTCGACCTCCCAAAGTGCTGGGATTACAGGCATGAGCCGCTGCGCCCAGCCAAAACTTCCTCGTTTAAAAGCTTTCAATAGCTCCTTATTACTGATCACAATTAGCCTAACTTCTATGCCAGACATTCAAAGGCCTTCACGATCTGTCTCCAGCCTATCTATGGAGCCCTGCTTCATAGACTCTAGAAATAGTCACTGACCCCCTAAACTTTGTGCCAGACTGGCCTGTATGCTGGAATCCAATACAGTAATGAATGAAATCCAATTCTCAGTTCACATGAGATGCACATTCGCGGGGAGCGTCGGACAGCAGGCACACACGTAAACACGTCTGTCAGCTCACGCGTGCTGGCCAGGAAGTTCTTCTTCATGGAATGACATTTGTTTAGAGACTTGAATAAACTAAGAGCGAGCTTTAGGGCTACCTGGGAGAAAGAGCATTCCAGGTAGAAGGAAAAGAAAGTTCCAAGTCCTCCGAGTGGGAGCTAGCTTGGCAAGTTGGGGCAACAGCAAGAGTCCGTGTGGGCGAGCGGAGCGAACGAGGAGGAGGACAGGAGATGTGATCAGAGAGGCAGCACGGGCCCGGTGACATCGGGCCCTGAGGACTGTGACAGGCATCTAGGGTTTTATTCTCATCAAGGTGGAAGGCACTGGGAGGTTCTGAGCGGTGGCACGACATGTTATGAAACATGTTGCCCTGGCGGCTGTGTGGAGAACGGATGGTGGGATGGGAAACAAGAGTGGACACTGGGATACCGGCGAGGAGGCTACTGCACCAGTCCAGGCGAGGGAAGAGATGGCGGTGCCGGAGAGGCAGAGGCGCTGTCAAGTGATGCTGTCTTGAAGGCAGTGCTGACAGCGTTTGCTGATGGCTCGTGTGAAGGATGAGACAGAAAAGAGTCAAGGATGATTCAGAAGCACCTGGAAAAAGACAACTGCCCTGAACGAAGCTTCATAAGGAGCGTGTGGGAAGAGGTGAGGAAGTGTATCAGAGGAGGGAGGTTCAGTTTTTGGTGGGAAGTTGAAGGTGACAACTAGACACCCGAGTGAAGATGTCAAAGTGTCAGCTGGAGGCTGAAGTCTCGGCTAGAAATGAATCTGGGAACGGATCGTGTTCAGGTGAGGAGAGTTCTCTCAGAAAAGTCAGTGAACGGAGCCTGGGCCACCCAGCAGATGGTGGGGAGGTGAGGGGGGTCGGGGAGGGGCACTGAGATGCAGCGGCTTGTGGGCCGCAGGAGAGAGCACTGAGCCTACCGCGGGCCAGAAGCCGCATGCAGAAAGGCCCGTCCGGAGGGAGCAGCCCACAACTTGTTTTTTTTTAATCAGAAAATACCGCTTATTTGGAAAGTAAATGAGAGAGGAGGGATTGACCTCCCTGAGGCAGGGGAGGGGGCCAAAGCCGGGAAACATGGCTCAAAGAGCACGGGGCCACACCAGAGTCTAGCGAGGCAATGGCCGCAACGGCCTGGCAATGCCACGGTGTTTCAAACAAGCACATGTATAGGTGCGTGGACCGGCCAGAGCATCCATAAACAGGACCTGCCATGAACTGATCAGTGCTGAGTCTAACGGGGAGTTTATGTTACTGTTTTCTTTACTTTTGTGTGTATTTAAATTTCCCATTAAAAGGGGTTTTGAGAGAGACAGAGAGAGAGAGAAAGAGAGAAATGGTATCAAACACTGCCGCAAGGTTAATTAGGGCAGTGGACATCCCCCTGGAGAGGGCGCTGGCGAGGGTGGCAAGAACAGTCTCGGTGGAGACGCAGGCCTGATGGTGGCGGGTTTGAGAGAGGTCACGAGGAGAGGGCGAGGAGTGCAGAGCACAGTCAACTCCTTCAAGGAACTCTGCAGGAAGTGGGAAAGTGGGGTGGGCCAGCTCTAGACAACCCCCGCACCCCTCTCCCCATTCACCGCCCCCCCAACCACCCAATTGCACACGATGCCGCCAGTCTCCACCTGCCTGCAACATTTCCTGGAATGTGTGCAGGGCAGGGAGAGCTTTGGTTGTGGTGTTTTTCTTGGGCGTCTCTGTAGGCCTCATTTTCAGAGTGTATCAGAGCACACTGAGTGTTTATACTATAGGTCAGAACTACACAGTGTTCCCCTGACAGCTCTCTGAAGGGAAGCAGAACTAAGGAAGCCGCAAAGCTTCTGATTCCTTTAGATCTCGGAAGACAGCATTCGGTAGGGGCATCAAGAATAACATCGCTCACTTGCCTTTCCCGCTCGAAAAGACAAGGCTGGAAGCTCCGATTCATACTAAGGGATCACGGGCTGGAATTTATTTTTACAACTAACTGCAAAGCCTCAGCCGTTACCAAAAGACTTCTCTTTGGAAACATCAGACATTGGGCGAGAATTGGTAGGTAGGGAGAAGGAGCCTTCTAGTTCAAGGCACGGCAAGTTCAGTGAAACTGCAGTCCAAAAGGAGACATGGTTGGAGACACGCCTTCCCTCGCCGTCCCCTGAGCACAGCGAGGCAGCCAGGGCCCTAAGATCCCTCCTGCTGAGAGCGGCCTCTCATCTTCAGCGCAAAAGGACAGACGAGACGAGACGTTGTAACCAAGAGTAAACACCAGTTGCATCAGAGATGGATGGCCCCTGGAGAATTCTTAGGAAACAAGATGGGATTTGTCCTTCTACTACACTGAGAAGGCCAGAGGGACAAGAAGATGCATCTATACGTGACCAGGCTCAGGGAACAGCACAAAAGGGTGTTCGTACCCACTGCCCTAGTGACTACCAAGTGCCTGCCACTGCCACGCTCTGCGCCATGGGCTATGGCAGACAAAGTCCCTCTGCTGTGTCTCGAGGGGACACCAGAGGGGGCGACTACAGCACTGTGTCTAGATCTAGAGGCTGTGAGAGGAAGGCATCCTTGAGCTTGAGATCAAGGGATGCTGGAGTGCTTCTGGCAGAAGCCGCAGCAGAGCCATGGCATACGTTCCCGGGCTGAGAGAGCATGGCGCTCAGGGGCTACCAAAGAGTCGTACCAGGGGGTCCCAAGACAGGCCCGAGACCCAAACTGGCCACCCAGGCCGAGGCCTGTTTCAGCGGGCTGCGTCTGTCATGTGACAGGGGGCGCTCAACAGGGGAGAGTCCTAGGAGCACGTTGGCCAAGTTCAAAGTTCTGGAAATGGTGACTTTTCGGTGGTCTGATTTGTTGCCAGAGACGAATTCTGATTTTCTGTGTGGTGGTTTGGCTGTGATTATTTCTGTACCTCAAGCAGCTGAGTTTCACTCTACTTGGATTTTTTTTTAAACACTCAGATAACTGCATTTTTCACCTGTATATGCTAGATCCCAAGGGCACGATACAACCAACCCCAATAGTCAACCATAGTGAAGTAATTTCCCAGGTTCAACTCTGGTTATGAAAATGACCTTTAGTTATGAAACCAACAGCTGCTGCTTCTTTGGGGGTTTCCATGTCACCCAGGCCCCTGATTGGAATTTCTCCTATGCAGTGATTCCCAACACCTGACCATGAAAAAGTTTTTACCAGTTTGGGATAAAATATAGATGCAAAGGACAATAGTGAATCTTTCATAAAACAAAATGTGTTCTATGTAAAGGCCTGTTCTATCTTCCAAAATATGTGCTACTGGCCAGGTGTGGTGGCTCACACCTGTAATACCAGCACTCAGGGAGGCCAAGGCAAGAGGACTGCTTGAGACCAGGAGTTCGAGACCAGCCTGGCAACATAGTGAGAGCTTGTCTCTACAAAAAATAAAAAAAAAATTAGCCAGGTATGATGGTGCCCCTGCAGTCCCAGCTACTCAGGAGGCTGAGGTGGAAGGATCACCTGAGCCCAGGAGGCCGAGGCTGTAATGAGCCATGATCATGCCACTCCACTCCAACCTGGGTGACAGCATGAGACCCCAACTCAAAACAAACAAACAATCACATAAAATACGTCCTCCTTTTTGGGGTGTTACGAGTTCCTTGATTTTATTAAACAATGGCAACATAATTTTTTTCAGTGCCCTCACATAGCAAAATAGTTGCAACCCCAGATCCAGGCAGTGCTTTTGAAATGTGAAATCTAGAACACTGACTTTGAGTCCCTCCACCACCACCTTTCTTATCACACACGGTGGCCACCTGATATCAGTCAGGTGAGGGGAGGGGCACATCTGCATTAGTCAAGACCGACAGTGATCTGGAAAAGTGTCAGAGTAGACAACTGATTATGCGACAACTAGGAAAATGTTGGCCCAGTGTGTGATTTAATCACTCACTTCTTCCTGGTTACATCTTTGGGATTTAGCATCTCAATGAGAATATTCAGCTCCTCCTTCAGGGTTGCACAGTCACTCACATTTAAATATTGCTAAACAGGACAGGCACTGTAGCTCACGCCTGTAATCCCAGCACTTTGGGAAGAATGCTTTAGCCCATGAGTTTGACAACAGCCTGGGGAACACGGGGAGGCCCTGTCTCTACAAAAAGTAAAAAAGTCAGGCGTGGTGGCGCACGTCTGGAGGCCCAGCTACTCGGGAGACTGAGGAAGAAGGACTGCAGGAGCCCAGGAGGTCGAGGTTACTGTGATCGTGTCACTGCACACCAGCCTGGGCAACAAGAGTGAGATGTGAGAAACTGACACACACACACACACACACACACGTCTTTAAAATGTTTTCACTTCCCTGCTCCCAACTTCACCTCTTTATATTGGAGGCTGGAAGCCCGCTCCTCTGCTGGTGCCAGCAAAATGGTTCACGCAGTCTGGGACCCCCGGCCTGGGAGCATCCCCCACGCGAGGACGGCAGTGAAGCCTGTGGCAAACACTGGCCAACAGCTCGGTGCTGGCCTGGGAAGTCCTGGGTCGGGGTCTCCACTCACGGCTCAGTCTTCGGTTCCTCGCCCAAAAAGCGGGGCCAGCAGCAGGGCCCACTGGCAGAAAGCAGCTGTGTTTAGGACAGCCTTGGGGAAGATTCAACAATGTGAATCCTACTACTGGGAATACAGGAGATTTCCAAAGTAATGGCTTTTTACACAAGGGTCACGGTTGCCTGGAAGGCTCCTGTTAATCAACTGGCCCAATCTCGCCCGAGGACGCAGAACCCGCGAGAAGCAGAGCCTGGCCTTGCTTCTGGGTCTCGCCCAGAGTTTTTTCCACATGAGTTCTCTCTGCCTGGGAGTATTTGGTTCTTGATTTTCAAGGTTTTTTTGGCCAGGAAGAACAATTTGCAGCGTTCAAAACTGTGGTATCGTGTAAGCATTTAACAATGGCACATTCCATACTATAAAAAACACAGTCAACCAAAAAACCTGGTAGTTCACTACTTCATCATTTCAGAAGATTTAGTGCTGAGCTATCTGAAAATGTGAATGCATTAAAACCAATGTAACAGAATGTCTTCCATAGCTTGCTAAGATGAGACAGATGAACCGAAGTATTAGGAACACCGTATGAAGTTGTGCTCACCCCCATTTCTCTGTACTTCAAAAGGAAGAGGTGCAAAGCACATTCCCCAGGTCAACATTTCTCCGTTTCTCAGCAGAGATTTCCAAGTCTTTATGCTAATCTATACAAAGCCCGATAGCTTACAGAGGGTGTGGCTGACAGGAGCAGGACCTGGGGACAGCAACAGAAGGGACAAAAGAGCATCACTAGTAAAACAAAGGAGATACACTTGTTATTTTAAATCAGTAGTTTTATTACAATATGCACGGACACACAATTAGAGAAGGAATGTCCTGACATTTTCTGAGCATTTCACGGAAAGCAAATGTCACTATCCAGGCAGTAGAGTTATCCACACCCTTTCCTAGCAAAAGCTTTTACATGTGACAACTCAAGAAAGCAAAGTTTTTCTTATTCTTGCCTACAAAACTTCTGTCTCAGAAAACAGTTCTTGTGAAGTGAGCTGAGCAAGGAAAGCATTTCCTTCACGATGTCCACAATCCTGCCTCTAGATACCCCCTGACCTTCTAGCTGACATTTCGTGACACTGTGGATGGTAGCGTGTGCAGGGGCTACACAGGCTGTACTTCCAAGGCCAACTATCAGACTTCACCATAACTGGAAGGAAGGGAGAAACTGAGAAAAGTAAGTCCTGCTAAAATGCACAAAGACAAGGAGAAAATATCTGGATGTATTAAAAATGAGATGCTCTTTTCACATAACGCATTTAAAAGGTTACAATTACCATAAACATTTAACTCCACTAAAGATCGCTGGCTATTATAGCTTGCTTTTTTATCTGCAGAAGGGATCTGCCAGGAGGCAGACTGGGAGGCAAGCGACACACGTGGGCAGTGGCTCGTCTTGGGAAGCAGGCCCCAGGCTCTCTGGAGTTGCATAGGCATTTCTAGATCCATTTGTGAGAGACACTATGGGACCTCGAAAATTTCCCTCTTTCAGCACTCACTGTGACAGTCAGGTGTTTTAATCCCTTTTGTGCCCAAACGCACAAAAGCACTCAAGGAAAAAAAAAACAAAACACACGTTAAAATGGCGTTTTGGATAAATTCACTATATATTACATAACTTGGGAACAACAAAGAAAAAAGCCCAAGCATGACTCTTAGTATCTCATATAGAAAAGCACTGCAGGAGAAAACTTTGTTTAAAAACATTAACACTCAAGTGAATATAAACACATTTTTGGTTAATCTGTGTGCTATGTCATCTAGAAATCCTGTCAGAGAGTCTACCAGGTAACTCATTTGGATTTTCATGTCTGGCTGTATCCGTAGAAGAATATACACTGTTGCATATACTTACACATATATGCATATACACATATAAAATTCAGATCATGAAAATTTGTTTTAAATACATATATTTAAAACTTGTACCTCTAAAAATAAATACATTAGCCTCCAATCAGCTAATTCTCAGAGTTCCTTCACAAACCAATCAGAACACAGTTTCTCAACAATGGCAGGTGGCCTATTAGCTGCCCTTTAAGTCCATTATCTATCAGTAAACATTTTAAAATTCAGATGTGTAACAGAAATAACATCCCCAGCACAGATTACAGATAGACTTCTGGCTTTGAAAATAAATGTCTTGATTCCCTTGATATTTAGTTTCTACAAATATCTATGCTTTGCCTCTGCATTTATCTAGCAGTGGGAGAGAATTTTCTAGTGACAGCATTCTATTCCTTGACAAGACCTTCTAATCAAAGGAGTCAGCTGACATTTCTTTGCCGTTTTGTTTGAGGGAACTAACACAACACGGTTTGTATTCGATATCACTCCCATGGATCACAGTGAGTTGTGTGTTTTAGCGTCATTTACAATGTGCTGATACCACTGAGGTAAAGCAGGAGGAGCCCTGGCAGTTTTTAAAAAGAAAACTCTCCCAGGAGAACAACTTTTAAGGACCTGGTGGTGTATATCCGAGTTCCACGAAGTAACTGCAAACCACTGTCAGAAGGGACACACTGGATATCTGATATTATAGTCTAAACAGCAGAAACAGATGAAAATACTCAAAATATTTCCCTTAGAAACGATGCAATTCACAAAAATGGAGCTTTACTTTTTTACTTTTACATTTCCAAAAAATCTTCCTAAAACGATAGAAACCAGACCAAGTTGTTTAACCCAGTAATACTTAGCAACTTTGTCACTTGTTTTTGAATACAGAAATCTCAGAAATGTAGGAAATCCATGATAAATGATAGCAAGAATGTTTAATGCCATTGCGTACATTTTTTAAAAGAAAAATTTGCTATAGCTGAAACACAACTTCTAAAAAATACAGTGTTTTACACACTCACAGTTCCAGATCGCTAACTTTATAAATTAAATGAGAAAGTTACCCATATATAAACAAGGCCTCTTTTTCATTGATTTCAATCTTGTTTAAACCTTTGGATATGTCAATCTTCAGATTCCACAAGGTAAGGCTGAGTTTATCAGATATAAATAAAATGTTTAAGTCCATGATGTATTGCAGCACTGAGGAAACTATGCATCAGATATTTACAGGCTGGCTACAATACCTTCCTTTTTAAAAAAAATTCAAATGTGTACCAACATCAAGCCACACTCGTTTTTGAATTTCTCTGGCTACCAAAATGGGGCAACGGCGTTTCTCCTCATTCAGCTTCCCCTGAACCCTGAAGGCACAGGCAGTACTTAGGTTGAAGGGCGTGGTCTTTTGGGAGGTGGTGGAGGCATGAGCTCCGTGTCAGGGTCCAGGTGCTGCTTTCGCTTCTGTCCCTGAGAAGCTGCCGCACATCTGTCGATGAACTCAAACAGCATCTCCTTGGTGACAGGGTTTGAGATGCTATTGCACACAGCTGTGGACAAAGAGACACGTGTCTCACGTGAGGGTTAATTAAGGCAGCTGACTCACCACACGCTTACGAGAAGGGTTTTCAGCCCAACATGCTAAGCGCTTCCAACTAGCCGACTTGGGTGATGTGCTTCAGATTCAACTAAGCCCCTCCTGCCCCCATGCCCCAAATAAGTACTTTTCTAGTGGAACTCTTGACTGTACTATTAATTTTAAACCAAAACTTTAAGTATTTGGGTTATAAGCAAGTCTCACTATGATTTTCTTCCCCTCCAAACCAGTTTTTCTGGGATTTTAACCTAGCACAGTGCATTGCAGTATAGTCTGTATTCAACTAACACTTTTACAGAAAATGTGCACTAACAGTCCTTCAATCTTTCTCTCAGAGAGAAGGCCACTTTGTGGAATGTAAAACAACATGGTTACCATTCCTATGGAATAGGTGGTTTCAGTGTAGCTGGCAGGCCTTATTATTTGATCTTCTCTTAAGTGATCCAAATTTAGTGCCAGTCCTTTTCATTGTATTTACCTATCTGGTTTTGAAAGAAAAGACCCTGGCCTAATCATTCCTGCTTTTTGAGATCAGTTCACCTTATCTGAATGTGAATGCCAGTTTAAAGAACCCTAAATAAATGTACACCAGTAATTTTTAAATGGCAAAACCAAAACTGGCCATTTCCACGTTTTCTCATAAGCCTATCATACCATCATCATCATGATCATCGACTAAGCATTCTAAAAGCACACAATTCCATTAACCTTAATCCTGTTTTTTTCTTTTTCCAACACCACTAAAAACGCAATCTAGAGCAACAACTGCTACTACTAGTAGCAGGCCTCATAAACTTCAATTCAACTGGTGCTGTTCTCCACGAGAAAAACTTGCTATTCTGAATTCTCAAAGCATTCATGTTGTACCCAAAGAAACCTCGGAAGGATGGCATACCAGATTTTGTTTTTTAAACGGTTTTCATTTACTTTCTTCTCCATTGTTTATAAAGCTATTTTGGGAGCTGGAAATTGCATTTCCCCTGCTAATTTTATCTTTTACCATCTGGCAAACAATGGTTTTTATAGTTTTGAATAGATCTGAAATTATCATGGCTTTTGTTGTTGTTGTTCAATAAATTCAACTTGTAGACAGCCCAGTATCCTGCCCTTTACACTTGTCTTTTGGGCGCAGGGGCACAAGGCCCCCAGGGTGGAGAGGAGACCGACAGGCTGACTGGAGCCAGGGTCCTCAGACAGGATGAGGACCAAAGGACGCTATGCCCCATCAGGCAAAACAACAACAACAACAAACACTGCTTGGTTCTAACACCTTAACTTTCTTGTTGTTCATGCAATGAACACGGGTAGGCTGTCATACTCACCCATGGCAGTGTTGTAAGCATTAGGAAAACTTTTGTCTGTTCTCTGTCTCATGAAGACCCAGCTGTTGTTCTCAAATTTGCATTCTATAATTTTGTTGTCATACTGTTTTAGTTCTTTTGTCACCTGTTTTAAAAGAGAATTGAGGAAAATATTTAAATCATTTGAAAAGCTTTTTGCTTCCACTATGTGATAGACACATTAGGAAATGCCAAAAACACCTCACTAATGCGTCAGGCAGAGCTCTTTGTCATCTGAAGTGTCTAATCAAGCTTAGCAGTATGGTATGCACTCCCTTGTACACGTGTTCATTTATCTGACATTTTATAAATAGTTGTGAAAACGGTTGTCAATATACAGCAATTAAAAGAAGCTAAGCAGAAACCAGACACTCTGGGCCAAATGCAAACATGTTACACGGGGACCAAGATTTCAATATTGTCCGTGTCTCTATGGCTTTCAGAAATTGAGTATACTGTTTGGGTTTCATCAACTTTCAGAAGGGTCTAACCACCCAGATTTCCATGCCAAAACCTAAGACCGTTCCTATACTAGTTAAAGGAAAAAGTTATACACAGAACACAAACACTAGCATCAGATTCAGGCAATGGGCATTCTAGATATTTTGCTTTTCAAGCAGTGATAATTAACCAAAAATCAAATTTTAGGCTATTTGCCTCTTCAATCTCCAAACTAGTACAAATTGAGAGATGAAGTCATTTCTGACTTGAGTTGGTGGGTTTGTTGGTTTCTTCACCTCAGATGATTGAATATGGATACCCTATCAAAGCTAACAAGTAACCATGGTAACCAACCATAGAGCCTTTTAAAAGATATTTCACTGGGCTGGGAGAATGATTTTCATAAATAGGAACCTAAGCTTATCTTTGCAGTTTTGAAATCAAATGCCAGTCATGGCAATATTTTAATTCTGTCCTCATCTTTCACAGAGAACTTTTCCACACAATATGGCAGATTGCAATCGTTTTACTTCATTAGCATTATTTGAAATGCTCACATATTCACTACCACCTAGGATTATGAAGGAAAGCAAATTTTTTAAAGATGCTTCCAATTCACAGATTAGGCAGTGATGTGTTCATAAAAACTTTCTAATTGTATTCTTTTCCTTAATGAGTACTGCATTTCATTGTACTAGTGCTTTCAACAAATTCAATACATTCAGTGGTTCTGAAACTAAATTTGCCCAAAAAGGTGATGCTCCACTTAGCAAACTTGCTCAATTTATCCTCAAATATTCATGATTCTAGTCTCAGCTCCCTTGACTTGCTTCCTAGGGACCCACTTCCTTCTGTTTTCGATACATTATACCCAAGCACTGGGCAGCTCATTTTGTTAGGTAACCACATGTGTGTTACACCATATGTACAGTCTAACTGGAATGTGTTTCTAGGCCTTTCAGAGTCTCCATGATCTAATTTCTAAAACGGGGAAAGATCCCAATTTCCCGGGTCACTGGAAGAATAATAGTGAAAGTGCCCGACACACAGCAGACAGTAAGAGTGATAACTGCATATAAAATCAGACGATAAAATACTGCTCTTAAAAACTGTGGTAAAAAAACAAACGAAGTTTACCATGTCAACCCTTTTTAAGTGTACAGTTCAGCAGTGTTAAATATATTCACATGGCTCTGTAACAAATCTCTCGAAACTTCCATCTTGCCACACGGAGGCTACACGCACTAAACACTAATTTCCTCTCCCCCTCCCTCCACCCACCGCTTGGTAACCACCTTTCTACTTTTTGTTTCCATGATTCTGGCTACGTTAGATACTTCACATGAATAGGAGCAAACAGTGTTTGACCTTTGATGCCTGGCTTATTTTGCTTAGCATGCTGTCCCTGAGGTTCATTCATGTAGTATGTGACAGGAGTTCCTTCGTTTTTTAAGGCGCACTCATATCTCACTGTAATTTATATATCACATTTTCTTTAATCATTCATTTGCTGGCGGACATTTGGGTTGCTTCCACCTCTTAGGTAACGTGGATAATGCTGCTATGAGCGTGGTGATAAAAATAACTTTTCGAGATCCTGCTTAAAGTTCTTTTGGCTATGTACCCAGAAGTGGGATCACTGGACCATATGGTAATTCTATGTTTGATTTTTGGAGGAACCTCCAAGCTGTCTCCCATAATGGGGACACCATACTACAGTCTTACCAACAGTGCGCAAAGGTTCCAACTTCGCTGCGCCCTCACCAATACTTGTTATTTTCTGTTCTTTTGATAGTGGCCATTCTGATACGTGCTAGGTAATATTTCATTGTGCTTTCGATCTGTATTTCCCGAATGACTGGCAATACCGAGTATCTTTCCGTGTGCTCACTAGTTGCACACCTGCTTCACAGAAACGTTCACTCCAGCCCGTTGCCCATTTCTTAAACTGGGTTACTGGCCGTGTCGTTGGGCTACAGAAGCTCCTTATGTATTCTGGACATCAGTCCCTTAACAGATACGTGAGCTGCAGTTGTTTTCTCCCACTTTGGAGGGCCCCTTTTCACTCTACTGATTACTTCCTTTGACGGGCAGAAGTTCTTAAGTCGTCTCCTTTGCCTGGCGTTTACTTTGCTGCTTGTGATTTTGGTGTCCTATCCAAGAAATCATTCCAAATCCAATGTCCGAAGGGTTTCCCCTGTTTTCTTCCAGGAGTTTAGCAGTAGTTTTAGATTTCATGTTTAGGTCTTCAATCCATGTTTGAGTTCATTTCTGTAAACGGTGTAAGGCTAAGGGTCCTATGTCATTCTTTTGCCTGTGGAAACCGTTCTCCCAGTGTGGCAGGAATTTTGAGCTCTTCTGTCAGCTTAAGCCCACGACCAAGAAGATTAAGGAACGTAGACACCAAAGGAGGAGTGAAAGGAGTTTATTCGGCAGCGCGGCTCTCCGGAAAAGAGGGGGGCCGGAAAAGGGTAGCTCCCGGTGTTAGGAGGGTTTTGTTTGGGGGGGGAGCATTTTTCTCATTTACATCTCACCTATCCCCAAATTTTTGAGACCCAATTTTTATCATGTGTGTGGTTCCTTGACCAAAGTTATTCCATCTTAAATATTACCCGTAAGTATCGCAAAAAAAGTTCACCAGAGGGGTAAAACCTCAATGGTAATGTTATGTTAACAATATTATAATAAGCTATGGCCAAGTTAGGACATTTAGTTAAGCTATTGTGCCTACGGTTAAGCAACAAAAAGTCCCTTTTAACAGCATATCCTAGATTGACAGGATGTTTTTAATCACATGAACCACATTTTAAGCTAACAGATAATGGGGGTGGTGCAGAGGACGTTTTCACAAATGTTAAGTCTCCTCGAGACCCTTCCTCTCTGCCTAATCAGCTTCTAACTCTTCTCTCACCAACAACATTAAAGAGACTGTCCTCCACCGTGGAGTCGTGGCACCTTGTGGAAAATCATTTGGCCATATATACAAGGACTTATTTCTGGGTTCTTCCTGCTCCATTGGTCTATATAGCTACCTTTATACCAGCAATTAAGTATGCCATCTTAGTTACTGCTGGTTGGAAGTATGTGTTCAAATCAGGAAGCGTGAGGTCTCCAAATTTGTTTCTTCTCAAGATTCTTTTGGCTATTCTGGGTTTCCTTGAGATTCTATATACATTTTAGGATAGTTTTTCTATTTCTAAAAAAAAATACCATAAGAATTTTAATAGTGTATGAATTTGTAGATCAATTTTGGTAGTATGGATATTAACAATATTAAATCTTTCAATCCCCAAGCACAAAATGTCTTTCTATTTATTTGTATCTCCTTTGATTTCTTTTAGCAAGAAACACTGCTTATTAAAAAAAACCCCACAACTTTACAAGTAAATTTACTAAAGAAACCATGATGACACAGGAAGGTACTCTTTGTAAACAGCTGTCACGAAAATAATGTCATATGAATTTTACAAGAATGGACTGCCAGTCAACAATGTGCAGTCTGTACTTCTACTGACTAACAATTATGGCCTTTATCATATAACTTAGCATTCTTGTGTTCTCAGTTTCAGAATTGCTATAAATTATGTGTTGCTCAATCTGACTACAGCAATTAAGCAAGTATTATTAACTATCTATATATCTGTTTGGTCATGCATTCAAATTCTGGGAAACAGAGCTTTCCAGAAAGCATGCACCTGCTACTACTAACCTAAATGTATTTTCAGATTCAAGTATAGTACATCAGTTTTCATTGATCACACCAGTTATATTCCCAAGACAGACACACCACAAGACTCATTTGGCTAGGTGATAAAATACATTTAACTGATAAAAATAGCATCTCCCATATGTGCACAAACGAAATACAGTTTTCACTAACAGTCGGATCAAAAGAATGACTGGCACAGAGGAGAAAAGTTTAATTTTAGTGTCCAAATTCTAACTTGTTACTATGACAATAATCATTCTTAGCCAATTACATATTATTATTTACTAAGACAGGACTCTGTTAGACCTTTTATAATCAATTCTGTTATCCTAGTTTGAGTTAATGAGGGCTTGAAAGTAAAAATAAAATATTTGTAAATCAGGATTTCACATTTGTACTCATAATTACATTGAATTAGTACAGTTTTACTGTTTTTGAAAAAATAAGGAACAACACGGTATACTTTATATTTTAAAAAACTGGTTTCATGTGCCCATCTTATTGAACACCATACTTTCATTTTATTTTTTTGAGTCAGAGTCTCACTCTGTTGCCCCGGCTGGAGTGCAGTGGCACCACAACCTCAGCCTCCTGGGCTCAGGCAATCCTTCTGTCTCAGTCTCCTGAGTAGCTGGGACTACAGGCCTGTGCCACCACTCCCAGCTAATTTTTTTATTTTGTAGAGATGAGGCCTCACTACGCTGTCTAGGCTGGTTTCAAACTCCTGGGCTCAAGCAATCCTCCTGCCTCAGCATCCCAAAATACTGGGCTTACAGGCATGAGTCACTGCACCCAGCCTCCATATTTTTATACTATTTGAATCACCAATAATCTGTGGTTAAGAGACTGTCAAATGAAACTGGACCTAGTGCTTCTGAAGATGTTAAAATGAGCAGCTCAGGGGTAATGTCTGGAATGAAGGTTTCAGAACAGAGACGGCAGAATCACAGGTGCTCTACTCTGCCCCATTGTTAAAAGAACACTTTTTTGAAACCTAAATGTTAAGCACACTACCAAATCACAGAAGGCACACATCAGATTGAACTGACCTGCACAGCATAGGCAAGGATACATCTCCATTTCTAATCAGGAGACAGAGGCCTCTGAAATTCACTCCCCTGCTCTGGGAGAGGCCAGTTTTCTGATCAAGAGCTCATTCTTCTTTTAGGAGGAGACAGCACAAAGACTTGGGAAAGGGTGATTTCTCTCATTTGTGCTGAAGACACTTTAACAAATAGACTATTTTTTTCTTTAACTTTTTATTTGGAAATAATTTTAGATTGACAGACAAGTTACAAAGTTTCTACTATCTCTATCTAAAATGTTTAGGACCAGAAGTGTTTCAGATTTGGTGATGGTGTGTTGTGTGTGTGTGTGTTTTGGTGTTGTGTGTATTGTGTGGTGTGTGTGTGTGTGTGTGTGTGTGTGTGTGTGTGTGTGTGTGTGTGTGGTGTAATATCTGCATTATGCTTACAGGTTGAGTATCCTAAATTTAAAAATCTGAAATCTGAAGTGATCATTTCTTTTGAGTGTCAGGTTCTGGAGCATTTCAGATTTTGGGATGTGCAATGCTCAACCTGTGCAGCCTTCACCCGGCTTGCTCTCATGTTTACATTTTACCTGTCATAGGACAAGACAATTAACTAAACGGCAGTTTATTCAGACTTCATCATTTTTTCCCACTTAGTCTTTATCTGTTCCAGGATCCAATTCAGGAAACTGCGCTGTATTCAGTTGCCATGTCTCCTTAATCTCTTTTTTAATCTGTGACTGTTTCTCAGCTTCTCCTTGATACTTTGGAAGAGTGCTAGTCAGATATTTTGAAGAATGTTCCTCAGTTTGGGGTTTTCTGATGTCTTCCCGAAATTAGACTGACATTACAGATTTTTAGAAAGAATGCCCCCTGCTCACAGCGTCCTTACCTGGGAATATATGATATCAACATGACTATTACTGGTGATGCAGATCCGGATCACCTGGCTCACATGGAGTCTGCCAGGCTTCTCGGTTGTAAAGTTACCATTTTCCCCCTTCCACACTCCATCATTGGTTGTGAGTCACTAAGTTTAGCCTCAGACAAGGAGACAGGAGCTAAGCTTCACTTTCTGGAAGGAGAATTTCTGGACATTTATGAAAACCACCACAGAAATTATCAATTTATTGGGGAAGATAGTCTGAAGTTATGCAAATGTCCTGCTTCTCGAAGTGTTGCTCACTGACTTTAGCATCCACCTATGAATCGCACCTGCAGCAATTATTCCTGTGTGCTCTCATGGAATGTTCTAGATCCTCCATTCCTTCTACATCTATTATCTGTACTTCTTCTGTAGAAAGATTTGCCCCTTCTTCCCTATTTATTTATTTAACTGCTAGTTTATACCAGTGTGGACTCATGGATATTTCTCTTATTCTTTGGTTTTTAATAAGACACTCCCAACATTTATTTTATTGCTCAAATTGTTCCAGTTTTGGCCACTGGAAACTCTCTAAGGTTGGTGCTTATGTTTTTCTGTTTTGTTTTGTTTGAGTTGGAGTTCTCACCCTGTCACCCAGGCTGGAGTGCAGTGGAAAGCTCACGGCCACCGCAGCCTTGACCTGCCAGGTTTAGGTGATCCTTCAGTCTCAACTTTTTAAATAGCTGGAACTACAGGCGTGCGCCACCATGCCCGGATAATTTTTCGATTTTTATTGTAGAGATGAGGTCTCACCAAGTTGCCAAGACTGGTCTTGAGTCCATGAACTCAGACAATCCTCTTACTTCGGCCTCCCAAAGTGCTGGGATTATAGGCGTGAGCCACCGCGCTCAGCTGGTGCTTATGTTTTTAAAATTTGCTTCCACTTTTTCTCCGTGGGACTCTCTACCAGGGATTTGAAGAACAAAATACTCTTCAATATCCAGGTTATGCTAAGAAAGAACTGCCACTGTTTGTTCTGGGTAGACACAAGGGAGAAAGAAGGAGAAGGAAGACGGGTGAGGGAATGAATATATGAGACTATAAGTAAATATTTCTACTTGTAGAGTTAATCAGGCCACTTTTTCTTTTCTGAAGTTATTATTCTACTTTTTGATAATTACAGCTCTACTTCTGTAGTGTGACAGAAGGTCAATGCAAAAAACATCTCAGGTCTGGCGCGGAGGCTCACACCTGTAATTTTGGGCAGCAGAGGCAAGAGTATTGTTTGAGACCAGAATGGCCAGCATGGCAAGACCTCATCTCTACAATAAATAAAATAAAACAAAATAAAATTAGCTAGACGTGACAGCATACGCTTGTAGTTAGTCTCAGCTACTCAGAAGGCTGAAGTGGAAGGATCGCCTGAGTCTAGCAGGTTGAGGCTGTGGTAGCCATGATCATGCCACTCCACTTCAGCTTGGGTGACAGAGTGAGACTCTGACTCAAAAATTAGAAATAAGAACAGTTCTAGTAAATAAACTCAAACAAAAATCTTGTTTCCATGTAAAGAACTTCATTTTTTTAGTACTTATAAAGGCAGAGAAAATAAAAATTAGAAATGAAATGGAATTACAAAAGTTTTCCCTGTGGTGTCAGAATAACACAAACGGTTTACTACTGAATCTTTAGATAAATAATCTTTCAGCATTGCTACATTATAGTAGGGCCATGATACATTACTTGTAAGAAGTTTGGCGCCAGTAATGACTCCACACCTGGCCAGGACCAAGAGATTTATTAAAGTGGCTGTTACAAGGGAAAAGGGAAAGGGTCTGTGGAGAGAGAGGAAGTGGGAGAGAGGCGGGGAGAGAGCTGCAGAGAGGGAGAGAGCGACAGAGAGAGACAGAAAGAGAGACCTAGAGAGAGGAACAGAGACGGAGAGAGAGAAAGAAAGAGAAACCAAGAGAGTTTGCGGGGAGAGGGCTGTATTTATCAGTTCGACAGGGACGGGAAGGGGCCGTGCTACGCTCCTATTGGAGGAGCTGCAAGGGAGTAGGGTGGGGCCAATGCCGTGTTATGGTCCTATTGGACGCATAACAAAGCTGGGTACTGATTGGAGGCTTGCAGGTTTGAAATTGACGTGGAGGGGAAGTTTGAAATGGACGCGGGAAGGTCTGAAATTGACGCGCGCGGGAATTGTGCTTGCAGAGGCCGGGACCGAGGACCTTTGTTGTCCCGTGTGTCGGCGCCATTTTGGGAGCCGCCCCTCCGGTCGCTTCCTGCACCTTTCATTACTACTTTTAGAAAGTGCATCCATCTACTAGGGAAAGTAAAACACTTGCCTTGCTATGTTATCTTTTTAAAAACATAGACTAGCACTTCAAAGAAAGTTCCTTTACTAAAATAAAATCTCTTGGTGTTTGTGCCTCTATGATGAAGAACTACTGTGTAAATAACACACCTGTATCTGCTAGGCTAGAAACACAACAGCAGGCAGTTTCTCCTTCATGAATGATGGGGTCTTTAGTCCTTCGACCACACATGCAACTGACGAAAGTGGTCAATTAAAAAGAAAGCAGCTGTAACTACCTTACTTATCCCACAGTCATTACAGACAAGTCACAACCCCAGGGTACAAAATTCACACTAAACTGCAGATTATTACCATCCAATAAAATCAGGGCAGTCACAGTTATTATTCCAAATATGAAGAATCTTCATATAAAATAACAAGACTGATAAAAAAACAGCATGTTAGCTGTGGTTATTGGCAGATAGTGAAATTAGGGATGACTTATTTCCTTCTCTGTGTTTCGCTGTATTTCTAAACTTTTTACATTATACAGGTTTAGCTTTCATAATTTTAATAACAAAACGTCCTCAAATAAACTATGCTTCCCTAATGATGATGCACATCAGGTCAGCTTTTAGTGCAGAGGCACAAAAAAATAAATAACTAAACAGAAAACAAAAAAAATCGATCATTATAGGCTCTAAATTCACAGTCTGCAAACTACACAATGAGGGACCCCAGAGAGCTGCCTCAAACTCACAGGGGCACTGTGGAATATTTAAAAATTTCAGGGAAACTCAATGACACGTGTTGAAGTCCATGAAAATTACCAGCTGAAAAGAGTTCACAGTTCCACTACTGAATTCCTTCAGATAACATTATATCTTTGCAAAGCTGAGTTTGGGGCAGTTATTTTGATTAAAAACCAAGTATTATGTGAGAAATTAATGTGGAGCAGGACATGAGGTTGGTGGTATCCAATCTGCTTCTGAGGTTTGAGAAGTTGTGCTGTCTTTAACACATGCTAAGTTGTGAAGACATAAACACTTGGCTGTGTGCATACATCTGCTTAATAAATGGAATTGTCAGGTACTTCTTTTGGCTTAGGGGTGCTGTGTGTGCACAAAATACCCAAGACAATTTGATCAGCTCTGCCCTAAGCTCTTTTCATCCATCCTTCCCTAGCCCTTTGCACTTGGATGTCCCCTAAGGATGTGCCTTCTGAGGGATCATCGTAAATCTAGCAAACCGCTCAGCTGTCCCCTCTCAGGGGACAAAGAGATTGCTGGTGATTACATAGGACAAACTTATGCCAGTGCAAATTTTTCCTTGACGTTTTCCATTCAAATGGCATGAAAAAGCAAATAAAGAGATAGAATATGTACTGAGACACATGTTTTTAAAATATCAGCTGGCGTTAGGCAGAAAGAGAATGTGGGAAGTCCTTTCACAGTGGTGTACAACCTGGACAACAAATTACACATTACTACTGTGAAAGGAAGAAAACGAGACTGCACTGTTTGCTCGATAGAAGAACACCAGGTAGAAGACGGCACACAAATTGCTATTCGACAACATGTGTCCATCTTCACCATTTGTTAGAAAAACATAAGAAAAAAATTTTTATTCTTTTGTCATAAGTAAGTTCCTCCATGTCCAAAATTCCATTATAAGCCAAATATCATTACAATGAGATAATTAGTTCCAACGCTCTACTACTGACTATGAAAGTGATTTTTTTTCGCTATGTCGTAAAAAAGTGAGGCTGAGTTGCTGACTGGCAATCTGCAAGATGTCCCCTAGTGCAAAAGCTAGGATCTACTCTCTAAGTTGACACACTGATTTCTATCTAGCACGCAGTGGAAACCAGCCAGAGTGGTGAAGCATTTGGCTCGATCTGCAGAAACCAGATAATGATGCAGAATGAGAATTTCCTTCTAGCTAATTTCATTGGCTCTGATGCAAATCAGTAAAGTATGTACTCCTCCTTGATCTCGCCACTGTCGCAGTACCCGGTCTGGACAGAGTAGACCCTCAGGGAAGTGTTTACTTAGAGGCAACCTCCAGTTTGTACTGCTGAAAAGTAAAGTAAGCCAGTATTAGCGCTAAGCTTTTCTTTTTTTTTTTTCTTGAGTTGGAGTCTCACTCTGTCGCCCAGACTGGAGTGCAGCCTCAACCTGCCAGGCTCCGGCGATCCTTCCGTCTCAGCCTTCCGAGTAGCCGGGATTACAGGCCCACGCTACCACGCCCGGTTAATTTTTTGATTTATTGTAGAGATGAGGTCTCGCCTGCCCAGGCGGGTCTCGAACCCACGGGCTCAGGCCATCCACTCACCTCAGCCTCCCAAAGGTGCAGGATTACAGGCTGAGCCACTGAGCCCAGCTTGCTCTGAGCTTTTCTCTGCCTCCCTTTCTCCTTCCTATACTGTTCCCCCAACTGCCTCTCAAAAAACAAAGTGGTTTTAAGACTTCAATATCCTCCCTTTGCTGCATGGATGAACTTAATGCATTTGTTCTCTCCATTTCTGGGTGCCTAAGTTGGCACCTATTCTAATGTGACGTTTCAAACAGCCTATTCCAGCACTGTCTGTTAAATAAAAATTATGGGAGGCCATTGTTGGGGTGAAGGTCCTGCATTAAGCCCAACAGACCAGACCAAAACAAGTCACTCACTCAAGTTCCAGTCACCAAACGGCAACTAAGTTGTTATTTAACCTCCCAGGAAGTCAGAGACAGATAACAGCCTCGCTTCCCAAACAGGCCAGTTTCAGTGGGCAAGACAGTACAGCTCTCTCTGATTTAGTCCTTCCCCCCAAAGTAACCTGATGCCAACCAACAAAGTTGTTTTTCTATTACTTTGTCAGTTCCTGCCCTACAAGACAAATGAAATAACCAATCCACTTTTGCTCTTTGCTTCCGCTTTCTTCAGCCCTCTTCTGTCGATAAAACAAACCTCCCAGCTCAGCTCATCAGAACACGTATTCTATTTTATGGAATAAAGTGTTGCCCAATTCTAGAACCACAAATTAAAGCCAGCTAAGATCTTTAAATCTGTTGTAATTTTGTCTTTCCACAAATCAAAATAGAAGTAAATGTTTCAGTTAAAGACCAAGTTTGCAAAAGATACTCACTTACTAAACATGTATACAGACGTGTTAGCTGATATACAAAACTAAACCAAAATATAGCTTAGATGGATGGAAGCGCTTTACAGTTCAGTGTCCATCTACTTTGTCATTTCTAGGGTGCCCACCGTTCTTGAATCTGCTCTGGTGTGGCTTCTGCTTTTTCTCGTTTCTGGGTTTCCAGGACACACAGTCTGGTTTTACTCCTCTGTCCTTTGCTATTCCTATTCAGGAATCTTTGCAGACTTCTCTTTTAAAGTTGGAAAATCCCCACGGGCTGGTACTGGGTTTTTTTCTCCAGCAATCTTATTTACCTCTTTTTTTTTTTTTTGGAGTTGGAGTCTCACTCCGTCGCCCAGACTGGAGTGCAGTGCCGCTCCACCGCAGCCTCGACCCGCTGGGCTCCGGCGATCCTTCCGCCTCAGCCTTCTGAGTAGCCGGAGTTACAGGCACGCGCTACCACGCCCTGCTGATTTTTTAAATTTATTGTAGAGATGAGGTCTCAATGCCCAGGCGGGTCTCGAACTTGCGAGCTCAGGCAATCCACTCACCTCAGCCTCCCAAAGGCGTGGGATGACAGGCTGAGCCCCTGAGCCCGGCTCTTACTTGCCTCTTTAATACCATCTACAAGTACGTAACTCCCACATTTTACTTCTTGCCATGTTTCCTGAGCCCTAGAGCCATCCTTCCTCCCATCTGACAATTCCCGACTGCCATGTGCCCAGCAAAGGGTTGTAGACGGTGGCATGACAAAACCCAAGGCAGGCACAACCTGTCTTTCAGAAGACAGGCAAAAGGCAGACAATAAACAGGGAAACAACTACAAATACGATAAGGCCCATGAGGAAAACACTCTAACAGAGACTGACGCAGGGACAGACGCCTGGTTTTAGGCAGGGCAGCCCGAGGAGACGACTTTTAAGCTAAGACTTACAGGATGATAAAAAGGCAGGTTAGAGAAGGAAAGAAAAACAGGAGGGAGGTGAAGTAAGTGGGAATGGTACCGCGAGGGGGAGAGACACACGCTGCGGGCTGACAGCGTGGCCAAAGGCCTGCGGTAAGAAGGCCTTCGATCTCGGCACACTGAAGGTACAAGGACAACGCAGCTAAGCATGAGGAATGTTTCCACAAGCATTTGAACAGGGTCTCACACAGATCTGACGCTTCCCAAATGCTTCCTCTTACAGCCTATGTTTTCCCACATATATATATTCCAGGGCTCATTTGACACCTTTTTTGCAGACTTCTCAAACTCAACTTCTCACCGTCTTCCAAGTTTGTCTTCTCCATCTCAGTAAATGGCAACTCTGTCCACCCAGTTCCTTACGAAAGAAACCTTGGTGGTGGCGCATGCCTGTAATTCCGGCTACTCGGAAGGCTGAGGTGGAAGGATCGCTGGCGCCCAGCAGGTCGAGGCTGCGGTGGCCGGGAGCGGCCCCTGCACTCCAGTCTGGGCGACAGAGTGAGACTCCGACTCAAAACAAAAAACAAAAGAAAGAACCCTTGGTGACCTGATCTCCTCCTCCTTTCTTCCCTTATGTTCAATTTATTACCTGGGTCCACTAATTTTACCACCAAAAGATATCCTGAATATGTCTATTTGTTCCCTCTCTTACTGCCATTATCACAGTCTAAGCCATCACTGTCTCTCAGATACCTACAGCTACCGCCAAAGGTGGGAGACAAGGCGATGTGTGACTGAAAGGGGGCAGAAGGATGTAACTTCTGGGCCTCAACCAAGCACAGTATCCGTCAAGTTTCTTTCCTCCACTTTTCAAGAGCACGCTGTTCTGACTGCATCGTCGCTGCTACTTGCTATTCTAGCGCAGCACAAACCAGAAATCATAGCAAATTGCAGAATTTCTCAATCATTAAGGATTTACAATAGGTTAATTTCTAAATGGGCTGTATTTCACAGCTGCAAAGCTTTTGTTTGATTTCTAGACCAAATGAGAAACCATTATTGAATCGAATGACCTTTCCATGGGCATAACCTGCAAAAGGAAAAGGTCACATGGACAAAACAGGCAGCGCTGCCAGGTAAGGTGAGGGAACAGTAACAGCGTACTAAACAGAGAACCAAACACTGTGGCACAATAGATTGGCTCCCTGTCTGTTTAGTGCCAAGCATGATGAGAATTATAAGCAGACCATGGATTCATTGCATGCTTGGGATAATAAAGCCGGTACACAACAAGGAAAGCTTTAAAATCTACCACTAACACGGGCAGAGGGCTAAAAGCAATATGCATGTCTAACACATTTTTTCTTTATGAAGAGTTCTAAGTACAATGATCAGCTTATTTGATCCTCCCCATTTTTTAAGATGTCTGTTCTACAACCAATGCAAATACTTCATAAAGTACATATTGTCATATTGAATTGAGTAAGTGGTCTACCTACCTAGTTCTGGCAGTAACAAATATCTAACTTACAATTATTTTAATGATCATTAAATACCCATGTTTAATGAAGTTCACAATATGCTGGACCTAATATTTGAGCTAGATAATTTATCAAGATGTCACTGCAGAGTTCAAATTTACTTCAATGAGTCCTTCGTTGACTTTCAAGGGCACACTAACAATTTGGATCCACATTTTAAAAATTCTTTTAGCAATGTGTGCTGGTTCCACATGATGTTATCTCCTTTCTCTCATCATTTTAAATGCAACTATTCAACTATGCCTTTCTCAAAGGGTAAAGAGACCTTACGAGAACTGTTCTCCAGTTAGATATAGGTGGGTATGCGGCAGTAAACTGAAATATTTTGGTAAGAAATAAAGATTTCCAGCCAGGCTCGGTGGCTCAGCCTGTAATCCCGCGCTTTGGGAGGCCGAGGTGAGGGAAATGCCTGAGCCCACGGGTTCGAGACCCACCTGGGCAACTTGGTGAGACCTCATCTCTACAATAAATCAAAAATTAGTCGGACATGGTAGTGTGTACCTGTAGTTCCAGCTACTTGGAAGGCTGAGACAGAAGGATTACTGGAGCCCAGCAGGACGAGGCTGCAGTGGCCGGGTGCGGCCACTGCACTCCAGTTTGGGTGACGGAGTGAGACTCCAACTCAAAAAAAAAAAAAAGGAAAGGAAATAAAGATTTCCTTTCTGTTTAGCTTACCATCTAGAACACTATCAATAATTTTTTATCTTATAGAGCAAACTCTTTCTCCTTTAAAATGATTCAATTTGTTTTAGTGGCACTTACAGGAACCAAAGCCCATAGACCCATGTTTTGAATACTTAGAAGTATTAGATTAGGAACACTAAACTCAGGAGTTCTTGTGATTAAGACTCATCTGAGCAAACAAAGCTTCTAGGACTCATTTCTTTTTCTTTTTTGAGTTGGAGTCTCACTCTGTCGCCCAGACGAGAGCACAGTGGCCGCTCCCGGCCTCCGCAGCCTCGACCTTCTGGGCTCTGGCGATTCTTCCGCCTCAGCCTTCCAAGTAGCTGGAACTACAGGCGCGCGCTACCATGCCCGGCTAATTTTTTGATTTATTGTAGAGATGAGGTCTCGCCAAGTTGCCCAGGCGGGCTCAGGCAATCCACTCACCTCAGCCTCCCAAAGGCACAGGATTACAGGCTAAGCCCCTGAGCCCAGCTTTTAGGAGTCTCACTCGGTCGCCCAGACTGGAGTGCAGCGGCCGCTCCGGCCACCGCAGCCTCGACCTGCCAGGCTCCGGCGATCCGTCCACCTCAGCCTTCCGAGTAGCTGGAACTACAGGCGCGCGCTACCACGCCCGGCTGATTTTTTGATTGATTGTAGAGACGAGGTCTCACAGGATTCATTTCTT